>OY757015.1:2435228-3635228 GCA_963580285.1 Lucinisca nassula | reverse complement strand
TAAGCCTGTCCAGGAACTGCAGTGCGAGTCCATGCTTATAAACCCTATTGGTTTCATTGGGCGACAGGGCTTGAGATGTCATTTCATCTCAATGTCAGGTAAAAGTCCCACAAAATTGGAAGCAACGTCTCCAAAATCACCTATACTGTGTTGATGGGGACGTTAAACTTCAAAACAAACAAACACAAAGAAACAATTCTTTCCTTTAAGGGGAATTGACACACCTTCAGGGGAGGCAACTCTCGCAAAGTATTTTGGTCTCCCATGTCAATAGGGGTCCTGAGGAGCAAATTCTTTCCTTTAAAAGTAGACCAATTTTTCAGTGGGACAGAGTTTGTGGAAAAGTCAACAGGAAGTCCCAAAAGTTGTCTCCCTTTGGAAAATGGCAGAAAAATCTGCCAGCTGTTCCCATTCACCTTAAGGATAGACCACTTCTGACATGGTAGTCAGAAATGCTGCTGAAAGAGTTGTCACCCCTATATCAATTCACCTAAAGGCATACAACTATTGTTGTGTTTGGTTTTCTGGGGAGGTAACTGATGGGAAATATTTGAAGTTTGTTTTATTTTGTATCTTTAACCCTTATCTTGCTGTTCACGACAACCCCTATATTTGGCAACAGTGTAGATCCAGATCAGATGGCTTCTGAAGAAGCCATCTGATCAGGATCTACAAAGTTTGACATTCAATTAATGAATTTGTAGGAATAAATTACATAAAAAAATTTGATTGGTTCAAATTCAGAAATGGGTGTGGCTAAACTGAATATTCAGCAAGAGAAGGGTTAACAGGCGAGTATCCAGCTGGTCAGCTTTCCTAACCACAAATTTCCTGGCCATACATAAGCGAGGAACCAGTACAGTGCCCATTCCCCCAGGAACTGATGATTGCACATCTTTAATCAGCGGAAGAAGAGAATTTATCATATGACGTCACGTCTGAGAGTGTAATAACGCTAGGGCTGACTATCGATGCCAATTTTGACTATCATGATAGTATTGCTATCGTGGAAACTACTATCACGATACTATCACTATCGCGGCATACTATCACGATACTATCGTGATACTATCGGGCACTGTTATAAATGATTCATAGATGTTATATCACTCACATAAAATGGCTAAGAGTGACAGAACGAGTTAGGAAAATTGCCATGGCCTGAAATTGTATGTTTATTGTGTGTTTCAATATCAGCATTCATTCCCTCGGGGCTATTCCAGAAAAAAACATAATAGGGAGACGGCTCTTTACATATCCCCACGACCTGCAGAAGGACCCACCGCCTAAAATAGCTTGCTGCTTCCAGTATATATGCTTGTAAGTGATGGTTATCATAGCTTTAATACCTTTGCATTGTTTGAGATGTTCTGCTTGTGGAAACTGACACATGCTGATTGGTCTTCGATTGTTTGATGTTTGCCGCTTATGGTAAATTAATCTGTGTATTCAGTTAATTAGGTAACCCGATTATTTATTACATAGTATTACGTAATCACAGCACGACATTTTAGCACCTCTATAAGGGCGACCTGAATCTAACAAACTGCATTAAAACTTGAATTTACATATTTTTTATTTGAAGTTAGCATCAAAAGCTAGATGCTTCCACGCAGAGCTGAATCCGGCCCGCACACTAGTACTGGTAAACCGCTTAGAGGATCTAAGCCTGCCCAGGAACCACGGTGCGAGGCGGACCGTCCATGCTAATAAACCCTATTGGTTTCATTGGGCGACAGGGCTTGAGATGTCATTTTCATCTCAATGTCGGGTAAAAGTCTCACAAAATTGGAAGCAACGTCTCCAAAATGACCTTTACATTGATGACGGGGACGTTAAACCTAAAATCAACCAACCATCAAAAGCTAGAAGTAAAGCAATGATCAAGCCGGTGTTTTCGTTTAGCAATATGTACAGGGATCGACCTGGGCTCATAATACAAAGACAACCAAAAATAAAATAAGAAAGACACACGAAAAATAAAAACGTCAATTTGTCCCAGGTTGTCCAGTGTCCTACATCAAAACATCCGGAATCACCTTAAGAAAGTACTTGATAGACAGAGACCTAAGGCCTCGTGCTGCACGTTTTTTTTCCTACAGAATGACGACAGGAAAATAAAACTTTGTCAGCATAAATATTCCCCCAAGAATTCAATCCCAATCGGTCCGGCCAGCCGACTGATGACATCGTCATTGATGTATTTGTGCATACTAGTCTTATCGACTAATCTGAGTCTATCATGTACTCGCATGCACATTCTGTGCATTTCTCGAGAAACATTTCTAATGCGACCACAAAAGGGCGGTTAAACAGTCTGGCCCTAATACTCATTAGCAATCCTGTTTGTCGGACGCAATACGAGTCACATATGCAACAAGTTAAACTGTATTATACCGTCGTTTATTATACATTTACCTATGTGAATGAGTTAGCACACAGCGAAAACAAACATTTCTTCATACATAAGATCAGCTTGTGCATCTTGCAAATGTCTTCAAAACTGAACAGGGAAATGGCGTTGGTGCCAGAAGTCATACTACGCAAAGCTAATACAAACAACAAACATTTATATATGACTGCACAGGCTGATCTGAGCCTTCACATGTCGGACAGGTTTCACTGTCATGTTTTCAAAAAGTTGCATGCAACAAATGCGTGAGCAAGCTATCGTTGACGTGTTGTTATTGAAAAACGCGGGAAAATTTCTGACTGCCTCAACTGCACGTGCAAAAATCACAGTGGGAAATTCATCGCCGCGAGAAATTCACCACACGGCAAAAAACTATGATACACATATGCGACCAGCGAAGACTCGGATCATCATGCACATATGTGACGGCTTATCAGTCTGTCCTGATTACAACTGAATGGATATCCTAAGCAAAAATACTTGCGTTATTACACAACAGTACAGGTATATTTTCAAAGTCTGTTCAAGAAAAAAAAAAAAAAAATCGAAACTATCGATAGTTGAAAGAACTATCGCCGATAGTTATCGATAGTCCAAAGTACTATCGATGCATTGCTATCGAGGTAGTCCCTATCGCGATGCATCGAACTATCGATGCATCGTTACACCCCTAAATAACGCCATGTAATATTTTCGATAATCCACTAGTGGATTAAATATGCAAATTAGCTAGATACGTCCCGTAACGTTACATGTACGACGTCCTTAACGACGTCGCGTTTACTAATGGCGGAAAATTGACATTTTTGTAAACAATCTTGAATAAAATGCGTTTTAACTGTCATATGATAAATAGAATCTTGCATTCGTGCTCATGTATTATTGAATTTATTAAACTCGTTGAGGAAAAGGGATAAAATGCTCGGCAAAGCATCGCATTTTATCCCTTTTCCTCAACTCGTTTAATAAATTCAATAATACATAAGCTCTCATGTAAGATCCTCTATGAACATAGAAAAGGTCTCATGATGAATCACGACATAAGAAGCAGATACCAACAAGTAAGAAAAGATCACTCAGGAAGGACCACAAGCAAACAATGCAGCCATCACCTCAAGAAAGTAAGTAACATGGAGGCACACACAAAAACAGACAAAACATGAACCAACCGCACATAGCACCACCTTGGGTCGGTCAGTACTAAAACTACTGTGGGGCTTCAACTCCAAAGTTTATGAAATTTCAACCGTCGCCCTCAGTGATCTGCGTGGGAGCTTTCTAGCTCAAGTGACACAAATAAAATGCACAGTAAGCTGGTCATGTACAGTCCAACCTGTGTTAAGCAAGCACCTCAGGGATGATCAAAATGTGCTTGCTTAAGACAGGTGCTTGCTTAATACAGGTGAAATTTAATGCATTGCCTTTTTCGGGAAATAAATGCATGCTTGCTTAAGACAGATTGCTTGCTTAAGACAGGTTTGACTGTATTGCTTAAGACAGGTTGCTTGCTTAAGACAGATTTGACTGTATTGATTTGCCTTTTTCGGGAAATAAATGCATGCATTTATTTCCCGAAAAAGGCAAAACTGATTTGAGGACTGAACAGAAGAGCAGAAGAACCCACCAGTTAGATCATGGAGGGTTGAACCCAGAAACCCTGGTTTATAAGACGTGTATCTTTACCAGTACACCACAGAGGCTTCAACAGACCTCTTGATCACCAGTCAAGCACACTTACACACTTACCTGAAGTAATCTATGACTAAGCTCCAAGTGTTTACGTTTAAACTCCTCTTGTTTTGCCAACATGTTACTCTGTTTGTTTTGGTATTCACTCAAGTCTTGAGCTATGAGCTGAAAGTAAAAATAAATTCATTTGTTTCATATTCAAGTCTTTGTCGTTTAACTAACGATTTTCTTTAGCTCTGGCCAACAGTGTAGGGGTGATTGGCTACAGCCCTCATCTTGGTTTATTGTTGGGAACAACACCCTAACCTGGGGCGAAGATTTGGCCGGTAAAAGATCTTTAAGCCCCCCCCCCCCCCCCACCCTCACCCCAGTGGCATAAGCTGCTGACCGTTCTAAGGCAGCAGTTTTGGTGTTGGTCTTTTGCTGTTATTTTTGTTGTACATCTGCAAATTTGTTGTGAGTTATTGTTAAGTGTTTTCAAATGGTCTGATCCTCTCATGTGGGGCATCCTATTCAATGATCATATCCAGGTTTTCTTTTGTTTCAGGGTTGCATCCGACTCAAACTTCACGCATTCTGAACGTCTGTTGATATCTTCCCAGATGCTATTACAATGACGTCATGAATAACGTCGACGTGACTGAAACTTTCCCGTAATCTTGAACGTAAAGTAGTTCCAGCTGAAGAGATTTATTTCCCCGGCTAAGAGGAAATATTTCTTTTTAGCAAAAAGGAAAATACCAAGTTTATGTCTGGCAGATATCATAGTATTTCTCTGTTATGCATGTAATATTACTCCTTATTGGGATTATTTATACAACAAATTCGCTATTGCGGCAAATTGTTAGGGAACATATACTGTCATTATAGCGATGGTCCTCTGAAGTTAGACTTACATCTAATCTCTGTTGATGAAGTTTTGTCTGTTGTTCTTGACATTTCAGTCTTGTATGAAGTTCTTTAAACCCGATCATTGGCACTGGGATCAGTCTCTCTGGGTCAGGATTGTCCAGAATGGCCTGTTGCCATAGTAACGGATTTATACCTGAAAATGTTAAAACAGACATTTTAGTAATGGATTTATACCTAAGATTTATAAAACTGACATTTTTATACCTAAAAATTATACCTAAAACTTATTAACTGACATTTCAGTAATGGATTTATATTGATATATATATTTATTTATATATTTATATTTTATTATATTATATGACATTGTAGTAGTTTATACAATTTATTTTAGTTCGATTGCGAAGGAAGCTTATTTAATCGCTCTCGAACACTCATCCCAGATGTTTTCATGTGCACGAGAGAGAGGCAGTGACTATTACACCACTGCTACCCATTTACACCTGGGTGGAGCGAGGCAGTGTCATTACGTGTCTTGCCCAAGGACACATCTCTATACCTGGTGCCGGATTCGAACGCACAGCCTCTCGATCATGAGTCAAATGCGTTAACCACTGCGCTAACGAGGCTGACACTGTAGTAATGAATTTATACCTAACAAGATGTGTTTGTGAAACACGAACATGTCCCCAGGGAGGGTCATTTTTTTTTTCAAAGTTGGTCACAGTTCAAGGTCACAGGTCAAGATTTTTTTTGAGTTGACACAAGGAACCTACATACTAAATATGAAGGCTCTATCTTACACAGTTCAAAAGTTATGAATAATACTATTTCTTTCTTTTAAGTAGGTCATAGGTCTAGGTCACAGGTCAAAAGTTTTTGCATGAATGTAAGCTCTTGTCACAAGGAACCTACATGCCAAAAATGAAAGCTCTATCTTAAATGGTTTATAAGTTATAAACAATTTTTTAAGTAGGTCAAAGGTCAAGGTCAGGGTAAACAATTGAATGTACAGCTCTTATCACAGGAAACCTACATGCCAAATATGAAGGCTCTATCTCAAATGGTTCGAAAGTTATGACCAAAATGTTTTTGTTTTTTCTTTAAAGTAGGTCAAAGGTCAAGTTCAAGGTCACATGTCAAAATTTTTGAATGATTGTAAAGCTCTTATCACAAGGAACCTACATGCCAAATATGAAGGCTGTATCCCAAGCGGTTCAAAAGTTATGACAAATGTTATTCTTTCTTTTAAGTAGGTCAAAGGTCAAGGTGAAGGTCACAGGTCAAATGTTTTGTGTGAATGCAAAGCTCTTGTCACAAGGAACCTTCATGCCAAATATGAAGGCTCTATCTCAAACAGTTCAAAAGTTATGACCAAAATGTTTTTTTTTTTTTCTTTTAAGTAGGTCAAAGGTCAAGTTCAAGGTCACATGTCAAAATTTTTGAAGGAATGCAAAGCCCTTGTCACAAGGAACCTACATGCAAAATATGAAGGTTCTATCTCAAACGGTTCAAAAGTTATGACAAAATTGTTATTTTTTTTATTTTAAATGGTCAAGGTCCAAAATAAAGCTCTTGTCACAAGGAACAAACATGCCAAAAATGAAAGCTGCATCTCAAGGGGTTCAAAAGTTACGACCAATGTTATTTTTTTCTTTTAAGTAGGTCAAAGGCCAAGGTCAAGGTCACAGGTAAGAACAAAAAATTGGCATGAATGTGAAGTGCTTGTCACAAGAAACCTACATGCAAAATATGAATGCTCTATCTCAAACGGTTCAAAAGTTATGACCAACATTAAAGTTGTCCATGAAGAAACCAACAAACAAACAGACAGGGCAAAAACAATATGTCCCTGCTATTGCTACCGGGGAAAACTTACATTTCAGCAGAATTATTAGTTCTTCAAAAATTCCATAACAAGCAATGGGCCATTAATCATATGGAAGGTCCATGGCTTGTCATTGGATTGGTAACCCTTTTAACCCTTATCTTGCTGTTCATGACAACCCCTATCTTTGGAAACAGTGCAGATCCAGATCAGATAGCTTCTGAAGAAGCCATTTGATCAGGATCTACACTGTTTGGCATTCAGTTTATAAATTTGTAGCAATAAATTACATCAAGTATTTTGATTGGATGATAGAGAGAAATGGGTGTGGCTTAAATGAATATTCAGCAAGATAAGGGTTAATCCTGTATACCAAGGTAGACAACTATGTAAACTGTGTAGATCCTGGTCAGACAGATCATTTTGAACCGTCTCGTCAGGATTTACACTACATCACAGCCTCTTTTTACAACTTGCTTTGCTCCAAATCAGAAACCTTGTCAGCTAACCCATTTTGTACCAAATGGAATCTTCCTTTTAATATATAGCAGGAGTTCATTTCAAAATTTAGGGGTGATAGGTTGTGATATCTTTGCCAGTATCCCGTTTTGGGGTTTCCAGTACCAAATGGGATAAAATACCACTTCTCACATATAAGTCATTTTTTAGACATTCATTCCATTACCCGACACGGAGATGAAATGGCACCTCAAGACCTTCTGCCCAATGAAACCAACAGGGTTTATATGCATGGACTACATCGTGCATGGACGGACCGACTCACAACAATTTGCCTGGGTAGGCTTAGACCCCATAAGCAGTTTTCCAGTACTCATGTGCTGTCCGGTTCAGCCCTGCATGGAAGCCCCAGCGAGCCCAATCTATTTCTCCAAGCCCTGGTGGGCCTCTATGAAAGACTTTACCTGCCGGCGGTGTGTCTAAATATTGCTTCAGTTCCTCTTTCGACAATGCCTTCTTTGTTATACTCTCTGCTGCCAACTGTCCCGTCACTTGAGGTTTCAATGCCATTGATGACAGGGCTGTAAACAGTTCAGTAGCTGTACATCTCTTGGCAGGACCCATCGCTGGCCGCTCTACAACATACACCACCAACTCTGTCCTGTAAAAAATGTCAGGTTCTATATTGGTCACATCACAATGAAAAGTGTTTCTTGTTTGTGTGTGGTTTTTTATTTGGGTTTTACGGCTTTTTATAAGATTGTTCGCTTATATTGAGCTGAACCTTAAACAGAGGTGTGAGTGATTGGATTTGTTTTGTTTGATTTGAGGCTTTTTAACACCCCCGTCAACACTGTAAAGGTCATTTTGGAGACCTCGCTTCCAATTTTGTGGGACTTTTGCCCTGCTGCCCAATGAAACCAATAGGTTTATAAGCATGGACGGTCCGACTCTCACACGGCATTGCCTGGGCAGGCTTAGATCCTCTAAGCAAATTACCAGTACTCGTGTGCGGGTTGGTTTCAGCTCTGCGTGGAAGCATCATGCAGCCAATCTATTTCTTCAAGCCCCTATAGGCGGGGGCGGGTGAGTGAGTGGAGAAAAAGCACCTGATATTCTGTAGCAGAGCTCTTCATTGCTCATGTGACCAGCTTGGGGCTGAAACCTACAGAAGTGAGAAACCTGATGTTTAAAGATCAGCCTTTTTAACCACTAGACCAATGAGGAAAAGTTCAGATCAGCCTTGCATTTGTGCTTCCATTCCATCTTATCTGAATCTTCAGCCTACAAGAAACTTTCCAGCCTATTCTATTCGTTTGAAGTTAACCCGTAAGATGCCAATCACGACAATTGTCATCTGCTTTGCCGTCTGCCAGTTACCTTAAAATTCATTTTTTGCGAACAGTGTGGACCCAGATCAAACTGCTCCTACACGAGCAGTCTGATCTGGACCCATACTGTTTGCCTGTGTGCAAAAATATTTTTAAAAAGTTTGCAAACATATTCAGCAGACGACATAAGCAGACAACATTTTCAGATGTAGTTTTTCTCAGTGTTTTAAGGGTTAAAATGCCCAAAACACTATTCAGGTTATGCTGATCAGGGCCCAGTTGTTTAAAGCATTGTTAGCTTAACGAGCTCGTTAGCAGTCATATTGTTAACTGCTCTAGCAAGTACAATATCTAAAATTTCGGTATTTTTGCAGAAAAAATGTGAGCAGCTTTTGCATATGCAAAAGCTGCTCACATTTTTTTCAGCAAAAATATGAGCATATTTCCCATAATAAATGATCAAAGTTTTAACGTATATAATGATACGTTAACTAACGATGTCGTTAGTTTTGAACAACTGGCCCCTGGTCAATTTAGCTATGAACACTTTTCCTGGTCTAGCTGATTCTTCAGTGGTTAATCCAATGATGGTTAACAAGTTTTTGCTAACTCTTTAACCTTTCAAAGGTGCATTATTGAGCTACCGGGTCTCAAATTTTTTTTTCTGGTTTTTATCTTCAATTCATACTCCTTTGTCATGTGTACACTTTTGGAGCCAAATACAGCTTCAGAACTTTGTGAAAATGGTCGTTTTCATCCTTGTTTACCCTTCGCTCTGAACATGTGTTCGGAATTTCTGTTCTAAAAATAAAACTGTCACTTTACACATACATGGCCACAGTATCGTCCTTGAGTGTAGTTACTTATGGCATGGTATTCGGCATCATATTTTTTCTGATTCAGGCATGGCCTAAGCAAACAAGGCAAAAAATGAACGTCCCATAACGTCATATATGGGGATTCTATTTTTGTCATGAACTAAAAATAGATCTAACTAGTGTTTGAAACCTAGTTAGGGAATCCCTCTCAAACTCGTTTACCTGTCATCATAATTGTTTGCATTTTTGCATAAAATGCATTCATTTGTATTGTTTTAAAGAAAAATACCGGCTATATGTATTTTATTTTTGGAAGCATTTTTTACCGATAGCTCAATAATGCACCTTTTAAAACTCTCTAGGAGAATTCAGCAGACGTCAAATTGTTGATATTTTTCTTATTTTCCCCAGAAAACAGGATTTGAAATCTCATGCGCTCAATAGCGTTATAAGTGTAGGTGGATTGATAAAAAAAAAGAACCCAAAAACTGAATTGCAAATTAAATAAGTATAGATACAGTAAACCTCCGCTATTAAGACCACCTAAAATTAAGACTTATTCTGCTTTAAAAAGCTTATTTCGCAGGCTGTAGTTATTCTTTCTTTGTGTTTTCCGCATACAGTATCCTCTGGTCAGAGAGCACCTTTGGGACTGTTCAAAAGTGGTCTTAAAGACCACTTTTGAACAGTCCCAAAGGTGGTCTTAATACAGGAACTGATCAAATCAGAAACCAAAGCCTTTCCCAAACATCAAAGGGAAAGATGGACAAACACATATTAACAAACAAATGATTAACTGATTTATTTCAGGTTTAACGTCCCCGTCAACACTGTATATGTCATTTTAGAGATGTTGATTCCAATTCCAATTTTGTGGGACTTTTACCCGAAACATCTCTAGTCCTGTCGCCCAATGAATTCAAAAGGGTTTATACGACTTGCACTGCTCTGTCTGGGCAGACTTAGATCCTCTTTTTGTTTGTTTTGTTTGATTTGAGGTTTAATGTCCCTGTCAACACTGTAAAGGTTTTTGTTTGCTTGTTTGATTTGAGGTTTAACGTCCCCATCAACACTGAAAAGGTCATTTTGGAGACGTTGCTTCCAATTTTCTGGGACTTTTACCCGACATTGAGATGAAATGACATCTCAAGCCCTGTCGCCCAATGAAACCAATAGGGTTTATAAGCATGGATGGTCCAACTCGTGCGCACCACTTTGCCTGGGCAGGCTTAGATCCTCTAAGTGGTTTACCAGTACTCGTGTGCGGGTCCGAATCAGCTCTGCGTGGAAGCATCATGCAGCCCATATATTTCTTCAAATCCCGATGGGCGGGGGCTGCTTAGATCCTCTAAGCAGTTACCAGTACTTGTGTATGTTCAGTTTCAGCATGGAAGCATCATGCAGCCCATCTATTTCTTCAAGCTCCGATGGGCATACATATTAACAAACAAAAATATTAACAAACAACAAATTCACAGGCACAAACCCGAGATAGCTGGGTATCATGGGTTGGGTTTGGCAAACAGTGTAGACCCAGATCGGATGCTTACAGTGCAGGAATTTAAGGGGAATGGAAACACCTGGCAGTTTTTCCACCATTTTTCAAAGGGAAACAATTTTGAAGACTTCCAGTTCGTTTTTCTATAAGCCCTGTCCCACTGAAAATGGGGTCTACTCTTAAAGGAAAGAATTTGCTCCTCAAGAGCAAATTCTTTCCTTTAAGAGTTGACCCCTATTGACATGGGTTGGTTGGTCGATTTGAGGTTTAACGTCCCCATCAACAATGTAAAGGTCATTTTGGAGACGTTGCTTCTAATTTTGTGGGACTTTTACCCAACATTGACATGACATCTCAAGCCCTGTCACCCCATGAAACCAATAGGGTTTATTAGCATGGACGGTCCGCCTCGCACCGCGGTTCCTGGACAGGCTTAGATTCTCTAAGTGGTTTACCAGTACTAGTGTGCGGGCAGGATTCAGCTCTGCGTGGAAGCATCATGCAGCCCATATATTTCTTCAAGCCCCTATGGCGGGGGCTGCCTATTGACATGGGAGACAAAAATACTTTCGCAGGTGTTGCCTCCCCTGAAGGTGTATTCATTCCCTTTAAGGATTAAAGAAACAGTCTGGTGAGTTCGTCTGTCATTACTGACAATGAGCAATCTTAAGCACATGCAAGAAATGTTACTATTTGTGTGTTCTAAGATGGCTGATGAGACCGATTCTAGCTCTCAACTGTCTGTTGCAGATAGAGCAACAGAGGTTAAGGAAGACAGCTCTGTTGGTGATGCCAGAGCTCTGGCTTTGCAATGTGCACGTTTCTGTTCGGCTTCGCTGATTCTTCATGCTTCCTATTCACTAGCACCCCTTCTAATGAGGCCTCGCCACTTTGCTCTGTCCTGTACAATGTGTTCCCAAGACTGTTGGTATGTTTAACCCTTATCTTGCTGTTCACGATAACCCCTATCTTTGCAAAAAGTGTAGATCCAGATCAGATGGCTTCTGAAGAAGCCATCTGATCAGGATCTACACTGTTTGGCATTTAGTATATGAATTTGTAGCAATAAATTACATCAAGTAATTTGATTGGTTGATAGACAGAAATGGGTGTGGCGTAAATGAATATTCAGCAAGAGAAGGGTTAAGTCCTTCAGGGAGGCTTTGACGGTGTCCTTGTAACACTTCTTCTGATCACCTTGGGAGGGTTTGCCTGCCTGTTTCTAATTCCCCACAGATAGTTTTCTTTGGCAACCATTCCTCAGGCATTCTGGTAACATGGCCTGTCCATCTTAACTGTGCTAATTTCAGAAGAGTATGTACACTTTGCATCCCTGCCCTGTACAGGACTTCCGTGTCTGGAATCCTGTCTTGCCACTTAATCTTTAAAAGTTTTCTGACACAGCTTGTATAGAAGTTGGGGTGCCGTTGGTATACTGCCATGTTTCACATGCATACAACAGTGTTGGCAGCACCACAACTCTGTAGACTTCAATAGTGAACAGTTTTAGTCCCCATTTGGAACCATTTTTCCAGCCTACAGTCAGAGACAATTGACCCACCAGTACTGTCAGTGCTTTGATTAATTTTAGATGCATGTTTGTTCCAAATATCATTAATGAAGCTCTTATAGCTCTTGAGAAATGGACTTGACCATCAGGGTGAGCGCTAGGGTATCACTTATATCTTTTTGTTTTTGGTTAGCCAATTGACCGTGGTTCGAGCCTCGCTCGGGTCACATGTGAGACGCCAAGTTCTGCAAGGAAGGTCAGGTGGTGTTTCTCAAGGTACTCCGGTTTTCGCCCACCTCTGATTAACGATCGGCTCGATATGAGTGAAATAATCTTGAAAGGGCCGTAAAACCAAAACCAAAACCAAAAAAAAAAAAAAAAAAAAAATTAGCCAATTGACAATTTTGCCTTTCTGCTAGTGATGTTTCCATTAGGGTCTAGTTATTTTATGTTCCCGTTTCTTTCCCTGTGGTGTTTCTGATTGGAGATGTGGGGTAATTGTATAGATTCCTGATCATTGCCTTCACTTCTATTTTGACACAATAGTTCACCAACTCAGTGAACCCTGAAATGTAGGTAAAGATCAAATATGGATGCTTGCATTTAACTTGCCATCCCCAGATGCAAGTCTGTACCAACAACATTAACCCTTATCTTGCTGTTCACGACAACCCCTATCTTTGCAAACAGTGTAGATCCAGATCAGATGGCTTCTGAAGAAGCCATCTGATCAGGATCTATACTGTTTGGCATTCAGTTTATGAATTTGTAGCATTAAATTACATCAAGTAATTTGATTGGTTGATAGACAGAAATGGGTGTGGCTTAAATGAATATTCAGCAAGATAAGGGTTAACAAAACTTCTAGTTCTTGAGAAATTGATTTGACAATTTTGGTGACTGCTAAGGATGTCTGATATGCCCAGACATAAAACCAGCCTCCTATATCACACCATGCTTAACCCTTTCTGTACCAAATGAAGCCCCCGCCCATAGGGGCTTGAAGAAATATATGGGATGCATGATGCTTCCCCGCAGAGCTGAATCCGGCCCGCACACTAGTACTGGTAAACCGCTTAGAGGATCTAAGCCTGTCCAGGAACCGCGGTGCGAGGCAGACCGTCCATGCTAATAAACCCTATTGGTTTCCTTGGGTGACAGGGCTTGAGATGTCATTTCATCTCAGTGTCGGGTAAAAGTCCCACAAAATTGGAAGCAACGTCTCCAAAATGACCTTTACAGTGTTGACGGGGACGTTAAACATCAAATCAAACAAACAAACAAAAACCAAATGAAATCTTCCTCCTTATATATAACAGGAGTCAATTTCCAAATATAGGGGTGTCAGGTTGTGTTATCTTCAAAATTTATTTGGAAAATGGCTTAACTTTTTGCAAACAGTGTAGGTGCTGATCAGACGCCCCATTTTGCGGCGTCTGATCTGGGCCTGCACTGGTTGCTAATTACCCGTTTTGGGGTTTCCGGTACAAAATGGGTTAAAACAGGGGCGACAAAAACCATCTTACTTGTTATCTGGTATAGGGTTGACAGCCTCTGCACAGACCGTGTGTTGTGGTTTATTGCCCAGTATCTTGTGTAGGGTATCTAGAGCTAACTGCTGCTTAGACTTCACATCCTCTACCGGTTGTTTGATGATGATTGAGACGAGGCCGTCTTCATTCTTTCCCAGTGGCATACAGTTGTAACCAACAGCCTGTAGATTTGATATTCATATTTAATGCTCTGCATGCTGGGTAGTTTTTCGAAGCAGACGACATTTTGAAATATTTTTCTAATTTTCCCTGAAAACAGGATTTGACATCTCATGCAAATTATCTCCTATAGCACCCCATGCAGTCAGCGTGTAAATGGGTAGCAGTGGTGTAAAACATGGCCACTCCTATGGAAACAATTTGCATGAGATGTCAAGTCTTGTTTTCTGGAAAATTAGAAAAAATATCAACGATCTGTTGTCTGTTGAATTAGCTTCGAGAGTGCTTTGTAAAAGTTAAGTGTTTAACATATCATATAACATGTGACCGTTATTCATTATGATAATACATCCGTCTGACAGAAGGCATTCTTTCCTATCTATAAAATGGAAAAATTTTCTGATGAAAATATGTAATACCTATCTTATTTGTACTCCAAACATAGGTTGTGTGGGACTCATTAAGGTGGTTCCAACAAGTAGCCACAACATATGTCTTTGAGAAGAAATAGGAAAAGTAGTGTATGCTCCTGTAAACCCAATTTTTCTGTATATAAACTGGGGTTAGTCTTATTTTTTTACTAATTTATTTTAGTTCGATGGCGATGAAAGCTTCAAGCTTATTTGACTCACTCCTAGATTCCCTGATGTAGTCACGTGCGCGCACTAGACAGGCAGTGACTTTTACACCACTGCTACCCATTTACACTTGGGTGGAGTGGGGCAGTGGCATCACGTGTCTTGCCCAAGGACACACCTCGCCTCCGGTGGCTGGATTTTAACCCACAACCTCTTGAGCTATAGAGGCTGCAGTCTTGTTACCATAATGTAGTGCTAATGTAGTGTCCTAAAAAATATGACCACATGTATAACACATGTTTCTGGGGCATAATGTCATCACATTGTTCACAAAAACCCTGTTTCTAGAGAAAGTTTTTTTTAACTTCTTTGGCACTTAGATCTGATTTAAAAATGTCATATAATGAACAGAATCTTAAAGTCCTTGGGCGAGTTGTTCAAAAATGATATTTTTAATGTAAAATTAATTTTAACTAGAAATGGTGTTTGTAAAACACAATGCCCCCAACCTTTGCTTGACCTTAGCTGGCAAAATATTCAACAAATATTGTTAAAGACTCAAAAACATACAACAAGAATTCCCCCGAAGGCTATGTCGCGCCTGTGGGGGTGAAAGTCACCAAACCATGAAATCTAGGTCAAGGTCAAACATGGATGCCTGCATAAAAATTTCACTCCTAGTTGCAAGCATGTACCAAGTAACTCTTAAAAACAGACTCTTACATCAGGGTCAAGGTTAGGGTTGTCACACTATTTTACAAAGTCAGTGAACCATAAAATGTAGGTCAAGGTCAGAAATGGATACTTGCATTGAAGTTTCAATTCCTAAATGCAAGCTTGTACCAAATACAATTAATGAAGCTCTAATAGATCTTGAGAAATGGACTCTTACATTAGATAGAAAGTCAGGGTGGTCGCAATAATTCACAAAGTCAGTGAACCATGAAATATGGGTAAAAGTCAAATATGGATGCTTGCGTTGCAGTTGGAATTCCTAGATGCAAGTTTGTACCAATTATAATTTAAAAAGCTTTAATAGTTTTCGAGAAATGGTGAAAGTCAGGGTGGTCGCAATAATTCACAAAGTCAGCGAACCATGAAATATAGGTCAATGTCAGATATGGATGCTTGCGTTGAAGTTGCAATGCCTGGATGCAAGTTTGTACCAAGAATGATTAATAAAGCTCTAATAGTTCTCAAGATATGGACTTGCTGACAAGATTTTATTAAAAAAAACAAGGCATCGCATGCGATACAAATCCCCTCGCACAAGACAACTTCGTGTGTGGAAAACACTGAAATGGCAAAAGTCCAACTTGCTTGAGATATTATCATATGCAACATTTGTGTAAAGTTTGTTTAAAAATCCATCCATAAATGTAGGTTCTAGAGTGATGACAATATTTCTCTAAAAATAGTCATAGGGACCTTGACTTGAGGCCATGGCCGCGAAGTAGATCTTGCTCAAGATATTATCATAAGCATCTTTTGTGTGAAGTTAGATTAAAATCATAAATGTAGGCGGTAGAGCAATGACAAAGTTTTTCTAAAAATAGCCATAGTGAC
The DNA here is from genome assembly GCA_963580285.1 of Lucinisca nassula. NCBI lineage: Eukaryota > Metazoa > Mollusca > Bivalvia > Lucinida > Lucinidae > Lucinisca > Lucinisca nassula. The sequence goes on along the minus strand of OY757015.1, from coordinate 3,618,974 downwards.
CTTGACCTTGAGGTCATGACCAAGCAACTCGAGATATTACCATAAGAAACATTTGTGTGAAGTTCTATTAACATCCATCAATAAATGTTGGCACTAGAGCGATGACAAAGATTTTCTAAAAATAGCCCCAGTGACCTTGACCTTGAAAGTCAAAATAGTTCGAGATATTGTCATAAGGAACATTTGTGTGAAGTTATACTGAAATCGGTGAAGAAATGTAAGCGCTAGAGCCATGTCAAAGTTTTTCTAAAAAATAGCCACAGTGACCTTGACCTTGAAAGTCAAAGTCTTTCGAGGTATTGTCATCAGGATCATTTGTGTGAAGTTATATTAAAATCAGTGAAGAAATGTAGGCGCTGGAGCGATAGCAAAGTTTTTCTAAAAATAGCCATTGTGACCTTGACCTTGAAAGTTGAAATGGCTTGAGATATTGTCATAAGGAACATTTGTGTGAAGTTATATTGAAATCGGTGAAGAAATGTAAGCGCTAGAGCATTGACAAAGTTTTTGTAAAAAAAGCAACAGTGACCTTGACCTTGAAAGTGGAACTCGCTAGAGATATTGTCATAAGGAACATTTGTGTGAAGTTATATTGAAATCGGTGAAGAAATGTAGGCGCTAGAGCGATGACAATTTTTTTCTAAAAATAGCTACAGTGACCTTGACCTTGAGGTCATGACCCTGGAAGTCTAACACACTTGATATATTGTCATAAGGAACATTTGTGTGAAGTTATATTGAAATCAGTGAAGAAATGTAGGCGCTAGAGCAATGACAAAGTTTTTCTAAAAATAGCCACAGTGACCTTGACTTTGAGGTCATGACCTTGAAAGTCGACCTCGCTCAAGATATTGTCATAAGGCACATTTGTTTGAAGTTATATTGAAATCAGTGAAGAAATGTAGGCGCTAGAGTGATGACAAAGTTTTTCTTAAAATAGCCACAGTGACCTTGACCTTGAGGTCATGACCTTGAAAGTCGAACTCGCTGAGATATTGTCATAAGAAACATTTGTGTGAAGTTATATTGAAATTGGTGAAGAAATGTAGGCACTAGAGCGATGACAAAGTTTTTCTAAAAATAGCCACAGTGACCTTGACCTTGAGGTCATGACTTTGAAGTCGAACTCGCTTGAGATTTTTTTATAAGGAACATTTGTGTGAAGTTATATTGAAATTGGTGAAGAAATGTAGGCACTAGAGCGATGACAAAGTTTTTCTAAAAATAGCCACAGTGACCTTGACCTTGAGGTCATGACCTTGAAAGTCGAACTCGCTGAGATATTGTCATAAGAAACATTTGTGTGAAGTAACATTGAAATTGGTGAAGAAATGAAGGCGCTAGAGCGATGACAAAGTTTTTCTAAAAATAGCCACAGTGACCTTGACCTTGAGGTCATGACTTTGAAGTCGAACTCGCTTGAGATTTTTTTAAAAGGAACATTTGTGTGAAGTTATATTGAAATTTGTGAAGAAATGTAGGCGCAAGAGCGATGACAAAGTTTTTCCAAAAATAGCCACAATGACCTTGACCTTGAGGTCATGACCTTGAAAGTCGAACTCGCTCAGGTTTTTTTTATAAGGAACATTTGTGTGAAGTTATATTGAAATTGGTGATGAAATGTAGGCGCTAGAACGATGACAAAGTTTTTCACAAATTACCAAAATGACAAAGGGCCATAACTCACAAAGTATTTTTCGGAATTTTGTCATAAGTTAATCACTTCATCTACTCATCACCACCAATCTATAAACCAACTGTCAAGGCTCTAGCTCCAATAATTTTTGAGATATCTTGCTGACAAGATTTTATTAAAAAAATTTCAAAGGGCAATAACTCTTAAAAGGGGCATAATCCGGACGAGAAAAAAAATACGCGTCAGCTAATTTTCCATGAGGAATCCATATATGAAATTTCAAAACCCTAGCATACACGGTTCTAAAGATATGCTATGCACCACTTTTAGCATACATTACAATGGGCACAAATTACCAAAATGACAAAGGGCCATAACTCACAAAGTATTTTTCGGAATTTCGTCAAAAGTTAATCAGTTCATCTACTCATCACCACCAATATATTCACCAACTTTCAAGGCTCTAGCTCATATAGTTTTTGAGAAATCTTGCTGACAAAATTTTATTAAAAAAATTTCAAAGGGCAATAACTCTTAAAGGGGGCATAATCCGGACAAGAAAAAAAATATGCGTCAGCTAATTTTCCATGAGGAATCCATATATGAAATTTCAAAACCCTAGAATACACGGTTCTAAAGTTATGATATGCATCACTTATAGCATACATTACAATGGGCACAAATTACCAAAATGACAAAGGGCCATAACTCACAAAGTATTTTTCGGAATTTCGTCAAAAGTTAATCAGTTCATCTACTCATCACCAACAATATATTCACCAATTTTCAAGGCTCTAGCTCCAACAATTTTTGAGATATCTTGCTGACAAAATTTTATTAAAAAAATTTCAAAGGGCAATAACTCTTAAAAGGGGCATAATCCGGACAAGAAAAAAAATATGCGTCAGCTAATTTTCCATGAGGAATCCATATATGAAATTTCAAAACCCCAGCATACACGGTTCTATAGTTATGCTATGCATCACTTTTAGCATACATTACAATGGGCACAAATTACCAAAATGACAAAGGGCCATAACTCACAAAGTATTTTTCGGAATTTCGTCAAAAGTTAATCAGTTCATCTACTCATCACCACCAATATAATCACCAACTTTCAAGGCTCTAGCTCCAATAGTTTTTTAGATATCTTGCTGACAAGATTTTATTAAAAAAATTTCAAAGGGCAATAACTCTTGAAGGGGGCATAATCCGGACTAGAAAAAAAATACGCGTCAGCTAATTTTCCATGAGGAATCCATATATGAAATTTCAAAACCCTAGCATACACGGTTCTTTAGTTATGCTATGCATCAAAAGCGTAACGGACGGACGAACGGACGAACGGACGAACGGACGAACGAGGCAGAAGCAATATGCCCCTCCAACTTTTTCAAAGTTGGGGGCATAATTAATAATATACCTACCCATCACTACAATTATAGCCTTTTTACCAGACGCAGGTCTGGGACAGTCTGACACAAAAAAATCTAGCCAGAAATGCCACCGGCATGTCCCTTTTCCCGTGACCTCCCCAGCGTCGAGTCCTGATTGGTCGCTGATGTCACATGACCTATCAGACCAATAGGCAGACGATACAGGTCACGTGACCGCGATTTTCGCGCCGAGAAGGCCATTATTTCTTTCAGGAAAACAAATATTTCAGGCGGGGCTGGGAGGCGGGACATACCATTGTAGTGATGGGTAGGTATATTATTAATTAAAATTAATTTTACATTAAAAATATCATTTTAATATCAAATATAACTACCCATCACTACAATTATAGCCTGAATTCAAAGCAAGTGGAGGGTTGGATGAAAAATAAAGTTACACATATCTAACTCCTCCAACCTTGGTTGTTTATACCCCTTTTAAAACCATCCAATGATGGTAACGTAAGGGAGTATCCACCATGACTGCAAGGGATCCAAATCCAAAATTCACAAGTGGAGAAGATAAATGGACAGGAACCGGAGTCAAAATAGAAGGTTCATACCTATTCAAACAGGCTAACAAACAACCAAGGAAAATAAAATCCCAAAATAAGTGCTGCTCATAATAGATTGAGAAGCTACTAAACTACCCAAGGAATGAGTACCACTACGAATGGGAACCAAGCTCCTTAGGTGAAGGGATGAAAAGTAGCGTTGGAACATCCATTACGCAGTAAGATAAAACATTCTGAAGAAAAAACGGAGTTCCAATATGCCCAAAATGTAGAAGGTTCTAACCTCATACTGTATTCTGAATGATAATAGGGCAGAAGTGAAATTAGCATATACTGGTAGAAGCTTTATCACTTTACAAATCCACTTTGCAATCAAGGATGGTTAGAAATATATCCAAAACCCCTTGATTGAAAAGAAAAAATTCTCATGATAATCTCGAAACGTTTTAAACGTTCTAATGTATACAAAAAAATCACATTAGCCTACGATCCACGAATCCTGGAAATGACAGGACAAATAATAGTTTCAGACAAGGTTATTTATAGCCTGAAACAAAAATAGGTTGAATGAGAAGAGAAAAAGAAGTCATTGTTCTTCTCATACCTGAAAACAACCCTCTGCAATTGGCAAAGCATGACTTTAACTTCTACGAACTGAAGCAAATGTCAAATGAAATACAGCTTGACTATCAAATGAACAAAAGAAGTTGAATTCACCTGATCGTAAGGTGGTTTATAAAAGACCACAACACTCATGCAAGATTCCATTTGGATTCAAAGTCCTGGAAACCTGTCGGCATAGTGAAAAACCCCTTTAATAAGCTGGTGATGGTAGGGTTTAATGAAAAAGTGTGAAGCCGACTAAAATTTTAACATGTTCGAGATTACTGATCTGTACCCTTCTCTTAGATGAAATAGAAATTGAAGGGTAGAGAACAGACAGAAAAAGAAATCCAGTAAAAAACCTCCCTAGAGGAATTGTCTGGATTTATTTCCCTTTTTCTACACCAACTAGAAAATATCTTCCATCTTCCAGAGTAAAACTTGAGAGTGGAGATCTTTCTATATTTGAAGATACACTCGGCAGAGAAACCAGAAAAGTGTCTACCTCTGGTTTGATTCCTGACAACATCTGGATGTGTAAGTAAAGCATTTCTGGATTGAAATGGAATGCTTGACCCACACCTTATAGATATTTGATCTGGAACTACTGGAAGACGGGTTGCAAGTCTTGAGACTAGGCTCAGAATGACTAAAAAAACCAAGATCTCTGAGGCCATAGGAGGCGTAATCAGAATGGCTCGGCTTTTGGACGCTTGAATTTTTACCTAGAACTAGAGGAATTCAGTTGAATGGTGTAAACGCATATGTAAAAGATTCCCCATATCTAGAGATTTTAAATCAACTGCACGTTCCAGGTGATCTGAAACTTGAAACACAATGGAAGTTGATTGGAGAACCGAGTTGTTTGGACATTTGATTAAAAAAGGCCCAATAAAGGTTCTCTCCATTTGAGAAAACGCCCTGTAGAGAACGGATGGTGAACTGGTCTATAGGGGCGATCCCAATGACATAATCTGCCCTGGAGGTGTCCGACAAGGATAGACATACCTTCCTGAAGACACCAAGTTATAATCTTCCATGTAAAAGCCAACAGGGAAGAGTAATGAGTCACTCCCTGATAAGTAGAAAAAACTACACTATTCATTTGTCTGGAGTAACAATAATGAAGCTGTTCCTCAGTTTGGAGCTATGAAGAACTGATAAACCAAGGAAATTTGTCTGAAGTTTCAGAATGTTTATACACATATACATATATACATACATATACGCATACACACACATATATATATATAGCCCCGCCTAATATAGGCCCCACGTTCCCTGAACAACTAATCCCTGAGGTTCGAAGTGGGAAACCAACCTGAAAGGCTGGCATGCGAAAAAACAAATAGGGAATAGTCTCTAAAAGAGGAGACCCCATTTGATACTGAGGGATTCATAAATCGTAGAGAGCAATCTTGATAATGGAATTTATTGCTCCTATAGACCGCTTGGTATTTCCAGAGATAATATTAGCAAAAAAAAACTGGAAAGGTCTAAGATGAGATTGTCCAGGGAAACTGGATCCAATTACTAAGTTTCTAAACAGGGGAAACAAACCCCTGACATAAATCGAAAGTTTTTCGGGGCGTGAAAAAATTGGAGAAGTATCTTTGAGGTAGAGTCAATTTCAACTTCTCGATAAAGTGTATGAAATCTAAATTCACAATAACCTGTACACGTTAGGACAAGGTATGATAAACAGTATCTGTAAAAATGATGACAAAACCCATCATCGGAACACTACACGAGATTGGGGCCTAATTCTATGATGAGAGCTGCTTAATTAATTTCCATTAAGTTGGTGAACAGGGAAAACATTGATCCGTTGACAAATCCAACAAAGGAAAGGCAACGGACTGATACACAAAAATTCCATCCAAGGTGAAACGAAGGTATTTGCGTAATGACCTATGGATGGAGATGTGAAGGCTAGCGACCTTTAAAACTACGGAAATCGTCCCCGAATTTGGGAAATTTGACCTGACTAATCGAGGACGAAGTTTCCATTTTGAGATGATCGACTCGCATCATCATGTTAAGTGTGAGAAGTCGATGATGAGTCGATTTTCCCATTTTCTTCTTTTCTTTTCATTGATCCGTTGACAAATCCAACAAAGGAAAGGCAACGGACTGATACACAAAATTCCATCCAAGGTGAAACGAAGGAATTTGCGTAATGACCTATGGATGGAGATGTGAAGGTAAGCGTCCTTTGAAACTACGGAAATCGTCCCCGAATTTGGGAGAATTGACCTGACTAATCGAGGACGAAGTTTCCATTTTGAAATGATCGACTTGCATCATCTGTGTTAAGTGTGAGAAGTCGATGATGAGTCGATTTTCCCATTTTCTTCTCGAACAGAAAGATCCGCCTGTAGAAGCCTGGGGAAAGGAGAAATTTTTCTACTTATACGGCTTTCTTTTGGAGAAGAACCCTTCCTCTTCCAATAAAAAGATTTCTTTTCTTGATACTATTTACCAGAAATAGTATTTGCATGTGAGAAAGAGAAAGGATTCCTAACGAACGCAATCCAGTCACCCTTTCTCAAAACTCATAAAATTCAAAATATATTTGATAAAAGAAGCCAAGGGTTGATAGAACTGAAATAGCTCGGCTCCTACTGGAAGAAGATGAAGAGGAGGGGAAGGAAGAAAGTCATTTGTTAGACTTGTGTCTTCCTCTATTGGGAGATTTCGTTCCAGTCCGACCTCTGGAACGAAAGGACCGTGTACCCTGATCTGAGAAAGATCTACTAGTAGATGGGGACTGATTGAGATCTTCTAGTCGAGGGTGATAAGCACTTAAAAGTCAACGGAAGTAGTCGAAGAGCGTCTCCTGGTTGCGGTACCTGTACTTGATACGCTCTCCGAAGACTTCAAAAAAGACGAGTGCCCACGGTCTTGAAGCTTGATTCTGAAAACGTTGGGAAGACATGGTCCGCTTATAGTTTTAGAATCAAGAGGCGCTGAGGCTCTAAGTTTTCATTTACTATGCTCAGTAAAAACTGAACCAGTTATCAAGAGCAGATTTGCGCCAAACATGCAACATGGTGGTAGACAGCCATGGCATGTGAAAAAATGACCGGGAAATAACCAAAAGCATTAGAATAGCAGCTATATGGTCGGAATGCTCTTGTTTGAAGGCAAAGTGGGTAGAACTAGAATACCAGTCATAATGAGAACCCACTTAATAATAGTCCTGGTAAGAAGCTCCAATGTTAGAGCGTCGAAACAGGAAGTAATGCCAATTTCCCTGACGTCATATATACAGAGACTGAATCTGGGTCGAATTTTGGAATTTCATAAGAACAAAAATTTGATGTTTTTTGTTGTTAGAACCAATGTTCCAAGTTCTTTTCGCACGAGTGCTCCCGGTCTTGAAGCTTGATTCGGAAAACGTTGGGAAGACATGGTCCGCTTATAGTTTTAGAATCAATAGGTGATGAGGCTCTAAATATGTCCTTCTCATAATCGCTAATTAGTAAGGACGAAAAAAGACCAACCTCTGAGTATTGATATATCCCCAGAGGATAATTCACTAGGCCCAGATTCAGCTCTAGGGGCAAAACACTCGAGGCTCAATAAAACTTCCCCAGTGTTAGGCCCTTTATTGTGTATCGTGCACTGAACATGCGAAATTGCCGAATCAAAATTGAGCATTCAAGGAGCCGTGCCTAAAACGATCAAGGCCGAATCGACCCAAGGCCGAAACGACCCATCGAAATAGGCCGAATCGATCCAGGTGCAAATTAGGGTCGAAAACGACCCAGGCCGAAACGACTCAGTACCGAAACGTCCCGGATTCACTTGCAATAGTTACGGTATTCCAATAAACGATGCCCAATTCTGTATGTTTTACAAGGGAAAACAATCCAATTTAATGATTATGATAACAAAAATTTATCATAATAAGAGGAAAGAAGCATATGACCAAGGTAAACTAAGTACCGAAGGTCCGGGAGGTTACCCGATAAAAACCGGGATCGGAACCGTACCAAAATTCGTATGTAACATGGATTCGGAAAAAATTTTTGGGCATAGGTTCCCCGCACCCCGGAGTCCCCGCAATTATGAGCAGGGTCTCTACGGGGTGGTCGACGAACCTATCCTAGTCAACCCAAGCCCAAATGGGAGGAGGGGACATAGACTGGCTCATCTTGATTCGGCAAAGGTGACCCACACGAATTGGATGGATTCTGTTTAGAAGATACTATAGAAAGGCCACAAAGGGACCTGAATATTATCCATCTGCATCGTGGGATTTATAAGTGCTAAACAAAGACGGGTCTTGCACATGTTCAAAACTAAATTAATGCTGAGAATTTTTATTCAGCGATACAACGTCTTCCGATACCGGAAGTGGAAGGAACACGCACAAAAACCGTCCTCTTTTCTGGCAATTTAAGTTTCCACAACGCCGACTTCTATTAAAACATTACCAGGAATAATACGAACGTATACCCTGGCACATAACATGAAAAGAAGTGTGGTGCTTATCAAAAACCAAAAACGGTTGATCACATGATAAACAAAACTTCCAAGTGAAAATTCAAAATGGCGGACAACCACTACACATGTAATGTCGGCAGAAACACGCGAAATAAAGTCTCTAAGAATTTCGGAATAAACAGTAAGCTTAAAAAGCCTAAGTACGTTGTGGAAACTCAAGGTAAGTGCAAAATCAAAAAAGAATAAAACACTTATCCGTTTATTCATTCTTCCATGGAATGTAGTTTGACGATCCTATCCCAAGCAAGTCTGAAAAAATAATGACCTTCTCGGCGCGAAAATCGCGGTCACGTGACCTGTATCGTCTGCCTATTGGTCTGATAGGTCATGTGACATCAGCGACCAATCAGGACTCGACGCTGGGGAGGTCACGGGAAAAGGGACATGCCGGTGGCATTTCTGGCTAGATTTTTTTGTGTCAGACTGTCCCAGACCTGCGTCTGGTAAAAAGGCTATAATTGTAGTGATGGGTAGTTATATTTGATATTAAACTAACAATGTCGTTAAAACTTTGATCATTTAGTACGCCAAATATACCCGCCCACTGGGGCTTGAAGAAATATATGGGCTGCATGATGCTTCCACGCAGTGCTGAATCCGGCCCGCACACTAGTACTGGTAAACCGCTTAGAGGATCTAAGCCTGTCCAGGAACCGCAGTGCGAGGTGGACCATCCATGCTAATAAACCCTATTGGTTACATTGGGCGACAGGGCTTGAGATGTCATTTCATCTCAATGTTGGGAAAAAGTCCCACAAAATTGAAAGCATCGTCTCCAAAATGACCTTTACAGTGTTGATGGGGACGTTAAACCTCAAATCAAACAAACAAATGGCAAATATACTTATATTTTTGACGACAAAATAAATTTAAGATACTGCACTTGCTAAAACAGTTGACAATTTGATCACTAACGAGCTCCTTAAGCTTACGAGGCTTTGAACAACTGGCCCTTAGTCATTACATATGAAGTTTATGAAACCCATCAGTCTTATTTCATAAATTTCATATGTACAGTCGAACTTCAATGGCTCGAACACCTTTGGGACCACGAAAATATGTTCGAGACTAGGGTAGTTCGAGCCACTGAGTGCTACTTCCAATAGGTATAACGGGGATAATTTTGGAACTTCTTTTCGGTGTTTTATGATATAAATGTATGTTGTGTGTACTCATTAGAATTGCCTCAATGAGGCGATTCTAATGAGTACACACAGCATCCATTTGCAAGAAAAAGACGAAAACATTCTAAATGTCCCCTCACTATTTTTTATGTAGATACATTCCCTAGGGACTCAAGAACTGGTTCGACCCAGCCATGGTAAACTAGCCATCAGTGTTCGAGCCATCCAAGTTATACTGTATATTTGCACCATTAAAAGATCAAGGTTTAATCGCTATGCCAACTAATGATGTCACTAGTTCTGAACAACTGTTAGGGTCAGGGTAAGCTAACCCTGCAAAAAGTTAATAGTTGTCTCCCTTTTTTAGTAGAAGCAATTTTTGGTAGAGTGGCCTCCCCTCAAAATGTATCAATACCCCTTAAGGAGAATGGATGCACCTGGCAATTTTTTCCTCCATTTTTGAAAGGGAGACAACTAACTGGATTTCCCATTCACTTTTCTGTGAACCCTGTCCCACTGACAAAGGGGTCTACTCTTAAAGGAAAACCCCTACTGAGATAGAGACAAAAATACTTCTGCAGGAGTTGTCTTCCCTGAAGGTGTATCCATTCCCCTTACAGAAAAAAACAACATTTATCATCTTATTACCTTAAACCTGCAAAAAGGATTTGCAGGCTTGAATGTTACTGACTGATTCTGGTTGTAATAACCCTTGCCAGTTCCCCACAGGGCTTGAATCTGGTTCCACTTTGCAATTACAGCATCTCTCTCATCTCCAAATATCTGAGGCAGGGAAACAGCCTGTGCAACGCGGTTCAGCTCATCTGCTGATTGGTCAGGGACTGGTTGTTGCTGGGGCTGGGTTCCTGCAATATAATATGAAATGTGTTATCTCCCAATATCTGAGGCAGGGAAACAGCCTGTGCAACCTTGTTCAGCTTCTCTGCTGATTAGTCAGGCACTGGTTGTTGCTGGGGCTGGGTTCCTGCAATATAATATGAAATGTGCTATCTTCTAATATCTGAGGCAGGGAAACAGCCTGTGCAACCTTGTTCAGCTTCTCTGCTGATTAGTCAGGCACTGGTTGTTGCTGGGGCTGGGTTCCTGCAATATAATATGAAATGTGCTATCTTCCAATATCTGAGGCAGGGAAACAGCCTGTGCAACCTTGTTCAGCTTCTCTGCTGATTAGTCAGGCACTGGTTGTTGCTGGGGCTGGGTTCTGCATGAAAAATATGAAATGTATTATTTTCCAATATCAGAGGTAGGGACACAGACTTGGAAAAACAATTCTTGACATTTTAAAATTGATGGCATTACACATTTCAAACTTATGTGAGAGGCGCATGAAATAAGTTTTAAAACCTTGGGGCCTTGTTCATTTGTTTCTTTTAGCATCTGTACAAATTACAATTAGGAGATAACTGTATTGAAAATTGTCATTTGGGGAGGTTAATCAGTGGTTTTATGGCTGGAAAATTTCGTTTTATGGCGACGCGCTAGGGGAGCCGTAAAACGTAGCATAAAACTAAGGATTTACCTCCACAAATGACAATTTTCAATACAGTTATCCCCATTCTAATGCATTTATTCATTTGTTTTGTTAAACAATGTCCAACTTACATAAAACGGCAAACACTGCAAGCTGAATAAAACGGCAAACACTGCAAGCTGCATAAAACCAAATACCATAAGCTGCATAAAACCAAATACCAGCAAATGAGAGGCCGTGTTACATGATGATGTCGGGTTTCTAACAGTATATCGCAGAATACACGTTGCAAATTTTCGATGTTTTCCAATCAAACATTGCGTTACATACGTGAGTGGATTAGAATAACTTCATTTAATTTTCCTGATGCAGAATGGCATTCATTATGTACACATGCATATGGAAGAATGGTCAATGAATAGCTTTTAACATTTCTGCAAACAGAACTATTTGTACTGTCATGGAAATACAGGCTATCCCCATCCCCTCAAACTCTGGTATCTCAATTATTCCTCAACTCAAAGATTTTTTTAAGCAATGAGATATGTTCTCTGGTTTCAACTACTGTTATCACAAACTAAAAATTGCAGTCCCTTGGACCTCAAAATGTCTGTTTCTTTGTTTGTTAAAGAGGTTAACAGCCCATTCAACAAAACTTAGGTAATATTAAGCCCATCAGTTTACCTAACTACACTTTTTCTAGGCAGGTTTACACATAGGCGGTTAACCAATGCACATTCTTTCACCAGAAACTGACAACTGCCCTTCTTGGAACAGCAGAAGAGAGAGACTGACTGTAGTAAAGATTTCATAATCTATCTTGACAAATGAGCCAGCGCACGACAAAACATACACTAAGACATGTGCGCCCAATGAAGACTCAGATCAGCCTGCCCATCCCTGCAGTCTTATCAGAGTCTTCGTTGTGCACTCTAAGGATAGCTAAGGGTCCATTGCTCCTTCATGCATTAGACTATATGGATGTGCAGGCTGATCTGAGTCTTTGCTGGGCGCATATGTCTTATTGTAGGTTTTGTCGTGCGCTGGCTCAAATCATAATCGCCATAAAAAGGATGTTGCTATCCTGGCAGGTTTTGACCCCGCAACCTCCCTATTACCAGTAAGACAAGCATTGGACTCAGCTAAACCAGTTTCAGTAGTTTGTGTTTAGGTTTTATGTTTCAATCAACACTATTCAGGTCATTTTGGGGATGTTGCTTCCTATTTTGAGGGACTTTTACCTGACATGAAAGGCCCCCACCTGTTGGAGCTTGAAGAAATAAATGGGCTGCATGATGCTTCCACGCAGAGCTGAAATCTGACCGCACACGGGTACTGGTAAACCGCTTAGAGGATCTAAGCCTGCCCAGGTAAAGCGGTGCGAGTTGGCCGGTCCATGCTTATAAACCCTTTTGATTTCATGACATCTCAAGCCCTACCCACCAAAGAAATGATTAGAATTTGCTAGGATGTAAGCAACGGCCCCATTTGCACCACTTTTCCTGGGCAGGCCTTCAAAACAGTTTACCAGTACTGAAAAGTTCAGTGGGTTTCAGCTGCGGACGGAAGCGTAATGAGGAGTTTCGGTAGTATACCTACCAGTAACAGTCGTTGTCCCAAATGGTTTATTGAACAGCCCGGTTCCTCCTGTAGCAAGCCCTGTACCCGCACCAGTCCCAAATCCACCTCCACCTCCAAACCCACCGAAGCCTGAGGGGGCACTTGTGGTGGTCCCAAAACCACCGAACCCTCCAAATCCTGTGGAAGTAGTGGTTGTCGTTGTTCCAAAGCCACCAAATCCTCCAAATCCTGTAATAAGCGTCTAGAAATCATGATCCAATTATGAACTCTATGGCCACATGGTTCAAATCATTGTTAGCTTAACAAGGTCTTTAGTGGCCAAAATTTGAACTGTTCTAGCAAGTACAGTATCTTATACTCTTCTTATTTTTGCTGAAAAATACGAGTAGCTTTTGCAAAAGCTACTCTCATTTTTTCAGCAAAAATAGAGGACCCACACTATAATGACAGTATTTGTTCCCTAACAATCTTCTGCTAAAGCAAATTTGTCACTCTAAAGAATCCCATTAAGGAGTAGCATAATACAGTCAAACTTTGTTGGCTCGAACTCGGTTGGCTCGAACACCAAGGATCACTCGAACTGACACCCCGGTACCGGCAAATTGCCTACATTTTTCGAACTCCTCATAAGGTCCCTAGAACAATTTTTGAGTGAAAATACACATTGATGTCTCGAACAATAACTTCCATTTCTCAGGTTCTTCCAGACGCTTGATTATTTGATTATTATTGTCATAAGAGCTCTGCGATTATGACAGCCGCACACTTGAACGCAGTTACCTGTCAAACTGTTGTTTTGGCCAAAAGTAGGAAATATGCTAGCCTGTAGCAATTAAAACATCGAAGGAGACAATGGTCACCAATTTGTTTTAGCAAGCTTGTTTGTAATGACACTGAGTTGAGAAACGTTAATAAACTGCAAAGACGCTGTGCAAAACAAACATCAATAACAGACTTTTTCAGAAAGTGAAAGTAGACTTTTTATAAGAAGTGAATTGAAAGTAGAAAATGAAAACAGAAATTGCAAACATCAATAAGCGTTACGGACTTTTTCAGAAACTGAAAATAGACTTTTTCTAAGAAGTGAATTGAAAATAGGAAATGAAAATGGAAATTGATTTTTGTTTTTAATATTTGTTGTGCTGAATGGACTTTATTTTTTTCTCTATAAGAAACGGACTTTAATCGTACACGCACTGCAGTGATAAATACCTATTGTTGTTTGTTCCAGGTTAAAAAACTACATGTATGTCATTGTTATAAAGTCATGTGGGGTTGTAAATAAATAGTAAAAAAAAAATATGTTTATTGTTTTTTAATTCCTTGTAGAATAGATAGATATTGTCATGTATTGCACATGTAGGCTAGCCAGTCTCTGTCTTTCGTCGTCATGTACATGTCTGAGTTGAAAATTCGATGTCTCGAACTACCGATCTCTCAAACTTTTTTCACTGGTCCCGGCGAGTTCGAGCCATCAACGTTCGACTGTAGGTATTCTAAGGCATTTGCGTATATTATGCGACGTGTGATTGGGTAACGTCAAACATTTGCAACAGTATTTCTGCAATATACTGTCGGAAATCCGACGTCATCTTGTAATGTCGCTTCCCATTGGTTGGTATTTGGTTTTACGCAGCTCACTCTGCTTGTCGTTTTGGAACAAAGAATATTTTTTAAGCAAGGTTGGGCGGTCAAAACCAGGGGCGGTTTTAACCGGTGGTTTTAACCGGTTAAAACCGTCCCGGTCAATACTCCAAAAGTGGTCAATACTGGTCAATACTGGTCGATTGAAATATTGAGTGGTCAGTTGAATAAATTTAGTGTTAAAAGAGCAAAGCTACTGAAACTATTTTGAAGTTTTTCTCTCATTGCTTGAGGCTGATCATTTGATCTGTTGATAGAGTTTCAGGTTCAAATGTTATTTCTTCAAGTGGCCTCTTAGCAATACTTTCTGGCTTTTTTAGCCCTAGGCATTTTTGTCTATGACTCATCAGTTTTAAGACCTTAGCACTAACTCCAACACCTTGCACTGTTTTTTTTTTGTTGTTGTTGTTATCTTCCAAAATAGTGAAGAAGTTCCAAATTGGGTCTTTAGGTTTCATTCATTTTTGACACCTTCAGTAATAGCTTGATGATAAGATACTGTCTATATTGCATATAAATTAAAATTTCACACATTATGAATAAAGCCTGGTGTCAGTTTATAATACCCCTATTAGGGACATGTAATTGGTCAATTTACCAATCAGATCTTTGCCACACCCTCTGCAGTGGCATGGGTTAGTGTGTTTTGACAGCAATTTACAGGTGTTGCAGATCAGTGAATCTTCAAATATTGTTTGGTTAATAAATAAAGGACCTTTCATAAATCCTTCAACATCCATGATACATCCAGCTTATTCATATTCCTGTAAATCAAAATATGATCAATCAAGCTAACCTATAAAGGAAAGAAGAATAATTATAAAGATTGTTTGATTGAAAAGAACAGGCCTGTCTACAGTTCAGTGAGTCAATCGACCAGCAATAATGTCTTTTGACTTTTGATGAAATAAAAGATACCTCAAATAACTACTGTTACTAATAAAAACTATTTTTTCTTGTTCAGAGATGAAAATATAGTCTAACATCATGTACATGATGTAGGGAGAAAGCTTTTAAGACCAGTTTAGCAGCAGGACAGAGGTATATACTCCAGTGATTTAATGGACCACCAATCGACCAGTATTGACCAGTAATGACCGGTTAAAACCGGTTTTAACCACCGGCCCGGTCAATATGAGTATTGACCGGCTTTTTGCCAACCTTGTTTTTAAGCACGTCGCCGTAAAACGAAATTTCCGACCGTAAAAACGCTGATTTACCTATGCAAATGACATTTTTGAATACAGTTATTCCCTAAATAAAGGACTTTTTTGAAAACTTATGCTGGAGTATTACAATGTTCTTGAATATTTTCATCTTGGGCTAAGGCTCTGTTCCACTGAAACTGTTGTTGTAACAAGGTTTGTCATTATAACGAATGTCGGTACAAAGAGGATTCACTGTACATCAGATCATTCGACATGTGACCAGTAACAATTCAGATTCAGCTAACAACATCGTTAGTTGTGAACAAGTGGATCCTGATCATGATGTACATCAAGGATCTTAAATGAGAGCTCAGGAGTTGAGGAAAAAGGATAAAATGTGAGGCTTGCCGAGCATTTTATCCCTTTTCCTTAACATGTTTAATAAATTCAATAATACATGAACACGAATGCAAGATTCTACTTATCATATGACATTTAACACGCATTTTATTCACGTAAATTAAAGAAAAATGTCAATATTCCGCCATTAGTAAACGTGTCATCGTTAAGGACGTCGTGCTTGTAATGTTAAGGGACTTATCTAACTAATTTGCATATTTAATCCACTAGTGGATTTTCAAATTTATTACATGGCGTTATTACCCTCTCAGATGCGACGTCATATGATAAAGTTTATAAAAGAACAAAATTTGCCAATTTATCATCTCTTTGTGAGTCAACATTACATATGTTGCAGCTAGCTTAGACACAAGCCATATTCAGGGAAATATGGGATTCTTTTATTTAAGATTTGGAGGCATTTAGTTTTTGGCCCATCTGTTTGTCTGTCCGTCTGTCTTTGACTAATGGCTAAACACTGACCATAACTTTTGACCAAATACAGCTTATATATTTGTTTTGTTTGATTTTAGGTTTAACGTCCCCGTCAACACTGTAAAGGTCATTTTGGAGACATTGCTTCCAATTTTGTGGGACTTTTACCCGACATTGAGATGAAATGACATCTCAAGCCCTGCCACCCAATGAAACCAATAGGGCTAATAAGCATGGACGGGTCAGACTTGCACCGCTTTGCCTGGGCAGGCTTAGATTCTTTAAGGGGTTTACCAGTACTGTTGTTCAGTCAGTTTCAGCTCTGCGTGGAAGCATCATGCAGCCCATCTATTTCTTCAAGCCCTGATGGGCGGGGGCCGAGCTTATATATTTACAATAGTATTGCTAGTGACGAGAACTTTCTGTTGGCTAGTGTGTTTCGACCCTGTAATCTTGACTGTGATCTTTGACATACTTTTTTAAAACTTGACTTTAACTTTAGAACAAGTTTCCATCAACTAACTTATTTGCATGTGTATTGCTAGTGGTAAGACCTTTTGGTTGCTAACACTGTTTTCGACCTTGTGACCTTGACTCTGATCTATGATCTACTTTTTTTAAAATATCACTGAACCTAACTTTTGAACAAGTATTCAGCTTATAATTTCCATTGGTGCCTACGTTTTTGACCTTATGACCTCCAAAGTGATCTTTGACCTGTTTTTCTGGGTAGCCAGACAATATCCCCCCAGGACATAATCCTCCCCTGCCAAAATTCCCCCCTTTATGTAAAGGCGGACAAAATGTGGCATACAAGCTTCTCAAAAACATTGTTTTCCTATCAAACTTGCCAGTTGCAATAAGACAATGTTGCTAAAAGGGAAAATGTTTAAACGTTACTGCCCCAGTTCTGTCTAAAAATAGCTGGACGAGTGGCAAACAGATTAAACCCTGATGAGACAAAACAGCCACAATATGTGCTTTCTCATCTGGGTTTACACTCCTTGCCAGCCCCGCGTCTCAGGGCTTGAAGAAATAGATGGGCTGCATAATGCTTCCACACAGAGCTGAAACCGACCTGCACACGGGTACTGGTAAAGCGCTTAGAAGATCTAAGCCAGCCCAGGCAAAGCGGTGCGAGTCAGCCCATCCATGCTTATACGCCCTATTGGGCGGCAGGGATTGAGATGTCATTTCATCTCAATGTTCAGTAAAAGTCCCACAAAATTGAAAACAACGTCTCCAAAATGACCTTTACAGTGTTGACAGGGATGTTAAACCTCAAATCAAACAAACAATCTACACTGTTTCCTCAGAAATGTCTATGTCAATACTTATGGTAAACAAGAGGGCCCAGAGGGCCCTGGTTCGCTCACCTGATCCAAAGCATAACAAGTGGGCCCCGGGCAGGGTCAATTTTGGCCCCAGGGCTAAAATTTGAACAATCTTGGTAGAGGTCCACAAGATGAAGCTTCCTATCGAATATGAAAGACCTGGGCTTTCTGGTTTCAGAGAAAAAGATTTTAAAGGTTTACCCTGCATATAGAAGTCTATGTAAAACAAGATTTTCCCTATATAAGTCTATGTTAAACCAAAGGGCCCCGGAGCGGGGGCATTTTTGGCCCCAGTGCTATAATTTGAACAATCTTGGAAGAGGTCCACTAGCTGAAGCTTCATAACAAATATCAAAGACCTAAGCCGCCTTGTGTTTCAGAGAAGATGATTTTTAAAGATTTTCCCTATATAAGTCGATGTAAAACCAAAGGGCCAAATGGCGGGGGCATTTTTGGTCTCAGGGCTATAATTTGAACAATCTTGGTGGGGGTCCACTAGATAAAGCATCATAACAAATATCGAAGACCTAAGCCTTGTGGTTTCAGAGAAGAAGATTTTTCAAGATTTTCCCTATATAAGGCTATGTAAAACCAAAGGGCCCCGGAGCGGGGGCATTTTTGGCCCGAGGGCTATAATTTGAACAATCTTGGTAGAGGTCCACAAGATGAAGCTTCATACCAAATATCAAAGACCTGGGCCTTGCAGTTTCAGAGAAGAAGATTTTTCAAGATTTTCCCTATATAAGCCTATGTAAAACAAAAGGGCCCTGGTGCAGGGCATTATTGGCCCCAGCACTATAATTTGAACAATCTTGGTAGGGGTCTACTAGATGAAGCTTCACACCAAATATCAAAGACCTGGGCCTTGAGGTTTCAGAGAAGAAGATTTTTCAAGATTTTCCCTATATAAGCCCATGTAAAACCAAAGGGCCCCCGTGCGGGGGCATTTTTAGCTTCAGCACGATAATTTGAACTATCTTGGTAGGGGTCCACTAATGAAGCTTCATACCAAATATCAAAGACCTGGGCCTTGCAGTTTCAGAGAAGAAGATTTTTCAAGATTTTCCCTATATAAGCCTATGAAAAACAAAAGGGCCCTGGTGCGGGGGCATTTTTGGCCCCAGCACTATAATTTGAACAATTTTGGTAGGGGTCCACTTGATGAAGCTTCATACCAAATATCAAAGACCTGGGCCTAGCGGTTTCAGAGAAGAAGATTTTTCAAGATTTTCCCTATATAAGCCAATGTAAAATCAAAGGGCCCCCGTGCGGGGGCATTTTTAGCTTCAGCACTATAATTTGAACAATCTTGGTAGGGGTCCACTAGATAATGCTTCATACCTAATATCAAAGACCTGGGCCTTGCGGTTTCAGAGGTGAAGATTTTTAAAAATTTTCACTATTTAAGCCCATGCAAAGCCAAAGGGCCCCCGTGCGGGGGCATTTGTGGCCCCAGCACTATAATTTGAACAATCTTGGTAGGGGTCCACTAGATGAAGCTTCATACCAAATATCAAAGACCTGGGCCTTGCGGTTTCAGAGAAGAAGATTTTTCATGATTTTCCCTATATAAGCCCATGTAAAACCAAAGGGCCCCCGTGCGGGGCATTTTTAGCTTCAGCACTATAATTTGAACAATCTTGGTGGGGGTCCACTAGATAAAGCTTCATACCTAATATCAAAGACCTGGGCCTAGCGGTTTCAGAGAAGAAGATTTTTAAAGATTTTCCCTATATAAGCCCATGTAAAACCAAAGGGCCCCCGTGCGGGGGCATTTGTGGCCCCAGCACTATAATTTGAACAATCTTGGTAGGGGTCCACTAGATGAAGCTTCATACCAAATATCAAAGACTTGGGCCTTGCGGTTTCAGAGAAGAAGATTTTTCAAGATTTTCCCTATATAAGCCAATGTAAAACCAAAGGGCCCCCGTGCGGGGGCATTTTTTGCTCCAGCACTATAATTTGAACAATCTTGGTAGGGGTCCACTAGATGAAGCTTCATACCAAATATCAAAGATCTGGGCCTTGCAGTTTCAGAGAAGAAGATTTTTAAAGATTTTCCCTCTATAAGCCCATGTAAAACCAAAGGGCCCCCTTGTGGGGGCATTTTTGGCCCCAGCACTATAATTTGAACAATCTTGGTAGGGGTCCACTAGATGAAGCTTCATACCAAATATCAAAGACCTGGGCCTTGCAGTTTCAGAGAAGAAGATTTTTCAAGATTTTCCATATATTAGCCCATGTAAAACCAAAGGGCCCCCGTGCGGGGGCATTTTTAGCTCCAGCACTATAATTTGAACAATCTTGGTAGGGGTCCACTAGATGAAGCTTCATACCAAATTTAAAAAATCTGGGCCTTGCAGTTTCAGAGAAGAAGATTTTTAAAGATTTTCCCTATATAAGCCCATGTAAAACCAAAGGGCCCCCGTGCGGGGGCATTTTTGGCCCCAGCACTATAATTTGAACAATCTTGGTAGGGGTCCACTAGATGAAGCTTCATACCAAATATCAAAGACCTGGGCCTTGCGGTTTCAGAGAAGAAGATTTTTTAAGTTTTCGGTGAAAAAAGTCTATTTTTGGCTACTGTGACCTATATGTGCAACGGACCGGAACCATTTGAACAACTTTGAAAGGGGACCACCTAGGGATCATTCCTGTGAAGTTTGGTCAAAATCCGATCAGTGGTTTAGGAGGAGATGTCGTTTGAAGAAAAGTTTACGGACGCACGCACGGACGCACGCACGCACGGACGCACGACGGACAAAAAGTGATCCCAAAAGCTCACCTTGTCACTACGTGACAGGTGAGCTAAAAAAAAAACAGTATACATACTTACCAGTACTAGTTGTAGCTGGTGTTGTACCAAAACCAAACCCTGAAATATCAAGCAAGTTTTTGATAATTTTTAACCCTTATCTTGTTGTTCACGACAACTCCTATCTTTGCAAACAGTGTAGATCCTGATCAGATGGCTTCTGAAGAAGCCATCTAATCAGGATCTACACTGTTTGGCATTCAGTTTATGAATTTGTAGCAATAAATTACATCAAGTAATTTGATTGGTTGATAGACAGATATGTGTGTGGCTTAAATGAATATTCAGCAAGATAACATCTACTCAGAGCTACAGGTAAGGAGGAGAAATAAAGATAATTCTGTGATAAATTCATATCACAACTCTGTGATAAATTCATATCACAATTCTGTGATAAATTCATATCACAATTCTGTGATTAATTCATATCACAACTCTGTGATAAATTCATATCACAATTCTGTGATAAATTCATATCACAATTCTGTGATAAATTCATATCACAATTCTGTGATAAATTCATATCACAATTCTGTGATAAATTCATATCACAACTCTGTGATAAATTCATATCACAATTCTGTGATAAATTCATATCATAATTCTGTGATAAATTCATATCACAATTCTGTGATAAATTCATATCACAACTCTGTGATAAATTCATATCACAATTCTGTGATAAATTCATATCATAATTCTGTGATAAATTCATAATTCTGTGATAAATTCATAATTTTGTGATAAATTTTTCATTTTGTGATAAATTGACAATTTTGGCTAAATTTACCATTTGGTGATAAATTTATAATTTTGTGATAAATTCACAATTTTGTGATAAATTTACGATTTTGTGACAAAATCATAATTTTGTGATAAATTTATAATTCTGTGATAATTTTGTGATAAAGTCATAATTTTGTGATAAATTTATTATTTTGTAATAAGTATTACAGATTTTGTGATAAATTTATTACTTTATGATAAATTTACAATTTTGTGACAAATTTATGATTTTGTGATAAATTTACAATTTTGTGATAAATTTATAATTTTATGATACATTTATAATTTTGTAATTATTTTGTGATAAATTTATAATTCTGTGGTAAATTTTCTGATGGCTCCATTAAACAATATTTATGCTGTGGGCTGTTGGCTGGGGAAGGGGGAGAGGGAAGCATCTGGGTAAACAATCAACCAACATTACCTGTTGGGGCTGTGGAAGTTGCTCCAAAGCCAAACCCTCCAAACCCTGTAAAAAAAAATAAAAAGCTTTATTCACTGTCATGTGAACAATTTGCATATCGTCGTTTGGGAGTCAAAACCTCTTAACTCAATTTTTTCAACATTCCAGGAGAGACGATTTTCTCCTTTTTTTGAAAAAAGCATGTTTCTTATTTTCTGGACTCCATTCAAAAATTTCTTCCAGCAAAGGAGAATTAAAATACCCCTTAAGGGGAATGGGAACACCTGGCATATTTTTCCGCCATTTTTCAAAGGAGACAACTTTCTGGACTTCCTGTTCGCTTTTCTATAAGCCCTATCCCACTGAAAAAGGGGTCAACTCTTAAAGGAAAGAATTTGCTCCTCTGGAGCAAATTCTTTCCTTTAAGAGTTGACCCCTATTGACATGAGAGTTGACCCCTTTAAGAGTTGACCCCTATTGACATGGGAGACAAAAATACTTTTACAGGAGTTGCCTCCCCTGAAGGTGTACCCATTCCCCTTAAATATTCAATATATAAGCTGCTGATTGTGTCATTTCAGATACCTAGATTTTAGGATGTTTATGGAGGTACGAGTTTCTGACGATTATTTTATCATATTATGCATGAGTTACATCCTTTTGACATTTTTTGTTGACTGTATTATTTAGATCTGCAGTAACTTAATTGAATTGATCTTTGTTTTATTTTATTACTTACGCAGTTGCCTACTGGCCATCCAAATCTCAACCTCTGTCTGGACATACTGTTCTGCTGACCACACCATACTTGAGATAAGATGTTTTGAGATTCAAGTTTTACATCAATCAAGACAGACTTTCGGATGAGTCTTTAAACCGAGGTCCCGTCTCCATATGACCTTAGCTGTTGGTGGGACGTAAAACTAGAACTCACTCACTCACTCACATCAATCAAGATTATGCTGAGATATGTTTTACTGTTGTAAAATGGAAACGGATTGGCTTAGAGATACGTTGTTTTGAGCTAAGATGTGTCTGTGGTTCATACACCTAATGGTATCAAAATGTCATTTTACCAAAAATCAGAGTTACGAGGTTTTGACTCCCGAACAACGATATGCTCTGCTGATTAATACTTAACCTACACCAAAGAGAATGTAATCTTTCTCACCGTACAAAGTGGATTCCATTTTGAAATTTGGGGAAGGCCCTGCACTGTTTGCCAAGATGCCAATTTGGGGGGTTTCCCACTTGCAATGGGTTAGGGTCCAAAACAATGTTAGTTAACCCTTTTTGTACCGAATGGAATCTTCGATCTTATTTAGGGGTTTCAGGTTATGATTTCCTCAAAATTTATTCGAGAAATGGCTTAACCTTTTGCAAACAGTGTAGGCCCTGATCAGATGCGACGTTCTGGGGCGTCTGATCTGGGCCTGCACTGTTTGCCAAGGTACCCATTTAGGGGTTTCTGGTACTGAATGGGTTAAACCATAATGTTATATCCAACCAAAAATATATAAAAACTAGAGAAAGCGACCAGTGGGTCACGTATACCCCCGGCCAGCGCCACCCTCTGATATATCTTTCAAGCTTGTATGTAATATGAATGAAGATGTGAAGAAGCTATAAGAATCTATAAATGTGCTTGTAAAAGCTCAACCAAACATTAAAATTTCTAAATGGACCCAGGGAGTGAGGGCATCAAAGTTACTGAATGGGTGGGGGCATCAATGTTACTGAAGCAGCAGGGTGGGTATGCATCAATGAAATCTTTGGACTGGTATGCAACATCAATGCAAGTATCAAATGAATTTGTCTTAGAGTTTAGAACATACAGGCATCTATAAACTTTGTCATAAAACTATAACCAAATGTAAAATTTCTAAGTCTGTGACCTTGACCTCAAGATCACTGTGGGGGGGGGGGGGCATTAATGAAATCTTTAGACCAGTATGTAACTTCATTGTAAGTATCAACTCAATCTATCAAAGGGTTCAGAAGATATTATCTCTTAGAAACTTTAATGCAAAACTTTAACCAAATGTAAAATTTCTAAGTCTGTGACCTTGACCTCAAGGTCACTGTGGGGGTGGGACATGCATCAATGAAATCTTTAGACCAGTATGTAACTTCATTGTAAGTATCAACTCAATCTATCAAAGGGTTCAGAAGGTACAATTTCTCAGAAACTTTAACGCAAAACTTTAACCAAATGTAAAATTTCTAAGTCTGTGACCTTGACTTCAAGGTCACTGTGGGGGTTGGGACATGCATCAATGAAATCTTCAGACCAGTATGTAACTTCAGTCTAAGTATCAACTCAATGTATCAAAGGGTTCAGAAGATACAATCTCTTAGAAAACTTTAACGCAAAACTTTAACCAAAATGTTAACGGACGGAAGGACGGACGGAAAGACGAAAACTATACACCCCCATAGCATACTTCATATGCCGGGGGTATAATGACCATTTATGTTCATTTTTCTATATAATGTAGACATTTATGGGATCTATGTTTAAACAGAGCTATGAAAGAATGTAATACAGTCCAACCTGTATTAAGCAAGCGCCTAAGGGATAACAAAAATGTGCTTGCTTAAGACAGACTGCTTGCTAAAGACAGGTTCTTGCTTAATACAGGTGAAATTTAACACATTTGCCTTTTTCGGGTACCAAATGCTTGCTTGCTTAAAACAGGTTGCTTGCTTAATAGAGGTGGCCACTATGACAGGTTCTACTGTATGTCACATGGATGTGTTATCATAATGAACTAATAATGAGCGGATAAATCATGATCCAAACTGTCTGCTATATTGTTAACAATTTTGACTTACATCACGTTGACAAGTCCGTGAAATGAAGACCCCCCGTACCCCACTTTATATATAGAAAACTGGGGTTTACGGGGGTAGACATTATTTGTTTTTATTTCTGTTCCAAGACATAGGTTGTGGGTACTCGTTAGAACCGCCTCATTGAGGCAGTTCTAACGAGCACCCGCAACCTATGTTTTAAGCATTTATAAGAAAAATATCACGGATTTTCATCAGTTTAGTAGCCATTTTGGAGATGTGAAAAAAGCACTGTCGCACGGGTGTGTTATCGTAATGCATTGCTTGTGACAAGACCTTTAAGCTGGTACAAATATCAAGCCTCCAAGTGGCCCACTTTGAAAATATAGGTTTTTATATAGGTTATTCTTACTCAAAATATAGGTTATTTACAGGTTTTTCAAAAAAATACAGGTTAAAAAAAAGAGTCTTCCAAACTTACATAAAGATTTAAAACTGAAGGAAAAATATCTGATGAATTTTTGAGCCACAATTACTCAAAGTTGATCTGAATTTGACAAAGTCCAAGCGAGCAAAGCGAGCGAGGAAAAAAATTACAATTTCTTGACGGTTTTCATCACATTTTATGGGACTAAAAAGTAAAAAAATGTAGTGCATTTTGTAGAAAAGTTAGGGTTGAGCCGCAAGAAGGTTCAAAAAGTGAAAAATATTGGTTTTTTCATGAAAATACAGGCTTTTTATAGGTTTTATGAACAAAATAAAGGTTTTATAGGTTTGGCACAAAATTATAGGTTATTATAGGTTTTATAGGTTTTGCTAGGAGGCCTGTAATATTGTTTTTTTTTTGTTTTTTTTTAAGTTCAACTTTGCCTGTGACCTTTGACTCACATTTTATCTTTGACAACCACTGAGTGTCAGTGGGGATTCATATCTCACAGAAACATCTTGCTTACTGTGGCTTTTTCAAGATTTTCTAACTTACAGTACATCGCCCACAATTTTTTTTTTTTTAAACCTGAGCAACCCCTCATTGCAGTTGTTTTGGTCTGCTGCGTTTCTGCAAATGTCCAGGGGCCATTGTTCAAAGCATCGTTAGCTTAACGAGCTCATTAGTGGTCATATCTTGAACTCTTCTAGCAAGTACAATAACGTAAATTTTGTTATTTTTGATGAAAAAATGTGAGCAGCTTTTGCATCCGCAAAAGCTGCTCACATTTTTTCAGCAAAAATTTCAGCATATTTGCCATATTTAATGATCAAAGTTTTAACAATACATTAACTAACGATGTCGTTAGTTTTGAACAACTGGCCCCAGTATTAGACATTAGATCACCTGCAATAATCTTATTTACCTGTGAGACAAGGTGGATAATCAAATTTGCACCTGTTGTAACGACACAGGCACAGAGAGATTCTCCCAATCGGAGTGTATCAACAGTGTTCATTTTCGCTTTTATTCCTTTTCATCATGCTCCCCTAAACGCAGGGTTGTGCCGG
Source organism: Lucinisca nassula (assembly GCA_963580285.1). Taxonomy (NCBI): domain Eukaryota; kingdom Metazoa; phylum Mollusca; class Bivalvia; order Lucinida; family Lucinidae; genus Lucinisca; species Lucinisca nassula. Next base: position 3,592,821 of record OY757015.1, on the reverse strand, counting down.
TTAAAAAAAAAAATTGCAGCAGTTGTACTGTATAGTGAAGTGAAAAAAAAAACTCTGTTGCAGATTCTGAAATCTCACATGAACTCAAAGCGGTGAGAGACCTGTTTTGAAGACAATGACTTTAACCCATTTAGTACCAGAAACCCACAAAGGGGTATTTGGCAAACAGTGCAGGCCCTGATCAGACACTGCAGAATGCGGTGTCTGATCAGGGTCTAAACTGTGTTGCAAAAAAGTTAAGCCATTTTCTGAACAGTTTTTGATGAAAATGCAACCTGACATCTGCGCCCCCACCCCCCCACCCCAGTTGGGGTTTGAAGAAATGAATGGACTGCATGATGCTTCCATGCAGAGCTGAATCTGACCGCACAGGAGTACTGGTAAACCGCTTACAGGATCTAAGGTTGCCCAGGCAAAGCGGTGAGAGTCCATGCTTATAAACCCTATTGGTTTCATTGGGTGACAGTGCTTGAGATGTCATTTCATCTCGATGTCGGGTAAAGGTCCCACAAAATTGGAACCAATGCCTCCAAATTGACCTATATAGTGTTGACCGGGTCGTTAAACTTGAAATCAAACAAACTGACAAACAGTGCAGGCTCCGATCAGACGCCGCGTTCTGCGGCGTCTGATCAGTGCCTTATACTGTTTGCAAAAAGTTCAGCCATTTTCTGAAAAGTTTTGGACAAAAACACAACCGGACACCCCTAAATTTTGGAAGGACTTCTGCTATTTATGAGGTGGAAGATTCCATTTGGTACAAAAAGGGTTAATTACCAGGGCTCAGATGTTCAAATTAACGATGTCACTAGTTAACGATTCGTTAAAACTTAGATTGTTTAATATGGAAACTTAAGATGCAAAAGCTGCTCACATTTTTTCAACAAAAATACCAAAATTTTAGATATTGTACTTGCTAAAAGAGTTAACAATATGACCACTAACAAGCTCGTTAAGCTAACAAGGCCTTAAACAACTGGCCCGAGGTAACTGACGCCAAATGTAATCCAAGGTAACTAACGCCAAATGTAATATATTACCTGTACTGGCTGTTGTTGCTGTTGCTGCTGTACTACCAAATCCAAACCCTGCTCAAAGAAATAGACAATATTTACTTTTTTGAGATGAATCAGAATACCAAAAATATTTCATTGAATGTGTTAAATATCAGAATTTTCACTCGTGCTTCACACTCGTGAAAATTCTGATGTTTTCAACACAAAAGATGAAATATTTTTAAAAATATTTCATCGAATGTGTTGAAAATATCAGAATTTTCAACACACAAGATGAAATATTTTTGATATTTATCGAAAAAAAGAAAATTTTCTTTTTATTTTCTAATTTTTTAGGACACTTACTGTAATTGATCAACTGGATCTTTCATCACAATTTTTGACTTGGCTATGATGTCACAACTGTCAGTTTCAAAACATAAACAGATTGCCATTTTGAATACAGCATTTTAACCCTTATCTTGCTGTTCACGACAATCCCTATCTTTGCAAACAGTGTAGATCCAGATCAGATTGCTTCTGAAGAAGCCATCTGATCAGGATCTGCACTGTTTGGCATTCAGTTTAGGAATTTGTAGCAATAAATTACATCAAATAATTTGATTGGTTGATAAACAGAAATGGGTGTGGCTTAAATGAATATTCAGCAAGATAAGGGTTAACAGCACAAAGAGTGCTTTTCTAGGTATTTTACAGAATTATTTTATAGATTGCATATATAAATTTTGGCGAGAAAAGTAGTCCGAAGTTTGTTGGTCAGTTGTAAGCAGACAAATCACGCGCACGATGCGCTTGTGATTTGATCTACTTTACAACTGACCTCCAAACTGTGATTTATTAATAAACAAATCACAGTTAAAGCTGATCTATTTCTTAAGTAATTTTCATACAAAGACAAGATTCTCGAATCACTGAAACTTGGGGCCAAAATTCAGCCATTTCCCTATGACAAACAATATGTTTTGTTTTCCCAATTCCAGATGATAAATTCCCAATCTGATCAAGACTACTTGGTCCAAAAAAAAACTGAAGTTGTGCCAGTCGCAAAAATGAGGTCAAGGTCACCAAAATCTAATAAAACATTTGGTAGGTTATAACAATATATATTACCAAATTTGGCCAAAGTTCATTAATTCACAAGATAGAGTGCAGACAAGCCATTTTTGGTCCAACGCAAAATTGACAGTTTTTGAGAGCCTTTGTCCTTAAAAATGTGGGCAAGACCATCTATACATAATTTGTGTTTTCCTACTGATGTAACCCATGTAAGTTTGGTGAGAATCCAGCCATTTATTCAGTAGCAGCTTTTTCATTAAATTTTAAAGTAGGTGGCAAAAATTCCTAAGTAAAAGGCACCAACATGAAGATTAACACTTTTTGTACCAGAAACCCCAAAGCGGGTAATTGGCAAACAGTGCAGGCCCAGATCAGATGCTGCAGAACATGGCATCTGATCTGGGCCTGCACTGTTTGCAAAAATTTCAACCATTTTCCAAATTAATTGTGAAGAAAAGACAACCTGACGCCCCTAATTTTTTAAATGGACTTGTGCTTTAAATAAGGTGAAAGATTCCATTTTGTGCAAAAAGGTTTATCCCTTATCTTGCTGTTCACGGCAACCCCTATCTTTGCAAACAGTGTAGATCCAGATCAGATGGCTTCTGAAGATCAGGATCTACACTGTTTGGCATTTAATTTATGAATTTGTAGCATTAAATTACATCAAGTAATTTGATTGGTTGATAGACGGAAATGGGTGTGGCTTAAATGAATATTCAGCAAGATAAGGGTTAAAGAAGATAAATCCAAAAAGGACTGACAGACAGAAGGTTGTCTTAGAAGAGTGGAAGGCAATTTAGCCTCCTGCCTCTTACTAATGAGAAGGCTGAGTACAGTAAGTAGATATAGAACTTCAAAGAGGCTACAATTAAGGCTGGCTAATCGGAGCTGAAAAGATAATCGAATATCAATCATGTCAATGCGATCGATAATCGATTAGTAATCGCTATGTTTTTTGTCATAATTTGACCTGTCTGAGCATGTCTCTTACCATATGTTGTACTTTACTATATGTATATTTGAACAGACAGGCCTGACCAAACAGTGTAGACCCAGATGAGACGCCACATTCTGTGGCGTCTCATCAGGATCTGCACTGTTTGCCACTCATCCAGCTATTTTAGACATAATTTTGGTTAGTAAATTGTACCTGTCAAGTAATCGATTACAAGCAAATCAGAAATGATAATCATTTTTTGTTGAATTTATCTATCGATCAATTAATCTATTATACGATTAATCGTGTCAGCCTTAGCTACAATGATGATGACACCAATGCAAATGGGAGGGGGGGGTGTGGGGGGGGTTTAAAAATATCTTTATCACGACTCCATATCTGAAGATTTTGCAGGCATGGACTGAAAGGGGGCCAGAATAGCTCTAATCATACAAGGTCCCTTGACAGAAACCTACCTGTGGGTGGGGCTGAAGAAGTTCCTGTGCCAAAACCAAATCCTGTAAATTATACGAGAAACATCATTACAAATAAACTGTAAATTTTACTGCTGAAATAATGAAAATTTTAAGATGAACAATTGATATTTTTTCTTATTTCTGCTCTAAATATAGACTGTGGGCACATGTTTGAAGCGTCTCTAACAAGTACATGTACCCACAAACTATGTTTTTGAGCAGAAAAATAAGGTTTACCCCTGTAAACCCCAGTTTTACTATACAAGAGGGCCATGATGGCCCTGGATCGCTCTCCTGATCCATAGAGTAACAAGTGAGCCCCGAGGAGGGCCATTATTGATCATACGGCTATAATGTGCATAGGGTAATGTTGAGGGAGGTCTAATAAGGCGAAGTTTCATACCAAATATCAACAAAGGCTATAATTTGAACAATCTTGCTTATAAGTTCTTAACTTCACCAGGGATACTGCTGGAATTTTTTTGTGTTCTGATCTGATCCCAAAGTATCTTTACTCATTTGATTTATTTCATTAAAATTCCAAAACATTTGTCCTCCTGAACAGGACAAATCCTAACATACCTTTGCAATCAGTAAGGCTGGCACGATCAATCAGATAACCGATTAATCGATCAATAAATTCCACAAAAATGATTATAATTACTGCTTTGCTTGTAAATGATTAGTTGGTAAGTACAATTTACTTACCAAAGCTGTGCCTACAATTGCCGGATGAGTGGTAAACAGTGAAGACCCTGATGAGACGCTGGGTTCTGTGGAGTCTCATTTTGGTCTACACTGTTTGCTATTTTTGGGGGGGGGGGGGGGGGGTTTACGGCCCTTTTAAAGATTATTTCACTCATATCAAGCCGATTTTTAATCTGAAGTGGACGAAAACCGGGGTACCAGAACTTGGCGTCTCACAGGCTTGAACCACAGCGATGAGAGACATAATGATTAAGAGTCAGCGCTCTTATCCACTTGGCCATGCAGGCCCGTACTGTTTGCCCAGGCCTGTCTGTTCAAATACATATGGTAAAGGATAACATATGGTAAGAGTCATGCTCAGACAGAAAGCCAGACAGGTAAGATTATTATCAAATCTTCATTGATTACTAATCGAATATTTAATCACAATGGCATTACTGATCAATTATCTTTTCAGCTCTAATTAGCCAGCCCTAGCAAACAGTGTAGATCCATAACAAGCCATCTGATCAGGATCTACACTGCCATGCAATTTGTCAAGTCAACTAGTACATTATATTTCATAATTTGATTGGTTGATAGTCAGAGATGACAGCTGAGAGTAGAGGTTTTAAAACTTGAGTACCCCTGGTCATAGCATTGTTCAGGTTTGCATCATTGTAAAGTTTGCAGAACATGGTCACCTTATTTACTTTGCTGTCATATTATATTATACCAAAGGTTGCATGCAAAAACCGTGCATGCACGCCATGTTGTTATTTAAAGGAAAGTAATCTAATTATAGAGAGGGGTCATATCGCAAGTAATATTGTGCACTATTGCCCTTTTTAATGTGTCCGAGACACGATTTTATAAGATGCGTCGCTATTTGTGCTTTCGAAAACCGTGGCACAAATTGCAATCAAAATTTTCGGGTTAACTGGTGGGCACCAGAACACGAAACTGAACTTGTGGGACGCAATTTTAAATAGCGTCAGGCAATTAGGCAGTTGCTAATTTCAAACACAAAAAGATACACATGAAAAACAAGATTTTTTTACCGGGTTGGTTGCCGATTTCTTTTTTTCGATTTCGCGAAAATATAAGTTACAGTTGGTGGAATTTTGATGGGTCGATTGGGAAATCGGAAGCATACCATTTTTAGGCCTTAGAGCATGATTGTTTAAAACACTAATTTGGATATAAAACGGATGTCCTTTGGACACCATATTTTCTCCAACCTTCTTTTTTTTGCTTTGGTAAAATCCTAGTGAGTTAAGACAGTACTAAGGAGAAAATCCAGGAGTGTTAACACAGTAATTAGTGGTAAATCCTAATGTCGCATTAATAACTTGGCAATTATCCAAACAATCACTGCAGCTTAACACACCTATTGTATGCTGCAATCAACTTAAAAGTGTCATATTAGCGAAGGTGACAAACTGCTTTCAAATTTCTCACTCACTAGGTCTGACAGGCAAGGGAGCCGCGAATTCTACTCTCCAGCAGATTTTCATACTCGCATTGGCGAGCGTCTGTTTCATTCCCCGTACTTGCCTCATAAACCAGAAGTCTTGGGCTCATTACCGGGCTTGCCCTGACTTTTGGATGAGTCATTAAAGATGGGTCATGTCTCCATAACCTTAAATGTTGTTATCCTAAAACGCATACCTCTGAGTCTCAATCTTACACTGCACGGGCTTTAAACTCTTCTGCGGACTTGGCATTCACCGCAGAGGAGGGAAGACTATTCTATTGGGGAATAATACTAGGAAAGAATGATTTCTTCAGGGCATCACTATAGGACTGGTACATGTATCTACGATATTGTGAGTTGTTTACTTTTGATGCCCTTGTTTGGGTCGACACTGTTACAGTGGTCAAGTACCTATCTTTATTAATAGACACTGAATCTTGTAGAAGAAGGTTAAAGAGGACTGCTCATGACGGGCCTCCAGGGACGGCCACTCTAGCTCATTAAGCATGTCACCAACGCTACTTCTATTTCGCCATCGCCTTCAGGTCCATCGAGCAGCTGTCCTCTGCACCTTCTTCACCTGCTGAGGGATGCCAAATGGGTGATGCATATTCAAGTTGAGGGTGAACCAATGTTTAATATGCAACATCCTTTGTCTGCCTAGGTGCAAAGGCCAAGTTCCGTCTAAGGAATCCTAAAGTCCTAGTTGCTTAAGATGTAGAGATATGTTGACCCCAATCAAGATCATCAGTGATGGTGATACCAAGATTTTTTGCGGATTTAACATGCTCCAAAATTTGCTGGTGAAGTGTTTAGTCAAACTTAATTTGCTTGTCCGGAGGGTGTAGTAACACCCTCATTGAGTGACATTTGACCACATTGAACTTCATCTGCCAATCGGCCTCCCACTGTGCATGTTGATCAAGGTCATCTTGTAAAATAAGACAGTCAGAAGAAGAATATATGTTCCGATACAGGACACAATCATCAGCAAACAAACAGACCGATGACCTGATATTATCAGGGAGATCATTAATGAAAACCAAGAAAAGGACGGGTCTAAGGACTGAACCTTGGGGGACTCCAGATAAAACAGGGACTGGATCAGATGCTTGGCCATCAAGTACAACTTGTTGTGAGCGCCCAGAGAGCCATGAGCTAATCCACCTATGTGTGGATCCTCTTATCCCATAGTAGTTTATGTAATAGCCTTCTGTGCGGTACCTTGTCAAAGGCCTTAGCGAAGTCCATGATGATCAAGTCAGTCTGTTTGTGGCCATGGTTTATGGCCTGATCCAGATTGCTGACAATGTCATGGTAAAATTGAACAAGCTGTGTTTCGCAAGAACTTTGACTCCGGAAACCATGTTGACAGTCAGCAAAAATGCTCTCAAAGGCTAAGTGCTTGTTGATGTTGCATACTAATATATACTCCAGGGTTTTGCAAAAGATGCATGTTAGCGACACTGGTCTATAATTTGCTGCATCATATTTCCCCCTTTTTTAGGTTGTGGGTCCTTTCGGTCCTGAGTCGTTTAGGCCCAATTTAGGGGGTGGGTCCTTTCGGTCAAATTGGTGGGTCATTTCGGCCTGATTTTTTTAATCACTTTGTTTATATGTATATATATATTGTTTGTCGAAGATCAGCATGTGCTTATGCTATCTTCGCTGTTTAACCCTTAATAGGTCAGAAAACAGAGGGCTTTTTTGAACTGCATTGACTCGGAGCCTGTGCTTTTGCCATCTTCGCTCGCTTAGTTTTTAATAGCTCAGAAAACAGAGGGCTTTTTCAAACTGTGTAGACTCTGATCACAATGAACAAATTTATAGGTTATAAAGTATTTGAATTTATCACGACAGATGCAGGCTGATCATATAAAATAAAAACAGCGTTCAGATCATGGTGTCCACAATTCGAGTAAAGCAAAATTCCCTGACTTTTCCCTGACTAAAATCAAATTTCCCTGACCAAGGTTTTCAATATTTTTCGCATTAAGTTCTAACATCTGTTGGCCTCCTCTTCCCCTACAGCCAAACCTTTCCTCCTTTTACAATACCAGCTGTAATTGTCTTACTCTTTAATCCTTTACAACTCAGAAAATTATCCAATACAGCATCTTAACAGAACACTGATATAGGTAAATCAATAACCAATAGTCCATATATGGCTGATAGGCCTGACAGTCTTATCTGAACAGAGATATTGGCATTTTTGTGTGATTTTCACCCTTATGTTACAAAAATGATTATTTTAGTATTTTCTGTACATTTGACAATATTTATGTAAAAGTTTCTAGGAAATTAAATTTTCTTTCCAATGGTACTAAATTTATTATAGTTTCTCTTTGCGTTTTGAAAATATGAAGTGTCAAAGTAAGCAAAATATTTTCTTTAGCAAAAATTTCTGTTTTGGGTTGGTCAGAGAAAGTATTTTTAACCACCATAGCCCCAGAAAAGAGGGGGTATCCACGTATTATTTTTCTTATTTCCGCACAAAAACGAATTTGTAGGTAATCATTAGGGCATGTCACTGAGGGTCTTCCAACAAGTTTCCATAACATACTTTTTATGCAGAAATAAGATCATGTTCATAAGTCTGTGAAATGAACATCTATCTGAACCCGGTATACATTATTTTACTTATTTCTGCACCAAGACCAAGGTTGTGGGTACTCGTTAGAACTGCCTCAATCGGCACCCACAACCTATGTTCTGAGTATAAATAAGAAAAATATAAAAGTTTTCAATGGAAAAGTAGCCATTTTGGAGAAATTAAAGAATGTGCTATGACACATGGGTGTGTTTTGTTTATGAAAAAATCAGTGCTTTTGCATAAAATTAAAATAACTATTACAGCCTATCTATCCTTTTTTGAACCCCCATCCCCAACTTTACCTTTTTTTTTTTAATAAATGTATCAACCACCCCATAGCCAGCTCACCCCAAAGAGCTGTCTCTGTATTTTTTTGTTTTTGTTTTTATAAATAAGATTTGTTTGATTAGAGGTATAACATCCCCATCAACACTATTTAGGACATTTTGGAGATATTGCTTCCAATTTGGTGGGACTTTTACCCAACACTGAGGTGCAATGACATCTGATGCGCATGGTCATTGTACAGCGTCTGGTCTGGGTCTGTGCTATCGCATGTGCTGTCTACAACCCTGTAGACCCTGATCAGACGCCTTATAATATTTGTCTGGGCTCTGATCCCGATCTGCACTGTTTGCACCTTTGTGTTCTGTCTATTGTCATACAGACTAACGGGTGGATGACGTCAGGTTGATAGCTACTGGTCTGGGTCTGTGCCGTCTACAATCCTGTAGACCCTGATCGGACGCCTTATAATAATTTTCTGGGCTCTGATCCCGAACTGCGCTGTTTGCACCTTTGTGTTCTGTCTATAGTTATACACACAGACGGGTGGATGATGCCAGGCTGATCGCTATATCCCCCGAACATGTTCAGACTAGGGATAAAAAAACACCACCGTCGGCAATGAGTCCCTGATCAGACGCCGCATTACCTTTGTGCAGCGTCTTGTCCGGGTCTGCGCCGACCCATATGCCGTCTACAAACCTGTAGACCCTCATCAGACGCCGTTTAATAATTTTTAAAGTCTGATTCGAATCTGCATTGCTTGCATCTGTCTGTTGTGTCTACGGACGGACGGACGGACATGTGAACGGACGCCAGACTCAATTTTGTTCGCGGACGGACGGAAGCCAGGCTGATTGTTATATCCCCGAACCTATTTGGTCAGGGGATAAAAAATAAAACGCACCGGCGGCGGTCAGACCATGATCAGACGTCGCATGGTCTGTGTCGTCGCATATGCCATCTTCAAACCTGTAGACCCTATCCAGACGCCTTATAATCATTGTATGGCGTCTGATTCAAATCTGCACTGTTTGCACCTTTGTGTTCTGTCTATTGTTATACAGACGGTTGAGTGGATGACGCCAGGCTGATCGCTATATCCCCCGAACATGTTCAGACTAGGGATAAAAACACCACCGTCGGCAATTAGTCCCTGATCAGACGCCGCATTATCGTTGTGTAGCGTCTTGTCCGGGTCTGCGCCGATCCATATGCCGTCTACAAACCTGTAGACCCCCATCAGACGCCGTTTAATAATTGTACAGGTCTGATTCTTATCTGCATTGCTTGCATCTGTCTGTTGTGTCTACGGACGAACGGACGGACATGTGAACGGACGCCAGACTCATAATTTTGTTTGCGGACGGACGGACGGACGAACGCCAGGCTGATAGTTATATCCCCGAACCTATTTGGTCAGGGGATAAAAATAAAACGCACCGGCGGGGTTCAGACCATGATCAGACGCCGCATGATCATTGTACAGCGTCTGGTCTGGGTCTGTGCCGTCGTATATTCCGTCTACAAACTTGTAGACCCTATCCAGACGCCGTATAATAATTGTATGGCGTCCGATTCAAATCTGCACTGTTTGCACCTTTGTGTTCTGTCTTTTGTTATACAGACGGTTGGGTGAATGACGCCACGCTGATCGCTATATCCCCCGAACCTGTTCAGACTAGGGTTAAAAAAAAACACCACCGTTGGCGATAAGACCCTGATCAGACGCCGCGTCGTTGCGCAACGTCTTGTCCGGGTCTGCGCCGTCTCAGATACCGTCTACATACATGTAGACCATCATCAGACGCCGTTTAATAATTGTACATCTGATCCGGATCTGCATTGTTTTCATATGTCTATTGCGTCTACGGACGGACGTTTGAACGGACGCCAGGCTCCGAACCTGTTCAGACTAGGTATAAAAAACACCACCGTCGCCGATAAGACCCTGATCAGACGCCGCATAACCGTTGCGCAGCGTCTTGTCACTCATAATTTTGTGTCTACGAACGGGCGAATGAACGGACGCCAGGCTCCGAACCTGTTTAGACTAGGGATAAAAAACACCACCGTCGCCGATAAGACCCTGATCAGACGCCGCATAACCGTTGCGCAGCGTCTTGTCCGGGTCTGCGCCGTCTCAGATGCCTTCTACTAACATGCTGACCCTCATCAGACGCCGTTCAATAATAGTACGGCGTCTGATCCGAGTCTGCATTGTTTGCATCTGTCTGTTGTGTCTACGGACGGACGGACATTTGGACGGTCGCTATATCCTCCAAACATTCGGTCGCGGAAAATAAAATAAAATGAACCGTCGGCGGTTGGAGCTGAACCAGACGTCGCGGCAATAATTGTGGAGGGTCTGATCCGGGTGCCGTAGCATTATAAGGTCCAAAAACCTGAAGACCCTGATCAGGTGCCGCTTAATAATTGCATCTGTTTGTCTGTTAACGTGTCGGCGGTGAGACCCTGATCAGACGTCGCATATTTTTTTTTTTAGAAATTAATATTCATTAAAGGGGCTGAAACTATTGACCAATGAAAGGCCTTCTACCCATCTGTGGGTTTTATTGCCCTTCCGATGAACACCTGGGTACACTTTTGGGTACTGTTACGTAATTTATTGCGGCTCAAAGCTCGGCACGCTCCGGGTGGCATCCGCTGTATAAACATTCCTAGGGTATCATAATCCCCAATTAACTAATTATCTTGAACCATAAATCCCTTGAATCTAACTGATTATACAGCGCTAATTGTCTTTACCTAAATCATGCAAATCATGCGCGACCGACACACAAATATTGCGTCATTCAGTATCTCAACCCAGTAATTTTCCATTCCGGTCAGGCAAGGTCATCGTGATTCAGTAGAAGAAACCCCTGGTGTGTTTGGTTGTAAATTACACAAAAACTTTGTATAGAAACATATTTGTTTTTTTCGCAAATATTGTTGGCAAAAGACCAAACTTAACATTAATAAACATCCGGCGTTTTTATATTTAGGAAAAAGGTAAAAATAACGCGACTGATTTTGAGACACGGGCAAACACGTATTTGTTCAAATGGCGACACACGGGGATATACGTATCTGTACGTTAATCGATAAAGTCGTAAATATACGGGTCTGAGTGGTAATGGATCGAGTCGGGAATATACGTATCTGAGTGGTAAAGGGTTAAATATGTTTTTGTTTGCTTTGTTTTTTTGTGTGTGTTTTTTAATGTTTGTATTTTCCCTTTGAATTTATTTTCTATTTTTCTTTTTTCTAAACACATACATGTACATGTATTTACATAAGTCATTTGTATTGTTGGATGAAATCCTTTAAACAAGAGGCTCAATGAGCCAAACCACTCACCTGAGGAACATTTTAGAAAGCTGTTTGTCTCATGGTTTCAGAGCAGAAGATTTTTTTTTAAGTTCTTCCAATTATAAATCAGTGGGAGATAATGAGCCCAGGGTAGTGGCCAATTTGGACGCCATAAGGCTGGCAGGATTTATGCTGATGACCAACTGATGTTGCAACAATACTAAATATCTAATCTCAGGGCCTTATAGATTCAGAACATTTCTCAGTTTTTCATATTATTAGTCTACAGGAGCTAATGAGCGAGTGTGTTTTAGTTTTACGTTCCACCAACAGCTAAGGTGATACCGAGACAGGACCTCAGTTTAAAGACTCATCTGAAAGTCTGGAGAAGCCCTGGATCTATCCTGCCATCCTTTGTTCATCAGGCTGGTTGCATAACCATTACACCACAGAGGCCTCTATAGGAGCTAATGGGCCCCATGACATAGTCAATTTGGACCCTAGGGGCATGGTTGGTAGGATTACATACTGAATATCTAAGCTCTGGGCCTTTTGGTTTCAAAGAAGAAGATATTTAAAGGTTTTTTTTTTTTTGCTTTATTATGATAAGTGGGAGCTAATGAGCCCTGGGGAGTAGCCAACTTGGAGCCCAGGGGCATGATTGGTAGGATTTATATAGATGAACACTTAGCATTGTTACATATGAAATATCCAAGCACAGAGCCTAATGGTTTCAGAGAAGAATACATGTTGTATTGAAGTTTTTTCCATTACATGTCCATGGGAGCTAATGAGGTCTGGAGCATAGCTATTTTGGACCCAGGGGCATGATTGGCAGGATTTATGTTGGTGAGCACTTGACATTGCAACATACAAAATATCTAAAATCTGGGTCTTATGATCTCAAAGTATTTTCCATTTTTAATTTATGGGAGCTGATGATCCCCAGGGCATGGCCACTTTTGACCCCAGAGGCATGGTTGTCAGGATTTATGTAGCTGACCGTTTCACGTGGCTACATAGTAAATATCTAAGTTATGGGCTTTATGGTATCAGAGAAGAAATTTTTTAAGCTTTTTCCTTTATAAATCTATGTGAGCTAAGGAGCGCCAGGGTGTGGCCAATTTGGACCCCCCGGGGCATGATCGGCAGGATTTATGTAAGGGACCACCTGGCCTTGCTATATTCTAAATATCTTAGCTCTGGGTCTTGTGGATTCAGAGAAGAAGATTTTTAAAAAATTTCCATTGTAAGTCTATGGGAGCTTCTGAGCCCCGGGGTGAGGCCAATTCTAACCTTAGGGGCATGATTGGCAGGATTTATGTAGGTGACCATTTCATGCTGCGACATACTAAATATCTTAGCTATGGGTTTTATGTTTTTTTTCATAATTAGTCTATGGAAGCTAAGGAGCCCCAGGGTGTGGCCAATTTTAACCAAAGGGGTATGATTGACAGAATTTATGTAGGGGACCACTTGACGTTGCTACATACTAAATATCTAAGCTCAGGGCCTTGTGGTTTCAGAGTAGAAGATTTTTTTATGTTTTTCCCACTGTAAGTCTATGGGAGTTATGGCCATGGTAACAAGAGTTTCCATCTGATCTCCCCCAAAACATTTTGCTTCTTTTCATGCTACCTGATAAAGCTTCACATGAAATTTAACCATGATTGGACAACTGGCTTTAACGATATTCTTATTTGAAAATTGAGTGCTTAGGAGCCCCGGGGTTTGGCCAATTTGGACGTCAGGGACATTATTGGCAGGATTTATGTAAGGGACCACTTGGCTTTGCTACATACTAAATATCTAAGCTTTGAGCCTTGAGGATTCAGAGAAGAAGATTTTTAAAGTTTTTACATTGTAAGTCTACGGGAGCTTATTAGCGCTGCACTGAGGCCAATTCTGACCCCAGGGGCGTGATTGGCAGGATTTACGTAGGTGACCATTTTGCATTGCTACATACTAAATATCTGAGCTATGGGCTTTATAGTTTCGGAGAAGAAGATTTTTGAAGATTCTTTTCCAATATAATTCTATGGAAGCTAAGGAGCCCCGGGCTGTGACCAATTTGGACCCCAGGGGCACCATTGGCAGGATTTATGTAGAGGACCACTTGACGTTGCTACATACTAAATATCTAAGCTCTTGGCCTTGTGGTTTCAGAGAAGAAGACTTTTTAAGTTTTTCCCATTGTTAGTCTATGGGAGCTTTATGTTTCCATGGCAACAAGAGTTTCCATCTGATCTGCCCCAAAATATTATGCATCTTTTCCCCTACCTGAAAATGCTTCACATGAAATTTAATCATGATTGGCCTATTTGCTTTAAAGATATACTTATTTGAAAATGTGAACGGACAATGGATGCCGGAGCATTGCCATACTATTACCTCACATGAGCCTTCGGCTCAGGTGAGCTAATGAAATTCATGTCCAAATACAAAGAGATCTGTTGGCCTCCTCCTCCCCTATAACCAACCCTTACTACCCTTTAGTTTCTTCTCAAAGAATAATTTACCAAATGCAATACTTAAGAAGAGGACAAGACATTATTTTTATTATAATTTTTATTATTATTAAAATTATAATTATTATTATCAAGGTAAAAGCCAAACATGAAGAAACTGCCTTAGCCTTTATTTTTTATGTTTTTTTTTTTATCATTCATGGACATATTTTTCAAAATTCCCTGACTTTTCCCTGACTTTTGCTAAAATTTCAAAATTTCCTGACCAATTTCAAAATTCCCTGACAATTCCCTGACCTTGAAAAAATATTTTTTTCCCTGACTTTTTCCCTGACCGTGGACACCCTGTCAGATATTAATAGCTCAGAAAAAGAGGCATTTTTAAACTGTGTGGACTCTGATCACAATGAACAGATTTATAGGTTATTAAGTATTTGAAGGTATCACAACGACATTTGCATACTGATCATATTAAATAATTAGGCTACATTTCGAATGAAGTTATCAAAGTGCACATGTCATTGATCAGAATCAGAATTGTTACTGGTGACACATCAAATGACATTCATACACCAGGACCTGCAATGTTGGAAATTAGTCCCTAGCTCTAACCAAAGAGGTAAATTTAGCTACACAATCATCAGCAAATTCAGCTGTCGAAATAACCGAATCGGGAAGGCATTCCAATCTCTAATGGTTCTGGGGAAGAATGACTCTTTATAAATGTCAGTTCTTGCAGTAAGGGTCTCAAACACCAACGAATGGTGATTTCTACAGTGTCTAGCTGGGGGAACAAGGTCATCTGTTGGAATGCTGGCAGCACCCTTTAGACCTTTGTATAAAAGGATTAGCCTACTGTCTTTTCTCCTTTTCTTGAGAGACTCCCATTTTAACAATTTGTTCCAGGGCAGGATCGTTCATAATGTCAATTAATATTTGTCCTTCGGACTGACTCAGCATTGTGCCTAGTTTGCTGAGCCTGTCAGGCCAAGCAATGTCTCTGAAGTTGAGGCCACCTAGAGCATGTACAGCCGGGAGTTTTTTACTCTTTAAATAAGGCTGACACGATTAATTGATTAATCGATCGATAAGTTCCACAAAAATGATCACCATTTCTGATTTGCTTTTAATCGATTACTAGATAGGTACAATTTAGTACCCAAAGTTATGCCTAAAATAGCTGGATGAGTGACAAACAGTGCAGACCCTGCATTCTGCGGCATCTCATCTGGGTCTACACAGTTTGCTCAGGCCTGTCTGTTCAAATCTACATATGGTAAAGTGCAACATATGGTAAGAGTCATGCTCAGACAGAAAGCCAGATAGGTAAAATTATGACAAAAACCTCAGCGATTACTAATCGATTATCGATCACAATGACAGGACTGATAATCGATTATTTTCAGCCCGATTAGCCAGCCTTATCTTTAAACAACTGAAAGTTTTTTACCGTACCATTTGGTGGTTGATACCAACTTTCTACGAAGTGGGAAGTTTTATTTGCAAAAACCTTAACCCAGAACGTTTCGGTGTCATTTTCCAGTTCCATGAAAGGCATGTGAGGGATGTCTCTATGAATGAGCAACATCAACCCACCACCATGAGAGTTCCTATCTTTTCTGTAGACACAGTGCCGACAAGCTTCAGGGAAAAGCTCAGATGTGGTAATTACCCTGTCAATCTTTGTTTCCTGAATAGCAACAATACACTTTTAAAACACTTTATTTGGGCTATCATAACCATGGCTCACGAGACAGGGCGTTGGAATAAAATTCCAAATTTAAATAATAATTACTATCTAATATGTTTTATACAGAAAAAGACGCTATCAGAGCTCTCACTAGGATTTTGAAAACAGGATTCCAGGAATCCTTCCTTGTAAAAAGTTGGATTCACAGATAAAAAGTTGGATTCCCACATAAAAAAGTTGGAGTTCTGATCTTGATTGCGCATAGAACATACACTACAGGTCGCGCATAAAAGCCAGTTTTCTTTTTCCCTCCGAATGCAATTTTCACAGTACTCCAAACCACTCCGCATATTTTCATCAAAACACTCGGAATGAGGAAACAAACCACTCCCAAACACTCCGCGAAATATCGAGTATACTCGGAGTTTTCCGAACGACTATACAGGTAATGTTTGGTCAATAATGCCCGGGGCTAATATTCCGAATGTCGGTAGAAATACTCCGAGTGGTTCAAGTTTATATTTATTCATATGATATTGGTTGTATATTAATTGTTATTATTATTATTATTATTATTTTACTGACAATTTTTCATTAGGTCGTTTTTCCTTCCCCTATCAAAATTTCACCTTTCTAACATGCCTCGCCAACTTTCGCGCAGCCTAACATGTATCATTTGACCCAATCTTTTTTCATGCCGGTTGGATTTTCAATTTGCACGTGCAACTAATATACCCCAGCATGGAAACGGGACCATTACGGTAAAATGCCTTACTTGAAGTGCTAATAAACAGGCATATAATGAGTATAAGGTACTCCTCGTGATATGTTCCCAAATGCAATATATATATTTATATATTTTTTTCTTTTTTTGGTTTGATGTTCTGTTGAAGAATTCACTTCTTTCGACCAGATCGTTGTTTTAAAGGCTGGCGGAATCCAAATTTCAAGGAGAGGAAGGGAAAAAGGAAAACAGCCGAATCAGCATCTACAGCAACCGTAGCCGAGCACGTGTCCGTCAGGTGGACAGGTCCGTGAGATGAACACCTAGCTTATATAAAGCAGTGGGGCTTACGAGGATTGGGGATATTCATTAGTTCTCTTATTTTTAGACAGAAGCTTACATGTACCGATTTATGGATCTCGTAAGGATCGGCTAATTGTGGCTGTTCTTACGAGCACCAGTAGTTTACATTTGAACTAGATGTGTAAAAACATTACGGAAGCACGCCTATTCAAATATATAGGATAATTTTACCACCAAATTGAAATTTTTCAGTGTAAAAACGTGATAAGTTTTCTTATTTCTGCTCAAAATATGGATTATGGATACACATTGGAACCGCCTGATCGAGACGGTTCTAACGAGTACCACTGGCTGTGTTATAGAGCAGAATAAAGAAAATAACGTTTACCACTCTAAACCCCAGTTTTACTGTATAAAAGTGGGGTTAAAGGGGGTCAGAATTTTTTAGACATGTTTTCGCGATGATACCGAACTATGTCATCTTAAAAAAAAAAAACAACACAAAAAAAACGTTAGTTCTAGAGATGAGGAAGACGATGAGAGCCTCCCCTGCAAGAGCAATGATTTGGTCTCTCACCGCTGTTGGGTCTCACTCGGGCATGTAAAAAAACAACGGCTATCAGGTTCTTATCTGGGTACTCCAGTTTTCGCCCATCTCAGATTAGCATTTTGATAGAAATAAATGAAATAATCTTGAGAGGGCCGCGAAACACTACCACCCATTAGCTCACAGTCTTGTTATCGTCAAGACAAGTTATATGAGAAATGACTCTATTTTATCATATTCTATGTGATTTGTTGAGTAATAAATCACAGTTTGGAGGCATTTGTAAAGAAGACTAAACCACGATTGGTGTATCTACTTTAAAGTAACCAGCAGCTTGAACTGTGATTTTTTTTTTGCAATGGTTCACAAACTGGAGCTGATCTATTTGGATTCTAACACACTCATATTCGACAATACCATCAAATTCTCCCAACTTTTCGACTGTTTCTTCCTTTTCTTTCTACTAATACTGCGATCGGTCACATCTTACCATTACTCGCAGATGTACATTACATACACACCAGTTTTGCAGGATGAAAGCCAACACAGTAATCATGTAATTACGGTATGGGTCTTCAACCTGCATAGGGCATGACTCTCCCTGCACAGGGGGCCTCCAGATAGCGTCCCGATCCGAAGGACGATGCCCTTTATGACATTCATCCCTGCAAATGATGCCAATGGAGCGTGTTCGGACATCGAAATTTTATCGCCGCTGCCGGGGATCGAACCTGGGACCTCTAGCATCAAATGCAAGTGCACTAACCACCGAGCTATCAAGGCACGTAATATGTTAAAAGGAATCCCGACAAATTAAGTGATTCAGGGGGATGCGGATTCAATAGCTGCCAGGAGTCGGTAACTTTCTGTCGTGGAAATCGATCATTACAACTTTTCTGCAGTCATTCTCTCCATTCCGCTGATGGCCCCCGCCATCGGGGCTTGAAGAAATAGATGGGCTGCAAGGTGCTTCCACGCAGAACTGAAACCAACCGCACACTAGTACTGGTTGACTGCTTAGAGGATCTAAGCCTGCCCAGGCAAAGCAGTGCGAGTCGGACCGTCCATGCTTGTAAACCGTATTGGTTTCATTGGCCGACAGGGCTTGAGATGTCATTTCATCTCAATGTCGGGTAAAAGTCCCACAAAATTGGAAGCAACGTCTCCAAAATGACCTATAGAGTGTTAACGGGGACGTAAACATCAAATCAAACAAACAAACAAATCCATTCCGCTGAGTCAAGGGCACTTGTCAGTTTCTGGTGAAAGAATTTGCACACTGCAGCCTATTAGTTAAACGCTTACGTAGCCAATAGGTCTGCACAGGAAGTGTTGACAGCTAAAAGAATGACCTAAAATAGTATTGACTGGACCGTCAAACTCTTATACAAAAAAGGAGTGACGTTCTGCAACTGCGGCTGTTCGGTCACACTCTTCTTCGCTGAGATTTATTGCACAATAAAACACTCCATTTCCATTGCCGTTATGGGCGTCATTTTTTAACTGATCAGCACTATTCCTGGGCAGTCTTTTACGGTAACGGTTAACCAGCACAGTGCGTATTCTTTCGCCAGAGAATGACAACTGCCCTTCTTGATAACAGCGGAAAGGAGAGAAAGGCCAGAACAAATTTCATGATCAGTCTCCACAACAGAATGTTGCCGACCCCGGCAAGTATCAGACCCACGTTCTCCTGATCCCAAGTCAGACGCGCATCCGAATAAGATACCGAGGCTGGCAATGGGCGTGATGTACTAGAATAAAATGATTATAGAAGAAATTGTGTTTGTTGGTTTTGAACATTCCAGGATGAGCAATGTAGTCATCAAAAATGTATGACCGGAAAGCCATACGGCATAGTAACCTTCCAATGTGACCTTGACCTGGTGTCAGCAAGATTCATTTATGAACTCTGCACATGAGCTCACTGAGGGGGATAATTGATCAAAGTTTAATGAAAATCCTTTGAGGGGTCTAGGAGATATGGAACGGACACAAAATTCAATGTTTCAAAGTCGTGACCTTCAAATGTGACCTTGACCTTGTGTCGGCATGGTTCATTTATTGGTTCTGCACATAAGCTCACTGAGGTAAAAGAATAGGGTAAAAGAGATATGGAACGGACACAAAAATCAAAGTTTCAAACTCTTGACCTTCAGCTATGACCTTGACCTTGAGTCGGCATGGTTCATTTATGGGTTCTGCACATGAGCTCACTCAAAAGAATATTTGACCAAAGTTTAATGAAAATCGTTCCAAGGGTAAAGGAGATATAAAACGGACAAAAATACCAAGTTTCGAATTCATGACCTTCAACTGTGACCTTGACCTTGAGTCGGCATGGTTCGTTATGGGTTCTGAACATCAGCTCACTGAGACTAACACTTGACCAAAGTTTAATGAAAATCTATCAAAGGGTAAAGGAGATATGGGGCGGACAAGAAAGTGTTACGGACACACAGACGGACGGACATTCCTATTATCCTGCCGCGAAGGACGGATAGACGAAAGACATTCCTATAATCCCCGCTCCGCTTCGCGGCGGGAGATTAAAAATTGTTGATTTCACAAATCCTGGTATTGATAGCCACGCTATTCTAATCGCTGTGAGGTCAGAGTGTTGCGCAAATGGGTTAATTATCTCTAGAATCTGGACTGGTATCCTGTTGTCGGGTTTGAAGACCCAGATCAGACGCCGCATGAAATTGGAAGTAAAGAAATTTAAAATAATAATGATTTGCCACTATTACATACCTTTATCTGTAGTCAGTTAACGGACCCCTTAACATGAAATCTGTCATTGAGGAATAAATTATAATAGCCGGTGTATAGTTGTTACGTTACTCGCCTCATAAAGGGATTGTCGGATCAATCCCGGGCCTCTCCAGACTTTCGGATGCGTCTTTTAACCGAGGACCCGGCTCTGTATGACATTAGCTGTTGGTGGGACGAAAAACTAAAACAGACACATATGTAGACCGCATTCTTATACATTTTCCTTGTACATGAGCCGGCGCACGACAAAGACTTTTTTTCTACTACAGAAGTATCGGATCAGCATTTGCATCTAGACAACATGTCCAGTCTTCGCTTGTTGCTCTCTGAATAGCCCACATAGTAGGCTTATTCGAACAGCAAAGGCTCTGATCAGACTGCACGGATGCGCAGGCTGATCTGAGTCTTCAATGGTTACACGTCTTATCGAATTACGTGTTCCCCAGTCTATGCATCCACTTTGGTCAAAGTCTTCACTTGTTGCTCTTTGAATAGCCCAGAGATCAGAATGCTCACAGGAACAGCAAATGCTCTGATCCGACTGCACAGATCAATTCTCAAACGAGCAATTATGTTTCCTGTAAGTGCCTTTTCACACGCAATAACTGTGCGCGTGCTCACTAGTATGACGTAGTATGGTTAATCTGCACGTGCTTACATGACGAACTGCGGTAAATCGTGGGAATCATGTGCTCAGTCGGAGACAGCGCATGGAAAAAAGCAATCTGTCACACTGGTTGTTCACGAGAAGCGAGGGATGTTTAACCCTTTTTGTACCAAATGGAATCTTCCAGCTTATATATGGCAGGAATCCATTTGAAAATTTAGGGGCGTCAGGTTGTGTTTTCTACAAAAGTGATTAGGAAAAGGGCTGAACTTTTTGCAAACAGTGTAGGCCCTGATCAGACGCCGCATTCTTCGGCGTCTGATCTGGGCCTGCACTGTTTGCCAGGGTACCCGCTTTGCTGAATCCGGCCCACACACTAGTACTGGTAAACCGCTTAGAGGATCTAAGCCTGTCCAGGAACCGCGGTGCGAGGCGGACCGTCCATGCTAATAAACGCTATTGGCTTCATTGGGCGACAGGGCTTGAGATGTCATTTCATCTCAATGTTGGGTAAAAGTCCCACAAAATTGGAAGCAACGTCTCCAAAATGACATTTACAGTGTTGACGGGGACGTTAAACCTCAAATAAAAAAAAAAAAAAAAAAAAAAAGGGTTTCCAGTCTGAAATGGGTTAATGGAGAAATAATGAAAACAGCATTACAATAAGATGGTTTAATCGAGGCATTGATGATTTGGGAAAATGGCCCTGGATGGGAGCTCAGACATTCGTTCGTTAATCCCTTAAATGCCTTAACTCTAAACAATGCAGACTCTAATCAGAGGCCCTTTATTTGGCTTCTGACCGGGATCTACCATGTTTGCCATTTCCAGACCAGATCGATTCTACAGGTAAACCTTTACACACTACTATGGCCTCACTGATACGAACAGCGCGGCTTTAATAAACCGCTACCTGGATTTCATACAAATAAGTGAAGTAGAAGTAAAACAAAGATCAGGAATTGATACAATTAACTTACTCCACCCATAAAAGACACCAAAGGGAAAGAAATACAAACATTAAGCGACCAGACCATAATGGAAACCCAAACAAAGGAAGGCCATAAGGACAGTTACTTTCCCACAAAATGACACTCATTTAGAATTAGTAGCGTAAAGCTACTGCACTTCGTAAGTTTTGGTCGACTGTCAATCTACCGAAAACTTTCTATGGTGCTGTGTAATAATAAAAACCTTTTCCGAGATGGTATGCTACTCTTGAATTGGCCCCCGCCCATAGGGGCTTGAAGAAATGTATGGGCTGCATGATGCTTTCACGCAGAGCTGAATCCGGCCCGCACACTAGTACTGGTAAACCGCTTAGAGGATCTAAGCCTGTCCAGGAACCGCTAATAAACCCTATTGGTTTCATTTGGCGACAGGGCTTGAGAAGTCATTTCATCTCAATGTCGGGTAAAAGTCCCACAAAATTGAAAGCAACGTCTCCAAAACGTCTTTACAGTGTTGACGGGGACGTTAAACCACAAATCAATCAATCAGTCAATCAATGCTACTCTTGAAGGAAAGAATTTGCTCCCGAAAGGCAAGTATTTTTTTTTACTTTACGCACATGCGTAATATGTCTGATGAGCCTTTCGCCTATGAATACACTGGAAGTCGCTGGAATAACACACGCACCCACCTTTCATGGACGGTTTTTCCAGGTTGGCGTGCGCATCCATGCAGTCTGATCAATATTCAGCCATCACAAGTGGTCGCAGTTCTACCCATGGTGAAATGATATACTTACCTTTGACAGTTATGTTATTCTGGGTTTTTGTTTTGTTTGTTAGTTTGATTGAGGTTTAACGTCCCCGTCAACACTGTAAATGTCATTTTGGAGACGTCGCTTCAAATTTTGTGGGACTTTTTGTCTTTTACCCGACAATGAGATGAAATGACATCTCAAGCCCTGTTGCCCAATGAAACCAATAGGGTTTATATGCATGGACGGGCCGGCTCGCACCGCTTTGCATGGGCAGGCTTAGATCCTCTAAGCGGTTTACCAGTACTCGTTTGTGGGTCGGTTTCAGCTCTGCGTGGAAGCATCCTGCAGCCCATATATTTCTTCAAGCCCCGATGAGCGGGGGCCGTCTCAGCACGGGTTTTATGTCGAGCGCTAACTAATGTACGATCTCAGTGTTTTGTTACATGCTGAACATGAGGCCGGCTGCGAATTTATTTTCAGTAAAAGGGTATACAATTCCTTGGCCGAGTCTACTGATTAAAATAGGGGTGTGTTGTTGATTTTAATATACCCGTTTTTTTTTTGTTGTTTTAAAAAACATGGACATATTATTTTCATCATTGTTGTTCGTCCGTCCGTCATAAGTGGCCGCAGTTCTATCCATGGTGAAATGAGCGAAAACACTTACCTTTGACAGTGCATGTTATTCTAGGTCTTTGTTCATGCCGAGCGCTAGCTAATGTACGATCTCAATGGTTTGTTTGAAAAAATGCTGAACATGAGACCGACGGTCAAAACCAGTCAGCTTCGGCTACGACATTTTATTTTTCAGCTAAAGGGTATACGATTCATTGGGTGGTGTCACTGGTTATTGTTTTTGGGGGTATATTATTTTCGTCACTGGTGTTCGTCTGTCCGTCCGTCCGTCCGTCCTTCCAACTGTCACAAACATTGTGAATGCAACTACTTTTTTTATTCATCACGCAAACATGCCTATATAGTTTTGACCCCCTTCAACCCCACTTTTATATAGCGAAGCTGGGGTTTACAGGGGTTAATCTTTATGTTCCCTATATAGATTGTGGGTAACCGTTACAACCGCCTCGTCGAGAGTGTGCTAACGAGTACCCACAATCTATGTTTTGAGTAGAAATACAAAAAATTATCAGGATTTTTATCTGAAAAAATTCCATTTTTGGAGGTAAAATTTTGCCGATGTATTTCAATAGGCGTGTTTTCGTAATGTCTTAGCCTATGGTGACCAAACTGGACTGTAAAACTTGCACGAACTGCAAAGATTCGGGACTTGTAGACCGGAAAAAACCTGCGCGCTCATATTTCAAACGCCTCGGTGAGTCGATAAAGTAAGCCGTGTAGTGAGAAAGATTCTGACTGATCAGTGTTTGTAAATCCGACCCAGTACCTAGCGCCGGCCAAAGCCTGCACGCTCCTTTTGAAACGCCTCGGTGAGGTGATAGAGATAGCTGTGTAGCCAGAAAAGTTGTGACTGATCAGTCTATGAAAACCTCATCAGGTACTCGGATAAGGAACTGAACTGTTTACGCAAATAACAAAAATTATGTATGTTTTGTTTGTTTGATTTGAGGGCTAACGTCCCCGTCAACACTGTATAGGTCATTTTGGAGACGTTGCTTCCAATTTTGTGGGACTCTTACCCGACATTGAGATGAAATGATATCTCAAGCCCTGGCGCCCAATGAAACCATTAGGGTATATAATCATGGACGGTCCTACTCGCACTGCTTTGCCTGGGCAGGCTTAGATCCTCTAAGCGGTTTACCAGTACCCGTTTGCGGTCGGATACAGCTCTGGGTGGAAGCATCATGCATCCCATTTATTTTTTTCAGCCCTGCTGTTCGGGGGCCAAGAGGTTGTGGTGTATATAGATATCTAGAGCTTTGGGAACAATTCGCTATGTGCTCAAGAGCGATTTCGATTTGGCCATTATAAACAAGCAGGTACTCGTGTGCGGTCGGTTTCAGCTCTGCGTAGCCCATCTATTTCTTCCAGCCCCGATGGGCGGGGCGTAATTATGTATGCTAAAGTCATGACTGATCATTCTTGTGAACGTCACTTTAACCCATCAGACCCAGTGCTTGCACGATCTGCAAAACCTCAAGATTAACCTGCAAATCCTGCCTAACCAGCGAAGATCAGCCTTTCCGTATGCGCAGTTTGATTAGCATTTCCGTTTTGTAGGCATCTGATCATGATCTACACGGTTTCAATAAAAAAAAAAAAAAAAAAAAAACACGCACACACACAAACAGGAGTTATTACAAGTTATGCTATATATATAAATGTCATGATTTTTATTATAAATAATGGAATCGCCTCGTTAAACACGAAGCTAAGTTCGAGCGAGCGCCAGCCAAATACAATAAGATTCACATGACCATTAAAGACATAGATTGGAGCCTGACTAGAGTTGATCAGCCTGCACAACTGCGAGGTCTGATTAGAGACAATCATCGGGCATTCAGATTGGGATAACGGTGGTCATGTCATAGATACGTTTACATGTATCGCAGCGACGAATAAACACTACAAAAAATGGAATCGCCTCGCTAACTGTAGTTTGAGCCATTAAGTCCTGAACGAGCAGTAAAGACCTCACAGCCTGTGCACCCGCTCAGCCTCATCTGGACCAGCCTGCGCATTCGCGCAGTCTCATCTGCAGCATCTGAGGAATGAAAAGAGGGAAGTGAAAACATGCTAAGTTCTGCATCGAAAGGTCAAGCGGATTTTCTAAGGGTAAGCCGAGTTTCGCCCACCTTCGATGAACGATCGACATCTTGAAAGAGCCATATTACCACACTACACCTACCAAAAAAGATGGGTCAATTTAGGAGTGTTTACGAGATGCAATCTTGCATTTTCTAAACTCTATCTGTCTGTCTGTCCATTGGTCTATCTTGTCTGTCTGTGCCTATCTGTTTGTCTGTCGGTCGGTCGACCAATGTCCAAGACGGATATCCGAATTTTGATCGAAAGGCAAAAAAACATGGAAACTTCAAAACATCTAATGCGACATCAAATAGAAACATCAAACAACACGCGACCAAACATCGGAAGACAAAACGTCTTGAATGTCACACACGCAGACACACACATATACACAAAGACAAAACATCGAAAAAAATCGTCTTTTTTTGTATACAGAAAACGGACCGGGAAAACACATGCGCATATAAAAGATAAATTCTTCAACACACTGCGCCATTCAACCGTGTTTGTTTTAAACCTTTTCCCTTTTTCATTTCCAATAACTTTCGTTATTTTTTTTTTTTTTCTCCTTCTTCTTTTTTTTCATAATTAATTATCAGTTGTACACACAGGTAATAATTAAATACACTCCGCGTAACTTTCGCATGGATTTCGCGGCAAAGATAGCCTGCGGCAATGAGGTAAAGCTTCCGAAACACTCGGAATATGCTCCGCGAATCGCGAATGACGACGGTTCGCGGAGTGTTTGCGAGTAAAACACTCCGAATAATTTTCAGATTCGGAATGTTTTAGAGGGCCAAAAGAATCATGCGAAATGAAGAAATTCGGAATAAAGAGTCTTTCGGCTGTTCTGCGCGACCTGTACTGTAGACAAAAACTTCTTATTATCAGGCTACAAGTCCATATGAAAAATTGTATACTTTCATGGCTCCCAAACCCTTTTTTTCTGATAAATGCATTTAATAACTTCGTTCCAAACATGTAGATTGTGGATACTAGTTAGAAATATTTCACTGATGTGTCTATCCCCCCCCCTACAATGCAGTTGCTCAGATTTATTCTCACACTTCTAGTTAAATAATGCCACATAAAAATAAGGTACGGTAATTCTCCTATAATTTCGAACACCCTAAAAATTCGAACACCAAAAATTATTGACTAAAATAATTTCCAAAATACCTTTAAAATCTCGAACAGTGGCATTTTTATAAGACAGCAATTTTTAAAATTTCGAACACTGTCTTTCGCTGTGCAATTACCGTATCGTACTATGTTATAATCGCTTTAGTCACATTGGTGACGGTGCCCTCTGATGTGTAGGCCTGGGTCCCGCTGCGAAGTCAGTCTGATAAGCGTAAACCATATATGACAATGACCATATGTTTGGAGTGGTCCATTTCGAGTTATAGGCATGTTAGGTTTGTTATAATTTTGTTAAGTTTCATAAAGAATAACTGTACATACTTTAAGCAAATAGTGTTGACTCAGATCAGACACCGCATTCTGAGGCGTCTGATCTGGGTCTAAACTATTTACCACTGTCTCCATAATGAATAAGGGGACTTCAAAGATTATCAGTGCAGGCCATTTCTCGAAGGTGCTGAGCCTTCCTGTAAAATGCCTTTTTATAATGTCCTCCCTAAAATCATCAAATGTTGTGTATTCAAATTATTGAGCGCGTCCTTTATCATGTTATTGGGGAATCCCCACTGTGTCACTCACCACGCGTGAAGTGGTTTGACTACCTCATATTGCCGACCGAACGATAGGTATCGAGCCGCGCCAATCAAAAATGGAACTTCCAGCATACACCACCAGGACAGACTCTAAGCGCATCTGCGCAGATTGATCTGAGCCTTGGCTGTTCGGGCCACACCTGCGCAGTCTGATGAGATTTGGTTGTTCGGCCACATCTGCGCAGTCTGATCTGATCCTTGGCTGTTTGCACCGCATCTGCAGCAGCTCTGAGTCTGATCTGAGCCTTGGCTATTCCCACCAATCTTAAATGGGGCTTCCAGCATGACTCAGACTGCATCTGCGCAGCCTGATCTTAGCCATGGCTGATCGCGCCGCATCTGCGGTAGCGAAGTCTTATCTGAGTGTCGGCTGCTCGCGCCACATCTGTGACAGCGCAGTCTGATCTGAGAGTCGACTGTTCGCATCAATCTTAAATGGCGCTACCAGCAGACACGACCCTACACCTGTGCGGTTTGATCTTAGCCTCGGCTGTTTGCGCGCATCAGCGGCAGCTCAGTTTGATCAGAGCCTCGGTTATTCGCAGCACATCTGTGGCAGTACAGTCTGATCAGAGCCTCATCTGTTCGCGGCGCATCTGCGGCAACGCAGTCTGATCTGAGACTCGGCTGTTCGCATCAATTTAAAACGGTGCTTCCAGCATACTCGACCAACACAGACTCAGACCACATCTACACTGGGAATACAAATGTAGATTCCGATTAATATGCGCCAGCAAATTTTCTCTTAGCAACTTCATTAATAACGGGAAATCTCATGGGTCAGCGGTTACGCTTCTGAATACTGTCCTGTTTTAGGAAATATTAAAGACAGAACATGCCGATGCTTAACTGGGGGTACTCATTCACCTACTGTGCAATCAATACAACTGAAATTTATGACACTTCACGGTTCATTAACCCATTTAGTACCGAAAAACCCAAAACGGGTAGTTGGCAAACAGTGCAGGCCCGGATCAGATGCCACA
Organism: Lucinisca nassula; assembly: GCA_963580285.1. Lineage (NCBI taxonomy): Eukaryota > Metazoa > Mollusca > Bivalvia > Lucinida > Lucinidae > Lucinisca > Lucinisca nassula. The sequence continues at coordinate 3,564,705 of OY757015.1, read as the reverse complement.
GAACGCAGCGTATGATCAGGGCCTCCACTGTTTGCTAAATGTTCAACCATTTTCCAAATAAATTTTCATGAAACACAACCTGACACCCCTAAATTTTGAAACGAACTCCTGCTATTTATAAGGAGGAAGATTCCATTTGGCACAAAAAAGGTTAAACATGATAAAGGTTAGCTAACGGTTACTGCTGGTCGACTGTAAAAATTGTTTTCATACGGTAACACACCCCTGAGACACATTGCATTTTTCTCATCTCCAAATTGGCTACTTTTTGATAAAAATCTGTGATATTTTTCTTATTAACGCTGCAAACATAGGTTGTGGATGCTCGTTAGAACCAACTCACTCACTATGTTTTGGAGCAGAAAACCCTCCCCCAGTTGTCTATATATAAAGTGGGGGTTAGGGGTATTCATATCACGGACTTGTTCACGTGATGTGTCGGGAGATAAGGGCCGTCGGGCGGGAAACCGGAAGATGGGGTTCCAATTCAGAATACCCCGACGTTATTGGGCGATTTCGCATGTACACATCTGCGCAGTCTGATCAGCGCCTTCGAGGGCTTGAGGTGTCATTTCATCTGTGCAGAATGACCTGCGTCTTCGCTGGTCGTTTAGCGACTGGCACAGACTCGGATTACAGCCCCCGCCAATTGGGGCTTGAAGAAATAGATGGGCTGCATGATGCTTCCACGCTGAGCAAAAGCAGACCACACTATTTTAAAGATCTCTCGTAGTTCAGCTTACTGTTTTTAAGTGACATAGCCTTTTCCCAGGCGACGTCTCATGATGTTCCGCAATTTTACTGCAGTGCGTCATATTAGCATGTGCAGTTGAAGCAGCCTGTGAATGTTTTCCCGCCAAAATAAACTACATCATTATAGCGAGCAGTTGTTGCTTGTGAAAAGGCACACACAGTTATTAGGACTTTGTTTGTTTGATTTGAGGTTTAACAACCCGACAACACTGTAAAGGTCATTTTGGAGACGTTGCTTCCAATTCTGTGGGACTTTTATCCGACATTGAGATGAAACGACATCTCAAGCCCTGTCGCCCAATGAAACCAATAGGGTTTATTAGCATGGACGGTCCGACTCGCACCGCTTTGCCAGGGAGTTACTATGATCGCTGGTTAGGGTACTGACTTCGATTTTCTTGGTGGTTTCACGTTTGTTTTGCTACATTAATTTACAATGTCCATGTCGCACCAGATTGAACTTTAAAAAAAAAGCACAGACGCATGAACGGTGAAGGCTCATATCAACCTGCACTTCCCACATTCTGATCAGTGTCTTTGCTGTTGGTATGAGCCTTCTATTCAAAGATCAATAAGTGAAGGCTTTGTCCACATTTGCTAGATGCATATTTTGGGGGACCGTTGAAGTTAGCAAGTAAGACGCGAGACCAGTGAAAACTCGGATCAGCCGGCGCATCCGCACAGTCTGATCTGAGCTTTAGCTGTTCGCTGAGTCTTCTGTGACATATGTAGCAGTCATCTATCAGCAAACGGAGATCAAGCCACATTGGCTTGATGCACAGGCTGATCTGATACATATGTAGTAGAAAAGTTTTCTTTGCTCTGCGCCGGCTCAAAGCCATGGAAATGTGTAAATGCGGTGTAACCTCTGACTTGTAAATGAGGCTGTGACAGTTGAAGACTCAGATCAGCCTGCGCAGCCAAATCAGAGCATTTACGGTTTGTACAAGCTTCTACGGTCTCTGGGGTATTAAAAGAGCAGCAAGTGAAGAAAATGATAGGTCAACCTTAAAATTTCGACCAGTAGACTTTTTTGCCGGCTCGAATTTCTAAAAATTCGAACAGCTGCAAAAATAATTATTTAATTTTGTTCGAAATTAAGGGAGAATTACCGTAGTATTAGGATAACAGCAGATATAATGTAAACCCAGATCAGAAAAGAAGCATTCTATTTAGCTATATTTGTGCTTTCAAATTCGGACGTATATGTAAGTGACAGTAGCTCAATTATTTTTAATTGGTGAAAACAAATACGTAGGGGAAGCATCCTAACCACGTCTGACTGCCTGTAATTGTTCAAAGTGATTGTATTTTGAAGAATTACATACATTTTTGTCACCAGTAAACGTCGAAACACACTTTGACCGAGCGATAAAAAGTACGATCATTTAGTCGCGAAAATACATGACATTGGTAATTCGTCAATTATATCGCCTTGGCTGTAACCCTGGCTTAACTAAACGTGATATTTTACTGACTCATGCTAATCCGTTGATGATATGAGCTTACATCAATTAGTAAACTAATTACAGTCCAACCTGTATTAAGCAACCACCTATGGGATATTCAAAAAGTGCTTGCTAACAACAGGTGCTTGCTTAACACAGGTGAATTTTAATGCATTTTCCTTTTATGGGAACTGAATGCCTGCTTGCTTAACACAGGTTGCTTGCTTAATAGAGGTGGCCACTAAGACAGGTTTTACTGTAATTGTTATCCGTAATAACACGGGGATTAGCGCGGCGAGATTAAACAGGTACAATCATTTTTAACACGTGCCGCGAACCGACCACTTTCCAATATTCTCTCTCCCACTGACAGGTGCAAAAATACCTGTCAATATAAGGTCACGCCTACTGGTTTGTGGCACGCGCGCTTTCAACATAAAAAGCGGCGCCGCATTTGATCTTTTATTGGTATTGCATTAGCGGCCTAAATTAGCTCCTGAATATACCGCTTCTGTAATTTTGGAGGCGTGTCGCAATAAAAACATGCGTACACAAGAATCGCCGGTTGTGAATTTTACGCGTACAACGGCAAAAGTTGGCGTAAAATACGCAGAATCCTGCGTTTCCGAGAGCTCTGGCTATATAATAAAATAGGGCTGAAACGAGTCACCGAAATAGGCTGAAATGACCCAGGACCAAATTTAGGCCGAAACTACAAATCCAAATTTAGGCCTAAACGACCCGACCGAAACGTCCTTTTTTAAAGACCCAGGTTACATTTTCTTCTCGCCAGTCATCTGGTACAGTGCCCTGGGCAAGTGATTCATTGAAGATAAAGACCAACACAGGAGAGATTTCAGCACTACATGCCTTAAGTACCCTGGCATTCAGGTCATCTGGCCCAGATGCCTTATGTATCTTGAGCTTACCTAACAGTTTAGCGACCCCATTGGGGTCAACTGTTATGTCCCCCATAGAGGGGAATGGACTTGCACCTTTAGATGGTAGCTCACCATCCGTTTCATGTGTAAATGCTGATTGAAATCTGGCAGAGATCTACTAGAAAGGACTATCTACATCTAAATACAGGAACCGGATAGCGTGAAACAGTATAGAGAAAAGCTCAGAGAGAGTATCACAAGCTCTATCGAGCTTTCGAGACTCTTCAAAACATGAAGAAGCAAGAAATTGTTTATTGCAAATATTAGCCTTATCGCGCGCATCTGTTTTTAGAATTCCATTTTCCCTTAGCGGAGTGATCCCAAACGCATCCTTTTTCAGGGACTTCACGAATGACCAAAACTTTTTAACTTTACCCCTAACAACTAAGGCCATATGAAGACTACACCACAGAGGCTTCTATCCATGAATTCTGGGCAACTGGTCAACTCGTACAAATTTTTGGTCAACTCATACCCCCTAGTCAACTCGTACCTATTTTGGTCATCTCGTACCCCCATCCCCCCAGGGCGGGGGGGGGGGGGGTGGAACACTAGTGGACTTGGGTCATAACTAACCTTATGGATTTGGACAAGGAGCGATACCGTTTTTTATTCGCCCCCCCCCCCCACACACACTCCCAGGTTCGTGTTAGGTCTGGGGCGGGGCCCAGGAGTCCAAAACATATTATGTTCAAACATGGCCAGGTTGCCTATCAAGTCAAACAGTTGAATACAGTGGTGCCCAAATTGTCCCCAGAGACATATCTTGGGTTCACAGATGTCCAGAAAGAAGTACTTTGGATCATTTTATTGTGACATGGTTTTCATGGTGCGGGGATTTGCGGTGGCGCCCCATCAACCTGCTCTAGTTATTATTATTGCTATTATTCAACTTTAACCCATTCAGTACCAGAAACCCCTAAAGGGGTACCTTGTCAAAAAGTGCAGGTCCAGATCGAACGCGGCAACGTCTGACCAGGGCCTCCGCTGTTTGCAAAAAGTTAAACCACTTCCCGAATAAATTTTGAAGAAAACAAAACTTGACACCCCACAATATCGATATGAACCCCTGCCATATCTAAGGTGGAAGATTCCATTTGGGTTAATTAACGCTTCATTTAATTGTGTATCGATTAATGAAGATGTAAAAACTATTATCGATACTAGTTTAATCCAACTGTCCTTCATTAAAGACTGTTTTTAATTCCTTGATTTTGCCGGTGAGTGGAGGTTTTTGTCCTGACAAGACTTAATGACACGCAGGAATTTTAAGGTCAATTATTTTTTGTGTATTATTTTCTTTTGAATTGCCGATTACTGGCTATATAAGAAGTACAGAATCCTTGCAGTATCATTCATCTTTGAAATATCTTAACGAGAATCAAAGCTTAAAACTTTCATCAGAATATCTGATTTGTGCATTGCATGTGGTACATTCCTATACTCTCCACGGCCCCCGCCCATAGGGACTTGAAGAAATATATGGGCTGCATGATGCTTCCACGCATAGCTGAATCTGGCCAGCACACTAGTACTGGTAAACCGCTTAGAGGATCTAAGCCTGTCCAGGAACCGCGGTGCGAGGCGGACCGTCCATGCTAATAAACCCCATTGGTTTCATTGGGCGACAGGGCTTGAGATGTCATTTCATCTCAATGTCGGGTAAAAGTCCCACAAAATTGGAAGCAACGTCTCCAAAATGACCTTTACAGTGTTGACGGGGACGTTAAACCTCAAATCAAACAAAATCCTATACTCTCCGGTTCGAGTTGCTACATTTCCCCCCATCAGTTTCAAAACATAGATTGTGGATACTCGTTGGAACGGATTGGTTACGGCACGTTTATAAGTCAGTGTAATGAGGAAACCCCTAAACCTCTCTTTATATAGAGAAAACTCAGGTTTACGGGTGTATACATTATGGGATCTGTCTTATTTATGCTCCAATTCATAGGCTGTGGGTACTCGTTAGAACAGCCTCAATGAAGTCCATCCAACTAAAAATGAGAACAACCTATATTTGCAGTATAAATAAGTAAAAAATCACAAATTTTCGTAAAAAAAAGTTGAAATTTTGGAGATGTGAAAAATGCACTATATTGCACCGGTGTGTTATTGTAAGGAAAATAAAACAATTATGTTAGCCAATTTTTATGTTTTGAGCATATACAGGGCGTTATTCAGGTATTTTGGGAAAAGACCCCTGGGAAAAATTGGGAAAAAATATCGACAAAACACCAAAATTGGGAAAACATTTCATCAGAGAAATCCTAACCTTATTCTTACCCTTACCTAATCCTTACAAAGCAAGGTTGGTCGGTAAATACCTGTGGCGGGAATTCCCACTGGTATTTACCGGTAATTACCGTCCTGGGAAATACTCCAAATTTCAGCAAAAGTGGGAAATAGTGGGAAATATGATTTTTGTTTAGTTATTTCATAGAAAAAATCTATTTATATTTGTGTAATTTAATTGAAATAATGAACAGTTAGCTATTTTGCAATATGCCTCCCCATACATATATGTCATAAGTCTGCTTTTACTCAACCAAACACAAGCATAAATATAAAGTGATCTGTTGTTATGAAGGATGCAGAGAGTTATTTTAAATCACTCATATGCTTAAGAAGATAAAATACCATAATGATCCCAATATTTGGGACAGACATGCCTGGGCAAACAGTGCAGAACCAGATCAGAATCACTTAGCGTCTTTAAGAGAGTTTGCCATTGGAACTACATGGTTTGTATGCTTTAGTGTAACACTAAACCACACGGTTCAATTTTTTTTTTAGATTTACAACAACTCTTTGGATGTTTGAATTTTAAGGATGTTTACACTAGATAAGGTTTGTTTGCAAGTTTGTCAAGTAATCATACTCCTAATGCTAAAAGGTGTGATAATTTAATTGTTTGTTTGAGACAGGTATTGAAAGAACACAGTTAATTTAAGCATAAAAGGTTTCTTAAATTGCCTACAGATACTCACCTCAGTATTAAAATTACATGTATTTACAAGACAAGGGAAATAGCTGAAAGTTCAAAACTAATATTTTAGAATCACACCTGAAAAGAAATTATATACATTCTATATGAAGGCAAGGGACTATAGGTCTTTCAAGTTATTCAATATAAAAAGGGCTGGAAAATTCTTCAAAATTTCACTTATGACTACATGACTACATGTAAGTGCATGTTAACTTTTGGTAAATTTCTTAAGGACTAGACAAACTTTTTACTTGTCCTTCATTTTTTTTTTGTCATTTCAAGCCCTGCATGAACTTGAAATAATTTGCTTTCAAATAGCTAGGTAGTTGGGGTATATTAAGCAGTCTCAGATAGTACCACCTATGTAAATATATATTTCCCAGTATTTCCCGGGAATTCCCTTTATTTCCCGGGAATTCCCTGTATTTCCCACCGTCCAGGGAAATATGAGTATTTCCCGCTTTTTTGCCAACCTTGTTACAAAGTTACCATCATTGCCCTACTCCTAAACTAACTTTAACCATTAGTGAACTACTCCTAACTCACTTCACTCAGTAAACAGTGGTGGACAGATTCAAAAGTCTGCTGATGAAACTAAGTCAAATTTTGTGAAAGGTTTGAAACTTTGCAGTATAAACATAAATGGAATTAGAGGGAAAATTCTTGAACTTTTATCTTTCCTCGATACATCTCAACCCCATATTGTTGCTATTCAGGAAACAAAGATTGACAGTTCAATTACTACATCTGAGCTTTTCCCTGAAAATTGTCAGTACTGTGTGTACAGAAAAGATAGGAACTCTAATGGCGGTGGGGCGATGTTGCTCATTCATAGAGACATCCCTCACATGCCATTCATGGAACTTGAAAATGACACCGAATCGGTCTGGGTTAAGGTTTTTGCAAATAAAACTTCCCTCTTCGTAGCAAGTTGGTATCGACCACCAAATGGTGCAATCGAAAACTTCCAGTTGTTTAAAGACCAACTGGATTGCATTAAATTGCAGCATAAGGGTAAAAACTCCCGGCTGTACATGTTCTAGGTGACCTCAACTTCAGAGACATTGCTTGGCCCGATAGGCTCAGCAAACAAGGCACAATGCTGAGTCAGTCGGAAGGACAAATATTAATTGACATTATGAACGATCATGGTCTTGAACAAATTGTTAACTTCCCAACTTGTAATAAGAACACATTGGATCTGATCTTTACGACTTTGCCAGGACAATTCGAAGACATTCATTCCCCAGACAAACTAAGTGACCACGATGTTGTCTCCGGATATTTAAAAATTCACATCCCACCAATAAAGACACATCGGAGGAAGGTGTACTCATATCAGAAAGGTGACTATGAAACTATGAGGAAGGATGCACTCAGATTTGCAGAGGAGAATTACTTTAATGGTCATTCAGATGCTCGGTCTGTACAGGAGAATTTTGATTTGATAACTTCTTTCATTCATACTTCGGCCGAAAATCATATCCCCTCAAAAACTAGTAGGTCTGTATCTTCTATTCCCTGGATCACTCCAGATATAGGAAGGAAAATTCGCAGAAGGAATAAGATTCATGCAAAGGCAAAAAAGATGGGAAGTGGTAAACTCCGGACAAAATTTGAAAACTTGAGACGTGAAATAAAGTTTGATAAAAAAAAATCAGCATGATTTGTATGTGAATAACTTGGTAGGTGATGTAAAGGCAAATCCCAGAGACTTCTACAGATATATTAATAGCCAGAAGAAAGACAGGCAAGGTATCCCGCCCCTTAATAAAAGGGGAGGGGACGGGGTTGCTGAATCAGACTCTGAAAGGGCAGAGGAACTAGTTGGTCAATTCAATGATGCGTTTAATAAAACTGAGTTCACGGAGGTTCCATTGACTGGAAGATCGGCCCCATTCATGAATAATATTGTTGTGACAGCTGCAGGAGTGATCAAATTACTCCAAGGCTTAAACCCCAGTAAGGCCTTAGGACCTGATGAGCTTCATCCTAGAGTCCTGAAGGAACTAGCAAATGAGTTGGGTCCAGTTTTTGCACACTTGTTTCAACAGTCTCTTGATACGGGTGAAATCCCCAAAGAATGGCTCTTAGCAAACATCTGTCCACTCTTTAAAAAAGGAGATAGGGCTCTTGCCCGTAATTATCGCCCTGTGTCTCTGACTTGTGTTCTGTGTAAATTACTGGAACATATAGTCTGCTCGAACATCATGGCCCACTTGGACGAACATAAACTTTTGTCAGACAGACAACATGCATTTAGGAAAAGGCACAGTTGTGAAACTCAGCTAAGCACAGTTATTAATGACTGGGCAAAAATCTTGGACAAAGGGGGGCAGGTGAACACATTTATTCTGGACTTCGAGGAGGCTTTTGACACCCCTCCTCATGAACTACTTAAATCTAAGTTATTTGGTTATGGAATTGGGGGAAAGACCCTCAAATGGATAGATTCCTTTCTTTGCTACAGAAAACAGCGGGTTGTTGTTAATGGTGAATCTTCGGAGTGGGCTCCAGTTTTGTCTGGAGTCCCGCAAGGGACCGTTCTTGGTCCACTTTTGTTCACCCTGTACATCAATGATATTTCCACTGACATTGACTCAGAAATAACACTGTTCGCAGATGACTGTGTTTGTTACCGGGAAATTAGAGATTCAGATGACTCATTGAAACTTCAGGCTGACATAGATAGATTAGGATGTTGGGCACGTAAATGGGGCATGAGATTTCAGCCAGTTAAATGCAATATTATGCAGATAACTAGGAAGAGATCTAATAAAGTTGAGGCTTCTTACACCTTAGAGGGAACGGTCCTCGAGAATGTGGACTCCATTAAATACCTTGGAGTGACAATCTCACACAACTTGAGATGGAATACTCATATTAGCAACATGTGTACTAAGGCAAATAGAACGCTTGGTTTCCTGAGGCGAAATCTTCATCAGTGCCCTCAGGATGTAAAAGAGGCAGCATATAGAGGTCTTGTTCGCCCAATCTTGGAATATGGTAGTTGTATCTGGGACCCCAGTGGAGTGGTCCTTAACGATGAAATTGAGAAAGTTCAGAATAGAGCTGCTAGATTTGTAACAGGCAATTACTGCTTTGAAACTGGGAGCATGACTGGAATACTTGGAAAATTAAAATGGGAGTCTCTCAAGAAAAGGAGAAAAGACAGTAGGCTAATCCTTTTATACAAAGGTCTAAAGGGTGCTGCCAGCATTCCAACAGATGACCTTGTTCCCCCAGCTAGACACTGTAGAAATCACCATTCGTTGGCGTTTCAGACCCTTAGCACAAGAACTGACATTTATAAAGAGTCGTTCTTCCCCAGAACCATTAGAGATGGGAATGCCCTTCCCGATTCGATTATTTCGACAGCTGAAGGTGCTGATGATTGTGTAGCTAAATTTACCTCTTTGGTTAGAGCTAGGGACTAACTTCCCACATCACAGGTCCTGGTGTATGAATGTCATTTGATGTGTCACCAGTAACAATTCTGATTCTGATCCTAGTAATGTTGTCACTGCTTCCTTTTGTTAAAATCAGCTGAGATTTTTTCCCGTCATATTATTGGGAAAAATATGGTGAAATCGGGATAATTTGAGGCTTTTAGGCATTGTTTTTCAAATTAACGCTTGTCATTCAATATTGTCTGTAAAAAAGTTATGCATAAGTATTGGCCACTAACTGTACTAAGGGAGCTCCTGCTTTGCTATGACGTTATGATAACAACACATGACGATAACTTGAGAGACAATCCAAATGTTTTAAGGTCAAGGTAAGCTATGTTTATTTAAAGATTTTGCACAGTAAAAGAGCAATGGAAATCGTAAGTCTTGAAAAATTGATTGGATATTAAATGGTAATAATATTAAAATTAGAAATATTTAGAATGATCAAAGAAGACAGTTGTTACTGTCACTAAAATTCTTAGCATGACGATAACTGGAGAAAACAGCATATAGAAGCGTAAGCGAATTTCGCCAATAATCGAATTTCGCCAATTGTACATAAGATCGGTATTTTCGTGTGCGTGACGTCATAGGACATTACCAACTCAGGGAATCCTAAGGTCAGGTTTACCGCTATCTGTCACTCATGTCAAACTGAGAAGAAATGCCAATCCGAGAGTTAATACATAATTTCCTACCTGTAGCAATGTATTTCCCGCCATTTTGCTATGCCATTTCGTATCTCACATTTTTATTTTATTTCTCACGAGATTTGTAAGCTGCCAAAACAATCGCCGGCGTCTGTTTACATTTTGACCTTTCTAGTATGGAACTGACATATCCGTATTTTAGTATTGGGGCTCTCAAAGGGGAAATTAATGATTCAACTATTTGGGGGTTCTTATCGATGTTTAATAGAACACTGTAAATTTTCACAAGAGTTTTGAATGTAGGAGTGTATTTAATTATTTGCTCTTAATTGTACCTTTCCACCTTTGGCCAAAATAATAAATATGTGTCAAAGTATGTACTTTCTTCTCTTCTTTTACTTTTTTTAAGTTACCTCCTGCATAGGGAACACCTGGTATTGGGGGCTCGAATTTTACTCCAAACTTTTAATGACAACAAAGATGGTGGAATTCCATTGATATTAACATGATGATATTTTTTACATAATTTGACAAAAATGAATAGGTATCTGTTACATTCTGTTGGTCTTGCAAACCAAAGTTGCTCATATCACTCATGAAACACATTTCTATTCTGATAAAGTTGATAGCGGATAATTTTATCCCCTCGGGTGCCCCTTTCATCAGGATTTCAAAAGTTGGCGAAATTCGCTTACTATTTTTCAAGATGGCGGATTTTGAGTGGTCTGAAATAGCGAAGGTTTTGATGATAGACATCGCTATTTTAATGCCGTAAAAGCTTCCCTTGTGTTGGATCAGGTCAGTATTTTTTGATGAAAGGGTTTTCTATCAGATAAATATGGGTTCATGCATACCGCACCAGTGTTTACGGTTACGTTGGCGAAATTCGATTACCCCGGTATATATATGTGTACTTAAGTTAAACTTCACAACAGATTTATTTTTCAAAGGTACGAGTTGACTAAGGTACGAGTTGACTAAACACGGGTACGAGTTGACTAAGGTACGAATTGACTTAGGTACGAGTTGACCAGAAACCCGAATTCTGGGCATTTTGCAATGTTCGAAAGTATGCACAGTCCGAAATTTTACGCACGACATTTAAATCCGCAATTACCTGTCGATGAAGGAGCAGAAGTGCCAAAACCGGAAAAGCCTGAAACTGTCGTTGTCGCTGTTCCAAAACCTGAAGGCTGTGTGGAGCTACCAAACGTGAAACCTGACATTTTGTCTTTCAAACTGATTCTGAAACTGAAACTATTTTTTTTCCGGAAGTGCCTTGCGCGCTGAAAGTTACGAAACTGAAATCAAGGCAGCAGGCACAGACCGCATGCACTGATTGTCTGGTAATTATTGAAGATAAAAACCGGGATGTTTGATCGCATGCACTTATTGTTTGGTAATTGACTAAAATCCGGTATCATATTCCGGTATCTTATCACTTTTCCACCTACAACTGTCTACTACTGCTACTACTACTACGACTACTACTACTACTTATAACAAACGCAATGATAAAAAATAAAACGGTTCGTCAGTCAATCTAATACAAGTGTAAGTAAGCTACACCTGTTTTTTTCTTATACAGCTACTGCTTATACTACTACTACTACTACTACTACTACTACTACTACTACTACTACTACTACTACTGATTTTAATAATGAAATAACAGCAGCTGCGGCAGTAGTAGTACTGTAGCGTTTACCGGGTCGTCCACGAAGTGAAGCAATGCTGACACCAATCCAGGTAGTACTGACCGCAATACCCGTTGCTTAACTTCGTGAATAAACTAGCCACTGCACAGGCTGTCTAAGTGGTACATATCAATAACTATTACAATCCCATCCCAACCCCTCGTGTGTGTGTGCGTGCGTGCGTGCGTTCGTGCGTGTGTGGTGCTTGCGTGCGTGCGTGTGTGTGTGTGTGTGTGTGTGTGTCGCCACAGCAACAGCTTAGCTCATACGCAGACGGGAGCGAACCCACAACCCCTGGTTTATGAGGCAAGTAGCATAACCACTACGTCGCGGAGGATTCTTTTGTAGTGGTAGTAGTAGTAGTAGTAGTAGTAATAGTAGCGGTATCTTATTAGAGAAGGTTGGGGAATACTGTCCACGATGGGCCTTCAAGGTTGGCCGCTCTACTTCGTTTAACACGTCACCGACGCTACTTTTTTTGGCCATTGTCGGCAGATCCAACCAGCAACCTTCTTCTGTCATAAAGGGGGTCATCGTTTGCTGGGGCCCCTGTGCGTGAAGACTCAGCCCATGTGTACTTTACAGATCCCTGCCTTAATTAGGCTTTATCATGATAGTTTATGTTTTTAGGACTGCCGCGTCTTTATATTCCGAGCGTCAGTATAGCCATTTGGCCGGATAGAAGTTATCCAGCTAGCAGGATGCTGTATCCGGAGGAGCCGTCTTCCACGCTGACCGAGTCACACAACAGTGCTAGGACGGGCTGTCCCTCCAGTTTCCGCTGCTCGAACATCCATACCACTGCCTTATGGAATAGTCATCCCCGTCTGACCGCATAATGGCAGTTATCACGACCTCCCATCCTTCGGAGGATAAAGTGATCAAAGAGACTCGCAATTCATACTGGGTCACACCCAAGTGCTAGGCTTCTGGGCTCAGCCCAGATGGGGAAAAGGGGCAGACTTCACTTCTCACATAGGTTCATCTCATGGTCTTGTATCCCAATCTTGCAGGGTTCACTAGCAGGATCCGGTACCCAGAGGACCCCTCTACCACACAGATATACCATTGCCTTATGCGGCCCCCGCCCATAGGGGTTTGAAGAAATATATGGGCTGCATGATGCTTCCACGCAGAGCTGAATCCGGCCCGCACACTAGTACTGGTAAATCGCTTAGAGGATCTAAGCCTGTCCAGGAACTGTGGTGCGAGGCGGACCGTCCATGCTAATAAACCCTATTGGTTTCATTGGGCGACAGGGCTTGAGATGTCATTGCATCTCAATGTCAGGTAAAAATCCCAAAAATTGGAAGCAACGTCTCCAAAATGACCTTTACAGTGTTGACGGGGACGTTAAACCTCAAATCAAACAAACAAACATCATTGCCTTATGGTAAGTTATCATCAATGGGCAAAATAAAGGTTACTAGTATCCCGGGATACTCATCCTGTGGAGGATAAAGGGGTCAGAGGGACTGGCGACGAACACTGGGAAACAACCAAGCGCTTTACTTCCGGGCTGGGCCACAGGGGGTTCGGACTTCACTTCTCACATTGGTTAACCGCATGGTCTTCGCAATCTAGCCGGATAACAGAGGTTATCCCGCGATACCAACTAGCAGGACCCGTACCAAGAGGGCCCCCAGGATCCGGTACCCAGAGGGTCCGTCTACCACAAAGACCGGGTCACACTTCAGTGCTAAGTATGGCTCTATCTGAAGTTTACGCTGCTCGAACACGCCTACCTCCCGCTTAAAGAATCGTTATCCCCGTGTGGCCACATAATGGAGGTTATCCCAGGATGTTCAGTCCGCGGAAGATAAAGGTATCAAAGGGAATTACCACTCTCACTAGGTCACATCCCAGCGCTAGGCTTCTGGACTCGGCCACCTTCGGGCCAGACTTCACTTCTCATATATGTTCACCCCATGTTCTAGTATCCCTATCTAGCTGGATAACAGAGGTTATCCACACAGATCCAATTTCGATATGAACAAATTATCCCCACCTGGCCGTATAACGGAGATTATAAAGGGATCGAAGGAACTAACAACTAACACTGGTTCAAACCAAATCGTGTTAACACGCTTAAGCAGGAGCTTGTTGGTACTAAGGTCTATAAACTTCAGCCTTTAGCTGAAGAGAGAGCTATAGTAGATGAACATATTTGTCATTCAGCCACCAAGTTTGCCGTGTGTGTTACAGAAGGCCAAGACAAGCTTCCTACGCTATACTGGTTACCGAAACTTCATTAAAGACCTTACAAAGCACGGTTTATTGCAAATTCTAGCTCTTGCACTACCACTGAACTTTCTAAATTACTAACTTCCTGTCTTACTGCTATTAAAACGCATGCGATTAAATATTGTAATAAAGTCTTTGAAAGATCAGGGAGAAATCTGCTTTGGTCTATAAAAAATTCGAATGAGGTTTTAAATAAATCTAAATCCAGACGTTTTCGTGCTTCAAGTCTGTCTACTTACGATTTTTCCACTCTTGACACTACACTTCCTCATTATCTCATAAAAGAAAAGCTTAATGATTAATTTGAATGAGTTTTTTCACAGAGAAGATTCTCTCTATCTTGCGTGTAATGTCAAAAATGCATTTTATGCCCCCGCCATTCGAAGAATGGTGGAAAGGGCATAATAATAATTTAGAAAGTTCAGTGGTAGTGCAAGAGCTGAAATTTGCAATAAACCGTGCTTTGTAAGGTCTTTTATGAAGTTTTGGTAACCAGTATAACGTAGGAAGCTTGTCTTGGCCTTCTGTAACACACACAGCAAACTTGGTGGCTGAATGACAAATATGTTCATCTACTATAGCTCTCTTTTCATCTAAAGGCTGAAGTTCATAGGCCTTAGGGACGCCAAGCCCCTGCTTAAGCGTGTTAACATAGTGGAGCCGACTTGCATTCATAACGATTTTCAGCACTTACCCTGAATTCCCCCTCTTTAGGCCCCATACTAGGGAATGTGACACCAAATCACCCAAAGAACGATCTTGCTCTGACATCAGTCTTTATGGTAAACATAATAAATGAAAGATATAAAGAGGCTGCGGTTCCGAAATATCTTCAAATTTGAACGGTATGTGAAATTTGTTATCATTTTTTAGTCACTTGCATAATTGCCCCCCCCCCCCCCCACCCCTATTGGGTCCCATATCAGGGAATGTGACGCGAATCATACCTCTAAGGATTATGTCCAAGCAACTAGGAACATGTTTAACATAATACAATATAGATATTTAGAGGCTTTGATGTGTGAATTTTAATGTAAATGTAGAGGCTGTATTAATTACTTCGATCATTTACACATCCACACATCCTATATTGATTTCCCCGTCGTTGGTCTCCTTTACAGGGAATGTGACGCCACTTGATCCCTATGAGTAGTATGCCCAATCATTTAGATTTCTCACTGACAGAACGAATTACAGATATTTAGAGGCTGAGAGGCTGAAATTCGAACCCAAGTGTTAAACTTGCATTTATAACGATTTTCAACACTTACACTGAATTTCCCCTCTTTGGACCCCAAACTAGGGAATGTGACACCAATTCACCCAAAGTACGATCTTGCTCTGACATCAGTCTATCTGGTAAACATTTTAAATGAAAGATATTAAGAGGCTGCGGTTCCGAAATATCTTCAAATTTGAGCGGTATGTGAAATTTGTTATCAGTTTTGAGTCAATTGCATAATTGTCCCCCTATTGGGCCCCATATCAGGGAATGTGACGCGAATCATACCCTCTAAGGATTATGTCCAGGCAACTAGGAACATGTGTAACATAATACAATATAGATATTTAGAGGCTTTGATGTGAATTTTAATGTAAATGTAGAGGCTGTATTAATTACTTCGACGATTTACACCACGTATATTGAATTTCCCGTCGTTGGTCCCCTTTACAGGGAATATGACGCCACTAGATCCCTGTGAGTAGTATGCCGAGTCATTTAGCTTTATCGATGGCAGAACGAATTACTGCTATTTAGAAAAAGTAGAAGTAAAACAATGATCAGGAATCGATACAATTAACTTACTCCACCCATCAAAGACACCAAAGGAAAAGAAACACACACATTAAGCGACCAGACCATAATGGAAACCTAAACAAAGGAAGGCCATGAGGACAGTAACTTTCCCACAAAATGGCCATATGGCCATCCAAAATAAAAAGACACAAATGCTACACACAGTAAGTAACAAACAACAGCATAAATAAATCGCCACAGAAGAACCGCCTTGGAACGGTCAGTGGAAAGATTTCCACTGGGGGGCTTAAATCGATTTTACGTGGCCACATTCCTCGCCCTTACTTCCGTCGCAATTTAGACAAATAATTAGAGACTAAGAGGCTGAAATTCGAACCCAAGTGTTAAACTTGCATTTATAACGATTTTCAGCACGTACACTGAATTTCCCCTCTTTGGGCCCCATACTAGGGAATGTGACGCTACTTCACCCAATGTACGATTTTGCTCTGACATCGGTCTATATGGTAAACATAATAAATGAAAGATATTAAGAGGCTGCAGTTTCGAAATATTTTCAAACTTGAACGGTATGTGAAATTTGTTATCATTTTTGAGTCAATTGCATAATTGTCCCCCTATTGGGCCCCATATAAGGGAATGTGACGTGCAACATACCCTCTAAGGATTAGATGCATGCCTAGCAGCAAGTTTACTGTGATATTTAGAGGCTTTGATGCGTGAATTTTAATGTAAATGTAGAGGCTGTATTAATTACGTCGACTATTTACACCACCTATATTGAATTTCCCCTCGTTGGTCCCCTTAACAGGGAATGTGACGCCACTTGATACCTATGAGTAGTATGCCGAATCAATTAGCTTTATCGCTGATAGAACGAATTGCAAATATTTAGAGGCCGAGATGCTGAAATTCGAACTCAAGTGTTGAACCTGCATTTATAACGATTTTCAGCACTTACATTGAATTTCCCCACTTTGGGCCCATACTAAGGAAAGTGACGCCAATTCACCCAAAGTACGATCTTGCTCTGACATCAGTTTATATGGTCAGCATAATAAATGAAAGATATTAAGAGGCTGCGGTTCCGAAATATCTTCAAATTTGAAAGGTATGTGAAATTTGTTATCATTTTTGAGTCACTAGCATAATTGTTCCCCTATGGGGCCCCATAAAAGGGAATGTGACGCAAAATATACCCTCTAATGATTATATGCAGTAAACTAGCAACAAGTTTACTATAATACAATATAGATATTTAGAGGCTTTGATGTGTGAATTTTAATGTAAATGTAGAGGCTGTATTAATTACTTCGACTATTTACACCACCTATATTGAATTTCCCCTCGTTGTTCCCCTTAGCAGGGAATGTGACGCCACTTGATCCCTATGAGTAGTATGTCGAGTCATTTAGCTTTATCGCTGACAGAACAAATTGCAGATATTTAGAGGCTGAGAGGCTGAAATTCGAACCCAAGTGTTAAACTTGCATTTATAACGATTTTCAGCACTTACACTGAATTTTCCCTCTTTCGGCCCCATACTAGGGAATGTGACGCCAAATCACCCAAAGTACGATCTTGCTCTGACATCAGTCTATATGGTTAACACAATAAATGAAAGATATTAAGAGGCTGCGGTTCCGAAATATCTTTTGAACGGTATGTGAAATTTGTTTTCATTTTTGAGTCACGTGCACAATTGTCCCCCCTATTGGGCCCCATATCAGGAAATGTGACGCAAATCATACCCTCTAAGGATTGTGTCCAGGCAACTAGGAACATGTTTAATATAATACAATATAGATATTTTGAGGCATTGATGTGTGAATATTAATGTAAATGTAGAGGCTGTGTAAATTACTTCGACGATTTACACCACGTATATTGAATTTCCCCTCGTTGGTCCCCTTAACAGGGAATGTGACGCCACTTGATCCCTATGAGTAGTATGCCGAGTCATTTAGCTTTAACGCTGACAGAACGAGGTACAGATATTTAGAGGCTGAGAGGCTGAAATTCGAACCCAAGTGTTAAACTTGCATTTATAACGATTTTCAGCACTAACACTGAATTTTCCCTCTTTGGGCCCCATACTAGGGAATGTGACGCCAATTCACCCAAAGTACAATCTTGCTCTGACATCGGGTTATATGGTAAACATAATAAATGGAAGATATTAAGAGGCTAAGGTTCCGAAATATCTTCAAATTTGAACGGTATGTGAAATGTGTAATCATTTTTGAGTCAATTGCATAATTGCCCCCACCCCCCTTCCCCTATACGACCCCATATCAGGGAATGTGACGCGAATCATACCCACTAAGGATTATGTCCAGGCAACTAGGAACATGTTTCACATAATAGATATTTACAATATAGATATTTAGAGGCTTTGATGTGTGAATTTTAATGTAAATGTAGAGGCTGTATTAATTACTTCGACCATTTACACCACCTATATTGAATTTCCCATCGTTGGTCCCTTTAACAGGGAATGTGACGCCACTTGATCCCTATGAGTAGTATGTCGAGTCATTTAGCTTTATCGCTGACAGAACAAATTGCAGATATTTAGAGGCTGAGAGGCTGAAATTCGAACCCAAGTGTTAAACTTGCATTTATAACGATTTTCAGCACTTACACTGAATTTTCCCTCTTTCGGCCCCATACTAGGGAATGTGACGCCAATTCACCCAAAATACGATCTTCCTCTGGCATCAGTCTATATGGTTAACATAATAAATGATAGATATTAAGAGGCTGGGGTTCCGAAATATCTTCAAATTTGAATGGTATGTGAAATTTGTTATCATTTTTGAGTCAATTGCATAAATGCACCCCTATTGGGCCCCATATCAGGGAATGTGACGCGAATCATACCCTCTAAGGATTATGTCCAGGAATCTAGGCACATGTTTAACATAATACAATATAGATATTTAGAGGCTTTGATGTGTGAATTTTAATGTAAATGTAGATCGAGGCTGTATTAATTACTTCGACTATTTACACCACCTATATTTATTTTCCCGTCGTGGTGCCCTTTTCAGGGAATGTGACGCCACTTGATTCCTATGAGAAGTATGCCGAGACATTTAGCTTTGTCACTGACAGAACGAATTACAGATATTTAGAGGCTGAGAGGCTGAAATTCGAACCCAAGTGTTAAACTTGCATTTATAACGATTTTTAGCACTTACACTGAATTTCCCCCCTTTGGGCCCCATATCAGGGAATGTGACGCCAATTCATCCAAAGTACGATCTTGCTCTGACATCAGTCTATATGATAAACATAATAAATGAAAGATATAAAGAGGCTAAGGTTCCGAAATATCTTCAAATTTGAACGGTATGCGAAATTTGTTATCATTTTTGAGTCATTGCATAATTGTCCCCCTATTGGGCCCCATATCAGGGAATGTGACGCAAATCATACCCTCTAAGGATTATGCCGAGGCAACTAGAAACATGTGTAATATAAAACAATATAGATATTTAGGGGCTTTGATGAGTGAATTTTAATGTAAATGTAGAGGCTGGTTTAATTACTTCGACGATTTACACCACAAATATTGAATTTCCCCTCGTTGGTCCCCTTTACAGGGAATGTGATGCCACTTGATCCCTATGAGTAGTATGTCGAGTCATTTAGCTTTATCGCTGACAGAACGAATTGCAGATATTTAAAGGCTGAGAGGCTGAAATTCGAACCGAAGTGTTAAACTTGCATTCATAACGATTTTCAGCACTTACACTGAATTTCCTCTCTTTTGGTTCCATACTAGGGAATGTGACGCCTATTCGCCCAAAGTACGATCTTGCTCTGTAATCAGTCTATATGGTAAACATAACAAATGAAAGATATTAAGAGGCTACGGTTCCGAAATATCTTCCAATTTGAACGGTATGTGATTTGTGTTATCATTTTTGAGTCAATTGCATAATTGTCCCCCTTTTGGGCCCCATATCAGGGAATGTGACGCGAATCATACCCTTTTAGGATTGTGTCCAGGCAATTAGGAGCATGTTTAACATAATACAATATAGATATTTAGAGGCTTTGGTGTGTGAATTTTAATGTAAACGTACAGGCTGTATTAATTACTTCAACGATTTACACCACCTATATTGAATTTACCCTCGTTGGTCCCCTTAACAGGGAATGTGACGCCACTTGATTCCTATGAGTAGTATGTCGATGTATTTACCTTTATAGCTGACAGAACGTATTGCAGATATTTAGAGGCTGATGGGCTGAAATTCGAATCCAAGTGTTGAACGTGCATTATAACGATTTTCAGCACTTACACTGAATTTCCCCTCTTTGGGCCCCATACTAGCGAATGTGACGCCAATTCACCCAAAGTACGATCTTCCTCTGACATCATAAATGAAAGATATTAAGGGGCTGCGGTTCCGAAATATCTTCAAATTTAAATGGTATGTAAAATTTGTTATCATTTTTGAGTCACTAGCATAATTGTCCCCCTATTGGGCCCCATAAAAGGGAATGTGACGCAAAATATACCCTCTAAGAATTATATGCAGGTAACTAGCAACAAGTTTATTATAAAACAATATAGATATTTAGAGGCTTTGCTGTGTAAATTTCAATGTAAATGTAGAGGCTGTATTAATTACTTCGACCATTTACACCACCTATATTGAATTTCCCCTCGTTGGTCCCAATAACAGGGAATGTGACGCCACTTGATAACTATGAGTATTATGTCGAGTCATAAAGCTTTATCGTTTACAGAACGAATCGCAGATATTTAGAGGCTGAGAGGCTGAAATTCGAACCCAAGTGTAAAACTTGCATTATAACGATTTTCAGCACTTACACTAAATTTTCCCTATTTCGGCCCCATATTAGGGAATGTGACGCCAATTCACCAAAAGTACGATCTTGCTCTGACATCAGTCTATATGGTAAACATAATAAATGAAAGATATTAAGAGGCTGCGGTTCCGAAATATCTTCAAATTTGAACGGTATGTGAAATGTCTTTTCATTTTTGAGTCACTAGCATGATTGTCCCCCTATAGAAAATAGAAGTAAAACAACAATCAGGATGCGATACAAATAACTTACTCCACCCATCAAAGACAACAAAGGGAAAGAAACACAAACATTAAGCGACCAGACCATAACGGAAACCTAAACAAAGGAATGCCATAAGGACAGTTACTTTCCCACAAAATGGCCATATGGCCATCCAAAATATAAAGACATAAGTGATACATACAGTAAGTAACAAACAACACCATAAATAAACCGACACAGAAGAACCGCCTTGGAACGGTCAGTGGAATGATTTCCACTGGGGGGGGGGGGGGCTTAAATCGATTTTACGTGGCCACAATCCTCGCCCTTACTTCCGTCGCGATTTAGACAAATAATTTGTTCAGTCCGCATGAAGGTGTCCTAAATCATCAGTGCAACATCTCCGTGAACACAAAAATCAAAGAACCACAGAGGTGAGACAACGCCATATCAGGGAATGTGACGCGAATCATACCCTCTAAGGATTATGTCCTGGCAACTAGGAACATGTTTAACATAATACAATATAGACATTTTGAGGCTTTGATGTGTGAATATTAATGTAGATGTAGAGGCTGTATTAATTACTTCGACGACTTACACCACGTATATTGAATTTCCCCTCGTTGGTCCCCTTAACAGGGAATGTGACGCCACTTGATCCCTTTGAGTAGTATGCCGAGTCATTTAGCTTTATCGCTGACAGAATGAATTACAGATATTTAGAGGCTGAGAGGCTGAAATTCGAACCCAAGTGTTAAACTTGCATTTATAACGATTTTCAGCACTTACACTGAATTTTCCCTCTTTGGGCCCCATACTAGGGAATGTGACGCCAATTCACCCAAAGTACGATCTTGCTCTGACATCGGTGTATATGGTAAACATAATAAATGAAAGATATTAAGAGGCTACAGTTCCGAAATATCTTCAAATTTGAACGGTATGTGAAATGTGTTATCATTTTTGAGTCACTAGCATGATTGTCCCCCTATAGAGCCCCATATCAGGGAATGTGACGCGAATCATACCCTCTAAGGATTATGTCCAGACAACTAGGAACATGTTTAACATAATGCAAAATAGATATTTAGAGGCTTTGATGTGTGTATTTTAAAGTAAATGTAGAGGCTGTATTAATTACTTCGACCATTTACACCGCCTATATTGAATTTCCCCTCGATTGGCCCCTTAACAGGGAATGTGACGCCACTTGAAGCCTTTGACTAGTATATCGAGTCATTTAGCTTTATC
The DNA here is from genome assembly GCA_963580285.1 of Lucinisca nassula. NCBI lineage: Eukaryota > Metazoa > Mollusca > Bivalvia > Lucinida > Lucinidae > Lucinisca > Lucinisca nassula. Next base: position 3,542,466 of record OY757015.1, on the reverse strand, counting down.
ACTGACAGAACATATTGCAGATATTTAAAGGCTAAGAGGCTGAAATTCGAACCAAAGTGTTGAACCCGCATTTATCACGATTTTCATCACTTACAATGAATTTCTCTCTTTGGGCCCCATACTAGGGAATGTGACGCCAATTCTCCCAAAGTACGTCTTGCTCTGACATCAGTCTATATGGTAAGCATAATAAATAAAAGATATTAAGAGGCTACGGTTCCGAAATATCTTCAAATTTGAACGGTATGTGAAATTTGTTATCATTTTTCAGTCACTAGCATAATTGTCCCCCTATAGGGCCCCATATCAGGGAATGTGACGCGAATCATACCCTCTAAGGATTATGTCCAGGCAACTAGAAACATGTTTAACACATAGACATATAGGTATTTAGAGGCTTTGCTGTGTGAATTTTAATGTAAATGAAGAGGCTGTATTCATTACTTCGACCATTTACACAGCCTATATTGAATTTCTCCTCGATTGGCCCCTTAACAGGGAATGTGACGCCACTTGATCCCTCTGACTAGTATGTCGAGTCATTAAGCTTTATCGCTGACAGAACATATTGCAGATATTTAGAGGCTGAGAGGCTGAAATTCGAACCCAAGTGTTGAACGTGCATTTATAACGATTTTCAGCAATTACAATGAATTTCTCTCTTTGCGCCCCATACTAGGGAATATGACGCCAATTCACCCAAAGTACAATCTTGCTCTGACATCAGTCTATATGGTAAACATAATACCATATACACCGCCTATATTGAATTTTCCCTCGATTGGCCCCTTAACAGGGAATGTGACGCCACTTGAAGCCTTTGACTAGTATATCGAGTCATTTAGCTTTATCACTGACAGAACATATTGCAGATATTTAGAGGCTGAGAGGCTGAAATTCGAACCAAAGTGTTGAACCCGCATTTATCACGATTTTCAGCACTTACAATGAATTTCTCTCTTTGGGCCCCATACTAGGGAATGTGACGCCAATTCTCCCAAAGTACGATCTTGCTCTGACATCAGTCTATATGGTAAGCATAATAAATAAAAGATATTAAGAGGCTACGGTTCTGAAATATCTTCAAATTTGAACGGTATGTGAAATTTGTTATCATTTTTGAGTCACTAGCATAATTGTCCCCCTATAGGGCTCCATATCAGGGAATATGACGCGAATCATACCCTCTAAGGATTATGTCCAGGCAACTAGGAACATGTTTAACATATAGACATATAGGTATTTAGAGGCTTTGATGTGTGAATTTTAATGTAAATGTAGAGGCTGTATTAATTACTTCGACCATTTACACCGCCTATATTGAATTTCCCCTCGATGGGCCCCTTAACAGGGAATGTGACGCCACTTGATCCCTATGACTAGTATGTAGAGTCATTTAGCTTTATCGCTGACTGAACATATTGCAGATATTTAGAGGCTGAGAGGCTGAAATTCGAACCCAAGTGTTAAACTAGCATTTATAACGATTTTCAGCACTTACAATGAATTCCCTCTTTGGGCCCCATACTAGGGAATGTGACGCCAATTCACCCAAAGTACGATCTTGCTCTGACATCAGTCTATATGGTAAGCATAATAAATAAAAGATATTAAGAGGCTACGGTTCCGAAATATCTTCAAATTTGAACGGTATGTGAAATTTGATATCATTTTTCAGTCACTAGCATAATTGTCCCCCTATAGGGCCCCATATCAGGGAATGTGACGCGAATCATACCCTCTAAGGATTATGTCCAGGCAACTAGAAACATGTTTAACACATAGACATATAGGTATTTAGAGGCTTTGATGTGTGAATTTTAATGAAAATGTAGAGGCTGTATTAATTACTTCGACCATTTACACAGCTTATATTGAATTTACCCTCGATGGGCCCCTTAACAGGGAATGTGACGCCACTTGATCCCTTTGACTAGTATGTCGAGTCATTAAGCTTTATCGCTGACAGTCTAACATATTGCAGATATTTAGAGGCTGAGAGGCTGAAATTCGAACCCAAGTGTTGAACGTGCATTTATAACGATTTTCAGCACTTACAATGAATTTCTCTCTTTGCGCCCATACTAGGGAATGTGACGCCAATTCACCCAAAGTACGATCTTGCTCTGACATCAGTCTATATGGTAAACATAATAAATGAAAGATATTAAGGGGCTGCGGTTCCGAAATATCTTTAAATTTGAACGGTATGTGAAATTTGTTATCATTTTTTAATCACTCGCATAATTGCCCCCCCCCCCCCCCCCCCCACTATTGGGCCCCATATCAGGGAATGTGACGCGAATCATACCCTCTAAGGATTATGTCCAGCCAACTAGGAACATGTTTAACATAATACAATATAGATATTTAGAGGCTTTGATGAGTGAATTTTAATGTAAATGTAGAGGCTGTATTAATAACTTCGACGATTTACACCACGTATTTTGAATTTCCCCTCGTTGGTCCCCTTAACAGGGAATGTGAAGCCACTTGATCCCTATGAGTAGTATGTCGAGTCATTTAGCTTTATCGCTGACAGAACGAATTGCAGATATTTAGAGGCTGAGAGGCTGAAATTCGAACCCAAGTGTTAAACTTGCATTTATAACGATTTTCAGCACTAACACTGAATTTCCCCTTTTTTGGCCCCATACTAGGGAATGTGACGCCAATTCACCCAAAGTACGATCTTGCTCTGACATCGGTCTATATGGTAAACATAATAAATGAAAGATATTAAGAGGCTACAGTTCCGAAATATCTTCAAAGTTGAACGGTATGTGAAATGTGTTATCATTTTTGAGTCACTAGCATGATTGCCCCCCTATAGAGCCCCATATCAGGGAATGTGACGCGAATCATACCCTCTAAGGATTATGTCCAGACAACTAGCAACATGTTTAACATAATGCAAAATAAATATTTAGAGGCTTTGATGTGTGTATTTTAATGTAAATGTAGAGGCTGTATTAATTACTTCGACCATTTACACCGCCTATATTGAATTTCCCCTCGATGGGCCCCTTAACAGGTAATGTGACGCCACTTGCAGCCTTTGTCTAGTATATCGAGTCATTTAGCTTTATCACTGACAGAACATATTGCAGATATTTAGAGGCTGAGAGGCTGAAATTCGAACCAAAGTGTTGAACCTGCATTTATCACGATTTTCAGCACTTACAATGAATTTCCCTCTTTGGGCCCCATACTAGGTAATGTGACGCCAATTCTCACAAAGTACGATCTTGCTCTGACATCAGTCTATATGGTAAGCATAATAAATAAAAGATATTAAGAGGCTACGGTTCCGAAATATCTTCAAATTTGAACGGTATGTGAAATTTGTTATCATTTTTCAGTCACTAGCATAATTGTCCCCCTATAGGGCCCCATATCAGGGAATGTGACGCGAATCATACCCTCTAAGGATTATGTCCAGGCAACTAGAAACATGTTTAACACATAGACATATAGGTATTTAGAGGCTTTGCTGTGTGAATTTTAATGTAAATGAAGAGGCTGTATTCATTACTTCGACCATTTTCACAGCCTATATTGAATTTCTCCTCGATGGGCCCCTTAACAGGAAATGTGACGCCACTTGATCCCTCTGACTAGTATGTCGAGTCATTAAGCTTTATCACTGACAGAACATATTGCAGATATTTAGAGGCTGAGAGGCTGATATTCGAACCCAAGTGTTGAACGTGCATTTATAACGCTTTTCAGCAATTACAATGAATTTCTCTCTTTGCGCCCCATACTAGGGAATATGACGCCAATTCACCCAAAGTACAATCTTGCTCTGACATCAGTCTATATGGTAAACATAATAAATGAAAGATATTAAGAGGCTGCGGTTCCCAAATATCTTCAAATTTGAACGGTATGTGAAATTTGTTATCATTTTTGAGTCACTAGCATAATTGTCCCCCTATAGGGCTCCATATCAGGGAATGTGACGCGAATCATACCCTCTAAGGATTATGTCCAGGCAACTAGGAACATGTTTAACAGATAGACATATAGGTATTTAGAGGCTTTGATGTGTGAATTTTAATGTAAATGTAGAGGCTGTATTAATTACTTCGACCATTTACACCGCCTATATTGAATTTCCCCTCGATGGGCCCCTTAACAGGGAATGTGACGCCACTTGATCCCTATGACTAGTATGTAGAGTCATTTAGCTTTATCGCTGACTGAACATATTGCATATATTTAGAGGCTGAGAGGCTGAAATTCGAACCCAAGTGTTAAACTAGCATTTATAACGATTTTCAGCACTTACAATGAATTCCCTCTTTGGGCCCCATACTAGGGAATGTGACGCCAATTCACCCAAAGTACGATCTTGCTCTGACAACAGTCTATATGGTAAACATAATAAATGAAAGATATTAAGAGGCTACGGTTCCGAAATATCTTTAAATTTGAACGGTATGTGAAATTTGTTATCATTTTTTAATCACTTGCATAATTGCCCCCCCCCCCCCCCAACTATTGGGCCCCATATCAGGGAATGTGACGCGAATCATACCCTCTAAGGATTATGTCCAGCCAACTAGGAACATGTTTAACATAATACAATATAGATATTTAGAGGCTTTGATGTGTGAATTTTAAAGTAAATGTAGAGGCTGTATTAATAACTTCGACGATTTACACCACGTATATTGAATTTCCCCTCGTTGGTCCCCTTAACAGGGAATGTGAAGCCACTTGATCCCTATGAGTAGTAGCTTTATCGCTGACAGAACGAATTACAGATATTAAGAGGCTGAAAGGCTGAAATTCGAACCCAAGTGTTAAACTTGCATTTATAAAGATTTTCAGCACTAACACTGAATTTCCCCTTTTTTGGCCCCATACTAGGGAATGTGACGCCAATTCACCCAAAGTACGATCTTGCTCTGACATCGGTCTATACGGTTAACATAAGACATGAAAGATATTAAGAGGCTACGGTTCCGAAATATCTTCAAATTTAACGGTATGTGAAGTTTGTTATCATTTTTGAGTCACTAGCATAATTGTCTCCCTATTGGGCCCCATACCAGGGAATGTGATGCGAATCATACCCTCCGAGGATTATGTCCAGGCAACCAGGAACATGTCTAATATAATACAATATAGACATTTAGAGGCTTTGATGTGTGAATTTTAATGTAAATGTAGAGGCTGTATTAATTACTTCAACCATTTACACCACGTATATTGATTTTTTCGTCGTTGGTCCCCTTTACAGGGAATGTGACGCCATTTGATTCCTATGAGAAGTATACCGAGTCATTTAGCTTTCTCGCTGACAGAACGAATTACAGATATTTAGAGGCTGAGAGGCTGAAATTCGAACCCAAGTGTTAAACTTGCATTTATAAAGATTTTCAGCACTTACACTGAATTTCCCCTCTTTGGCCCCCTTTTAAGGGAATGTGATGCCAATTCACCCATAGTACGATCTTCCTCTGACATCAGTCTATATGGTAAGCATAATAAATGAAAGATATTAAGAGGCTGCGGTTCCGAAATATCTTCAAATTTGAACGGTATGTGAAATTTGTTATCATTATTGAGTCACTAGCATAATTGTCCCCCTATTGGGCCCCATATCAGGGAATGTGACGCGAATCATACCCTCTAAGGATTATGTCCGGCAACTAGGAATATGTTTAACATAATACAATATAGATATTAAGAGGCTTTGATGTGTGAATTTTAATGTAAATGTAGAGGCTGTATTAATTACTTCGACAATTTACACCACGTATATTGAATTTCCCCTCGTTGGTCCCCTTAACAGGGAATGTGACGCCACTTGATCCCTATGAGTAGTATGTCGGAACATTTAGCTTTAACCCTGACAGAACGAATTGCAGATATTTAGAGGCTGAGAGGCTGAAATTCGAACCCAAGTGTTAAACTTGCATTTATAAAGATTTTCAGCACTTACACTGAATTTCCCCTCTTTGGGCCACATATAAGGGAATGTGGCGCCAATTCACCCAAAGTACGATCTTGCTCTGACATCAGTCTTTATGGTAAACATAATAAATGAAAGATATTAAGAGGCTGCGGTTCCGAAATATCTTCAAATTTGAACGGTATGTGAAATTTGTTTTCATTTTTGAGTCACGTGCACTATTGTCCCCCTATTGGGCCCCATATCAGGGAATGTGACGCAAATCATACTCTCTAAGGATTATTTCCAGGCAACTAGGAACATGGTTAACATAATACAATATAGATATTTTGAGGCTTTGATGTGTGAATATTAATGTAGATGTAGAGGTTGTATTAATTACTTCGACCATTTACACCACGTATATTGAATTTCCCCTCGTTGGTCCCCTTAACAGGGAATGTGACGCCACTTGATCCCTATGAGTAGTATGCCGAGTCATTTAGCTTTATCGCTGACAGAACGAATTGCAGATATTTAGAGGCTGAGAGTCTGAAATTCGAACCCAAGTGTTAAACTTGCATTTATAAAGATATTCAGCTCTATCACTGAATTTCCCCTTTTTGGGCCCCATACTAGGGAATGTGACGCCAATTCACCCAAAGTACGATCTTGCTCTGACATCGGTCTATATGGTTAACATAATAAATGAAAACTATTAAGAGGCTACGGTTCCGAAATATCTTCAAATTTAACGGTATGTGAAGTTTGTTATCATTTTTGAGTCACTAGCATAATTGTCCCCCTATTGGGCCTCATATCAGGGAATGTGACACGAATCATACCCTCTAAGGATTATGTCCAGCCAACTAGGAACATGTTTAACATAATACAATATTGATATTTAGAGGCTTTGATGTGTGAATTTTAAAGTAAATGTAGAGGCTGTATTAATAACTTCGACGATTTACACCACGTATATTGAATTTCCCCTCGTTGGTCCCCTTAACAGGGAATGTGAAGCCACTTGATCCCTATGAGTAGTAGCTTTATCGCTGACAGAATGAATTACAGATATTAAGAGGCTGAAAGGCTGAAATTCGAACCCAAGTGTTAAACTTGCATTTATAAAGATTTTCAGCACTAACACTGAATTTCCCCTTTTTTGGCCCCATACTAGGGAATGTGACGCCAATTCACCCAAAGTACGATCTTGCTCTGACATCGGTCTATATGGTTAACATAATAAATGAAAGATATTAAGAGGCTACCGTTCCGAAATATCTTCAAATTTGAACGGTATGTGAAGTTTGTTATCATTTTTGAGTCACTAGCATAATTGTCCCCATATTGGGCCCCATACCAGGGAATGTGACGCGAATCATACCCTCTGAGGATTATGTCCAGGCAACTAGGAACATGTCTTATATAATACAATATAGATATTTAGAGGCTTTGATGTGTGAATTGTAATGTAAATGTAGAGGCTGTAATAATTACTTCAACCATTTACACCACGTATATTGATTTTTTCGTCGTTTGTCCCCTTTACAGGGAATGTGACGCCACTTGATTCCTATGAGAAGTATACCGAGTCATTTAGCTTTCTCGCTGACAGAACAAATTACAGATATTAAGAGGCTGAGAGGCTGAAGTTCGAACCAATGTGTTAAACTTGCATTTATAAATATTTTCAGCACTTACACTGAATATCCACTCTTTGGTCCCCATATAAGGGAATGTGACGCCAATTCACCCAAAGTACGATCTTCCTCTGACATCATTCTATATGGTCAGCATAATAAATGAAAGATATTAAGAGGCTGCGGTTCCGAAATATCTTCAAATTTGAACGGTATGTGACATTTGTTATCATTTTTGAGTCACTAGCATAATTGTCCCCCTATTGGGCCCCATATCAGGGAATGTGACGCAAATCATACCCTCTAAGGATTATGTCCAGCCAACTAGGAACATGTTTAACATAATACAATATAGATATTAAGAGGCTTTGATGTGTGAATTTTAATGTAAATGTAGAGGCTGTATTAATTACTTCGACGATTTACACCACGTATATTGAATTTCCCCTCGTTGGTCCCCTTAACTGAGAATGTGACGCCACTTGATCCCTATGAGTAGTATGTCGAGTCATTTAGGATTATCGCTGACAGAACGAATTGCAGATATTTAGAGGCTGAGAGGCTGAAATTCGAACCCAAGTGTTAAACTTGCATTTATAACGATTTTCAGCACTAAAAATGAATTTTCCCTCTTTCGGCCCCATGCTAGGGAATGTGACGCCAATTCACCCAAAGTACGATCTTGCTCTGACATCAGTCTATATGGAAAACATAATAAATGAAAGATATTAAGAGGCTGCGGTTCCGAAATATTTTCAAATTTGAACGGTATGTGAAATTTGTTTTCATTTTTGAGTCACGTGCACAATTGTCCCCCTATTGGGCCCCATATCAGGGAATGTGACGCAAATCAATCTCTCTAAGGATTATGTCCAGGCAACTAGGAACATGTTTAACATAATACAATATAGATATTTTGAGGCTTTGATGTGTGAATATTAATGTAGATGTAGAGGCTGTATTAATTACTTCGACGATTTACACCACGTATATTGAATTTCCCCTCGTTGGTCCCCTTAACAGGGAATGTGACGCCACTTGATCCCTATGAGTAGTATGCCGAGTCATTTAGCTTTATCGCTGACAGAACGAATTATAGATATTTAAAGGCTGAGAGGCTGAATTTCGAACCCAAGTGTTAAACTTGCATTTATAACGATTTTCAGCACTAACACTGAATTTTCCCTCTTTGGGCCCCATACTAGGGAATGTGACGCCAATTCACCCAAAGTACGATCTTGCTCTGACATCGGTCTATATGGTAAATATAATAAAGGAAAGATATTAAGAGGCTACGGTTCCGAAATATCTTCAAATTTGAACGGTATGTGAAATCTGTTATCATTTTTGAGTCACTAGCATGATTGTCCCCCTATAGAGCCCCATATCAGGGAATGTGACGCGAATCATACCCTCTAAGGATTATGTCCAGGCAACCAGAAACATGTTTAACATAACACAATATAGATATTTAGAGGCTTTTATGTGTGAATTTTAATGTAAATGTAGAGGCTGTATTAATTACTTCGACCATTTACACCGCCTATATTGAATTTCCCTTCGATGGGCCCCTAAACAGGGAATGTGACGACACTTGATCCCTATGACTAGTATGTCGAGTCATTTAGCTTTATCGCTGACAGAACATATTGCAGAGGCTGAGAGGCTGAAATTCGAACCCAAGTGTTGGACGTGCATTTATAACGATTTTCAGCCTTTACAACTAGGAACATGTTTAACATAATACAATATAGATATTTAGAGGCTTTGATGTGTGAATTTTAATGTAAATGTAGAGGCTGTATTAATAACTTCGACGATTTACACCACGTATATTGAATTTCCCCTCGTTGGTCCCCTTAACAGGGAATGTGAAGCCACTTGATCCCTATGAGTAGTATGTCGAGTCATTTTAAAGCTTTATCGCTGACAGAACGAATTACAGATATTAAGAGGCTGAAAGGCTGAAATTCGAACCCAAGTGTTCAACTTGCATTTATAAAGATTTTCAGCACTAACACTGAATTTCCCCTTTTTTGGCCCCGTACTAGGGAATGTGACGCCAATTCACCCAAGTTATCATTTTTTAGTCACTAGCATAATTGTCCCCCTATTGGGGGAATGCCAGGGAATGTGACGCGAATCATACCCTCTAAGGATTATGTCCAGGCAACTAGGAACAGTTTTAACATAATACAATATAGATATTTAGAGGCTTTGATGTGTGAAATTTAATGTAAATGTAGAGGCTGTATTAATTACTTCAACCATTTACTCCACCTATATTGATTTTTTTCGTCGTTGGTCCCCTTTTCAGGGAATGTGACGCCACTGGATTCCTATGAGAAGTATACCGAGTCATTTAGCTTTCTCGCTTACAGAACGAATTACAGATATTTAGAGGCTGAGAGGCTGCAATTCGAACACAAGTGTTAATCTTGCATTTATAAAGATTTTCAGTACTTACACTGAATTTCTCCTCTTTTGGCCCCATATAAGGGAATGTGACGCCAATTCACCCAAAGTACGATCTTGCTCTGACATCAGTCTATATGGTAAGCATAATAAATGAAATATATTAAGAGGCTGCGGTTCCGAAATATCTTCAAATTTGAACGGTATGTGAAATTTGTTATCATTTTTGAGTCACTAGCATAATTGTCCCCCTATTGGGCCCCATATCAGGGAATGTGACGCGAATCATACCCTCTAAGGATTATGTCCAGGCAACTAGGAACAGTTTTAACATAATACAATATAGATATTTAGAGGCTTTGATGTGTGAATTTTAATGTAAATGTAGAGGTTGTATTAATTACTTCGACCATTTACACCACGTATATTGAATTTCGACTCGTTGGTCCCCTTAACAGAGAATGTGACACAACTTGATCCCTATGAGTAGAATGTCGAGTCATTTAGCTTTATCGCTGACAGAACAAATTACAGATATTAAGAGGCTGAAAGGCTGAAATTCGAACCCAAGTGTTAAACTTGCATTTATAAAGATTTTCAGCACTAACACTGAATTTCCCCTTTTTTGGCCCCATACTAGGGAATGTGAAGTAGAAGTAAAACAAAGATCAGGAATTGATACAATTAACTTACTCCATCCATAAAAGACACCAAAGGGAAAGAAATACAAACATTAAGCGACCAGACCATAATGGAAACCTAAACAAAGGAAGGCCATATGGACAGTTACTTTCCCACAAAATGGCCATATGGCCATCCAAAATTAAAAGAGACAAGTGATACACACAGTAAGTAACAAACAACAACATAAATAAATCGCCACAGAAGAGCCGCCTTGGAACGGTCAGTGGAAGATTTCCACTGGGGGGCTTAAATCGATTTTACGTGGCCACAATCCTCGCCCTTACTTCCGTCGCGATTTAGACAAATAATTTGTTCAGTCCGCATGAAGGCCTCCTAACTCATCAGTGCAACACCCCCATGAACACAGAAATCAAAGAACCACAGAGGTGAGACAACGGTGAGGACTCGACAGCAAGAAACCACTGAAATGCTGGAGCAAAAGAAAACCAACAGTTAGACTCCGATGAGCCTGACCAGAGACAGAGCATCAGGCACCAACCAACATTATCTCTTTAATTTTCAATAAGCCTTTACGTTGGAGCCGTCATAGAATCTGAGGCCTGACCCGCCGGCGTGCAATTAAAGAGGGAAGCAAAGTTGCCAACCGTGATTGGGTTAACTACCATGCATGCAGTCTGTCGTATAATATCCATGTTGTACCCAATCTTTTTATATCGAAGAATGATTTTACGAAATTGGGTGCTGAAGTCATTGCGGTTATATATTTTTCTGAATTTATATACTAAGTCACCATAAAATTCGGGTTCCGATAGACCTTGTTGCAGAAGAGATTTAAGTCCAATATTGAATTTTGAAATTAAATCAGAATGGCGTCTATAAAATTTTGAAAAGGCTTTGCGTAGTTTATGGTACCGATAACCCTGATTAAGAAGTTTAGCCGTTAATAATTTATTACGAGTGTTGAAGTCAGTTACATGACTACACACTCTAGCAAATCGAATTAATTGCGAAATATAAACGCCATAGGATGGCGCACGAGGAACATCACCATCCAAAAAAGGAAAATTTACAATCTCAAAATCAAAGTCATCGCGTTTATCATAAATTTTGCACGAAACAAATCCATCTACAATAGATAGATGTAAATCCAAAAACGGGGCCTCGGTATCAGAAGAATTTGCTTTATTTAACTGAAGTTCTAGGGGGTAAATCTGACTGATCAAACCATCAAAATAGGTATTATCAATATTTAATAAATCATCTAAATATCTAGAAGTAGAGCTAAAAGCTTCAATAATTTCAGATTGGTTATCAATGGAAAGCGACAAAATGAAGTCTCTTTCATAACAATACAAGAACAGATCAGCCACAAGAGGTGCGCAATTAGTACCCATCGGAATACCCACAATTTGTCTAAATAACTTAGTACCGAATCTAATATAAATATTGTCAAGTAGAAAGGTGAGGGCATCACACACTTTCTGACATGACCAAAGTGTATAATTCTTATGCTCTTTAGAAGTGAAAAATGCATTTCTGACATTACATGCAAGATAGAGAGAATCTTCTCTGTGAAAAGCCCATTCAATTAAATCATTAAGCTTTTGTTTTATAAGATTATGAGGAAGTGTAGTGTAAAGAGTGGAAAAATCGTAGGTAGACAGACTAGAAGCACGAAACTGTCTAGATTTCAATTTATTTAAAACCTCATTCGAATTTTTTATAGACCAAAACAAATTTCTTCCTGATCTTTCAAAGACTTTATCACAATATTTAATTACATGCGTTTTAATAGCAGTAAGACAGGAAGTTAATAATTTAGAAAGTTCAGTGGTAGTGCAAGAACTAGAATTTGCAATAAACCGTGCTTTGTAAGGTTTTTTATGAAGTTTTGGTAACCAGTATAGCGTAGGAAGCTTGTCTTGGCCTTCGTTAACACACACAGCAAACGTGGTGGCTGAAAGACAAACATGTTTATCTACTATAGCTCTCTCTTCAGCCAAAGGCTGAAGTTCATAGGCCTTAGTACCACCAAGCTCCTGCTTAAGCGTGTTAACATAGTGGAGCCGTCACACAACGACGACGTTGTTAGCGGCCTTGTCTACAGGGGCCAAAACAAACTTCTTATGAAATTCTTGAATACCTAGTTTAAGATGACGTAAAGACGTCTTGGGCTTAGGAGGTAATAAGTTAGTATTTTGAGAATAGAAAGAAATGCGTTTATTCACTAGTCTTAAAATGCTAAGTTTCCAGTCCTTTAGGGCTTTATACTCAACATACTCTCGCTTACACCATCGATTACCGAATTCATTCAAGGAAGCAGCGATTTCATCTCTACATTTACTGAAATCAATTTTAGAAGGAAACCGATATTTCGGTCCTTTAGAAATTATATTCCTTATCCTAGAATCAGGAATAATTTTCAAATTGCCAGTAATTACATGACCAGCAGCAGGATAGCAATACTTTGAGTTTTTACAATCACATGAATCAGGAGTATTAGTATCAATATCAAGATCTGAAACAAGTTTATTGAAATTAAAAATGATAGATCTAACAGGTTTGTTATATTTATAGCAAATTATAGGTGTTTCAGTATTTTGAAAATAAGCAGGAATGGAAGAAAGCACCGATCTCTCACGGAAGATACTGGGCAAATCTATAAAATCCATACCCTTATTAATGAAGGATATTTTGAAGAAATGACGTTTATGATTAATTTCAGAATCAATGTAAGGACGGAGAGTATGCTGAGTATAGCCTCTAGTTAAGAGAGCCGCATCATATAACTGATGAGAACTATCGTAGAATTTATTCGCCTCGGGGTCCAGAAGACATAAAACAGAAACGGGTAATGAACTTAAAAATGAAAGCATAGAGTGGCGTCCATGATTTAATAATATAATTGACAGTCACTTCAGTCTAGTATTGTTTCGTTTAAACGCACGTGATTTACGTTTAAAGTTACCATTTTTCCTGGTGCCGTGGGATCTAGTTCTGCGTGACGCCAATTCACCCAAAGTACGATCTTGCTCTGACATCGGTCTATACGGTTAACATAAGAAATGAAAGATATTAAGAGGCTACGGTTCCGAAATATCTTCAAATTTAACGGTATGTGAAGTTTGTTATCATTTTTGAGTCACTAGCATAATTGTCTCCCTATTGGGCCCCATACCAGGGAATGTGATGCGAATCATACCCTCTGAGGATTATGTCCAGGCAACTAGGAACATGTCTAATATAATACAATATAGACATTTAGAGGCTTTGATGTGTGAATTTTAATGTAAATGTAGAGGCTGTATTAATTACTTCAACCATTTACACCACGTATATTGATTTTTTCGTCGTTGATCCCCTTTACAGGGAATGTGACGCCATTTGATTCCTATGAGAAGTATACCGAGTCATTTAGCTTTCTCGCTGACAGAACGAATTACAGATATTTAGAGGCTGAGAGGCTGAAATTCGAACCCAAGTGTTAAACTTGCATTTATAAAGATTTTCAGCACTTACACTGAATTTCCCCTCTTTGGACCCCATATAAGGGAATGTGATGCCAATTCACCCACAGTACGATCTTGCTCTGACATCAGTCTATATGGTAACCATAATAAATGAAAGATATTAAGAGGCTGCGGTTCCGAAATATCTTCAAATTTGAACGGTATGTGAAATTTGTTATCATTATTGAGTCACTAGCATAATTGTCCCCCTATTGGGCCCCATATCAGGGAATGTGACGCGAATCATACCCTCTAAGGATTATGTCCGGCAACTAGGAACATGTTTAACATAATACAATATAGATATTAAGAGGCTTTGATGTGTGAATTTTAATGTAAATGTAGAGGCTGTATTAATTACTTCGACAATTTACACCACGTATATTGAATTTCCCCTCGTTGGTCCCCTTAACAGGGAATGTGACGCCACTTGATCCCTATGAGAAGTATGTCAAGTCATTAAGCTTTATCGCTGACAGAACAAATTGCAGATATTTAGAGGCTGAGAGGCTGAAATTCGAACCCAAGTGTTAAACTTGCATTTATAACGATTTGAACGGTATTTGAACGGTATGTGAAATTTGTTTTTATTTCTGAGTCTCGTGCACAATTGTCCCCCTATTGGGCCCAATATCAGGGAAAGTGACGCAAATCATTCTCTCTAAGGATTATGTCCAGGAACAAGGAACATGTTTAACATAATACAATATAGATATTTTGAGGCTTTGATGTGTGAATATTAATGTAGATGTAGAGGCTGTATTAATTACTTCGACGATTTACACCACGTATATTGAATTTCCCCTCGTTGGTCCCCTTAACAGGGAATGTGACGCCACTTGATCCCTATGAGTAGTTTGTCGAGTCATTTAGCATTATCGCTGACAGAACGAATTACAGATATTAAGAGGCTGAAAGGCTGAAATTCGAACCCAAGTGTTAAACTTGCATTTATAAAGATATTCAGCATTAACACTGAATTTCCCCATTTTGGGCCCCATACTAGGGACTGTGACGCCAATTCACCCAAAGTTCGATCTTCCTCTGACATCGGTCTATATGGTTAACATAATAAATGAAAGATATTAAGAGGCTACGGTTCCGAAATATCTTCAAATTTAACGGTATGTGAAGTTTGTTATCATTTTTGAGTCCCTAGCATAACTGTCCCCCTATTGGGCCCCATACCAGGGAATGTGGCGCGAATCATACCCTCTGAGGATTATGTCCAGGCAACTAGGAACATGTCTAATATAATACAATATAGATATTTAGAGGCTTTGATGTGTGAATTTTAATGTAAATGTAGAGGCTGTATTAATTACTTCAACCATTTACACCACCTATATTGATTTTTTCGTCGTTGGTTCCCTTTACAGGGAATGTGACGCCACTTGATTCCTATGAGAAGTATACCGAGTCATTAAGATTTCTCGCTGACAGAACGAATTACAGATATTTAGAGGCTGAGAGGCTGAAATTCGAACCCAAGTGTGAAACTTGCATTTATTAAGATTTTCAGCACTTACACTGAATTTCCCCTCTTTGGGCCACATATAAGGGAATGTGACGCCAATTCACCCAAAGTACGATCTTGCTCTGACATCAGTCTATATGGTAAGCATAATAAATGAAAGATATTAAGAGGCTGCGGTTCCGAAATATCTTCAAATTTGAACGGTATGTGAAATTTGTTATCATTTATAGTCACTAGCATAATTGTCCCCCTATTGGGCCCCATATCAGGGAATGTGACACGAATCATACCCTCTAAGGATTATGTCCTGGCAACTAGGAACATGTTTAACATAATACAATATAGATATTTAGAGGCTTTGATGTGTGAATATTAATGTAGATGTAGAGGTTGTATTAATTACTTCGACCATTTACACCACGTATATTGAATTTCCCCTCGTTGGTCCCCTTAACAGGGAATGTGACACCACTTGATCCCTATGAGTAGTATGTCGAATCATTTAGCTTTAACCCTGACAGAACGAATTGCAGATATTTAGAGGCTGAGAGGCTGAAATTCGAACCAAAGTATTAAACTTGCATTTATAAAGATTTTCAGCACTTACACTGAATTTCCCCTCTTTGGGCCACATATAAGGGAATGTGGCGCCAATTCACCCAAAGTACGATCTTGCTCTGACATCAGTCTTTATGGTAAACATAATAAATGAAAGATATTAAGAGGCTGCGGTTCCGAAATATCTTCAAATTTGAACGGTATGTGAAATTTGTTTTCATTTTTGAGTCACGTGCACAATTGTCCCCCTATTGGGCCCCATATCAGGGAATGTGACGCAAATCATACTCTCTAAGGATTATTTCCAGGCAACTAGGAACATGTTTAACATAATACAATATAGATATTTTGAGGCTTTGATGTGTGAATATTAATGTAGATGTAGAGGTTGTATTAATTACTTCGACCATTTACACCACGTATATTGAATTTCCCCTCGTTGGTCCCCTTAACAGGGAATGTGACACCACTTGATCCCTATGAGTAGTATGCCGAGTCATTTAGCTTTATCGCTGACAGAACGAATTACAGATATTTAGACGCTGAGAGTCCGAAATTCGAACCCAAGTGTTAAACTTGCATTTATAAAGATATTCAGCTCTAACACTGAATTTCCCCTTTTTGGGCCCCATACTAGGGAATGTGACGCCAATTCACCCAAATTACGATCTTGCTCTGACATCGGTCTATATGGTTAACATAATAAATGAAAAATATTAAGAGGCTACGGTTCCGAAATATCTTCAAATTTAACGGTATGTGAAGTTTGTTATCATTTTTGAGTCACTAGCATAATTGTCCCCCTATTTGGCCCCATATCAGGGAATGTGACGCGAATCATACCCTCTAAGGATTATGTCCAGGCAACTAGGAACATGTTTAACATAATACAATATAGATATACAGAGGCTTTGATGTGTGAATTTTAATGTAAATGTAGAGGCTGTATTAATTACTTCGACCATTTACACCACGTATATTGAATTTCCCCTCGTTGGTCCCCTTAACAGGGAATGTGACGCCACTTGATCCCAATGAGTAGTATGCAGAGTCATTTAGCTTTATCGCTGACAGAACGAATTGCAGATATTTAGAGGCTGAAATTGGAACCCAGGTGTTAAATTTGCATTTATAAAGATTTTCAGCACTTACACTGAATTTCCCCTCTTTGGGCCCCATACTAGGAAATGTGACGCCAATTCACCCAAAATACGAACTTGCTCTGACATCAGTCTATATGATAAACATAATAAATGAAAGATATTAAGAGGCTGCGGTTCCGAAATATCTTCAAATTTGAACGGTATGTGAAATGTGTTATCATTTTTGAGCCACTAGCATAATTGTCCCCCTATTGGGCCCCATAAAAGGGAATGTGGCGCAAAATATACCCTCTAAGGATTATATGCAGGTAACTAGCAACAAGTTCACTATAATACAATATAGATATATAGAGGCTTTGATGTGTGAATTTTAATGTAAATGTAGAGGCTGTATTAATTACTTCGACCATTTTTACACCACCTATTTTGAATTTCCCCTCGTTGGTCCCCTTAACAGGGAATGTGACGCAACTTGATCCCAATGAGTAGTATGCAGAGTCATTTAGCTTTATCGCTGACAGAACGAATTGCAGATATTTAGAGGCTGAGAGGCTGAAATTCGAACCCAAGTGTTAAACTTGCATTTATAACGATTTTCAGCACTTATACTGAATGTTCCCTCTTTCGGCCCACTACTAGGGAATGTGACGTCAATTCACTCAAAGTACGATCTTGCTCTGACATCAGTCTATATGGTTAACATAATAAATGAAAGTTATTAAGAGGCTGCGGTTCCGAAATATCTTCAAATTTGAACGGTATGTGAAATTTGTTTTCATTTTTGAGTCACGTGCACAATTGTCCCCCCTATTGGGCCCCATATCAGGGAATGTGACGCAAATCATACCCTCTAAGGATTATGTCCAGGCAACTAGGAACATGTTCAACATAATACAATATAGAAAGCACGCGAGCTTGCCTTTTATTATCCTTGGGATTACCGTGACTGGCCTTATGGCCTACAAACTCGCCTAGACAATTGCGCAGACCAAACGAGTAGCAGTCTGAGCTGGGTCCACAGTGTTTGGAATAATGTTCTCTGACTAGATACCACCTGTGGGACTGTTCAAAAGTGGTCTTAAATCTAAGAAGTGTGGTTATAGTCACTGTTTTCGAATTAAAAAAAAAAGTCGTCTCTCCGGAGATTCGAACTCACGCCAAAAAAAAAAAACAGCAAAACGCCTGGTAATTTTTTGTTGTTTTTTTTTGTGGGGGGGGGGGGAGGGGGAGGGGGTTGTTTCGGATGCTTTTTTGTAACAGGCTCGCCCTTCAGTGTTTTGCATTCCCCAACATTCTGATTCTAACTATGGCGGATATTATTCGAAAGTTGTTAGATATCTTACTAGAGGAAGCTAGGGGGAGGGTGGGCAGAGAGAGAATCTAGCGCTAGTAGTTAAGGATTGGGTGTCCCTCTAGGGTCATTGAATGAATAACGTTTTAACAATGATAAGCTTCGATTTACGAATTGTGTAATACATAAAATAAATTAATGATAATGATAATTAATGATAATATTCTTTTTTATCTTTGAAAAACTGAGTCTGTTAGCAAAAGACTTCCATACGTATAGCAATAATTAAAAAATAAAAAAAAAAAACTTTGTATTTAGATCGTCGTAAATTTCCGCAAGCGAATGTACTATAGTGGTCTATTTATAGGCCACTCATAGCGTCAAATTTTCAGTATCGATTTTGTCTTAGTAGTAAAGTTTAGTCTGTTTCGTATTACACATGTTGTACATATCACGTTAGAATTTGAGTTTTTTAGACATTTTGTTTGATTTATTCATATATTTATCCCGTCAACACTTTAAAGGTCATTTTGGAGATGTTGCTTCCAATATTGGCGGACCCGATGAAATGACATCTCAAGCCCTGCCCCCCAACGCGAGCGCAGGCTGGTCCCGGGTCGGCACCACCGAGTGGGGATGCCGAGGACAATTTCTATTTTTCATCCCCGCACTGTGGGGCCGAGCCGGGGGGTGGGGGGGGGGGGGCACACCGCGTTGTTATACGAGGTGACATTGGTATGTCGCAGCCAGTTGGGATTAAATTCTTTTGTGGTTGGAAGGCTTAATTTGGCAAATGGAGAATATTGATGTTTTAGGGTTGGGAGGCTTAATTTGCCAAAAAGAAAACTTTTTTGGGTCAAAATGAGGTGGGAAGCTTAATTGGTTGAATGGGGCTTTCATGGCTGAAACAAAAAAGTCCATTCATCCTCCCTGCTGCTCAATATAGATATTTAGAGGCTTTGATGTGTGAATTTTAATGTTAATATAGAAGCTGTATTAATTACTTCGACCATTTACGCCACCTATATTGAATTACCCCTCGTTGGTCCCCTTAACAGGGAATGTGACGCCACTTGACATCTATCAGTAGTATGCCGATTCATTTAGCTTTATCGCAGACAGAAGGAATTACAGATATTTAGAGGATAAGAGGATTAAACTTAACATGCAAGACTTTTGGAATTAATTGACTATTCACATCACTTACCTGACTTTTCACCAATGTAGGGCGCCTATGTAAGGGAATGTGACGCAATTGGACCCATTTTAAGAGTTTGCATTGACATCAGGCAACATGTTGAAAATAATGGAAGACATGTATTTAGGGGCTGTATTCACACAAACATGGTAAACTTACATTTTGAACGATTTTGATTACTTACATGGAATTTCCCTTCTTTGGGTCTCATACTAATGAATGTGACGCTACTTGACCCATTGTATGATTATGCCCTGACATCAGTCTATATGATAAACATAATAAATCAAAGACATTAAGAGGCCGTGTTTCCGACATATAATCAGTCTTGAATGGTATGTGATATTTGTTATCATTTTTGTCACCACAAAAGTACACTGATGCAGATGTCATAAGGATGCTGGAATATCTAATTGACAACATTTTCGTGGAGTTCAGTGGCCTATTATTTCAGCAAACAATTGGCATGACAATGGATACTAATTGTGCACCGTTGCTTGCCGACTTGTTCTTGTACTCGCATGAGGCGGAGTTTGTACAAGGTCTCCTCAAAGCAGGCAAGAAACGCCTTGCACAACAATTCAATTTCACCTACAGATATATAGATGATTTATTGTCTCTGAAAAATGCTAAATTCGCAGAGTACTTGCAATTCATCTATCCATGTGAACTTGAAATTTAGGGAAGAACAGAGACTGCAACCTCCTCCTCATACTTGGATTGTTATCTCTATATTGACAACGGGAAGCTTTCTACTGGGCTGTACGATAAACAAGATGACTTCAATTTTCCCATTGTTAACTGTCCCTTCCTGAGCAGTAATACCCCGTCTACACCAGCATATGGAGTTTACGTTTCACAGTTGATCGGTTATGCTAGAGCCTATTCCAAGTATCAGGACTTTATGGAACGTGGGAAGGTGCTCACTACCAGGTTGTTATGTCAGGGGTATCAAAACCAAACTGGTATCAACACTAAAGAAGTTCTATGGGAGGCACCATGATCTTGTTGATCCGTACAATGTGGCCATTTCCAGAATTATTTCTGATATGTTTGCCAATGGAAAGCCATAGGAAGACTTCCAAAATCTCGGACATACTCTTCTCGGCATTTACACCTTTTCTTCGTTCGTTGGGCATGGTGCGCGAAGCTTGCTTACCAAGTAATGCTTACTATCCGCGGACGCCTGATTACACTCTTCTGTTCTGGAGTCCATGTCTGTTGATCTGAACATTGATATTTGCCATTTTGTCTATGGACTAATGATTTTGGATTAACGCTTTGGTACTACGACCTAAACTACTTTTGTGTTACTTGCATAATTGTCCCCTTATTGGGCCCCATATTAGGGACTGTGATGCGAATCGTACCCTCTGAAGATTATGCCTAGGCAACCAGCTGCATGTCTAACATAATATAGTACAGATATTTGGAGGCTTTGACGTGTGAATTTCAATGCAAATGTGACGCTGTATTGATTACTTCGACCATTTACACCACTTATAATGAATATCCCCTCGCTTGTCCCTGTAACATGGAATGTGACCTCACTTGACCCCTATGAGTAGTATGCAGAGGCAATTAGCTGTATCGGTAAAAAACGAATAACAAATATTTAGAGGATGAGAGGCTGAAATATAACAAAACACCCAAGACTTGGCGAATTTATTGGCCATTTACATCCCTAACATGGCTTTTCCCCACTGTAGGGCCCCTATGTAAAGGAATGTGACGCAAATGGGCCCGTTTGAAAAGTGTGCGGAGGTACCAGGCAACATGTTAAATATAATGGATGACAGGTATCTTGAGGCTGGTGTGCTGCCGGTATTCTGCTAGACGGGAATAACTTTTTAATATGGCAGTGGTATGGATATTGTTCGAGCAGCGGAACGTGGAGCCCAGCACTAGGGTGTGGCCCGGTCTGTACGATAGAAAGGTCGTCTTGGTACTGGACCTTTCTAATGGGTCCCGAGGCATAACCGTTCTTATCCGGCCAGATTGGGATAAAAGACCATGTGTTGGACCTAAATGAGAGGTAATGTCAGACCCAAATGTGGCAGAGCCCAGAACCCTAGAGCGACTAGTGTGACCCAGTGTGAGTCACTTTGATCCCCTTTTCCTTCGCGAGGGTTTCCTGCATGCTACCTGAACAAAAAATTAATTGTATAAATCACGACTGCAGTAAGGGCGAGGATTGCGGCCGTGTCAAAACGATTTAAGCAGGGTTCGAACAGCAAATCCTGGAGGGAGAACCTGGCTCAGCACCACCGTGGTGTGACCCGGTCTGTGTGAGATAGGGGTCCTGTATACCCTGCTTGTGGGTATTACGGGATACCCTCTGTTATCCGGCTAGATGGGGATAAAAAGCCAAGGGTTGAACCCCTCTCACCCCCTGGTCCGAGACCAGAAGCCTAGCGCTTGTGTGTGACCCAGTATGAATTATGAGGCCTTTTGATCTCTTTATTCTCTGCTGGATGGGCAACTCGGAATAACCGCAGTTATGCGCCCAGACAGGGATTTTTCTTCAGTAAGGAAGTGGTGTGGATTTTTCAACAGCAGAACCTGCAGGGAGAGCCAGGTCTAGCCCTGTGGTGAGACCCCATCTGAGTAGTAGAGGGGTCTTCTCGGTATCTGATCTTGCTAGTGCGTATCGCAATATAACCTCTGTTTTCCGGCCAAACTGGGATACAATACTAGGGCTGAACGTATGTGAGAAGTGAAGTCAACCCTCTGTGGCGGAGACCAGAAGGCTAGCGCTGGAGACAGACTCGGTGCGAGTCTTTTCGATACATCTACCTTCTGCAGCCTGAACATACCTGTATAACCACCGTTATTTGGCCATAAGGCAGCGGTATGGGTGTTCAAGCAGCGAAACCTGGAGGTTTTGTTTGTTTGATTTGAGGTTTAAAGTCCTCGTCAACACTGTAAAGGTCATTTTGGAACCGTTGCTTACAATTCTGTAGGACTTTACCCGACAATGAGATAAAATGAGATCACAAGCCCTGTCTCCCAATGAAACAAATAGGGTTTATAAGCATGGACGGTCCGACACTCACACCAATTTGCCTGGGCAAGCTTAGTATTCTATACCGCGACAGTGGTAAGGGCCCGGATTATGGCCATGTAAAATCGATTTAAGCCCCCCAGTGGAATTCTTTCAACTGACCGTTCCAGAACGGTTCTTCTGTGGCGGTTTATTTATGTTGTTGTATGTTACTGACTATGTATATCACTTGTGTCTTTTTATTTTGGATGGCCATTTGGCCATTTTGTGGGAAAGTAACTGTCCTTATGGCCTTCCTTTGTTTAGGTTTCCATTTTTGGTCTGGTCGCTTCATGTTTGTGTTTCTTTCCCTTTGGTGTCTTTGATGGGTGGAGTAAGCTAATTGTATCGATTCCTGATCTTTGTTTTACTTCTACTTTAGATCCTCTTAGCGGTTTACCAGTACTCGTGTGTGGGTCAGACTCAGCTATGCATGGAAGCATCATGCAGCCCATATATTTCTACAAGCCCGGATGGGCGGAAACTTGGAGATAGTGCCAGGCCTAGCCCTAGCGTGTTATCCGGCTAGATGCGGATTCAAGACCATGGGGTGAACCAGTGTGAGAAGTGAAGTCCGATCCAACTATGGCTGACACCGGAAGCGTAGTGCTAGGGCATTATGCAGTGTTGGTCCTTTATATGCCCTTTTATCCTCCGCAGGATGAGAAGCCGGGGATACCTTACGGGTTGGAATTATGTGAGAAGCGAAATCCACCCCCTGTGGCCGAACCCAGAAGGCTAGCGCTGGAGATTGACTCAGTGTTTCGATACCTTATTCCTCCACAGCCTGAACATCCCGAGATAACCACCGTTATTTGGCCAGACAGGGATAACTTTAAGGCCGTGGTATGGATGTTCAAGCAGCGAAACCTTGAGATAGAGCCAAACCTAGCACTATGGTATTATCCGGCTAGATGCGGACACAAGACCATGAGTGAACCTTCGGGAGAAATGAAGTCCGACTCCAGGTGGCCGAGCCTAGAAGCCTAGCGCTGGGTTGTGACCCAGGGCGAGTTGGGCGTTCCTTTTATAGCTTTATCCACTGCCAGGTGAGCATCCTGGGATAACCTCCCTTATGCGGTCAGACGGGGATAACTTTCCATAAGGCACCGATATGGGTGTCCTAGCAGTGGAAAATTGGAGGAGAGCCAGGCCTAGCAATGACCTGTGACACGGTGTGTTTGGTAGAGGGGTCCTCTAGTTGCCGGACCTGAAAGTGGGTATTGTAGGATAACATCTGTTATCCGGCTAGACGGGGATACAAGACGGGGGGCGTGAACCTGTGTGAGATGCGTTCCGAACCCGATTTAGCCTAGAAACTAAGCGCTGGAATGTGACCCGGTGTTTACTTATTCAGATGTTTTGTTATCATAAACGTATTAACATGATATAGCTAAACATTCGAAAACATATAACAGTTAATATAATGGATGAGTCTTGGATTGAGCCTAGGCTAGGCCTATTAATGTTCTCTTCTGTGTGAGATGTGAATCCTTTTGATCTCTTTATCCTCTGAGGGCTCAGCACCCCGAGAGCGGTTAGAAGGGGATACCTTACCGTATTGTAGTAGTATGGGTGTCCAAGCGGAGGTAGAGCCAGCCTAGCAATGAGATGCGGGCCCTGCTAGTGTAAATCGCGATATAACCTCTGTTATCCGACCAGATAGGGATGCTAGACCATAGGCTGAACCTATGTGATAAGTGAAGTCCGACTTCTGTGTGGTCAATCCCAGAAGCCTAGCGGTTGGAAGTGACCCAGCGTTATTTGTGATCCATTTTGATCCCTTTATCCTCCGCGGGGTGAGCATCTCGGGATTATCCACGTTATGCGGAGAGACTGGGTAACTTTTCCGTTAGATATGTTCTATAAAAGGGTTATCCTTGGGAAGCAATGAATACACCATAGAACTGGAAAATATGAAGTGTGCATGTTTTCTGGGCCAGTATAGCTAGTTTCGGTCAATTAGGCCTCATCAGTGACCCTGGTATATGAATGTCTTTTGACGTGTCAACAGTATCAATTCTGATTCTGACAAGAAAATATAAACTACACTATGATGTAGAGCAGGGAGACTTTTTACGGCCGCCACGCATTCCCAGAAAGCAGCTGTAGTGACATTAAATATGCTCTATAAACGGGTTATCCTTTGGAAGCAATGAATACACCTTAGAACTTGAAAATAATAAGTGTGCGTGTTTTCTGGGCCAGACTAGCTAGTTTCGGTCAATTAGGCCTCATCAGTGACCCTCAATTTTTTTTAAAAAATTCCACAATGGAATCAATGATCCCAAAGGATAGGAATTTATAAACTACACTATAATGACTTATATGGGTGTTCGAGAAGTTGAACGTAACGTGGAGATAAATTCAGGCCTTGAACTGGGTATTGACCCGGTCTCTTTTGAGGTTCCTATGGGAACTGACCCTGTTCATGAGTATCGTGAGATAACCTCTGCTATCCTTCAAAACTGTGGGTATCGCGAGATAACCTGTTATTCGGCAAAACTGGGTTACAAGATCATGCGTTACTTGTATGAGAAATGAAGTTCGCACCGCCCACCCTGTGGCCAAGCCAATAAACCTGGCGCTGGGATGTCAACCAGTGTGAGTTGTGTGTTACTCTGCTCCCTTTATCCTGCACAGCCAAACCACCATTATTTTGCTAGATTGGGAGAACATTTCCATTAGGCAGTGGTATGGGTAGAGCAAGGCCTGCCACTAAGGTGATATCCGGCTAGATGCGGATACAAGACCATGGGGATGAACCTTTGTGAGACATGAAGTCCGACCCCGCCGACCGAGCCCAGAAGCCTAGCGCTGGGGTGTGACCCAGTATGACTTGTGAGTCCTTTGATCTCTTAATCCTCAGCCAGATGAGCATCCCGGGATAACCTCCCTTATGCGGCCACATGGGAATAACCTTTCATTAACGCAGTTGTAGGGATGTTCGAGCAGAGAAAACTTGAGGGAGAGCCATGCAGAGCACTGAAGTGTGTCCCAGACTTTGTGGTAAAGGGGCCCTCTGGGTACCGGATTCTGATAGTTGGTATCGTGGGATAACCTCTGTTATCCGGCTAGATTACAATACAAGACCATTGGATCAACCTATGTGAGAAGCGAAGTCCGATCCCCCTGTGACCCTGCCCGGAAACATCGGGCTAGGGTGTTACATTGAATTAGTCATCAGTCCCTTTGATCCCTTTAGCCTCCGCGGGATGAGCATCCAGGGATAACCTCTATGCTGCCAGACGAGAATAACTTTCCATGAGGCAATGCTTTTCAGTGTTCGAGCAGCGGATCCTGGAGGGAAAACCGGGCCTAGTACTATGCTATGACCCGTTCATTGTGGTAGAGGTGTCCTCTGGATAGGGACCCTGCTAGTAGGTATCACGGGATAACCTCTATTATTCGGCCTACCACAAGAACATGGGGTGAACCTATGCGAGAAGTGAAATCCGCCCACGCTGGACCGAGCCCAGAAGCCTAGCCTCTGAATACCTGTTATCCGTTACATTTAACATGTTGCCTGATGCCTCTGCAAACTTTTCAAATGGATCCATTTGCGCCACATTCCCTTACATTGGGGCCCTGCAGTGAGGAAAAGTCATGTTAGGGATGTAAATGGCCAATAAATTCACTAACGCCTACATGTTTTGTTAAATTTCCTGTTAAGGGGACCCAACGAGGGATAATATAGGTGGTGTAAATGGTCGAAGTAATTAATACATCTTCTACATTTACATTAAAATTCACACATCGAAGACTCTAAATTGCTATATATTATTATATGAAACATGTTGCTAGTTGCCTAGTCATAATATTTAGAGGGTATGATTCGCGTCACATTCCCTAATATGGGGCCCAAAATGGGGACAATTATGCAAGTAACACAAAAAGATAACAAATTTCACACACCGTTCAGGTTTGAAAATATTTCGGAACAGCTTCTTAATATCTTTCATTTATTATGTTTATAGTATAGACTGATATCAGAGCAAAATCGTACATATGGGTGAAGTAGCGTCACATTCCCTTGTATGGTACTCAAAGAGGGGAAATTCAGTGTTGATAAAAATCGTTATAAATGCAAGTTTTACACGTGGGTTCGAATTTCAGCCTCTCAGCCTCTAAATATCTGCAATTCGTTCTGTCAGCAATAAAGCTAAATAACTCGGAATACTCTTTATAGGGATTAAGTGGCGTCACATTCTCTGTTAAGGGGACCAACGAGGGGAAATTCAATATAGGTGTTGTAAATGGTCGAAGTAAATCAACACAGCTTCTACATTTACATTAAAGTTCACACATCAAAGCCTCTAAATATCTATATTGTATTATGTAAAACATGTTCCTAGTTCCCTGGACATAACTCTTAGAGGGAATGATTCGCGTCACATTTCCTGATATGGGGCCCAATTGTGTGTGTGTGTGGGGGGGGGGGGGGGGGGTGGCGGGGAGGCAATTGCGCAAGTGATAAAAATGATAACAAATTTCACATACCGTTCTTCATGTTTGAAAATATTTCGGAACCGCAGCCTCTTAATATCTTTCATTTATTAGCTCACCTGAGCCGAAGGCTCATGTGAGGTATTAGTATACCACGAGCCGGCGTCCGTCGTCCGTCGTCGTCCGTCGTCGTCCGTCGTCCACACTTTCAAAGAAGTATATCTCCGGAACCAGTGGGCCAATCTTGATCAAATTTCATGTGGAGCATTATCAGGTAGGGGGAAAGGCTGCATACTGTTTTCGGGCAGATCGGATTGGAACTCTGGTTGCCATGGCAACAAATAGCTCCCATAGACTTAACATAGGAAAAAGTTTGTCATCACTCTAGCTCCGTCAATTTTTTTCTGATTGTCTTCATTCTTGCAGATAACGAGGACAGGCATGAAATCTCGATCAAGTTCGATTTTGGGCTGAATCGGATTATTCACTCAGGAGTTACGTGCCCTTGAGCGTTGAAAAAATTGCCTATTGACTTAACATGGGGAGAATGTTGTCATCACCGTAGCTGCTTCAATTATTTTCAGATTGGCTTTATTCTTGCAGATAACCAGCACAGCCATGAAATCTCGGTCAAGTTCGATGACTGGCAGAATCGGATCATTCACTTAGGAGTTACCTGCCCTTGTGTGTTTTTGCATTAGGGTTAATGGGAATTAGGAAAAAGCTTGTCATCACTCTAGCTCCGTCAATTTTTTTCTGATCGACTTCATTCGTGCCGATAACGAGGACAGGCATGAAATCTCGATCAAGTTCGATTTTGGGCTGAATCGGATTATTCACTCAGGAGTTACGTGCCCTTGAGCGTTAGGAAAAAGCTTGTCATCACTCTAGCTCCGTCATTTTTTTTCTGATCGACTTCATTCTTGCAGATAACGAGGACAGGCATGAAATCTCGATCAAGTTCGATTTTGGGCTGAATCGGATTATTCACTCAGGAGTTACGTGCCCTTGAGCGTTGAAAAAATTGCCTATTGACTTAACATGGGGAGAATGTTGTCATCACCGTAGCTGCTTCAATTATTTTCAGATTAGCTTTATTCTTGCAGATAACCAGCACAGCCATGCTCTGGTTCAATTGAAGCTGTATGACCTTAGCTGTTGGTGGGGCGTAAAACTCAAACACTCAATCATTTCATACTTGATGTTTTTGCTTCATTTTTTTTTTTTTTACTTTTTTACCCACGAACGATTTATTTACAGTAGACCCGGATACCTTGCTTGATATTTCGTTTCGTTCAAGCTTGGAATTCCGGGTACTAAAACGCTTCCACGTTTTAATTGTTATCAAACGTTACTGCTATTGATGACCTTTGCCTTGTATTAAAGGTCTTTGATAGTCAGTTTCGTATCTTTGATTCGAAAGCCTTGTACATATTGCAGTTATTTTCGTTCTTTTTCTCTGTTTTTCTTGTGTGTATTTATGTAATATATGAACCGTTGTCGCCTGTAGGAATCATTCGTAATTACGGCAATTTAATACATTGTATACTAGTGGACTCTTCCATTGCTTATGTTGGACAGGTCCATATGTCATATAAGGGGTGATGTTAGATAATGAAAATGTTTGATGTGTGTGCTCATTAGGTTCGCCTCACCGAGGCGATTCTAATGAGTACACGCATCACACATTTGCTAGCAGTGTGTACTCATAGGAATAGACTCATCGAGGCGATTCTAGTGAGTACACATAGCACACATTTGCCAGATAAAAGACTAACATCTCCCTAATCATCCCCCAACATTTCTTATTTCTTATCTTGAGGATTCCCCTAGGGGCTCAAGTATGAGTTCGACCCAGCCATGGGAAACGAGCCATCGGTGTTCGAGCCATCGAAGTTTTACTGCATATGTATGTATGTATGTGTATATATATATATATATGTATATATATATATGTATGTTTATATGTGTATATATATGTGTATATATGTGTATGTGTATGTATGTGTATGTATATGCATGTGTATGTATGTATGTGTGTATGTGTATGTATATATATATATATAATTATGAATTGAAATTTATTTTTCTTCAGTTCATGGAAGTATGAGCGCGGTGGGTCGCGTGCAAAGTAAATGAACCCCGAAGGGGTTCATGTAAACTTTGCTAGCGACCCACTGTCGTGCATACTTTCATGAAAAGCAGAAAAATTAAGTTTATTTTTTATATTTACATTATTTGCCCCTCATCAATGGGCGAAAAAATGCTTGTAGGGCAAACTTTTAAAGCTGAAAAACATTTACACGCTGTTTTTCTACAAAGAGCGCAGCAGCGTTGACGTCATCAACGCCCGTACAGAACAATGGTTTAGAATGACGTCACTTAACGTCACTGAAAATCATGTGATTCGATGCGTTCATGCACGTATGAACGCAATTGATTTCTATAGGTTTACAGTAGACTTTACACTGGAAATGTAAATATTAATCATAATCCAAATTTAGAAACGTTGATTGTAAAAATATTGACTGTGTCTTAGTCACTATCCCTATATTATGTATACCAACGTATTTGTCTATGTATTCCATAGGTTATGTTTATAATGGTTTACTGTTTTTTGATCTTTTTCTCTTTTATTGTTTATATTTTATATCTTGGCTCCACGGGGATCGCAGCCTTCAAAAGAACTTGTTGCTATGCTGTAATGCACAGTGTGAAGAAGTCTTGAGCAGTCCTTTCACTGCATCCATAAAGGAAATGCGCTGTCTTATAGACTGTATAACATGAATGATATTGTAGAGTACAGGATGCGTATAGGACTGCATAACTGTCGACATCTCAAATACAAAGGCTTGTCTCACTTTACCAATTTTGAACTCTTAACATTCTTGTCAATGCTTCTCGTGATGTGTGGCGACATAGAAACCAATCCAGGACCCGTACTAGATTATTTTTCACCTTTACAAACATCACTTGACCTAATTATCAAGCCATTGCTGTTAGTGCGCTCAGGTGACATTGAATTGAATCCAGGCCCAACGGATCTGCGGGACGATACTAGCGTTTCCTCCCATGGATCAGATAATATTGAAGAAGCAGCTATAATGAACAACTTTTCCATAGTTCATTATAATATTCAAAGTATTTCAAATAAAATAGATTTAATCGGGGCAGAATTAAAAAACTTTGACATTATTTGTCTAACAGAAACTTGGTTAAATCAGGGAGTGACAGATGATTTAGTCAATATAGAGGGATATAAACTTTATAGGCGTGACCGAGAAGGGGATAGCCATGGGGGTATATGTGTTTACATAAAAACCAATGTATATTCACACCGTAGATTAGACCTCGAAATTCCAGATATAGAATGCATTTGGATGGAACTTAACATTCATAATAAAAAATTTTTGTTGGGTACATTTTACAGACCACCAAATTCTCCTGCTGCAACCCTGGCTTCCATAGAAGATTCCATTGGTCTTGCTTTTGACACAAATATTAGTAATATTTTTATAACAGGAGATTTTAACCTCGATATTTTGAAGCAAGCAACGGGTAATAAAATACGCGACATATGTCAACATTTCAATTTGGAGCAACTCATAACGGAACCGACACACAAAACGGAGAATTCGTCTTCCGCTATTGATCTGATATTTACTTCCGACAAAAATGCTGTACTTCTAAGCGGAGTTGGTGATCCCTTTCTCGACCAAAACATCAGATTTCACTGCCCAGTTTTTTTCGTTCTAAATTTTAAAAAATACATTACACGAGTCTTTCACCGGCATATTTGGCTCTTTGATCGTGGAGACTATCAATCTCTTTCGCAGGAGGTCGAAAATACTAACTGGAATGAGCTAAAGGACAATGACGTTGATACATATGCCAAAAACATTACTGAAAAAATTTCCAACCTGACTTCTAAATACATTCCTAACAAAACAGCAAAAATTCGTCAATCTGATCCTCCATGGCTAACTAATGAAATCAAGAAAATGATTCGTAAGAGAAAACGTATATACAACAAATTCAAAAAATCAAAAAGCACGGTAGATTTTCACAAATACAAACAAATACGAAATAAAATTATAGGAGAAATTCGTAAATCTAAGCAATTACAAACAGAAAAATTGGCAAACAAATTAAAGAACGAAGAAATCAAACAGAAAGACTGGTGGAGAACACTAAAACAGTTTATTAAAACCGATCAGTCGTCAACACTCCCGCCCCTTTACAAAGAAGATACTGTTTATTCAAAAGACGAAGACAAGGCTAATCTAATGAATGACTTCTTTATAGAACAAACAATGCTAGATGATGACAATGCCTCTCTACCCACTGATGTTCCTCAAGCTCAGTATTTTCTCAGCTTAATCTCAACCACTCCGACAGAAGTTGAATTAATATTAAAGTCGTTGCAATTAGGTAAAGCAGCTGGTCCTGACTCAATCAACAACCGCATTCTTAAAGAACTAGCTGTTTCTCTATCTGAACCACTCAGTGATCTTTTCAACTTCTCTCTGAGAAAGGGTAAAGTCCCAAATACATGGAAAGCGGCAAACGTGACCCCAATCTTCAAAAAGGACGACCCTTCGATCATATCTAATTATAGACCAATTTCTCTCTTAAGTACTGTAGGCAAAGTCCTAGAAAAAATCGTTCATAAACACCTTTTTAACTTTATTCGTGACTATAATATACTAACATCTCTTCAGTCAGGATTTATTCCTGGAGACTCAACTGTTAATCAATTAGTTCATATCTATAATACATTTTGCAAAGCTCTCGACGAAGGTAAAGAAGTACGTGCGGTCTTTTGCGACATTAGTAAAGCCTTTGACAGAGTATGGCATAAAGGTCTTCTATTCAAACTACACAGCATTGGTATTTCTGGCTCGCTACTGCAATGGTTTACAGATTACTTGAATAATAGACAACAAAGAGTAGTGCTACCTGGAGCTGCATCGTCTTGGTCTGTTATCTAGGCAGGAGTCCCACAAGGCTCCATCCTTGGCCCACTTCTGTTTCTGATTTATATTAATGACATAGTTGTAGATATACATTCTTCTATCAGACTCTTTGCAGATGATACTAGTCTGTTCATAGTGGTGGAGTACCCCATGCAAGCGGCAGCCCAGATTAACTCTGACCTGGCTAAGATTAACTCATGGGCAACGAAATGGCTTGTGTCTTTCAATCCTGCGAAATCCGAGTCAATGATTTTTTCGCGAAAAATAAATAAACCCTATCATCCTCCTATATCAATGAACCAGCAAAACATTAACGAAGTACACTCTCACAAGCATTTAGGCCTAACTTTTTCGACCGATTGCACCTGGCACGACCATATAGACAACATCAAAACGAAAGCATGGTTTCGGATTAATATAATGCGCAAACTTAAATTCACACTCGATAGAAAATCCTTACAAACAATATATATTTCTTTTATAAGGCCACTTCTTGAATATGCCGATGTTGTCTGGGACAATTGCACCCGATACGAGGCGAACGAATTAGAAAAAATTCAAAATGAAGCCGCACGAATCGTTACTGGAGCAACAAAACTTGTATCAATTAACTCCCTTCTCTATGATCTTGGATGGGAATCTCTGGAAGCTCGGAGGCAAAAACACAAACTTGTTCTTTATTACAAAATGCAGAATTTTCTCTCACCCGAATACCTATCTTCACTAGTACCACTCACGGTAGGCAGTAGCACAGTTTACGAATTGCGAAACAATGCCAATCTACAGACTGTCAGAGCTAACTCGCAACTTTATTATACATCTTTTCTCCCGTCGGCGACTCGCAACTGGAACGACTTGCCAGATGACAAGAAAAATGCACCCTCATTAGCATCTTTCAAGTATAAACTACAGTCCAACGAAAGAAAACCACCGTTATATTTTTGTGCAGGCAAAAGATTTGGGCAAGTACATCATACGAGACTAAGACTTAATTGCAGCTCGTTACACGATCATCTCTTTCAAAAAAATATTCTAAATAACTCCTTATGTGCTTGTGGAGCGGTTGAGGACACGAATCATTATCTCATGGCATGTGAACAGTACACTGACATAAGACAGGACATGTTAAACATTGTCTCAGCTATTTGCCAACCTGCTTTAAACATCCTTCTGTGCGGCAGTACTGATCTCTCTGTGAATGATAACATACAAATATTCTTAGCAGTACAAGATTTTATTATTAAGTCTAAACGATTTTGTACTTCAAATTTATAAACACAGATTTCAAATGCCTTGCTGGTACTTATCACAGATGTACAAATATGTGTAGTTTTTTCTACACGGGCGCACATACATACATACATAAATATATACATGCACGCTCATATAAAAAAAAAAGGTTGTGAAACACATCTACTAACCCGAGCCAAAGTTAAACAGCTACCGCGTCCAATCCAACCGACCATCAGTCTTTGTCTCACATCACGACTCGAAGAGCGCTACTGAGTTACTGTAATGTATTGTTTCTCTTGAGACAGCCCAAAATCACAAGACTTGATTCGTCAGTGCTAATTACCCTAAAATCCATTCCCCGTGGAGCCATATGCTTTATTTCACTACTATTCATTTTGTAACCAAAATGAAATTCAATTACAATATTTTCACAACAACTTGCAAATTCGAGCAAATTTGAAAGTTACAACTATAATTAGTACATCGATATTGTTGTAATCGAGGGATACAGTTTTGAATAAGTCAGTTGACTTTTTTCTGAATCCCTTTGTATGATACTTGTATTCTGTGTCAACATTATCTGTGTAAAAGATGTATGTATTATACAAAGAAATAAAGTTTATACCAATCTCGGTTAAGTTCAATTTTTGGCCGAATCGGAATATTGACCTCGGAGTTACGTGACCTTGAGCGACAAAAAATTTGCCCATAGACTTAATTAGGGAAAATGTTGCGACTACGATAGCGACTTGAATTTTTTTCAGATCAGCTTCAAACTTGCAGGTAACGAGGACAGACATAAAATCACGGTTAAGTTCGATTTTGGGCCGAATCGGAATATTTGCCTTGGAGTTACCTGTCCTTGAGCATAAAAAAATACGTTGTGACCACGATAGCAACTTTATTTTTATTCATATCAGCTTCAAACTTGCAGGTAACGAGGACAGGCATAAAATCTCGGTTAAGTTCGATTTTGGGCCGAATCGTAATATTGACCTCGGAGTTACGTGACCTTGAGAGACAAAAATATTTGCCCATAGACTTAACGTAGGGAAAATGTTGTGACAGAAATAGCGACTTGAATTTTTAGCTCACCTGAGCCAAAGGCTCCAGTGAGCCGATAGTATACCAAGGCTCCGGAGTCCGTCGTCTGTCGTCCGTCCATCCGTCGTCCACACTTTCAATGAAGCATATCTCAGAAGGCAGTCGACCAATCTTGTTTAAATTTTATGTGTAGCACCATTGGGCAAGGGGAAAGGCTGCATTAGGTTTTGGAGCTAGTCTGGTTCATTTGTTCCTTCATTCTTCTTTCTCTCCATATAGAGATAATAGACCAATGTTAAATTTTTAATCAAAGATTTCTCAGGAACTATAAAAGCTAGAAGCATCAAATTTGGTATTCAATAGAATAATGATGACTTATTTTGTGTAAGAGACATTGGGCTTTCTCAGCTTATTTGTTCATCTGTTCTTTCATTCTTCTTTCTCTCCATTTTGACCAATGTTAAATTTTCGTCAAAGATTTCTCAGGAACTATAGAAGCTAGAAGTCTCAAACTTGGAATGCAATGCAATAATCATGACTTAAATCCTGTAAGGGTCAATGGGCTGGATTCTATTAGCAGATTTAGTAGTCAAGTCTGTGAATTGTTAAAACTTAAGTTCCTCAGGTGAGCGGTTTAGGCTCATTGAGCCTCTTGTTATGTTAACCATATAGACTGATGTCAGAGCAAAATCGTACATTGGGTGAAGTAGCGTCACATTCCCTAGAACGGGGTCCAAAGAGGGGAAATCCAGTGTACGTGCTGAAAATCGTTATAAATGCAAGTTTAACACGTGGTTCGAATTTCAGCCTCTTAGCCTCTAAATATCTGTAATTCGTTCTGTCAGCGAGAAAGCTAAATGACTCGGAATACTACTCATAGGGATCAACGAGGGGCAATTCAATATAGGTGGTGAAAATGGTCGAAGTAATCAATACAGCCCCTACATTTACATTAAAATTCACACATCAAAGCATCTAAATATCTATATTGTATTATGTTAAACATGGTCCTGGTTGCCGGGACATAATCCTTAGAGGGTATTATTCGCGTCGCATTCCCTCATATGGGGCCCAAAAGGGGGACAATTATGCAAGTGAATCAAAAATGATAAAAAAAATTCACATGCCGTTCAAATTTGAAAATATTTCGTAACCGGAGCCTCTTAATAATTTTCAGTTTTTATGTTTACCATATAGACAGGTGTCAGAGCAAGAGCGTACTTTTGGTGAATTAGCGACACATTCCCTAGTATAGGGCCCAAAGAGGGGAAATTCAGTGTAAGTGCTTAAAATCGTTATAAATGCCAGTTTTACGCGTGGGTTCGAATTTCAGCATCCCAGCCTCTAAATGCCTGTAAGCCATTATGTTTAACATGTTGCCTGCTGCCTCTGCACACTTTTCAAACGGGTCTATATGCGTCAAATTCCCTTACATAGGGGCCCTGCAGTGAGGAAAAGCCATATTAGGGATGCCAATGTGGCCAATAAATTCACTAAGGCTTGTATGTTTTGTTAAATTTCCGCCTGTCAGTCTCTAAATATCTGTAATTCGTTCTGTCGGCGATAAAGCTAAATGACTCGGAATACTGCTCATAGGGATCAAGTTGCGTCCCATTCCCTGTTAAGTGGACCAACGAGGGGAAATTCAAATGGTCGAAGTAATTAATACAGCTTCTACATTTACATTAAAATTCACACATCAAAGCCTCTTAATATCTATATTGTATTATGTAAAACATGTTCCTAGTTGCCTGGACATAATCCTTAGAGGGTATGATTCGCGTCACATTCCCTGTAAAGGGGACCAACGAGAGGAAATTCAATATAGGTGGTGTAAATGGTCGAAGTAATTAATACAGCCTCTAAATTTACATTAAAATTCACACTTCAAAGCCTCTAAATATCTATATTGTATTATGTTAAACATGTTCCTAGTTGACTGGACATAATCCTTAGAGGGTATGATTGGCGTCACATTCCCTGATACGGGGCCCAAAAGGGGGGCAATTATGCAAGTGACTCAAAAATGATAACAAATTTCACATACCGTTCTTCAAGTTTGAAAATATTTCAAAACCGCAGCCTCTTAATATCTTTCATTTATAATGTTTACCATAAAGACTGATGTCAGAGCCAAATCGTACATTGGGTGAAGTAGCGTCACATTCCCTAGTATGGGGTCCAAAGAGAGGAAATTCATTGTGAGTGCTGAAAATCGTTATAAATGCCCTACAACATAGTGTAGATTATATTTTCTTGTCCTTTGGGATCATTGGTTCCTACATCATAGTGTAGATTATATTTTCTTGTCCTTTGGGATCACTGTTTCCATTGTGGAATTTCGAAAATATCTGATGGTCACTGATAAGGCCTAAATGGCTGAAACTAGCTAGTCTGGCTCAGAAAACATATACACTCCATATTTTTCAGTTCTGTTGTGTGATCCTTGCTTCCAAAGGATAACCCTTTTTATAGAACATATTTAACTTCACTACAGCTGGTGTGTGGGATGTGTGGCGGTGGTAAAACGTGTCCCTACCCTACATCATAGTGTAGATTATATTTTCTTGTCCTTTGGGATCCTTGTTTCCATTGTGGAATGTCGAAAATATCTGAGGGTCACTGATGAGGCCTAATTGGCCGAAACTAGCTAGTCTGGCCCAGAAAACATGTACACTCGATATTTTTCAGTTCTGTGGTGTATTCCTTGCTTCCAAAGGATAACCATTTTATAGAACATATTTAACTTCACTACAGCTGGTGTGTGGGAATGTGTGGCGGCGGTAAAACGTCTCCCTGCCCTACATGATAGTGTAGATTATATTTTCTTGTCCTTTGGGATCATTGTTTCCATTGTGGAATTTCGAAAATATCTGAGGGTCATTGATGAGGCCAAATTGGTCGAAACTAGCTAGTCTGGCCCAGAAAACATGTACACTCCATATTTTTCAGTTCTGTGGAGTATTCCTTGCTTCCAAAGGATAACCCTTTTATAGAACATATTTAACACTTGGTTTCGAATTTCAGCCCCTCAGCCTCTAAATATCTGTAATTCGTTCTGTCAGCGATAAACCTAAATGACTCGGCATACTACTTCTAGGGATTAAGTGACGTCACATTCCCTGTTAAGAGGAACAACGAGGGGAAATTCAATATAGGTGGTGTAACTGGTCGAAGTAATCAATACATCTTCTACATTTCCATCAAAATTCACACATCAAAGCCTCTAAATATCTATTTTGTATTATGTTAAACGTGTTGCATGTTGCCTGGGCATAATCTTTAAAGGGTATGATTCGCGTCACATTCCCTAATATGGGGCCAAATAGGGGGGCAAATATGCAAGTGCCTAAAACTGATAACATATTTCACTCACCGTTCAAGTTTGAAACTATTTCGGATTCGCGGCATCTTAATATCTTTCATTTATTATGTTTAACATATAGACTGATGTCAGGGCACACTCGTTCATTGGGTGAAGTAGCGTCACATTCCATAGCAATGGGCCCAAGAGGGGAAATTAAAAAAATGTACTTAACATACTACTCATATGGGTCGTGTGGCGTCACATTCCCTAATATGGGGCCAAATAGGGGTGGGGGGGGGGGGGGCAATTATGCAAGTGGTTAAAAAATGAAAACATATTTCACATACCGTTTAAGTTTGAAAATATTTCGGAACCGCGGCCTCTTAATAACATTCATTTATTATGTTTAACATATAGACTGATGACAGGGCACAATCGTACATTGGGTGAAGTAGCGTCACATTCCCTAGTGTGGGGCCTTAAGAGGGGAAATTCAAAGGAAATACTGAAAATCGTTAAAATGCAAGTTTAACAAGTGGGTTTGAATTTCAGCACCCCAACCTCTAAATACCCGTCAGCCATTATGTTAATATGTTGCCTGATGCCTCTGCACACTTTTCATACGGGTCCATTTGCGTCACATTCCCTTACATATGGGTCCTACAATGGGGAAAGCCATGTGGGGGTGTAAATGGCCAACAAATTTGCAAAGTCTTGCTTGTTTTGTTACATTTTAGCCTCTCAGCCTCTAAATATTTGTAATTCGTTCTCTTAGCGATAAAGCTAGATGCCTCAACATACTACCCATATGGGTCGTGAGGCGTCGCATTCCCTAATTTGGGGCCACATATGTGGGGGTTGGGGCATTTATGCAAGTGACTCAAGAGAGTAACATACAAGCGTCTTTCACATAGCGTTCAAGTTTGAAAATAGTTCGGAACCGCAGTCTCTTAATAGCTTTCATTTATTATGTCTAACGTATAGACTGATGTCAGGGCACAATCGTACATTGGTTGAAGTAGCGTCACATTTCCTAGTATGAGGCCCAAAGAGGGGCGATTCAATGTAAGTTCTGAAAATCGTTGACTAATGCCAGTTTAACAAGTGGGTTTGAATTTCAGCACCACAGCCTCTAAATACCCGTCATCCATTATGTTTATTTCAGCACCACAGCCTCTAAATACCCGTCATCCATTATGTTTAACATGTTGCCTGATGCCTTGGCACACTTTTCATACGGGTCCATTTGCGTCACATTCCCTTACATAGGGGCCCTACAGAGGGGAAAGCCATGTAAGGGGTGTAAATGGCCAATAAATTATTGCATCTTTTGTTGAATTTTAGCCTCTCAGCCTCTCAATAGCTGTAATTCGTTCTCTTAGCGATAAAGCTAGATGCCTAAACGTACTACTCATATGGGTCAAGTGGCGTCACATTCCCTAATATGGGGCCAAATAGGGGGAGAATTATGCAAGTGACTCAAAAATGATAACATATTTCACATACCGTTCAAGTTCGAAACAATTTCGGAATGGCGGCCCATTAATATCTTTCATTTATTATGTTTAACATATAGACTGATGTCAGGGCCCAATCATACATTTGGTGAAGTAGCGTCACAATCCCTAGTATGGGGCCCAAAGAGGGGAAATTCAATGTAAGTACCTAAAATCGTTAAAAATGCAAGTTTTACAAGTGGGTTTGAATTTCAGCACCTCAGCCTCTCTATACACGTCATCCATTATGTTTAACATGTTGCCTGGTGCCTCTGCACACTTTTCATACGGGTACATTTGCGTAGGGGCCCGACAGTGGGGAAAGCCATCCTAGAGGTGTAAATGGCCAATTAATTCGCAAAGGCTTGCATGTTCTGTTGCATTTTAGCCTCTCAGCCTCTAAATATCTGTAATTCGTTCTCTTAGAGATAAAGCTAGATGCCTCAACATACTACTCATATGGGTCAAGTGGCGTCACATTCCTTAATATGCCAAATTGTGAGACAATTATGCAAGTGACTCAAAAATGATAACATATTTCACATACTGTTCAAGTTTGAAACTATTTCGGAGCCGCGGACTCTTAATATCTTTCATTTATTATGATCAACACACAGACTGATGTCAGGGCCCAATCGTTCATTGGGTGAAGTAGCGTCACATTTCCCTAGTATGGGGCCCAAAGAGGGGAAATTCATTGTACGTGCTGAAAAACGTTATAAATGCAAGTTTAACACTTGGGTTCGAATTTCATCCTCTTAACCTCTAAATATCTGTAATTCGTTCTGTCAGCGAGAAAGCTAAATGACTCTACATACTACTCATAGGGATCAAGTGGCGTCACATTCCCTCTTAAGTGGCCCATCGAGGGGAAATTCAATATAGGTGGTGTAAATGGTCGAAGTAATTAATACAGCCTCTACGTTTACATTAAAATTCACACATCAAAGCCTCTAAATATCTATATTGTATTATGTTAAACATATTCCTAGTTGCCTGGACATAATCATTAGAGGCTACGTTTCGCGTCATCTTCCCTTCTATGGAGCCGAATAGGGGGACAATTATGCTAGTGACTCGAAAATGATAACACATTTCACATACCGTTCTGGTTTGAAGATATTTCGGAACCGCAGCCTCTTAATATCTTTCATTAATTATGTTAACCATATAGACTGATGTCAGAGCAAAATCGAACATTGGGTGAAGTAGGGTCACATTCCCTAGTATTGGGCCCAAAGAGGGGACATTCAGTGTACGTGCTGAAAATCGTTATAAATGCAAGTTTAACACGTGGGTTCGAATTTCAGCCTCTCAGCCTCTAATTATCTGTAATTCGTTCTGTCAGCGATAAAGCTAAATGACTCGGCATACTACTCATAGGGTCAAGTGGCGTCACATTCATTGTTAAGGGGACCGACAAGGGGAAATTCAATAAAGGTGGTGTAAATGGTCGAAGTAATTAATACAGCCTCTACATTTACATTAAAATTCGCACATCAAACCCTCTAAATATCTATATTCTATTACAGTAAACTTGTTGCTAGTTGCCTGGATCTAATCCTTAGAGGGTATGTTTCGCGTCACATTCCCTGATATTGGGCCCAATAGGGGGAACAATTATGCAAGTGACTCAAAAATGAAAACAAATTTCCCATACCGTTCAAATTTGAAGATATTTCGGAACCGCAGCCTCTTAATACCTTTAATTTATTATGTTTACCATATGGACTGATGTCAGAGTAAGATCGTACTTAGGGTGAATTGGCGTCACATTCCCTAGTATGGGGCCCAAAGAGGGGAAATTCAGTGTAAGTGCTGAAAATCGTTATAAATGCAAGTTCAACACTCGGGTTCGAAATTCAGTCTCTCAGCCTCTAAATATCTGCAATTCTTTCTGTTAGCGATAAAGCTAAATGACTCGGCATACTACTCATAGGGATCAAGTGGTGTCACATTCCCTGTTAAGGGGACCAGCGAGGGGAAATTCAATATAGGTGGTGAAAATGGTCGAAGTAATTAATACAGCGTCTAAATTTCATTAAAATTCACACACCAAAGCCTCTAAATATCTATATTGTATTATAGTAAACTTGTTGCTAGTTGCCTGCATATAATCCTTAAGAGGGTATGTTTTGCGTCACATTCCCTTATATGGGGCCCAATAGAGGGACAATTATGCTAGTGACTAAAAAATGATAATACATTTCACATACCGTTCAAATTTGAAGATATTTCGATACCGCAGCCTCTTAATATCTTTTATTTATAATGTTTACCATATAGACTGATGTCAGAGCAAGATCGTACTTTGGGTGAATTTGCGTCACATTTCCTAGCATTGGGCCCAAAGAGGGGAAATTCAGTGTAAGTGCTGAAAATCGTTATAAATGCAAGTTTAACACTTGGGTTCGAATTTCAGCCTCTCAGCCTCTAAATATCTGCACTTCGTTCTGTTAGCGATAAAGCTAAATGACTCGGCATGCTACACATAGGGATCAAGTGGTGTCACATTCCCTGTTTAGGGGACCGACGAGGGGAAATTCAATATAGGTGGTGTAAATGGTCGAAGTTATTAATACAGCCTCTACATTTACATTAAAATTCGCACATCAAAGCCTCTAAATATCTATATTGTATTATAGTAAACTTGTTGCTAGTTACATGCATATAATCCTTAGCGGGTATGTTTTGCGTCACATTCCCTTATATGGGGCCCAATAGGGGTTCAATTATGTCAGTGACTCAAAAATGATAACACATTTCACATACCGCGCAAATTTGAAGTTATTTCGGAACCGCAGCCTCTTAATGTATTTCATTTATTATGCTTATCATATAGACTAATTTCAGAGCAAGATCGTACTGTGGGTGAAGTAGCGTCACATTCCCTAGTATGGGGCCCAAAGTGGTGAAATTCAGTGTAAGTGCTGAAAATCGTTATAAATGCAAGTTTAACACTTTGGTTCGAATTTCAGCCTCTCAGCCTCTAAATATCTGTAATTCGTACAATCAGCTATAAAG
The DNA here is from genome assembly GCA_963580285.1 of Lucinisca nassula. Lineage (NCBI taxonomy): Eukaryota > Metazoa > Mollusca > Bivalvia > Lucinida > Lucinidae > Lucinisca > Lucinisca nassula. The sequence goes on along the minus strand of OY757015.1, from coordinate 3,500,153 downwards.
CTAAATATCTCAGCATACTACTAATAGTGATCAAGTGGCGTCACATTCCCTGTTAAGGTGACCGACGAGGGGGAATTCAATATAGGTGGTGTAAATGGTCGAAGTAATTAATACAGCCTCTACATTTACATTAAAATTCACTCATCAAAGCCTATTAATATCTATATTGTATTATGTTAAACACGTTCCTAGTTGCCGGGACATAATTCTTAGAGGGTAGGATTTGCGTCACATTCCCTTATATGGGGCCCAATAGGGGGGACAATTATGCAAGTGACTCAAAAATGAAAACAAATTTCACATACCGTTCAAATTTGAAGATATTACGGAACCGCAGCCTCTTAATACCTTTTATTTATTATGTTTACCATATGGAATGATGTCAGAGCAAGATCGTACTTAGGGTGAATTGGCGTCACATTCCCTAGTATGGGGCCCAAAGAGGGAAAATTCAGCGTAAGTGCTGAAAATCGTTATAAATGCAAGTTCAACACTCGGGTTCGAAATTCAGCCTCTCAGCCTCTAAATATCTGTAATTCGTTCAATCAGCGATAAAGCTAAATATCTCAGCATACTACTAATAGTGATCAAGTGGCGTCACATTCCCTGTTAAGGTGACCGACGAGGGGGAATTCAATATAGGTGGTGTAAATGGTCGAAATAATTAATACAGCCTCTACATTTACATTAAAATTCACTCATCAAAGCCTCTAAATATCTATATTGTATTATGTTAAACACGTTCCTAGTTGCCGGGACATAATTCTTAGAGGGTAGGATTTGCGTCACATTCCCTTATATGGGGCCCAATAGGGGGACAATTATGCAAGTGACTAAAAAATGAAAACAAATTTCACATACCGTTCAAATTTGAAGATATTTCGGAACCGCAGCCTCTTAATATCTTTCATTTATTATGTTTACCATAAAGACTGATGTCAGAGTAAGATCGTACTTAGGGTGAATTGGCGTCACATTCCCTAGTATGGGGCCCAAAGAGGGGACATTCAGTGTAAGTGCTGAAAATCGTTATAAATGCAAGTTCAACACTCGGGTTCGAAATTCAGCCTCTCCGCCTCTAAATATCTGCAATTCGTTCTGTTAGCGATAAAGCTAAATGACTCGGCATACTACTCATTTGGATCAAGTGGCGTCACATTCCCCGTTCAGGGGACCAACGAGGGGAAATTCAATATAGGTGGTGTAAAAGGTCGAAGTCATTAATACAGCCTCGACATATACATTAAAATTTATACATCAAAGCCTCTAAATATCTTTATTGTATTACAGTATACGTGTTGCTAGTTGACTGCATATAATCCTTCGAGGGCATGTTTTGCGTCACATTCCCTGATATGGGACACAATAGGGAGACAATTATGCAAGTGACTCCAAAATGATAACCCATTTCACATATCGTTCAATTTTGTAACTATTTCGGAACCGCAGCCTCTTAATATCTTTCATTTATTGTGTTTACCACATTCCCCGTTCAGGGGACCAACGAGGGGAAATTCAATATAGGTGGTGTAAATGTTCGGAGTAAATAATACAGCCTCTACATTTACATTAAAATTCACACATCAAAGCCTCTAAATATCTATATTGTATTAGGTTAAACATGTCCCTAGTTGCCTAGACAAAATCCTTAGAAGGTATGATTTGCGTCACATTCCCTGATATGGGGCCCAATAGGCGGACAATTATGCAAGTGACTCCAAAATGATAACCAATTTCACATATCGTTCAATTTTGAAACTATTTCGGAAACGCAGCCTCTTAATATCTTTCATTTATCATGTTTACCATATAGACAGATGTCAATGCAAAATCGTACATTGGGTGAAGTAGCGTCACATTCCCTAGTATGGGGCCCAAAGAGGGGAAATTCAGTATAAGTGCTGAAAATCGTTATAAACGCAAGTTTAACACGTGGGTTCGATTTTCAGCCTCTCAGCCTCTAAATATCTGCATTTCGTTCTGTCAGCGATAAAGATAAATGACTCGGCATACTACTCATAGGGATCAAGTGGCGTCATTTTCCCTGTTAAGGGGACCAACGAGGGGAAAATCAATATAGGTGGCGTAAATGTTTGGAGTAAATAATACAGCCTCTACATTTACATTAAAATTCACACATCAAAGCCTCTAAATATCTATATTGTATTAGGTTAAACATGTTCCTAGTTGCCTAGACAAAATCCTTAGAGGGTATGATTTGCGTCACATTCCCTGATATGGGGCCCAATAGGCGGACAATTATGCAAGTGACTCCAAAATGATAACCCATTTCAGATATCCTTCAATTTTGAAACTATTTCGGAACCGCAGCCTCTTAATATCTTTCATTTATTATGTTTACCATATAGACTGATGTCAGGGCAAAATCGTTCATTGGGTGAAGTAGCGTCACATTCCCTAGTATGGGGCCCAAAGAGGGGAAAATCAGTATAAGTGCTGAAAATCGTTATAAACGCAAGTTTAACACGTGGGTTCGATTTTCAGCCTCTCAGCCTCTAAATATCTGTATTTCGTTCTGTCAGCGATAAAGCTAAATGACTCGGTATACTATTCATAGGGATCAAGTGGCGTCACATTCCCTGTTAAGGGGACCAACGAGGGGAAAATCAATATAGGTGGTGTAAATGTTCGGAGTAAATAATAAAGCCTCTACATTTACACTAAAATTCACACATCAAAGCCTCTAAATATCTATATTGTATTATGTTAAACATGTGTCTAGTTGCCTATACAAAATCCTTAGAGGGTATGATTCGCGTCACATTCCCTGATATGGGGCCCAATAGGGGGACAATTATGCAAGTGACTCCAAAATGATAACCCATTTCAGATATCCTTCCATTTTGAAACTATTTCGGAACCGCAGCCTCTTAATATCTTTCATTTATCATATTTACCATATAGACTGATGTCAGAGCAAAATCGTACATTGGGTGAAGTAGCGTCACATTCCCTAGTATGGGGCCCAAAGAGGGGAAATTCAGTATAAGTGCTGAAAATCGTTATAAATGCAAGTTTAACACGTGGGTTCGATTTTCAGCCTTTCAGCCTCTCTATATCTGCATTTCGTTTTGTCAGCGATAAAGCTAAATGACTCGGCATACTATTCATAGGGATCAAGTGGCGTCACATTCCCTGTTAAGGGGACCAACGAGGGGAAAATCAATATAGGTGGTGTAAATGTTCGGAGTAAATAATACAGCCTCTACATTTACATTAAAATTCACACATCAAAGCCTCTAAATATCTATATTGTATTAGGTTAAACATGTTCCTAGTTGCCTAGAAAAATCCTTAGAGGGTATGATTTGCGTCACATTCCCTGATATGGGGCCCAATAGGGGGACCATTATGCAAGTGACTCCAAAATGATAACCCATTTCAGATATCCTTCAATTTTGAAACTATTTCGGAACCGCAGCCTCTTAATATCTTTCATTTATCATGTTTACCATATAGACTGATGTCAGGGTAAAATCGTTCATTGGGTGAAGTAGCGTCACATTCCCTAGTATGGGGCCCAAAGAGGGGAAATTCAGTGTAAGTGCTGAAAATCGTTATAAATGCAAGTTTAACACGTGGGTTCGATTTTCAGCCTCTCAGCCTCTAAATATCTGCATTTCGTTCTGTCAGCGATAAAGCTAAATGACTCGGCATACCCCTCATAGGGATCAAGTGGCGTCACATTCCCTGTTAAGGGGACCAACGAGGGGAAAATCAATATAGGTGGTGTAAATGTTCGGAGTAAATAATAAAGCCTCTACATTTACATTAAAATTCACACATCAAAGCCTCTAAATATCTATATTGTATTAGGTTAAACATGTGTCTAGTTGCCTAGACAAAATCCTTAGAGGGTATGATTTGCGCCACATTCCCTGATATGGGGCCCAATAGGGGGACAATTATGCAAGTGACTCCAAAATGATAACCCATTTCAGATATCCTTCAATTTTGAAACTATTTCGGAACCGCAGCCTCTTAATATCTTTCATTTATTATGTTTACCATATAGACTGATGTCAGGGCAAAATCGTTCATTGGGTGAAGTAGCGTCACATTCCCTAGTATGGGGCCCAAAGAGGGGAAATTCAGTGTAAGTGCTGAAAATCGTTATAAATGCAAGTTTAACACGTGGGTTCGATTTTCAGCCTCTCAGCCTCTAAATATCTGCATTTCGTTCTGTCAGCGATAAAGCTAAATGACTCGGCATACTCCTCATAGGGATCAAGTGGCGTCACATTCCCTGTTAAGGGGACCAACGAGGGGAAAATCAATATAGGTGGTGTAAATGTTCGGAGTAAATAATAAAGCCTCTACATTTACATTAAAATTCACACATCAAAGCCTCTAAATATCTATATTGTATTAGGTTAAACATGTGTCTAGTTGCCTAGACAAAATCCTTAGAGGGTATGATTTGCGTCACATTCCCTGATATGGGGCCCAATAGGGGGACAATTATGCAAGTGACTCCAAAATGATAACCCATTTCACATATCGTTCAATTTTGAAACTATTTCGGAACCGCAGCCTCTTAATATCTTTCATTTATCATGTTAACCATATAGACTGATGTCAGGGCAAAATCGTTCATTGGGTGAAGTAGCGTCACATTCCCTAGTATGGGGCCCAAAGAGGGGAAATTCAGTGTAAGTGCTGAAAATCGTTATAAATGCAAGTTTAACACGTGGGTTCGATTTTCAGCCTCTCAGCCTCTAAATATCTGCATTTCGTTCTGTCAGCGATAAAGCTAAATGACTCGGCATACTCCTCATAGGGATGAAGTGGCGTCACATTCCCTGTTAAGGGGACCAACGAGGGGAAAATCAATATAGTTGGAGTAAATGTTCGGAGTAAATAATACAGCCTCTACATTTACATTAAAATTCACACATCAAAGCCTCTAAATATCTATATTGTATTATGTTAAACATGTGTCTAGTTGCCGAGACAAAATCCTTAGAGGGTATGATTTGCGTCACATTCCCTGATATGGGGCCCAATAGGGGGACAATTATGCAAGTGACTCCAAAATGATAACCCATTTCAGATATCCTTCAATTTTGAAACTATTTCGGAACCGCAGCCTCTTAATATCTTTCATTTATTATGTTTACCATATAGACTGATGTCAGGGCAAAATCGTTCATTGGGTGAAGTAGCTTCACATTCCCTAGTATGGGGCCCAAAGAGGGGAAAATCAGTGTAAGTGCTGAAAATCGTTATAAATGCAAGTTTAACACGTGGATTCGATTTTCAGCCTATCAGCCTCTAAATATCTGCATTTCGTTCTGTCAGCGATAAAGCTAAATGACTCGGCATACTACTCATAGGGATCAAGTGGCGTCACATTCCCTGTTAAGGGGACCAACGAGGGGAAAATCAATATAGGTGGCGTAAATGTTCGGAGTAAATAATACAGCCTCTACATTTACATTAAAATTCACACATCAAAGCCTCTAAATATCTATATTGTATTATGTTAAACATGTGTCTAGTTGCCGAGACAAAATCCTTAGAGGGTATGATTTGCGTCACATTCCCTGATATGGGGCCCAATAGGGGGACAATTATGCAAGTGACTCCAAAATGATAACCCATTTCAGATATCCTTCAATTTTGAAACTATTTCGGAACCGCAGCCTCTTAATATCTTTCATTTATTATGTTTACCATATAGACTGATGTCAGGGCAAAATCGTTCATTGGGTGAAGTAGCGTCACATTCCCTAGTATGGGGCCCAAAGAGGGGAAAATCAGTGTAAGTGCTGAAAATCGTTATAAATGCAAGTTTAACACGTGGATTCGATTTTCAGCCTCTCAGCCTCTAAATATCTGCATTTCGTTCTGTCAGCGATAAAGCTAAATGACTCGGCATACTACTCATAGGGATCAAGTGGCGTCACATTCCCTGTTAAGGGGACCAACGAGGGGAAAATCAATATAGGTGGTGTAAATGTTCGGAGTAAATAATACAGCCTCTACATTTACATTAAAAATCACACATCAAAGCCTCTAAATGTCTATATTGTATTAGGTTAAACATGTTCCTAGTTGCCTAGACAAAATCCTTAGAGGGTATGATTCGCGTCACATTCCCTGATATGGGGCCCAATAGGGGGACAATTATGCAAGTGACTCCAAAATGATAACCCATTTCACATATCGTTCAATTTTGAAACTATTTCGGAACGGCAGCCTCTTAATATCTTTCATTTATTATGTTTACCATATAGACTGATGTCAGAGCAAAATCGTACATTGGGTGAAGTAGCGTCACATTCCCTAGTATGGGGCCCAAAGAGGGGAAATTCAGTATAAGTGCTGAAAATCGTTATAAATGCAAGTTTAACACGTGGGTTCGATTTTCAGCCTTTCAGCCTCTCAATATCTGCATTTCGTTTTGTCAGCGATAAAGCTAAATGACTCGGCATACTATTCATAGGGATCAAGTGGCGTCACATTCCCTGTTAAGGGGACCAACGAGGGGAAAATTAATATAGGTGGTGTAAATGTTCGGAGTAAATAATACAGCCTCTACATTTACATTAAAATTCACACATCAAAGCCTCTAAATATCTATATTGTATTAGGTTAAACATGTTCCTAGTTGCCTAGAAAAATCCTTAGAGGGTATGATTTGCGTCACATTCCCTGATATGGGGCCCAATAGGGGGACAATTATGCAAGTGACTCCAAAATGATAACCCATTTCAGATATCCTTCAATTTTGAAACTATTTCGGAACCGCAGCCTCTTAATATCTTTCATTTATCATGTTTACCATATAGACTGATGTCAGGGTAAAATCGTTCATTGGGTGAAGTAGCGTCACATTCCCTAGTATGGGGCCCAAAGAGGGAAAATTCAGTGTAAGTGCTGAAAATCGTTATAAATGCAAGTTTAACACGTGGGTTCGATTTTCAGCCTCTCAGCCTCTAAATATCTGCATTTCGTTCTGTCAGCGATAAAGCTAAATGACTCGGCATACTCCTCAAAGGGATCAAGTGGCGTCACATTCCCTGTTAAGGGGACCAACGAGGGGAAAATCAATATAGGTGGTGTAAATGTTCGGGTAAATAAAAAAGCCTCTACATTTACATTAAAATTCACACATCAAAGCCTCTAAATATCTATATTGTATTAGGTTAAACATGTTCCTAGTTGCCTAGACAAAATCCTTAGAGGGTATGATTCGCGTCACATTCCCTGATATGGGGCCCAATAGGGGGACAATTATGCAAGTGACTCCAAAATGATAACCCATTTCACATATCGTTCAATTTTGAAACTATTTCGGGACCGCAGCCTCTTAATATCTTTCATTTATTATGTTTACCATATAGACTGATGTATGAGCAAAATCGTACATTGGGTGAAGTAGCGTCACATTCCTTAGTATGGGGCCCAAAGAGGGGAAAATCAGTGTAAGTGCTGAAAATCGTTATAAATGCAAGTTTAACACGTGGGTTCGATTTTCAGCCTCTCAGCCTCTAAATATCTGCATTTCGTTCTGTCAGCGATAAAGCTAAATGACTCGGCATACTCCTCTTAGGGATCAAGTGGCGTCACATTCCCTGTTAAGGGGACCAACGAGGGGAAAATCAATATAGGTGGTGTAAATGTTCGGAGTAAATAATACAGCCTCTACATTTACATTAAAATTCACACATCAAAGCCTCTAAATATCTATATTGTATTATGTTAAACATGTGTCTAGTTGCCGAGACAAAATCCTTAGAGGGTATGATTTGCGTCACATTCCCTGATATGGGGCCCAATAGGGGGACAATTATGCAAGTGACTCCAAAATGATAACCCATTTCAGATATCCTTCAATTTTGAAACTATTTCGGAACCGCAGCCTCTTAATATCTTTCATTTATTATGTTTACCATATAGACTGATGTCAGGGCAAAATCGTTCATTGGGTGAAGTAGCGTCACATTCCCTAGTATGGGGCCCAAAGAGGGGAAAATCAGTGTAAGTGCTGAAAATCGTTATAAATGCAAGTTTAACACGTGGATTCGATTTTCAGCCTCTCAGCCTCTAAATATCTGCATTTCGTTCTGTCAGCGATAAAGCTAAATGACTCGGCATACTACTCATAGGGATCAAGTGGCGTCACATTCCCTGTTAAGGGGACCAACGAGGGGAAAATCAATATAGGTGGTGTAAATGTTCGGAGTAAATAAAAAAGCCTCTACATTTACATTAAAATTCACACATCAAAGCCTCTAAATATCTATATTGTATTAGGTTAAACATGTGTCTAGTTGCCTAGACAAAATCCTTAGAGGGTATGATTTGCGTCACATTCCCTGATATGGGGCCCAATAGGGGGACAATTATGCAAGTGACTCCAAAATGATAACCCATTTCACATATCGTTCAATTTTGAAACTATTTCGGAACCGCAGCCTCTTAATATCTTTCATTTATCATGTTTACCATATAGACTGATGTCAGGGCAAAATCGTTCATTGGGTGAAGTAGCGTCACATTCCCTAGTATGGGACCCAAAGAGGGGAAATTCAGTGTAAGTGCTGAAAATCGTTATAAATGCAAGTTTAACACGTGGGTTCGATTTTCAGCCTCTCAGCCTCTAAATATCTGCATTTCGTTCTGTCAGCGATAAAGCTAAATGACTCGGCATACTCCTCATAGGGATGAAGTGGCGTCACATTCCCTGTTAAGGGGACCAACGAGGGGAAAATCAATATAGTTGGAGTAAATGTTCGGAGTAAATAATACAGCCTCTACATTTACATTAAAATTCACACATCAAAGCCTCTAAATATCTATATTGTATTATGTTAAACATGTGTCAAGTTGCCGAGACAAAATCCTTAGAGGGTATGATTTGCGTCACATTCCCTGATATGGGGCCCAATAGGGGGACAATTATGCAAGTGACTCCAAAATGATAACCCATTTCAGATATCCTTCAATTTTGAAACTATTTCGGAACCGCAGCCTCTTAATATCTTTCATTTATTATGTTTACCATATAGACTGATGTCAGGGCAAAATCGTTCATTGGGTGAAGTAGCGTCACATTCCCTAGTATGGGGCCCAAAGAGGGGAAAATCAGTGTAAGTGCTGAAAATCGTTATAAATGCAAGTTTAACACGTGGATTCGATTTTCAGCCTCTCAGCCTCTAAATATCTGCATTTCGTTCTGTCAGCGATAAAGCTAAATGACTCGGCATACTACTCATAGGGATCAAGTGGCGTCACATTCCCTGTTAAGGGGACCAACGAGGGGAAAATCAATATAGGTGGTGTAAATGTTCGGAGTAAATAATACAGCCTCTACATTTACATTAAAATTCACACATCAAAGCCTCTAAATATCTATATTGTATTAGGTTAAACATGTTCCTAGTTGCCTAGACAAAATCCTTAGAGGGTATGATTCGCGTCACATTCCCTGATATGGGGCCCAATAGGGGGACAATTATGCAAGTGACTCCAAAATGATAACCCATTTCACATATCGTTCAATTTTGAAACTATTTCGGAACCGCAGCCTCTTAATATCTTTCATTTATTATGTTTACCATATAGACTGATGTATGAGCAAAATCGTACATTGGGTGAAGTAGCGTCACATTCCTTAGTATGGGGCCCAAAGAGGGGAAAATCAGTGTAAGTGCTGAAAATCGTTATAAATGCAAGTTTAACACGTGGGTTCGATTTTCAGCCTCTCAGCCTCTAAATATCTGCATTTCGTTCTGTCAGCGATAAAGCTAAATGACTCGGCATACTCCTCATAGGGATCAAGTGGCGTCACATTCCCTGTTAAGGGGACCAACGAGGGGAAAATCAATATAGGTGGTGTAAATGTTCGGAGTAAATAATACAGCCTCTACATTTACATTAAAATTCACACATCAAAGCCTCTAAATATCTATATTGTATTATGTTAAACATGTTCCTAGTTGCCTAGACAAAATCCTTAGAGGGTATGATTCGCGTCACATTCCCTGATATGGGACCCAATAGGGGGACAATTATGCAAGTGACTCCAAAATGATAACCCATTTCACATATCGTTCAATTTTGAAACTATTTCGGAACCGCAGCCTCTTAATATCTTTCATTTATTATGTTTACCATATAGACTGATGTCAGAGCAAAATCGTACATTGGGTGAAGTAGCGTCACATTCCCTAGTATGGGGCCCAAAGAGGGGAAATTCAGTGTAAGTGCTGAAAATCGTTATAAATGCAAGTTTAACACGTGTGTTCGATTTTCAGCCTCTCAGCCTCTAAATATCTGCATTTCGTTCTGTCAGCGATAAAGCTAAATGACTCGGCATACTCCTCATAGGGATGAAGTGGCGTCACATTCCCTGTTAAGGGGACCAACGAGGGGAAACTCAATATAGTTGGAGTAAATGTTCGGAGTAAATAATACAGCCTCTACATTTACATTAAAATTCACACATCAAAGCCTCTAAATATCTATATTGTATTATGTTAAACATGTGTCTAGTTGCCGTGACAAAATCCTTAGAGGGTATGATTTGCGTCACATTCCCTGATATGGGGCCCAATAGGGGGACAATTATGCAAGTGACTCCAAAATGATAACCCATTTCAGATATCCTTCAATTTTGAAACTATTTCGGAACCGCAGCCTCTTAATATCTTTCATTTATTATGTTTACCATATAGACTGATGTCAGGGCAAAATCGTTCATTGGGTGAAGTAGCGTCACATTCCCTAGTATGGGGCCCAAAGAGGGGAAATTCAGTGTAAGTGCTGAAAATCGTTATAAATGCAAGTTTAACACGTGGATTCGATTTTCAGCCTCTCAGCCTCTAAATATCTGCATTTCGTTCTGTCAGCGATAAAGCTAAATGACTCGGCATACTACTCATAGGGATCAAGTGGCGTCACATTCCCTGTTAAGGGGACCAACGAGGGGAAAATCAATATAGGTGGCGTAAATGTTCGGAGTAAATAATACAGCCTCTACATTTACATTAAAATTCACACATCAAAGCCTCTAAATATCTATATTGTATTAGGTTAAACATGTTCCTAGTTGCCTAGACAAAATCCTTAGAGGGTATGATTCGCGTCACATTCCCTGATATGGGGCCCAATAGGGGGACAATTATGCAAGTGACTCCAACATGATAACCCATTTCACATATCGTTCAATTTTGAAACTATTTCGGAACCGCAGCCTCTTAATATCTTTCATTTATTATGTTTACCATATAGACTGATGTCAGAGCAAAATCGTACATTGGGTGAAGTAGCGTCACATTCCCTAGTATGGGGCCCAAAGAGGGGAAATTCAGTATAAGTGCTGAAAATCGTTATAAATGCAAGTTTAACACGTGGGTTCGATTTTCAGCCTTTCAGCCTCTCAATATCTGCATTTCGTTTTGTCAGCGATAAAGCTAAATGACTCGGCATACTATTCCTAGGGATCAAGTGGCGTCACATTCCCTGTTAAGGGGACCAACGAGGGGAAAATCAACATAGGTGGTGTAAATGTTCGGAGTAAATAATACAGCCTCTACATTTACATTAAAATTCACACATCAAAGCCTCTAAATATCTATATTGTATTAGGTTAAACATGTTCCTAGTTGCCTAGAAAAATCCTTAGAGGGTATGATTTGCGTCACATTCCCTGATATGGGGCCCAATAGGGGGACAATTATGCAAGTGACTCCAAAATGATAACCCATTTCAGATATCCTTCAATTTTGAAACTATTTCGGAACCGCAGCCTCTTAATATCTTTCATTTATCATGTTTACCATATAGACTGATGTCAGGGTAAAATCGTTCATTGGGTGAAGTAGCGTCACATTCCCTAGTATGGGGCCCAAAGAGAGGAAATTCAGTGTAAGTGCTGAAAATCGTTATAAATGCAAGTTTAACACGTGGGTTCGATTTTCAGCCTCTCAGCCTCTAAATATCTGCATTTCGTTCTGTCAGCGATAAAGCTAAATGACTCGGCATACTCCTCATAGGGATCAAGTGGCGTCACATTCCCTGTTAAGGGGACCAACGAGGGGAAAATCAATATAGGTGGTGTAAATGTTCGGAGTAAATAAAAAAGCCTCTACATTTACATTAAAATTCACACATCAAAGCCTCTAAATATCTATATTGTATTAGGTTAAACATGTGTCTAGTTGCCTAGACAAAATCCTTAGAGGGTATGATTTGCGTCACATTCCCTGATATGGGGCCCAATAGGGGGACAATTATGCAAGTGACTCCAAAATGATAACCCATTTCACATATCGTTCAATTTTGAAACTATTTCGGAACCGCAGCCTCTTAATATCTTTCATTTATCATGTTTACCATATAGACTGATGTCAGGGCAAAATCGTTCATTGGGTGAAGTAGCGTCACATTCCCTAGTATGGGGCCCAAAGAGGGGAAATTCAGTGTAAGTGCTGAAAATCGTTATAAATGCAAGTTTAACACGTGGGTTCGATTTTCAGCCTCTCAGCCTCTAAATATCTGCATTTCGTTCTGTCAGCGATAAAGCTAAATGACTCGGCATACTCCTCATAGGGATGAAGTGGCGTCACATTCCCTGTTAAGGGGACCAACGAGGGGAAAATCAATATAGTTGGAGTAAATGTTCGGAGTAAATAATACAGCCTCTACATTTACATTAAAATTCACACATCAAAGCCTCTAAATATCTATATTGTATTATGTTAAACATGTGTCTAGTTGCCGAGACAAAATCCTTAGAGGGTATGATTTGCGTCACATTCCCTGATATGGGGCCCAATAGGGGGACAATTATGCAAGTGACTCCAAAATGATAACCCATTTCAGATATCCTTCAATTTTGAAACTATTTCGGAACCGCAGCCTCTTAATATCTTTCATTTATTATGTTTACCATATAGACTGATGTCAGGGCAAAATCGTTCATTGGGTGAAGTAGCGTCACATTCCCTAGTATGGGGCCCAAAGAGGGGAAAATCAGTGTAAGTGCTGAAAATCGTTATAAATGCAAGTTTAACACGTGGATTCGATTTTCAGCCTCTCAGCCTCTAAATATCTGCATTTCGTTCTGTCAGCGATAAAGCTAAATGACTCGGCATACTACTCATAGGGGTCAAGTGGCGTCACATTCCCTGTTAAGGGGACCAACGAGGGGAAAATCAATATAGGTGGTGTAAATGTTCGGAGTAAATAATACAGCCTCTACATTTACATTAAAATTCACACATCAAAGCCTCTAAATATCTATATTGTATTAGGTTAAACATGTTCCTAGTTGCCTAGACAAAATCTTTAGAGGGTATGATTCGCGTCACATTCCCTGATATGGGGCCCAATAGGGGGACAATTATGCAAGTGACTCCAAAATGATAACCCATTTCACATATCGTTCAATTTTGAAACTATTTCGGAACCGCAGCCTCTTAATATCTTTCATTTATTATGTTTACCATATAGACTGATGTATGAGCAAAATCGTACATTGGGTGAAGTAGCGTCACATTCCTTAGTATGGGGCCCAAAGAGGGGAAAATCAGTGTAAGTGCTGAAAATCGTTATAAATGCAAGTTTAACACGTGGGTTCGATTTTCAGCCTCTCAGCCTCTAAATATCTGCATTTCGTTCTGTCAGCGATAAAGCTAAATGACTCGGCATACTCCTCATAGGGATCAAGTGGCGTCACATTCCCTGTTAAGGGGACCAACGAGGGGAAAATCAATATAGGTGGTGTAAATGTTCGGAGTAAATAATACAGCCTCTACATTTACATTAAAATTCACACATCAAAGCCTCTAAATATCTATATTGTATTATGTTAAACATGTGTCTAGTTGCCTAGACAAAATCCTTAGAGGGTATGACTCGCGTCACATTCCCTGATATGGGACCCAATAGGGTGACAATTATGCAAGTGACTCCAAAATGATAACCCATTTCACATATCGTTCAATTTTGAAACTATTTCGGAACCGCAGCCTCTTAATATCTTTCATTTATTATGTTTACCATATAGACTGATGTCAGAGCAAAATCGTACATTGGGTGAAGTAGCGTCACATTCCTTAGTATGGGGCCCAAAGAGGAGAAATTCAGTGTAAGTGCTGAAAATCGTTATAAATGCAAGTTTAACACGTGTGTTCGATTTTCAGCCTCTCAGCCTCTAAATATCTGCATTTCGTTCTGTCAGCGATAAAGCTAAATGACTCGGCATACTCCTCATAGGGATCAAGTGGCGTCACATTCCCTGTTAAGGGGACCAACGAGGGGAAAATCAATATAGGTGGTGTAAATGTTCGGAGAAAATAATACAGCCTCTACATTTACATTAAAATTCACACATCAAAGCCTCTAAATATCTATATTGTATTATGTTAAACATGTGTCTAGTTGCCTGGACAAAATCCTTAGAGGGTATGATTCGCGTCACATTCCCTGATATGGGGGCCCAATAGGGGGACAATTATGCAAGTGACTCCAAAATGATAACCCATTTCACATATCGTTCAATTTTGAAACTATTTCGGAACCGCAGCCTCTTAATATCTTTCATTTATTATGTTTACCATATAGACTGATGTCAAAGCAAAATCGTACATTGGGTGAAGTAGCGTCACATTCCTTAGTATGCCGCCCAAAGAGGGAAAAAATCAGTGTGAGTGCTGAAAATCGTTATAAATGCAAGTTTAACACGTGGGTTCGATTTTTAGCCTCTCAGCCTCTAAATATCTGCATTTCGTTGTGTCAGCGATAAAGCTAAATGACTCGGCATACTACTCATAGGGATCAAGTGGCGTCACATTCCCTGTTAAGGTGACCAATGAAGGGGAAATCAATATAGGTGGTGTAAATGTTCGGAGTAAATAATACAGCCTCTACATTTACATTAAAATTCACACATCAAAGCCTCTAAATATCTATATTGTATTATGTTAAACATGTGTCTAGTTGCCTAGACAAAATCCTTAGAGGGTATGATTCGCGTCACATTCCCTGATATGGGGCCCAATAGGGAGACAATTATGCAAGTGACTCCAAAATGATAACCCATTTCACATATCGTTCAATTTTGAAACTATTTCGGAACCGCAGCCTCTTAATATCTTTCATTTATTATGTTTACCATATAGACTGATGTATGAGCAAAATCGTACATTGGGTGAAGTAGCGTCACATTCCTTAGTATGGGGCCCAAAGAGGGGAAAATCAGTGTAAGTGCTGAAAATCGTTATAAATGCAAGTTTAACACGTGGGTTCGATTTTCAGCCTCTCAGCCTCTAAATATCTGCATTTCGTTCTGTCAGCGATAAAGCTAAATGACTCGGCATACTCCTCATAGGGATCAAATGGCGTCACATTCCCTGTTAAGGGGCCCAACGAGGTGAAATTCATTATAAGTGGTGCAAATGGTCTAAGTAATCAATACAGTTAAACAGTTACATTAAAATTCACACACCAAAACCTCTAAATATCTATATTATATAAAGTTAAACATGCAGCTGATGGGATAGGCATATTCTTCAGAGGGTATGACTCGCGTCACATTCCACATATATGGGGCCCAGTAGGGGACAATTATACAAGTGACACAAAGATGATAACAAATATCACATACCGTTCAAGATTGATTATATTTCGGAACCCCGACCCGTTAATATCTTTCATATAATATGTTTATCATTTAGAATGATGTCAGTACATAATCATACAATAGGTCAAGAAGCGTCACATTCTTTTGTATGGGGTCCAAAGAAGGGAAATTCCATTTAACTAATTAAAATCGTTCAAAATGCACGTTTAACATGTATGTGTGTATTTCGGCACCCAAGCCTCTAAATACATGTCATCCATTATGTTCAACATGTTGCCTGATGCCTATGCACACTCTTAAAATGGGTACGATTGCGTCACATTCCCTTACACGAGGCCCTACAGTGGGGGAAAAGTCATATAAGGGATGTAAATGGCCAATAAATTCGCAAAGTCTTGAACGTTGTGTTAAATTTCATCATCTCATCCTCTGAATATCCGAAATTCGTTCTCTAGGCGATAAAGCTAGATGCCTCGGCATACTTCTCACGTGGCTCATGTGGCGTCACATTCGCTGTCAATGGGACCAACGAGGGGAAATTCATTATAGGTGATATAAATGGTCGAAGGCATTAATACAGCTTTAAATTTACATTTAAATTCACACACCAAATATGTTCTAGAAATGTGTTATCCTTTGGGACAAGTAATACACCACAGAACTAAAAAATATGAAGTGTACATGTTTTCTGGGCCAGACTAGCTAGTTTCGGCCAATTAGGCCTCATCTGTGACCCTCAAATATTTTCAAGATTCCACATTGGAATCAATGATGCCAAAGGACAAGAAAATATAAACTACACTATAATTTAGGGCAGGGAGACTTTTTACGGCCGCCACACATTCCCAGACACCAGCTGTAGTGTCGTTAAACAGTGCTATAAATGGTTATGAAGCCTCTAAATATCTGTATTGTATATAGGTCATTTTGGAGGCGTTGCTTCCAATTTTGTAGGACTTTTACCCGACATCGAGATGAAATGACATCTCAAGCCCTGTCGCCCAATGAAACCAATAGGGTTTGTAAGCATGGACGGGCCGATTCGCACCACTTTGCCTGGGCAGCCTTAGGTCCTCTAAGAGGTTTACCAGTACTCGTGTGCGGTCGGTTTCAGCTCTGCGTGGAAGCATCATGCAGCCCATCTATTTATTCAAGCCCCGATGGGCGGGGGCTGCGTGTAATTATAGTAGGGATCTTAAACCTGCACAGGGGATGGTTCTCTCGGGGGGGGGGGGGGGGGGGGTCTCCATTTAACGTCCCAATCCTGTGCACTTGTGGCATTCATCCCTACAAATGATGCCAATGGACCTTGTTCGGACACCGCAAGTTTATTACCGCTGCCGAAAATCGAACCGATGGCCTCTAGCAAGTACACTAACCACTGAGCTACCACACTCCACAGCGGTTGTGGTCCATGAAACAGAGACGTACGTATGCGGGCAAAAAATTAATACTGGTGATACATCAAAAGACAGTGATTCGTCACTTGTATATATGGCATTCAAATGAAAGGCTGATGGCGCGTAAACAAATAATAGAAGAAAATATATGGTCTGTGGTATTTGTTACGTCTCCCTGACGCCTAATTAGGTCATTTTGGTGACGCTGCTTCCAATTTTTATAAACTTTTACCGGATATTGAGATGAAATGGCATCTCAAATCCTGCCGCCCAATGAAATCAATACGCCTTATATGAATGAACGGTCAAATTAGCACCACTCTTTCTCGGCAGGCTTAGAAAATATTTGAGGGTCACTGATGAGGCCTATTTGGCCGAAATTATATATCTAGTCTGGCCCAGAAAACATGCACGCCCAGTCCTTGCTTATTTATAGAATGTATTAGATCTAGACCTTCTAAGCGGTTCACAAGTACTCGTGTGCGGTGGGTTACAGTACTACGTGGAAGCACCATGCAGACCAATTTTTTTCTCCAGGCACCGAAATGGGCTGCATGATGCTTCCACGCAGAGCTGAATCCGGCCGCACACGAGTACTGGTAAACCGCTTAGAGGATCTAAGCCTGCACAAGCAAAGCGGTGCGAGTTGGATCGTCCATGCTTATAAACCCTATTGGTTTTATTGGGCGACAAGGCTTTAGATGTCATTTCATCTCATTGTCGGGTAAAAGTCCCACAAAACTGGAAGCAACGTCTCCAAAATGGCCTATAAAGTGCTGACGGGGACGTTAAAAATCAAATGAAACAAACAAATAGAAGATGGGCGAGGTCTGGCTATTTTACTTTCTGTTCCGTGATTTAGCACCGCACCTTGCATTATTTAACGTCGGTCCGTGCATAGATCTCACTCATACTCACGAAGACAAGTGCTTAATTATTTTGTTGTATATACAAAAGATTTTACATCTAAACACAAATGAAAGAGGAAAAAGTTTCAATAAATGCTCGAAATACAGTCCTTTATTGTAATAACTGTAGTCAAAATACGGGTAATTTATAATTCAAGGGAAGTAATTAAAGATTACATGTTTATTGTATGTGGTACCGGGTTTTAGTTAATTTGTCCGGTCTGTGCATGCGGTCTGTGCCTGCTGTCTTGATTTTAGCAGTTACGAAACCGTATCGTCAGTAATGAGCCGAATAGCGGGAAAGTATAAAAAGTAGAAGTAAATCAAAGATCAGGAATCGATACAATTACCTTACTCCACCCATCAAAGTCCGGAAGTAACGGCTGGGAGTCGGGAGTAAAATCCGGAGTAAATTTTGACAATTCACCATATTTGCATTATTTGCTGGTTCCCAGCTTGCACCTTGTCAATATAGGAAAAACAGGTAACCAGACCCCCTGACCTTTAAAGGTCTGGGGGGTCTGGTTACCTGTTTTTCCAACACTGATAACCTTCAGACTAGGAACCAGCCGATAATGCAAATAAGGTGAATCGAATAAAGGCACTAAACATTCACATATCTGGATGAAATTTGGAACAAAAGTAGAATATAGACTTTTCTTTAAAATGCATATAAGTTTTAACATTATTTTCAATTAATTTTCAAGATATGAACCGAAATATACAACCATGTCGCAAAATTTTCGGCCGGGAGTAACTTTTGCGGTATTGACATTAAGCATTTTGCAAAATATGTTCAGTCTGGGGTTTCTACAAGAGTTACTTTATGTAATATCAATTAAAAACATATCAGAGATGAGAAAAATGCAAAAATAAAGTTGTTACATCGCCCCGTCTAGTAAATAATCGACCCGGGAGTGGGCTGGGAGTAATTTCAGGGTTGAAATCGGCGTTTATTTGCCTTATTCTCGGCCTTATTGCTTATATCACATATATTGTATTTCTTAAATGTTTATCAGCAGAAAAGCTGAGATTCAGTATGGAGTACCAGTATTTATTTACTTGCCATATCGGACTAGACACACATCCAATAAAAATAAAAAATGAGTTACTTTAAGAGCAATGAAAACATTCATAAGAAAGAAGATGAAGACCTATGAAAACATTCATAAGAATAAATAAAATAAAGCCTCATCAGTAACCCTATAATGATCCGGCAAAGAAAGCCAGAGGAAACACACTGCAATTTTGCGAATTTCGAATAGGCAGTCGATTCAAAGACTGAGTGAGTGAGTGAGTTTTAGTTTTACGTCCCACCAGCAGCAAAAGTCAACCCATCTCACGTCCTGCTCCTGCGCCTATGATTTAAGAGGTGTTTGATTATGTGACCCGGGAACATTTATATTTGCCGCTATTTGTTTTATGGCCGTATAATGTAGCAAAGATGACACACATTACCCCCGCAGTCTGATCAGTGCGTTTGTTATTAGCTGTCAGGGTAGTACGACTACGTTTAATAAATGCAATGTATGTGACATGGGCAATAACGCAAATAAACGCTGATTTAAACCCAGAAATTACTCTCGGCCTACTCAATTACTTACTTCACGAGCGATGGAATAACTTTCTTTTTGTATTTTTCTAATCATCGATATGTTTTTAATTGATGATACATAAACTAATTCTTGTAGCAATCCCAGACTAAACATATTTTGCAAAATGCTTGACATCGTCAATACCGCAAAAGATACTCCCGGGCGAAAATTTTTCGACATGGTCATATATTTGGGTTCATATCCTGGAACGAACTGAATTATAAATATAAATCTTGTATGAATCTTAAAGAGGAGTCTATATTCTACTTTTGATCCAAATTTTATCCCGATATGTCAATGTTTAATACCTTTATTTGATTATCAAAATTTACTTTCGGATTTTACTCCCGGCTCCCGGCTGTTACTCCCGGGTTTTATACTTTCCCCCGAATAACACTCAAGACCGGAAAGCCCCGAAAAGATCAGATCAGCCTTCATGCGGACTGAACAAATTATTTGTCTAAATCGCGACGGAAGTAAGGGCGAGGATTGTGGCCACGTAAAATCGATTTAAGCCCCCCAGTGGATATCTTCCACTGACCGTTCCAAGGCGGCTCTTCTTTGGCGATTTATTTATGTTGTTGTTTGTTACTTACTGTGTGTATCACTTGTGTCTTTTGGTTTTGGATGGCCATATGGCCATTTTGTGGGAAAGTAACTGTCCTTATGGCCTTCCCTTGTTTAGGTTTCCATTATCGTCTGGTCGCTTAATGTTTGTATTTCTTTCCCTTTGGTGTCTCTTATGGGTGGAGTAAGTTAATTGTATCAATTCCTGATCTTTGTTTTACTTCTACTTTGTTACTGGTGACACGTCAAAAGACATTCATACACCAGGACCTGTGATGTGGGAAGTTAGTCCCTAGCTCTAACCAAAGAGGTAAAGTTAGTTACACAATCATCAGCACCTTCAACTATCGAAATAATTGAATCGGGAAGGGCATTCCAATATCTAATGGTTCTGGGGGAAGAACGACTCTTTATAAATGTCAGTTCTTGCAGTAAGGGTCTGAAACGCCAACGAATGGTGATTTCTACATTGTCTAGCTGGGGTTACAAGGTCATCTGTTGGAATGCTGGCAGCACCCTTTTGACCTTTGTATAAAAGGATTAGCCTACGGTCTTTTCTCCTTTTCTTGAGAGACTCCCATTTTAATTTTCCAAGTATTCCAGTCATGCTCCAAGTTTCAAAGCAGTAATTGCCTGTTACAAATCAAGCAGCTCTGTTACGAGATGGAATAGGAAACCTCTCTGGTGCTTATACACATCTAAATTATTTTAGTAGGTATATGGTAGGGCGGTGCGAGTGAAATATTTTAGGTGAAATATGGTAGGCAAAATGTGCTGCTCCATGCACAAGTCATGCACATATCATACGATGTATGCATGATTGGTTTGTGGACATCTGTTTTTACAATACAGGGGGCCGCTATAAGGCTGAGTTCTATAAAATTTGCCTAAAAATCGCCAACCGCCAAATTGTGCCATATATGATTTTCATTCCCGTCACGTGTTGTGTGGGTGTTCGTTTTGACAGGAGTCATGGCATTGATTTATAGGGTCGTTTTATCAATTTTTCCTATGGGAAATATACTATTTGAACGCAAATCCATTATCTACTCGATTTTTGCTATCTAGCTTCAATTGTGGACGGTATCTCCAACTCGCCACGATTTTAGCAAGCTAATATGAGTATGCATGATTTTCCGGTAGTATTCATAGATATAAAAACCCTGAGAAAAACGAACACTTTAGCAGCAGGTCAAGTTGTAACGAATATCCACAACATTGTGTCGGGAAAGTGAAAGTATATTGAAAGGTATGTTAAATCTATGTTTAGTATTATTTTTGTATGAACATGCTTGTAGGTTTTGGAGGGGTTTACTTCTGGTATACCCCAACTTTCTGAAGCCTATTCTGAATTCACTGTTGAGGCCTGTAGTGATTAGGCTACTAGCTTTGCCAGCTAGACGTCGCAGGATCGACCCCAGGCTTCTCCAGTAGTAGAATGAGTCTTTCTAAGTGAGGTCCTGTCTCATTCTGACCCTAGATGTTGGTGAGACGTAAAGTTTGGACACCCGCTCATTCTAGATTCATTTAGGCTTTTAGACCCCTTTTGTAGAATGTAATTAATAAACGCCGGGTCACTTGTTTGATCCATGACTTTTGACTAGCTGTGGTTAGAAAACCGGGGTTCCGTCTCTATATGATATTAGGTGTAGAGGGGGCGTAAACTTAAGACGGGTTTAACCATATCTTCATCATCAGGGCAAACTCTTACAAGAGCCTGTCGGGTTATCCGTGATGATGAACCGTAATGAATTTTATTTTACAAGCGTGTTCACTTTGAGTAGAAAAAATTTTGTTCAAGAAGAATTATAAGTTCATTTTGTAATGATGCCGTTTTTGTCTGATAACTCAGTTTGTGCATGTATGTACATATAAAGACCGTGATGATGATAAGTGGGAGTATTTGGTCGCCACACGTCATAACGGCCTGAGCGGCGGGGATGACGTCAGCTGCGTCATCGGCGTCGCGAGGACGGTTGTGACGGGGTGCCTACCAAATACAGAGAGAATTTACGGCAAACAGTGTTGGCCCTTATGAGACACTAACAAATGTTGTGTATTATAGATGAAAATCTTTCTGTTTGTAGTTTCTATCTGTTGTTAATGTAATGAATTTGTGAATAGCTATATTTGTGAGCCGTGTCGCGGAGAAGGATATGAAATAGAGATTGTTATGTTTCCAGTAATTGGCGGCTGACCAGGTAGCGCAAAGGCGTGGTCTGTTCAATTGCCATTTACTTGTGATAATGTAGTGAGCACAAATTTGATGAGTATTATGCTCAGTAGAAGTGAGCATTAATTGATTTCTGTAGTGCTCAGTAGGGAAACATAAACTTTGTGTATTTGATGCACAGTCAAATTGAGTTCTGCTGTACGGTTATTTGTCACGTGCACTAATCAGCCTGTGTGTCTGGTCGGCGCATGCGCAATAACCGTATATGCATGAATATATTCTAACTTCTCCGGGAGGGGGATCATGATATAGCATGTATGTTTTGTGAACTGTATCTTAGTCCAATTATCGTAATTTGCAGGCACAACAATGTGTGGTGACCTGCTGCTCCCTGCATTATAGCAGCAGGTACTGGTACGACGCTGGGGGTTAGGGTCCAGCAACGGCGGACGAACCACCATAAAACAGCTCATACCAATCTGAACGAATGTGAGACCATTCAAATGGAAGAGGTCCAATAAATAACCTGCAGGCGATTCAGGCGAATCAAGCTAGTGCACGATTGCTTAATAGTACATATCAACCTGTAGTCGGCAACAATGTCGACAAACTAGTTTACACTAGTTCGCGAGAGGGAGATTCACGCGAGTGGGGGATTCACCTTAAGTTATAAACTGGCCAGTCGCGTCTTGTGTTGTTTCTTTTTTTGTTTTTGTTGTTGTTTTTGTTGTTTGCTTCTGTAGGTATTCACGTCACCCGTCCCGAGCACAGAACATTGTTTTGCCTTCGGGGCGGACGTCGTGAGTTGGCTACAGAAGCAACAAATTGTGATGTTTTGTGTTAGTAAGTGTTGTATATAGATACTGTAAATAATTCATGTCATTCATCTAATATCTTTCTTGTGCCTTACCCCACAGCTGCCCGTACACCTGTCAGAGATCACGCTCGGTTGTCTTGTCAGCATGGGGGTTTGCGGGACGCCGTAAACCCACATGTAACATTTGGTGTCATTGAAGTGAGGATTTGAATTCTGGCTGGTGTTCCCGGCTGTGGAACAGCACATTGATACTCTGAAACATCAATTTCAAAAAAAAAAAAAAAAAAAAAATGCATTGACAGCCACATTTAGAAATTAACTTGAATCTTCCTTCCTGCGTTGATGAAGTGCGAAACCCATGTATTCAACTAAATGGATACTGACAAGTTTATAATTTCTGAGCAGGAAGGCAAGGCAAACCCCACTTTTTCTTGGTAACGAAAAATTTAGGAAGACCCCACTTAATTGTGTTACCTGACATTCTACTAAGTTAAACTGGAGTTACTAATTGATCTTACCCACACATGGTTCTGACGTAGTGACGTTAACAATTTACTGACGTTGACATAACGATAGCGTTAATATTTACCCTGTGGCTTGAGGTTAGGTATGACGTAATAGAAACATTAATGGTGACTTGTTATGATCGGAGTTTTGTAATGTGATGAAATTTCGGATTGTAGCATTTTACTGTAAACGTCGTCAGTTTATGACGTCATATTAGACTACCAGTACGCAACGTCATACTTTGCTGAAAGCATTTGACATTTAAAATCGCGTGTGCTTTAATAACGAACGTTTTAGTTAGATTAACGCGTATAACACATATCTTAACGTTTTAGTCTTAGCCCATTCAATCATCACTGATCATAACTGATCAGTTTATAGTGGTTTTGATAGTAACGTGAGATTTACGTTATCAATAATGGAGCGTTTAATGCAAATGGAAAAGGAGTTAGGTTATAAGGGGAAGGAGTTACAAGGTTTTGTTAAGGAGCAGCAAGATATTGAGCGGGCACATGAACTAGCTATGTTGAATGTTAATAAGGAACTTGAAATGGCACGCATTAAGAGTGACAGGGAGGCAAAAGAGATTAGTGAGGCCCGTTTAGAACAAATAAAACATGGGTTTGAGCTACAGCACCAAGAATTAAGGAACCAATTAGAAATGCAGAGAACGAAGCTCGAGCTAGAATTTGAAAAGCAAAAAGCTGAGAAGGTGGCTCATGCCCGGGATCCTAAGTTACCTTATTTTGAAGAGGGTAAAGATAAAATGGATAGTTATTTATCTAGGTTTGAGAAATATGCTACGGCTAATAAATGGGATAAGAGTGTTTGGGCCGCGTATTTAAGTGCATTGCTCAAAGGGCGCGCACTTGATGTATATGACCGGTTGTCAAATGAGGATGCGGCGGATTATGATAAGTTAAAGGACGCGTTATTAAAGAATTTTGACATGACAGAGCGCGGATTTAGGAAGCAGTTTCGTTATAGTAGGCCCGAGAAATCAGAAACGTTCATACAGTTCAGTAGTAGATTGAGAAGTTATTTAGAAAAATGGCTTAATATGGCAAAGATAGAAAAATCTTTTCCGGCTGTCTGTGATTTCATGGCAAGGGATCAGTTCCTGGAGTCATGTAATAGAGAACTGTATGTACATCTGAAGCCAAAACAGTTTGGTAATTTAGATGAAATGGCTAGGGAGGCAGATTTGTTTGCAGAAGCGCGCGGGGTCGTATATAGTATCATTTATAAGGGGCAACGCGATAATAGAGGCGCAGCGCAGGGTAAACAGGACATAGTTGACTCGAACAAACCGAGTGGTAGATCGGATATCAAGTGTAGCATATGCGGTAAGGGGCATTTAACAATTAAATGTTTTAAGAACCCCGACAGAAAACAATTGTATAGCGCAGAGGTAGGAGCAACTGGAGTTGGGGATAGCGGTGTTAAGGAAAATTTTATCACGCGCGTAGAGACTCAAGGTTCTCAGGTTAAGAATGAGAATACGCAGAATGTAGGTCGTGGTTATACACGTGGTCGTGGTAATTTTAGAGGGTCTTTTCGCGGACGCGGTAAAAATAATAGCACACCACGTGGCGCAGCACACCAAGTTAGTTTTTGTCAAACGGAAGTAACTAGGAAAGGTGATGAGATTGGAAGTATTTTTGAAAATAAGGTTGGTGATCCTTTGATTTCGGATAGGGAGGAGTGTAGTAAGGAAACTAGGGAAGGTGTCTGTTACTTCTTAAAGGCATGGTTACCGACGGAACAAGGATTAGTTAATAATAAAAAGGTGGTTGTATTAAGAGATACTGGGTGTACAGGCTGTGTCGTTCGGAGAAGTTTGGTTTCGGATAGTCAGTTAATAGGGAAGGAATCAAATGTTACGTTGATTGATGAATCCACACAAAGGTATCCTTTGGCAATGATTGACATTGATTGTCCTTTTTTCACTGGGAAAACTGAAGTTTTGTGTATGGGTGATACGTTGTACGATTTGGTTATCGGTAACATTGATGGATCACAACTTCCTTATATGTCTCATTTCTCAGCTGCGGCTGTAACTAGGTCTCAAACTAGGCAGGATGAGAAGCCTTACAGAAAACTTAAGGTTCCCGACCAGATCATTAACGATGACAAGCAGGCTTTTAAGCAAGCTCAGGGTGATGATCCAACTTTGGAAAACATCAGGAAAAGGGTTGTATCTGGGAACAAGACTGTGAGTCGTGGTTTAAACCGAGGTGAAACTAGGTTTATTGAGAAAAAGGGTTTGGCATATAGGGAGTTCACCAAGGGTAACAAAGTCTCTTTCCAACTTGTGGTCCCTCAAAGTTTCCGAGGAAAGGTGTTGAAACTGGCTCATGAAACGCTTATGTCTGGACATATGGGTATTAGGAAGACATTGGATAGAGTTGTAACTGAGTTTTACTGGCCCGGTATTTGCGGTGATGTCGCTAGATTTTGTAAATCTTGTGATATTTGTCAGAGAACCATTCGGAAAGGTCGGGTCACTAAAGTA
This sequence comes from Lucinisca nassula, assembly GCA_963580285.1. Lineage (NCBI taxonomy): Eukaryota > Metazoa > Mollusca > Bivalvia > Lucinida > Lucinidae > Lucinisca > Lucinisca nassula. The sequence goes on along the minus strand of OY757015.1, from coordinate 3,474,055 downwards.
CCTCTAGGAAAAATGCCATTGATTGATACGCCATTCAAGAGGGTGGCAGTGGACATAGTTGGTCCAATCGAGCCTCGATCTGATAGGAAATCTCGGTATATTTTAACCATGATAGATTATGCGACAAGGTATCCAGAGGCGATAGCTTTACCGAGTATTGAGACAGAACGTGTCGCGGAAGCGCTTATTGAAATGTTTAGTAGGGTTGGCATTCCTGATGAAATGTTGACTGATTGTGGATCACAGTTTACTGCTGAGGTAATGAAAGAAGTCAGCAGACTTCTTTCTCTTCAACAGTTAACGTGTAGTCCGAGACATCCAATTTGCAACGGCTTGATTGAGCGTTTCCACGCTACGTTAAAGCAGATGTTACGCCGCATGTGTGCTGAACGTCCAAAAGATTGGGATAAATATCTCCCAGCTTTATTATTTGCGGTTAGGGAAGTCCCACAAGAGTCTTTAGGATACTCCCCTTTTGAGTTGTTATATGGACGTAACGTCAGAGGTCCAATGGCAATATTAAGAGAATTATGGGCTGAAGAGGTACGCGGTGAGCAAGTTCTTTCGACGTATCAGTACGTTATTGAGCTAAGGGAACGGTTAGAGCAGACATGCAAATTAGCGCGTGATAATTTAAAGAAGGTTCAGATTAAGCAGAAAGCTTATTATGATAAAGGCGCGAGGTCGCGTAAATTTGACGTCGGCGATAAAGTGCTGTTGTTACTACCGACAGATAGTAATAAATTATTGCTTCAATGGAAAGGTCCTTATGAAGTGGTTGAGGTAGTGAACAGAATGGATTATAAGATTGACGTCAATGGAAATGTTAACACATATCACGCTAACATACTGAAGCAATATGTGGAACGTCAAAATGTGACGTCACATTGCTTACTTTCTGTAGAGTCCATTCCGTCAACTGAAAATGATGACGTTGACGAATTCTCATTGGAAGATTGCGCTTTTCTTACTGCAAAGCAACCCGAGACGTTTAAGGACGTCAATATTTCAGAAATGTTAACGCAGGATCAGCGAAAAGAAATAGAGACGTTGATAAAAGAATACCCGGACGGACTGTCCAGTGTACCAGGACGAACTGACCAAACAGAACACGGCATAAAGTTGCTGACGTCGGAACGAGTGAGGTCAAAAGGTTATGCCATACCATATAAAGTACGGGATGTAATGGAAAAAGAAATTCAAGATATGTTAGATTTAGGAGTTATTGAGCCATCAATATCTCCATACTCATCCCCTGTAGTACTTGTCCCTAAAAAAGATGGTTCGGTGCGGTTCTGCATTGACTTCCGTAAACTTAATAAAGTGACGGAGTTCGATGCAGAACCAATGCCAAATATGGAGGAGGTTATAAAAAGAATGTCGGGGCACAAATACTTTAGCAAATTAGATTTGTCAAAAGGTTATTGGCAGGTAAAAATGACGTCCAAGGCAAAACCCCTAACTGCGTTCGAAACCCCCAAAGGCTTGTTTCAATTCAAAACTATGCCCTTCGGTTTGGTAAACTCAGGAGCAACATTTTGCAGGTTGGTGAGAATGATTCTGTCCGAACTTTCTAACGTTGATAGCTTCGTCGATGATATGTGGATCTTTACCGAAACTTGGAAAGACCACTTGACGTCATTACGTGAAGTTTTGGATAGACTTAGGACAGCCACGTTGACGGCAAAACCTTCCAAGTGTATGATTGGGTAAAGCAGTATCGAATGTCTTGGTCACAGTGTAGCTGCTCAGTCAGTTAGACCGCAAGAAGACAAGATACAAGCTATTAGGGATGCTCCTCGACCTTCCACTAAGAGACAACTAAAGTCATTTCTTGGGTTGGCTGGTTTCTACCGCCGTTTCATTCCAAATTTCTCATCTATTGTTTCCTCTTTGACAGATTTAACTAAGAAAAGTAGGCCAAACAAGATCACAGACTGGCAGGATCATCATGAAAAGGCTTCCCAGACCCTGTAGAATAGACTCACGTCTAGTCCTATTCTTCGTCTTCCTATCTTTCATGATGGGAATCCGTTCATACTCCGGACGGACGCTTCTGATGTTGGTATAGGAGCCGTTTTGCTCTAAGAATTTGAATGGGAAGGACGACTTCCCATTGCTTATGCCAGCAAGAAACTTTTGCCTCGTGAAAGAAACTATTCTGTGATAGAGAAGGAATGTTTGGCTATTATCTGGTGTGTTGAGAAATTTCGCAAGTATCTTTACGGGGTAGAATTCTTGCTTGAGACAGACCACAAGCCCTTGTCTTATATGCAAACAGCAAAAGTTCTCAATCCTCGAATTATGCGTTGGGCAATGAAACTACAGCCGTATAGATTTCGGATTATTGCAATTCGGGGCCAAGAACATTTGGGGACAGACTACCTTAGCAGGTAATTTTCGCACGGTTGTTGTGTAAGTAGCTGTCTTGTTTAGATAGGTTTCATCCTATTCCATCTCTGTACACAAAGAAAAAAACATTTTTGATTGTTTTTTCTCCAAAAGGGGAAACCTTTGTTACGAGATGGAATAGGAAACCTCTCTGGTGCTTATGCACATCTAAATTATTTTAGTAGGTATATGGTAGGGCGGTGCGAGTGAAATATTTTAGGTGAAATATGGTAGGCAAAATGTGCTGCTCCATGCACAAGTCATGCACATATCATACGATGTATGCATGAGTGGTTTGTGGAGATCTTTTACAATACAGGGGGCCGCTATAAGGCTGAGTTCTATAAAATTTGCCTAAAATCGCCAACCGCCAAATTGTGCCATATATGATTTTCATTCCCGTCACGTGTTGTGTGAGTGTTCGTTTTGACAGGAGTCATGGCATTGATTTATAGGGTCGTTTCATCAATTATTCCTATGGGAAATATACTATTTGAACGCAAATCCATTATCTACTCGATTTTTGCTATCTAGCTTCAATTGTGGACGGTATCTCCACATCGCCACGATTTTAGCAAGCTAATATGAGTATGCATGATTTTCCGGTAGTAGTCATAGATATAAAAACCCTGAGAAAAACGAACACTTTAGCAGCAGGTCAAGTTGTAACGAATATCCACAACATTGTGTCGGGAAAGTGAAAGTATATTGAAAGGTATGTTAAATCTATGTTTAGTATTATTTTTGTATGAACATGCTTGTAGGTTTTGGAGTGGTTTACTTCTAGTATACCCCAACTTTCTGAAGCCTATTCTGAATTCACTGTTGAGGCCTGTAGTGATTAGGCTACTAGCTTTGCCAGCTAGACGTCGCAGGATCGATCCCAGGCTTCTCCAGTAGTAGAATGAGTCTTTCTAAGTGAGGTCCTGTCTCATTCTGACCCTAGATGTTGGTGAGACGTAAAGTTTGGACACCCGCTCATTCTAGATTCATTTAGGCTTTTAGACCCCTTTTAAAGAATGTAATTAATAAACGCCGGGTCACTTGTTTGATCCATGACTTTTGACTAGCTGTGGTTAGAAAACCGGGGTTCCGTCTCTATATGATATTAGGTGTAGAGGGGACGTAAACTTAAGACGGTTTAACCATATCTTCATCATCAGGGCAAACTCTTACAAGAGCCTGTCGGATTATCCGTGATGATGAACCGTAATGAATTTTATTTTACAAGCGTGTTCACTTTGAGTAGAAATAATTTTGTTCAAGAAGAATTATAAGTTCATTTTGTAATGATGCCGTTTTTGTCTGATAACTCAGTTTGTGCATGTATGTACATATAAAGAACGTGATGATGATAAGTGGGAGTATTTGGTCGCCACACGTCATAACGGCCTGAGCGGCGGGGATGACGTCAGCTGCGTCATCGGCGTCGCGAGGACGGTTGTGACGGGGTGCCTACCAAATACAGAGAGAATTTACGGCAAACAGTGTTGGCCCTTATGAGACACTAACAAATGTTGTGTATTATAGATGAAAATCTTTCTGTTTGTAGTTTCTATCTGTTGTTAATGTAATGAATTTGTGAATAGCTATATTTGTGAGCCGTGTCGCGGAGAAGGATATGAAATAGAGATTATTATGTTTCCTGTAATTGGCGGCTGACCAGGTAGCGCAAAGGCGTGGTCTGTTCAATTGCCTCTTACTTGTGATAATGTAGTGAGCACAAATTTGATGAGTATTATGCTCAGTAGTAGTGAGCATTAATTGATTTCTGTAGTGCTCAGTAGGGAAACATGAACTTTGTGTATTTGATGCACAGTCAAGTTGAGTTCTGCTGTACGGTTATTTGTCACGTGCACTAATCAGCCTGTGTGTCTGGTCGGCGCATGCGCAATAACCGTATATGCATGAATATATTCTAACTTCTCCGGGAGGGGGATCATGATATAGCATGTATGTTTTGTGAACTGTATCTTAGTCCAATTATCGTAATTTGCAGGCACAACAATGTGTGGTGACCTGCTGCTCCCTGCATTATAGCAGCAGGTACTGGTACGACGCTGGGGGTTAGGGTCCAGCAACGGCGGACGAACCACCATAAAACAGCTCATACCAATCTGAACGAATGTGAGACCATTCAAATGGAAGAGGTCCAATAAATAACCTGCAGGCGATTCAGGCGAATCAAGATAGTGCACGATTGCTTAATAGTACATATCAACCTGTGGTCGGCAACAATGTCGACAAACTAGTTTACACTAGTTCGCGAGAGGGAGATTCACGCGAGTGGGGGATTCACCCTAAGTTATAAACTGGCCAGTCGCGTCTTGTGTTGTTTCTTTTTTTGTTTTTGTTGTTGTTTTTGTTGTTTGCTTCTGTAGGTATTCACGTCACCCGTCCCGAGCACAGAACATTGTTTTGCCTTCGGGGCGGACGTCGTGAGTTGGCTACAGAAGCAACAAATTGTGATGTTTTGTGTTAGTAAGTGTTGTATATATACTGTTAATGATTCATGTCATTCATCTAATATCTTTCTTGTGCCTTACCCCACAGCTGCCCGTGCACCTGTCAGAGATCATGCTCGGTTGTCTTGTCAGCATGGGGGTTTGCGGGACATGTAACAAACTCTATTCTGAACTTTCTCAATTTCATCGTTAACGACCAATCCACTGGAGTCCCAGATACAACTACCATATTCCAAGATTGGGCGAACAAGACCTTTATATGCTGCCTCTTTAACAGTGAGGGCACTGATGAAGATTTTGCCTCAGCAAACCAACCGTTCTATTTGCCTTAGTACACATGTTGCTAATATGAGTATTCCATCTCAAGTTGTGTGAGATTGTCACTCCAAGGTATTAAATGGAGTCCACATTCTCGAGGACCGTTCCCTCTAAGGTGAAAGAAGCCTCAACTTTATTAGATCTCTTCCTAGTTATCTGCATAATATTGCATTTAACTGGCTGAAATCTCATGCCCCATTTTCGGGCCCAACATCCTAATCTATCTATGTCAGCCTGAAGTTTCAATGAGTCATCTGTATCTCTAATTTCCCGGTAACAAACACAGTCATCTGCGAACAGTCTTATTTCTGAGTCAATGTCAGTGGAAATATCATTGATGTACAGGGAGAACAAAAGTGGACCAAAAACGGTCCCTTGTGGGACTCCAGACAAAACTGGAGCCAACTCCGAAGATTCACCATTAACAACAACACGCTGTTTTCTGTAGCATAGAAAGGAATCTATCTATTTGTGGGTCTTTCCCCCAATTCCATAACCAAATAACTAAGATTTAAGTAGTTCATGAGGAGTGGTGTCAAAAGCCTTCTCGAAGTCCAGAATAAATGTGTCCACCTGTCCCCCTCTGTCCAAGATTTTTGCCCAGTCATTAATAACTGTGCTTAGCTGAGTTTCACAACTGTGCCTTTTCCTAAATGCATGTTGTCTGTCTGACAAAAGTTTATGTTCGTCCAAGTGGGCCATGATGTTTGACCAGACTATATGTTCCAGCAATTTACACAGAACACAAGTCAGAGACACAGGACGATTATTACGGGCAAGAGCCCTATCTCCTTTTTTGAAGAGTGGACAGATGTTTGCTAAGAGCCATTCTTTGGGGGATTGCACCCGTATCAAGAGACTGTTGAAACAAGTGTGCAAAAACTGGACCCAACTCATTTCTAGTTCCTTCAGGACTCTAAGGTGAAGCTCATCAGGTCCTAAGGCCTTACTGGGGTTTAAGCCTTGAAGTAACTTGATCACTCCTGCAGCTGTCACAACAATATTATTCATGAATGGGGCCGATCTTCCAGTCAATGGAACCTCCGTGAACTCAGTTTTCTAGTTCCTGTGCCCTTTCAGAGTCTGATTCAGCAACCCAGTTCCCTCCTCTTTTATTATTGGGCGGGATACCTTGCCTGTCTTTCTTCTGGCTATTGATAAATCTGTAGAAGTCTCTGGGATTTGCCTTTACATCACCTACCAAGTCATTCACATACAAATCATGCTGATTATTTTATATCAGTCTTGATTTCACGTCTCACGTTTTCAAACTTTGTCCGGAGTTTACCACTTCCCGTCTTTTTTGCCTTTGCATGAATCTTATTCCTTCTGCGATTTTTTCTCCTTATCTCTGGAGTGATCCAGGGAACAGAAGATCCAGAACTAATAGTTTTTGAGGGGATATGATTTTCGGCCGAAGTATGAATGAAAGAAGTTATCAAATCAAAATTCTCCTGTACAGACCGAGCATCTGAATGACCATTAAAGTATTTCCCCTTTGCAAATCTGAGTGCATCCTTCCTCATAGGCACCTTTCTGATATGAGTACACCTTCCTCCGAGGTTTCTTTATTGGTGGGATGTGAATTTTTAAATATCCGGAGGCAATATCGTGGTCACTTAGTTTATCTGGGGAATGGATGTCTTCGAATTGTCCTGGCAATGTCATAAGGATCAGATCCAATGTGTTCTTATCACGAGTGGGGAATTTAATAATTTGTTCAAGGCCATGATAATATCAATTAATATGTGTCCTTCCGACTGACTCAGCCTTGTGCCTTGTTTGCTGAGCCTGTCGGGCCAAGCAATGTCTCTGAAGTTGAGGTCACCTAGAACATGTACAGCCGGGAGGTTTTTACCCTTATGCTGCGATTTGATGCAATCCAGTTGGTCTTTAAACAACTGGAAGTTTTCGATCGTACCATTTGGTGGTCGATACCAACTTGCTACGAAGCGGGAAGTTTTATTTGCAAAAACCTTAACCCAGACCGATTGGGTGTCATTTTACAGTTCCATGAAAGGCATGTGAGGGATGTCTCTATGAATGAGCAACATCACCCCACCGCCATGAGAGTTCCTATCCTTTCTGTAGACACAGTACTGACAAGTTTCAGGGAAAAGCTCAGATGTAGTAATTGAAATGTCAATCTTTGTTTCATGAATAGCAACAATATGAGGTTGAGATGTATCGAGGAAAGCTAAAAGTTCAAGAATTTTTCCTCTAATTCCATTTATGTTTATACTGCAAAGTTTCAAACCTTTCACAAAATTTGATGCAAAAAGCCTCGCTAAACCATGACAGAGTTACTAGGCTAATGCATATAGTGTCACCGCTGAGCACATAGACTACGGAGGGAATGAAGAAAACCGCATCAAAACATTCTAACAGGCAATTTCTACTTTGAAACTGGGAGCATGACTGGAATACTTGGAAATTTAAAATGGGAGTCTCTTAAGAAAAGGAGGAAAGACAATAGGCTCATCCCTTTATACAAAGGTCTAAAGGGTGCTGCTAGCATTCCAACAGATAACCTTGTCCCCCCGGCTAGGCACTGTAGAAATCACCATTCATTGGCGTTTCAGACCCTTACTGCAAGAACTGACATTTATAAAGAGTCGTTCTTCCCCTGAACCATTACAGATTGGAATGCCCTTCCCGATTCGATTATTTCGACAGCTGAAGGTGCTGATGACTGTGTAACTAAGTTTACCTCTTTGGTTAGAGCTAGGGACTAACTTCCCATATCACAGGTCCTGGTGTATGAATGTCATTTGACGTGTCACCAGTAACAATTCTGATTCTCTTTAGTTGAGAGGAACCTCAAGCAATGAGACTTCTCCATTTTTTGTTAATCCTTTCCCACTCAGATACGTGTTTTACGTGTCTGCATCCCCCCCCCTCATTTTAAGCACCGGAAGCACCTAAAATCTGCATTTCTACCCCTGGATAGTTATGTTTGCTTTAGGATTTGTTGGGCAAAAAGTGACCTGTTTTTTTTTTCGCGAGCCTCCCCACTAAAACTATTCAGGGGGGGGGGATTTAAGGGTGGCGTTGCCCCCCCCCCCCCCCGCACACACATCACATCCCCGAAAAAGTTTGGGTGTATGGCCAAACTGGCCGCTAAAATTTATATGTGAGGGTGTCTGGGGTCAAAAATGCCTGGAAATTGATGCTGATAAAACATGCTACAAACAGTGAAAATGGCCAGTGCCAAACATCTGAATTGTTGCCTTGACAGCTGTGTGAAGATTAAAATGTGGTCAAAAATTAATGTGAAAACACACTTTTTGCCAAAGTTGAGATGCCCCCTCTTTACCATGATAACAATGATCAAGTCATGAAAGGTTGCATTTAAAACGCTACTGCCCAATGAACGTTCATACCGAGTTTGGTGTAAAACAGACCATCCATTATGAAACAATGGCTAGTTGAAGTTGCTGTCAGGTGCAACACTGTGAAAATCAGCGAAATTAACAAACTCACTGTGTGGTAAAGGGTTAATAACATTTGACCTTCCAGTTTAATGCTTGTCATGCTGGTTACCCTCCAGGAGCGAAAACGTGCTGCCCGTTTTGTAACTGGGAATTACTCGTTTGAAACTGGGAGTATGACTGGCATTCTGTAACAGTTAAAGTGAGAATCTCTTAAAGAGCGGAGAAAAGAAAGTAGGCTGATACTTTTATATAAAGGTCTTAAGGGTAAAGCCACTATACCCATGACCTTGTTCCCCCTTCAAAGACAACACTTCGGAAAAAAACTTTCATTAGCCCTCCAAAAAATCGGCACTAGGACTGACACCTACAAATTGGATTCATCTCTAAGGCAATCTGAGATTGGAACGAGCTCCCCTCTTCTGTCTTGATGTCTGCAGAAGGTGCAGGTGACTCCATCTGTAGATTCACCACCATTGTGAGGTCTAGGGACTAGTTCTGTTGGTCGTAGGTCCTTGTGAAGGATAGTCTATGGACGTGTCACCAGTAAACAATTCTGATTCTGGTTTTGTTTGTTTGATATGAGGTTTCAGAATTGTTTACTGGTGACACGCCCTTAGACAATCCTTCAACAGGTTTAACGTCCCCGTCATCACTGTAAAGGTCATTTTGGAGACGTTGCTTCCAATTTTGCGGGACTTTTACCCTACATTGAGATGAAAAGACATCTCAAGCCCTGCCGCCCAATGATACCATTAGGGTTTATAAGCATGGACGGGCCGACTCATACCGCTTTGTCTGGGTAGGCATAATTCTCTAAGCAGCTTACCATTACTCGTGTGAGGGTCGGTTTCAGCTCTTCGTTGAAGCATCATGCAACCCATCTATTTCTTCAAGCCCCGATAGGCCGATGCCGTTGTCATCCTGGTGATTCTGATTCATCCCCCATTAAGTCTGTCTATCTATCATCTTATACTGAATCGGTCACATTTGGACCTCAGTGGAATGGGTGGCTAAATTTAGAATTTGGCTTAAAAGAAAAAAAAAGAGGGGGGGGGGGGGGTCACTGGATGAGTCCATAAAACTATCTACAATATGAATAACAGAGATGTCCTAAAGCGCATGCATGCATCTGAGTCTCAATCTTACACTGCACGGGCTTTAAATTCCTCTGCGGTCAAAATAAAAAGATTGGGTACAACATAAATGTTATTCGACGGACTGCATGCATGGTAGTTAACCCAATCACAGTTGACAACAGTGTTTCCCTCTTGTATTGCACGCCGGTGGGTCAGTTCTCAGATTCTATTACGATTCCAGCCCATATAAATTCAGAAAAATACATGCTTGTAATGACTTTAGTACCCAATTTCGTAAAATCGTTCGTCAATATATAAAAATTGGGTACAACATAAATGTTATAAAACAGACTGCATGCATGGTGGTTAACCCAATGACGGTTGGCAACTTTGCTTCCCTCTTTGATTGCACACCGGTGGGTCGGGCCTAAGATTATATGACGGTTCCAGCGTAAAAACATAAAAGAAATTTTATTTAATTTTAGTATTCTTTATGTTGGTTGGCGCCTGATGCTCCGTCTTTGATCGGGCCCCTCGGAGTCTAACTGTTGGTTTTCTTTTGCTCCAGCAATTCTGTTGCTGTATGCTGTCGAGTCCTCAACCTTGTTTCATCTCTGTAGTTTTTTATTTGTATGTTCTCGGAGATGTTACATTGATGAGTTAGGAAGCCTTCGTGCGGACTAAACAAAATTAGTGTATACCGCGACAGAGGTAAGGGCGAGGATTATGGCCATGTAAAATCGATTTAAGCCCCCCCCCCCCCCCCAGTGGAATTCTTTCCACTGACCGTTCCAAGGCGGTTCTTCTGTGGCGGTTTATTTGTGTTGTTGTTTGTTACTTACTGTGTGTATCACTTGTGGCTTTTTATTTTGGATGGCCATTTGGCCGTTTTGTGGGAAAGTAACTGTCCTTATGGCCTTCCTTTGTTAAGGTTTCCATTATGGTCTGGTCGCTTCATGTGTGTGTTTCTTTCCCTTTGGTGTCTTTGATGGGTGGAGTAAGTTAATTGTATCGATTCCTGATCTTTGTTTTACTTCTACTTTTAATATTTTCCAGTTCTGTGGTGTATTCCTTGCTTCCCTCCCAGAGGAAGATATGGATCTTCCAAAGTCGTACTGGATTCCAAAGCTTCACAAGAATCCGTACAAGCAGAGATAGATCGCGGGTTCACGGGCCTCCGTGGCCTAATGGATAAGAGCGCTGACTCTTAGTCATTAGGTCTCTCACCGCCGTGGGTTCGAGCCTCGCTCGGGTCACGTGTGAGACGCCAAGTTCTGCAACGGAAGGTCAGGTGGTTTTTCTCCGGGTACTCCGGTTTTCGCCCACCTATGATTAACGATCGGCTCGATATGAGTGAAATAATCTTGGAAGGGCCGTAAAACCAAAACCAAAAAAAAAAAAAAAAAAAAAAAAAAAAAAGATCGCGGGTTCAGTTAAGTGCTCAATCAAGCCTCTTTCACAGATCCTAACACAAATCCTTACCGTAGTTAAAGATGGCCTTCAGAAATATTGTGACACTGCATATGCCAGGAGTGGTGTGAATCAGATGTGGCTCTTGAAAAACTCCAAAGAGCTTCTAGAATATCTTCAGTCACAGTCTTTTCTCTCAGTAAACAGCATAAAATTGTTCGATTTCTCAACACTCTACACAACTATTCCTCATGATAAATTGAAATCCAAACTCAAGGAAATCATAAATCAATGTTTTTCCACAAGAATGGTTACCGTTGCTACCAGTACATTGTCCTTGTCTACAAAGACACATACTTCGTTCGAGATCACTCTGATGCATCACAAAAGTACACTGATGCAGATGTCATAAGGATGCTGGAATATCTAATTGACAATATTTTCGTGGAGTTCATTGGCCTATTATTTCAGCAAACAATTGGCATACCAATGGGTACTAATTGTGCACCGTTGCTTGCCGACTTGTTCTTGTACTCGTATGAGGCGGAGTTTGTATAATGTCTCCTCAAAGCAGACAAGAAACGCCTTGCAAAACAATTCAATTTCGCCTACAGATGATTTATTGTCTCTGAAAAATGCTAAATTCGCAGAGTACTTGGAATTCATCTATCCACGTGAACTTGAAATTAAGGAAACAACAGAGACTGCAACCTCCTCCTCATACTAACCGCATGCTTAAACCTAGATTGAACGAGCATTGTCGTAGAATGTTACTCTTCTTGTACCGTCACTTTCGACGTACAGGTCATTCTGTAAATAACATTGTTATACAACCAGTGGAAAACTTTATTACGATGCAAATTCTACATCTAGATTCAAAATTATCAAAAGACATGAGGCTGAACTGAAATGGATTAAATCTTTACAGACCCCTTTTCCACTGGGATTTAATGACAACATTTACCATGATGGTAATATTTCCAGAATGCCGGACTTTGATATTTTCTTCCTCCTGGAATGTCGAAAACGCAGAACTAGATCTCACGACACCAGGAAAAATGCTAACTTTAAACGTAAATTACGTGCGTTTAAACGAAACAATACTAGACTGAAGTGACTGTCAATTTTATTATTAAATCATGGACGCAACTCTCTGCTTTCATTTTTAAGTTCATTACCCGTTTCTGTTTTACGTCTTCTGGACACCGAGGCGAATAAATTCTACGATAGTTCTAATCAGTAATATGATGCGGCTCTCTTAACTAGAGGCTATACTCAGCATACTCTCCGTCCTTACAGTGATTCTGAAATTAATCATAAACGCCATTTCTTCAAAATATCCTTCATTAATAAGGGTATGGATTTTATAGATTTGCCCAGTATCTTCAGTGAGAGCTCGGTGCTTTCTTCCATTCCTGCTTATGTTCAAAATACTGAAACACCTATAATTTGTTATAAATATAACAAACCTGTTAGATCTATCATTTTTAATTTCAATAAACTTGTTTCAGATCTTGATATTGCTACTAATACTCCTGATTCATGTGATTGTAAAAACTCAGTGTATTGCTATCCTGCTGCTGGTCATGTAATTACTGGCAATTTGAAAATTATTCCTGATTCTAGGATAAAGAATATAATTTCTAAGGGACCGAAATATCGGTTTCCTTCTAAAGTAGAAGTAAAACAAAGATCAGAAATTGATACAATTAACTTACTCCACCTATCAAAGACACCAAAGGGAAAGAAATACAAACATTAAGCGACCAGACCATAATGGAAACCTAAACAAAGGAAGGTCATAAGGACAGTAACTTTCCCACAAAATGGCCATATGGCCATCCAAAATTAAAAGACACAAGTGGTACACACAGTAAGTAACAAACAACAACATAAATAAATCGCCACAGAAGAACCGCCTTGGAACGGTCAGTGGAAAGATTTCCACTGGGTGGGGGGGGGGGGGGTTGTGGCTTAAATCGATTTTACGTGGCCACAATCCTCGCCCTTACTTCCTCCGCGATTTAGACAAAAAATTTGTTCAGTCCGCATGAAGGCCTCCTAACTCATCAGTGCAACATCACCGTGAACACAAATAATCAAAGAACCACAGAGGTGAGACAACGGTGAGGACTCGACAGCAAGAAACCACTGAAATGCTGGAGCAAAAGAAAAACCAACAGTTAGACTCCGATGGGCCCGACCAGAGACAGAGCATCAGGCACCAACCAACATTACCTTGAATTAGATCTCTCTAATTCTCAATAAGCCTTTACGTTGGTACCGTCATAGAATCTGAGGCCTGACCCACCGGCGTGCAATTAAAGAGGGAAGCAAAGTTGCCAACCGTGATTGGGTTAACTACCATGCATGCAGTCTGTCGTATAATATCCATGTTGTACCCAATCTTTTTACATCGAAGAACGACTTCACGAAACTGGGCGCCAAAGCCATTGCGGTCATATATTTTTCTGAATTTACATACTAAGTCACCATAAAATTCGGGTTCCGATAGACCTAGTTGCAGAAGAGATTTAAGTCCAACACCGAATCTTGAAATTAAATCAGAATGGCGTCTATAAAATTTTGAAAAGGCTTTGCGTAGTTTATGGTACCGATAACCCTGATCAAGAAGTTAAGCCGTTAATAACCCACTACGAGTGTTGAAGTCTGCCACACGACTACACACTCCAGCAAATCGAATTAATTGCGAAATATAAACGCCATAGGACGGCGCACGAGGAACATCACCATCCAAAAAAGGAAAATTTACAATCTCAAAATCAAAGTCATCGCGTTTATCATAAATTTTGCATGAAACAAACCCATTTACAATAGTTAGATGTAAATCCAAAAACGGGGCCTCGGTATCAGAAGAATTTGCTCTTTAACTGAAATTAACTCTAATTAACTAAAATTGATTTCAGTAAATGTAGAGATGAAATCGCTGCTTCCTTGAATGAATTCGATAATCGATGGTGTAAGCGAGAGTATGTTGAGCATAAAGCCCTTAAGGACTGGAAACTTGGCATTTTAAAACTAGTGAATAAACGCATTTCTTTCTATTCTCAAAATACTAACTTATTACCTCCTAAGCCTAAGACGTCTTTACGTCATCTTAAACTAGGTATTCAAGAATTTCATAAGAAGTTTGTTTTGGCCCCTGCAGACAAGGCTGCTAACAACGTCGTCGTTGTGTGACGGCTCCACTATGTGAACACGCTTAAGCAGGAGCTTGGTGGTACTAAGGCCTATGAACTTCAGCCTTTAGCGAAGAGAGAACTATAGTAGATAAACATATTTGTCATTCAGCAACCAAGTTTGCTGTGTGTGTTACCGAAGGCCAAGACAAGCTTCCTACGCTATACTGGTTACCCAAACTTCATAAAAGACCTTACAAAGTAGAAGTAAAACAAAGATCAGGAATTGATACAATTAACTTACTCCACCCATAAAAGACACCAAAGGGAAAGAAATACAAACATTAAGCGACCAGACCATAATGGAAACCTAAACAAAGGAAGGTCATAAGGACAGTCACTTTCCCACAAAATGGCCATATGGCCATCCAAAATTAAAAGACACAAGTGATACACACAGTAAGTAACAAACAACAACATAAATAAATCGCCACAGAAGAGCCGCCTTGGAACGGTCAGTGGAAGATTTCCACTGGGGGGCTTAAATCGATTTTACGTGGCCACAATCCTCGCCCTTACTTCCGTCGCGATTTAGACAAATAATTTGTTCAGTCCGCATGAAGGCCTCCTACATGAAAGCACGGTTTATTGCAAATTCTAGTTCTTGCACTACCACTGAACTTTCTAAATTATTAACTTTCTGTCTTACTGCTATTAAAACGCATGTGATTAAATATTGTGATAAAGTAGAAGTAAAACAAAGATCAGGAATCGATACAATTAACTTACTCCACCCATCAAAGACACCAAAGGGAAAGAAACACAAACATTAAGCGACCAGACCATAATGGAAACCTAAACAAAGGAAGGCCATAAGGACAGTTACTTTCCCACAAAATGGCCATATCTCCATCCAAAATAAAAAGACACAAGTGATACACACAGTAAGTAACAAACAACACCATAAATAAACCGCCACAGAAGAACCGCCTTGGAACGGTCAGTGGAATGATTTCCACTGGGGGGGGGGGCTTAAATCGATTTTACGTGGCCACAATCCTCGCCCTTACTTCCGTCGCGATTTAGACAAGATCAGGGAGACATCTGTTTTGGTCTATAAAAAAATCGAATGAGGTTTTAAACAAATTGAAATCCAGACATTTTCATGCTTCAAGTCTGTCTACTTACGATTTTTCCACTCTTTACACTACACTTCCTCATAATCTTATGAAAGAAAAGCTTAATGATTTAATTGAATGGGATTTTCACAGAGAAGATTCGCTCTAACTTGCATGTAATTTCAGAAATGCATTTTTCACTTCTAAAGAGCATAAGAATTATACACTTTGGTCATGTCAGAAAGTGTGTGATGCCCTCACCTTTCTACTTGACAATATTTATATTAGATTCGGTACTAAGTTATTTAGACAAATTGTGGGCATTCCGATGGGTACGAATTGCGCACCTTTTGTGGCTGATCTATTCTTGTATTGTTATGAAAGAGACTTCATGTTGTCGCTTTCCATTGATAACCAATCTGAAATTATTGAAGCTTTTAGCTCCACTTCTAGATATTTAGATGATTTATTAGATATTGGTAATACCTATTTCGATGGTTTGATCAGTCAGATTTACCCCCCAGAACTTCAGTTAAATAAAACAAATTCTTCTGATACCGAGGCCCCGTTTTTGGATTTACATCTATCTATTGTAGATGGGTTTGTTTCGTGCAAAATTTCTGATAAACGCGATGACTTTGATTTTGAAAAGTAGAAGTAAAACAAAGATCAGGAATTGATACAATTAACTTACTCCATCCATAAAAGACACCAAAGGGAAAGAAATACAAACATTAAGCGACCAGACCATAATGGAAACCTAAACAAAGGAAGGCCATATGGACAGTTACTTTGCCACAAAATGGCCATATGGCCATCCAAAATTAAAAGACACAAGTGATACACACAGTAAGAAACAAACAACAACATAAATAAATCGCCACAGAAGAGCCGCCTTGGAACGGTCAGTGGAAGATTTCCACTGGGGGGCTTAAATCGATTTTACGTGGCCACAATCCTCGCCCTTACTTCCGTCGCGATTTAGACAAATAATTTGTTCAGTCCGCATGAAGGCCTCCTAACTCATCAGTGCAACATCTCCGTGAACACAGAAATCAAAGAACCACAGAGGTGAGACAACGGTGAGGACTCGACAGCAAGAAACCACTGAAATGCTGGAGCAAAAGAAAACCAACAGTTAGACTCCGATGAGCCCGACCAGAGACAGAGCATCAGGCACCAACCAACATTATCTCTTTAATTTTCAATAAGCCTTTACGTTGGAGCCGTCCTAGAATCTGAGGCCTGACCCACCGGCGTGCAATTAAAGAGGGAAGCAAAGTTGCCAACCGTGATTGGGTTAACTACCATGCATGCAGTCTGTCGTATAATATCCATGTTGTACCCAATCTTTTTATATCGAAGAATGATTTTACGAAATTGGGTGCTGAAGTCATTGCGGTTATATATTTTTCTGAATTTATATACTAAGTCACCATAAAATTCGGGTTCCGAAAGACCTTGTTGCAGAAGAGATTTAAGTCCAATATTGAATTTTGAAATTAAATCAGAATGGCGTCTATAAAATTTTGAAAAGGCTTTGCGTAGTTTATGGTACCGATAACCCTGATTAAGAAGTTTAGCCGTTAATAATTTATTACGAGTGTTGAAGTCAGTTACATGACTACACACTCTAGCAAATCGAATTAATTGCGAAATATAAACGCCATAGGATGGTGCACGAGGAACATCACCATCCAAAAAAGGAAAATTTACAATCTCAAAATCAAAGTCGTCGCGTTTATCATAAATTTTGCACGAAACAAATCCATCTACAATAGATAGATGTAAATCCAAAAACGTGGCCTCGGTATCAGAAGAATTTGCTTTATTTAACTGAAGTTCTAGGGGGTAAATCTGACTGATCAAACCATCAAAATAGGTATTATCAATATTTAATAAATCATCTAAATATCTAGAAGTAGAGCTAAAAGCTTCAATAATTTCAGATTGGTTATCAATGGAAAGCGACAAAATGAAGTCTCTTTCATAACAATACAAGAACAGATCAGCCACAAGAGATGCGCAATTAGTACCCATCGGAATACCCACAATTTGTCTAAATAACTTAGTACCGAATCTAATATAAATATTGTCAAGTAGAAAGGTGAGGGCATCAGACACTTTCTGACATGACCAAAGTGTATAATTCTTATGCTCTTTAGAAGTGAAAAATGCATTTCTGACATTACATGCAAGATAGAGAGAATCTTCTCTGTGAAAAGCCCATTCAATTAAATCATTAAGCTTTTCTTTTATAAGATTATGAGGAAGTGTAGTGTAAAGAGTGCAAAAATCGTAGGTAGACAGACTAGAAGCACGAAACTGTCTAGATTTCAATTTATTTAAAACCTCATTCGAATTTTTTATAGACCAAAACAGATTTCTTCCTGATCTTTCAAAGACTTTATCACAATATTTAATTACATGCGTTTTAATAGCAGTAAGACAGAAAGTTAATAATTTAGAAAGTTCAGTGGTAGTGCAAGAACTAGAATTTGCAATAAACCGTGCTTTGTAAGGTTTTTTATGAAGTTTTGGTAACCAGTATAGCGTAGGAAGCTTGTCTTGGCCTTCGTTAACACACACAGCAAACTTGGTGGCTGAAAGACAAACATGTTTATCTACTATAGCTCTCTCTTCAGCCAAAGGCTGAAGTTCATAGGCCTTAGTACCACCAAGCTCCTGCTTAAGCGTGTTAACATAGTGAGATTGTAAATTTTCCTTTTTTGGATGGTGATGTTCCTCGTGCGCCATCCTATGGCGTTTATATTTCGCAATTAATTCGATTTGCTAGAGTGTGTAGTCATGTAACTGACTTCAACACTCGTAATAGATTATTAACGGCTAAACTTCTTAATCAGGATTATCGGTACCATAAACTACGCAAAGCATTTTCAAAATTTTATAGACGCCATTCTGATTTAATTTCAAAATTCAATATTGGACCTAAATCTCTTCTGCAACAAGGTCTATCGGAACCCGAATTTTATGGTGACTTAGTATATAAATTCAGAAAAATGTGTGACCACAATGACTTTAGCACCCAATTTCGTAAAATTATTCTTCGATATAAAAAAGATTGGGTACAACATGGATATTATACGACAGACTGCATGCATGGTAGTTAACCAGATCACCGTTGGCACTTTTGCTTTCCTCTTTAATTGCACGCCGGTGGGTCAGGCCTCAGATTTTATGACGGTTCCAACGTAAAGGCTTATTGAGAATTAGAGAGGTCTAATTCAAGGTAATGTTGGTTGGTGCCTGATGCTCTGTCTCTGGTCGGGCCCATCGGAGTCTAACTGTTGGTTTTCTTTTGCTCCAGCATATCAGTGGTTTCTTCCTGTCGAGTCCTCACCGTTGTCTCGCCTCTGTGGTTCTTTGATTATTTGTGTTCACGGAGTTGTTGCACTGATGAGTTAGGAGGCCTTCATGCGGACTGAACAAATTATTTGTCTAAATGGCGACTGAAGTAAGGGAGAGGATTGTGGCCACGTAAAATCGATTTAAGCCCCCAGTGGAAATCTTTCCACTGACCGTTCCAAGGCGGTTCTTCTGTGGCGAGTTATTTATGTTGTTGTTTGTTACTTACTGTGTGTATCACTTGTGTCTTTTTATTTTGGATGGCCATATGGCCATTTTGTGGGAAAGTAACCGTCCTTATGGCCTTCCTTTGTTTAGGTTTCCATTACGGTCTGGTCGCTTAATGTTTGTATTTCTTTCCCGTTTGGTGCCTTTGATGGGGGGAGTTAGTTAATTGTATCGATTCCTGATCTTTGTTTTACTTCTACTTTGCAGTGTGAACTTATAATGCCTAACTGGTATTACTTATAAATAGGCAAGTATAGAGTAGTGTCCCAGTTATGTGGCTGCTGCTGCTGACAGAAGGTCAAGGTCGCAGAATTTGAATGGACATTGTAAACCGTTGCCATTCATCGTGTTGATTGCATTGGAGTTTTGTATGATATATTATAATTTACAGCAGATAATGTATAGTAACTGTCATGTTGCTGCTGCTGCAGCTGACACAGAAGGTAAAGGTGACAGTGACAGAACTTTGCATGATATTCATGTTACATGTTTATGTAAAACATTTGATCTCTATCTTTCATGTTATTCGAAGTTGATATGTGGTATTACTTGAAAACTGACAAAGTACAGTAACACCGAATTTTATGGTGACTTAGTATATAAATTCAGAAAAATATATAACCGCAATGACTTCAGCACCCAATTTCGTAAAATCATTCTTCGATATAAAAAGATTGGGTACAACATGGATATTATACGACAGACTGCATGCATGGTAGTTAACCCAATCACGGTTGGCAACTTTGCTTCCCTCTTTAATTGCACGCCGGTGGGTCAGGCCTCAGATTCTATGACGGCTCCAACGTAAAGGCTTATTGAAAATTAGAGAGATAATGTTGGTTGGTGCCTGATGCTCTGTCTCTGGTCGGGCTCATCGGAGTCTAACTGTTGGTTTTCTTTTGCTCCAGCATTTCAGTGGTTTCTTGCTGTCGAGTCCTCACCGTTGTCTCACCTCTGTGGTTCTTTGATTTTTGTGTTCACGGAGATGTTGCACTGATGAGTTAGGAGGCCTTCATGCGGACTGAACAAATTATTTGTCTAAATCGCGACGGAAGTAAGGGCGAGGATTGTGGCCACGTAAAATCGATTTAAGCCCCCCAGTGGAAATCTTCCACTGACCGTTCCAAGGCGGCTCTTCTGTGGCGATTTATTTATGTTGTTGTTCGTTACTTACTGTGTGTATCACTTGTGTCTTTTGGTTTTGGATGGCCATATGGCCATGTTGTGGGAAAGTAACTGTCCTTATGGCCTTCCTTTGTTTAGGTTTCCATTATGGTCTGGTTGCTTAATGTTTGTATTTCTTTCCCTTTGGTGTCTTTTATGGGTGGAGTAAGTTAATTGTATCAATTCCTGATCTTTGTTTTACTTCTACTTTGACTGCTGCTGCCAAGATCGCACTCTTTGAAGTTTGATTGAGATAGTCATGTTAAAGGTTTTGTATAGTTGTGGTTTTCATTGCATACTTCAAATCTATGATTAGGTTTGATATGTAGATACTTTTATGGGTGCAGAAAAGATACTGCTGTCAGCAGATCATGGTCAAAAACTTACTATTTAGAAATTGAGATCAAGGTCATAAACTTAAAAATTGTGCTCTGCAGTTGCACCTGCCGATGGTATTCATGACCCCTTGGTCACTTTCTCTAGTTGTTGTTCTTGTTGTGTTTTTTTTCTGCCTTTCGCTGGCAAGAAGTAAGGCAGCTATTGGTGTAGTTGCCAATTCTACCACTGATTTGCTTTGAGATCCCAATTAAAACGAAGTTTAAAGACAGGAAATGCGTATTACGCAACTTTAGAATATCTCATCTTAGTTTTAAGTATGACTGCTATTGAAAAATAAAAGCGGTTCACCAAATGGTAGACTAGTATTTTATCATTATTGATTTTTAAGTTTCTAGCTAGTCTGGTCCA
Source organism: Lucinisca nassula (assembly GCA_963580285.1). Lineage (NCBI taxonomy): Eukaryota > Metazoa > Mollusca > Bivalvia > Lucinida > Lucinidae > Lucinisca > Lucinisca nassula. Next base: position 3,453,198 of record OY757015.1, on the reverse strand, counting down.
GAAAACATGTACACTCCATATTTTTCACTTCTGTGGTGTGTTCCTTGCTTCCAAAGAATAACCCTTTTAAAGAACATATTTAACTTCACTACAACTGGTGTGTGGGAATGTGTGGCGGTGGTAAAACGTCTCCCTGCCCTATATCATAGTGTAGATTATATTTTCTTGTCCTTTTGGATCATAGATTTCATTGTGGAATTTTGAAAATATCTGAGGGTCACTGATGAGGCCTGATTGGCCGAAACTAGCTAGTCTGGCCCAGAAAACATGTACACTCCATATTTTTCACTTCTGTGGCGTATTCCTTGCTTCCAAAGGATAACCCTTTTAAAGAACATATTTAACTTCACTACAGCTGGTGTGTGGGAATGTGTGGCGGCGGTAAAACGTCTCCCTGCCCTACATCATAGTGTAGATTATATTTTCTTGTCCTTTGGGATCATAGATTATATTGTGGAATTTTAAAAAATATCTGAGGGTCACTGATGAGGCCTAATTGGCCGAAACTAGCTAGTCTGGCCCAGAAAACATGTACACTCCATATTTTTCACTTCTGTGGTGTGTTCCTTGCTCCCAAAGGATAACCCTTTTAAAGAACATATCTAAAGCGAATTGTTAAGGGTTGGTCATGTTTGCAAAAGACAAACATTACGCACGTTTATTATTATTATGTTTATTATTATTAATAGCAAACACACGAAGTGTTTGCTTTACTGTAGAGAGACTGGAACAACATACTTAGGCACCCAAATCTCGCCTGGAATCTCGTTCAATTTCTCTCGATAATCCGCCATCTTTACAGAGTTCATGAGAATTGTATTCCTATCCAAAAAATGCTTCTCAAAACCAAAAGGAGTTACGATAGATCTATTACAAGAGAAACACAAACTGCATCGAAATAATTTTAAAAAGCTCTTTTCAAGACCGATGCATCAAACGCTGAAGTTTGATCGCGGGAAAGCTACGAAAATACATCACGCGTTTAAATTAACTGAAACGTACCGCACTGAACCGCATAGGTTAGACGGTAAAACCCAGCACCGCGACTGGACCAACGAGTAACCGGAGCATATGCCGAAGCATTTACCGGAACTTCTCGGTAGGGTGGAAAGCGATTCTCGTCTGGCCAAGCAATTACAACTTTTCGCAAACTATCACTCAGGGGTATAAAATAAAGCCATGGTAATTGTATGAGACACAGTGAGATATCTGGCTACCTGTGGATTTCTTCCTTCCCAAGATTTACAAAATGATGATAAGCCCCAAATCTATAGTACTAACGCTAGTGCTTCAGGGTACTTTAAAGTTTCCACGCTGCAAATTAACTGAGTCACCAACTCAGTATATGAATATAGATAGATAGATAAATAGGGGTGTAAATGAGTGTGTTTGCTCATGTGTATTTCATATTATTATCATCATTATTGTGATAATTCTCTTTTCAGTCTGCTGACTAGAAAGCAGCATACCTAACCTTTGGATTCTTTTTAAAGAAGCCAACTTGTTTTTATCTTGTATTGACAAAAGCTGGTACTTGCAGCTGTTACACTTTATTGGTTCCCTGTAAGCGGAAAACATTCGCTCCACAAACCGTGAACCAGTCCAGAAAATTTATTTGACAACCACAAACTGCTAGGGACTTTGGTTTTCAACGTATTAAAGGTATTTTGGCAGAAAATGGTGCAAAATTATTTCTTATGTTACTATATTTTATTAACGAGATCCTAAAATGCCTTGATTATCGCGCGAAATTGTTATTATAATGTGCAAATATCGATTTCTTTGTGTAATTCAACTGCGAAGTTGATCACAAGAGAAGGTCAAAAATGGTAACGAAGACCATTGACCTCCGTGCACTGTGTCATATTGTTTATTTTCTGGCGTCAGAATAAAATATATACATACCATCTTATTTCTAGTGTTAATAATCATCTATCTGTTGCATGAAAAAGAGCACACACTCTTTTTATCTCTTCTGGATCCATTAGAGATTGGAATGCCCTTCCTGGTTCGATTATTTTGACAGCTGAAGGTGCTGATTATTGTGTAGCTAAATTGACCTCTTTGGTTAGAGCTAGGGACTAACTTCCCACATCACAGGTCCTGGTGTATGAATGTCATTTGGCGTGTCACCAGTAACAATCATGTAATGTAATGGTCTTGCCTCTGGGTCTGCCTACTATGTGTTTGCTTGAATTGGGTTTAGCATCGGATCCCTGTCAACACTATTAAGGTAATTTTGGAGACATTGCTTCCAACTTTGTGGGACTTTTACCTGACAAAGAGGTGAAATGACATCCCAGGCCCTTCCGCCAAGTGAAACCACAAAGGGGAAGGTATAATTTGAGGACTTTTACAGTTTTACTGGAGGACTGAGGACCAAGTCCTCTAGAGGACCAGGGGTATAATTTGAGGACCAAATACAGGAGGACAAGTGCTTTAATCAGCCATATAATGGCTATGATAATTGAAGATAATTACTGTTTATTGAAAATCACACCTGCTGGTATGATACATCACCTCATGGGCATATATACAGAAAGAAAAGGAAAAAAAAAGAAATATTAGAATAAAATAAATAAAAGGAAAAACATATTATGCTCAGGAAATTTTTCACCATGGAATTTTATGAAATATATTTTTGGCATCAGGTTACTCTGATAAAAAATGTTTAGTTGAAATTAGTATTTCTGTTCTTTCTATATACTTGATATTATCTATCTGTTTTTTTTTGTTTGTTTTTTTTTTTAATTCACAAACTGCATGATGAACAGTGAAGATCCTGATCAAATGGCATATTGTTACTCTTTTAAAGGTGCATTATTGAGCTATCTGGAAAAATGCTTCCAAACATAAAATACATATAGACGTTTTTTTTTTCTTTAAAACAATACAAATGAATGCATTTTATATATGCAAAAATGCGAACAATTATGATGACAGGTAAACAAGTTTGAGAGGGATTCCCTAACAAGGTTTGGAACACTAGTTAGATCTATTTTTAGTTCGTGACAAAAATAGAATCTCCATATATGACGTTATGCGACGATCATTTTTGGCCTTGTTTGCTTAGGCCATGCCTGAATCGGAAAAAAATATGACGCTGAATACCATGCCATAAGTAACGACACTCAGAGATGATAATGTCGCCATGTATGAGTAAAGTGACAGATTTATTTTTAGAACAGAAATACCGAACACATGTTCAGAGTGAAGGGTAAACACGAATAAAAATGACCAGTTTCACAAAGTTCTGAAGCTGTATTTGGGTCCAAAAGTGTACACATGACAAAGGAGTATGCATTGAAGATAAAAACCAGAAAAAAAAATTTAGACCCGGTAGCTCAATAATGCACGTTCACTTGGAATTAGAATTTCTCTACAGTAAGGTCTTTCAATATACTTATATAATCTATCTATTAAATTCACAAACTGCTGGATGAACAACAGTGAAGATACTGATCAGATGGTTTATCTGGAGCTACACTGTTTGCAAATGTAGGGATTGTCTTGTTCATTGAGATAAGTAAAAAAAAATAAATATATGAAAGGAAAATATGCCATAATGAAATTTTTCACCATATAAATATTAAAAATGAAATATTGTTTGTTTGTATTAACAGCCCAGTCAACACTATTTTAGGTCATTTTAGAGTTGGTCAGTTTACCTATCCACACTTTTCCTTGGCAGGCGTATATGTCAGCGGTTAACCAGTACAGTGCACATTCTTTCGCGAGAAACTGACAACTGCCCTTTTTGAATCAATGGAAGGGAGAGAATGACAGAAGAAAAGATTTAATGATCAATCTCCACGAAAGAAAAGAATGTTGCCAACCCCGGCAGTAAATGAAATATATATTTAGGCATCTTGTTACTCTTTTAAACAAAATATGTTCGGTTCTAATGGAAATTTCTCTGCTAGGAAATGATAATAATAATAAAAAAAAACAGTTCTTTTTTTATTATTTAATGTTTTGTAGGACAATTTGGTCAAATTAATTTGTCCTAGCGGCTTATTTATTCAATTTATTTACCTAAATTTTTTTGTCACAGAGACTCATTACATGCAAGTTGAGACCATCTATAATTAGCTGATGTTATGAACTATATTCATGTAACAAACAGTGTAGCAGACTTCCAAGTATTACATTCAGAGCTGTATATGGAAGAAAAAACTTAAGCACCAAGCAGATTGCATTCAATTTTTTTTCTTTTGTTTGTTTTCAGAGAACAACATTTCCATAGGACTCATATATTATGAAAAATGCTAAACAAGATTTTCTTTGAGAAGTAAAGAAATGAAATAATTGTGATTGGCAGTTTAATGGTTATTTGTAGGTGGGGCTTATCCTATTGTAGGTGGGGCAAAGTTATATATTACAACCAATGGCTGTAAGCCTATGATTAGGTTGAAATTGCAAATGATTGAAAGTCTTCAGTTTTAAAATGTGTTGTTAGATCTTTCAGAAGCATTTTTTCTTAATTATTTTGGGTATTAACCCTTTTTGAGCCAAATGGAATCTTCCTCTTCATATATGACAGGAATCCATTTTGAAATATAGGAGTGACAGGTTGTGTTACCTTCAAAATTTATTCAGAAAATAGCTGAACGTTTTGCAAATACATGTAGTGTTGGCCCTGATCAGATGCCACATTCTGCGGCTTATAATCTGGGCCTACACTGTTTGCCAAATGTACCCATTTTGGGGTTTCCGGTACCAAACAGGCCTTTTATTATTGCTTTTCTTATGTTGAGCTGAAAAGTGAAAAAATATGACCTTTCTATTGCAGTTCTCACACAGGACCCATAAATAAGCATTTACATGTATTTATTTAATTATTTAATAAATTATTTTCATTTATTTTTTATGATTTATTTTATTTTATTGTTTATTTCTTTTATTGTGTAACAATCAAGGAAAAATGAACCTGGGGGAAACAGATCTTAGTTCTGGGCATTTCAATACCTTACCCAAGAAGATGAACATGTCCACAAAATGAAAACCACCCCCAACACCCCCTAAAAACACCTTATAGAGAAAACTAGGGTTTACAGGGGCATACATTATCTTTCAAGAAGTAGGTCGTGGGTACTGGTCAGAACCACTGCAATGAGGCAGCAATCTATGTTTGCTGTATAACTTATAAAAATATCAAAGATTTTCATAAAAAAAAAAAAATAGCCATTTTGGAGATGTGAAAAAAATGCACTTTGACGCATGTTTGTGGTTTATTGTGATGTTTCTTCCGCAAACTTAACCCTTGTCCTCCTGAATATTCATATATGCCACACCCACTACCGATTATCTACCAATCAGATTACTTGATGCAAATTATTGCAACAAATTCACAATCTGAATGGCAAACAATGTAGATCCTGATCAGATGGCTTCATCAGAAGCCATCTGATCTGGATCTTCATTGTTTGGAAAATAAGGCATATCCGGGCTCAGCAGGACAAGGGCTAAGACTGACATTTTCCGTTTTATTGGTGACATTCTTCTCCTTTCGTCTGCAAGCATAGAATGTGTGTGCTCATTAGACCAAGGTGGTTCTAACAAGTGTATCTCATGAGTACCCAAATCATGGAGTGGTTTTGAGCAAGAAACCAATACTACGAGCATAGTCGCATAGTTAAAATGATTTTTAATTGTTTTTACTTTTTTTTTTTTTCAAACATAATTTGTCGGTGCTCAGTCTGCCACATAGACTCAGGAGGTTCTTACAAACACAGAAAATACATGTATATGTTTATGAGCAAAAATAATGAAAATAATGTGAACCTGTGTTACCCCCATTTTTCTTGGTAATAAGTGGGCATTACAATGATGCTCATTACATGAACTTTTTTCTCTTAAGTTTAGCAAAAACCTCCTCACAAAATTGCCTGTATTCAATTCAAATTCCATGTAAGCATCTGTAGTCCATTTTAGAAAATATATTTAAAGAGTGAAAGGCCATCATTGGGCAATTCTTATGAGCAACCACAATATAAATGAGTTTTTGAGCAAAAATAAGGAAAATGATGTTTACCTGTATAAACCCCATTTTTCTCTGTAAAAAGTCGGGTTTATAAGGGTGTTCATTACATCCACTTAAGATACTAGTGAGTAAAAGGGTAACAAACCGGTCAGCTATTGTCTTCAATATATTCATGTTTTAACCCATTTTGTACTGAATGAAATCTTCCACCTTGTATATAGCACAAGTCCATTTCAAAATTTAGTGGTTCTTCAAAGTTTATTTGGAAAATGGCTGAGCTTTTGCAAACAGTGTAGGCTCTGATCAGACACTGCAGAATGTGGCATCTGATCTGGGCCCTGCTCTGTTTGCTAATAACCGGTTTTGGGGTTTCTGATACAAAAATGGGTAAATATGCACAATCATTCGGAAAGTCATTATAGTATGATAACTTTATAAAACTTAGCAATAACACATCAGACTATAGAACTTCAAAATCAGTGTAGCTGAACATTTTAAATAACAACACTCATGGTAATTAATTGATATAACAATTTTCTTGCAACAAAACTTCTCTGAAGACTTTAGTACACCTCTGATTAACGATAGGCTCGATATGAATGAAACAATATTGAAAGGGCCATACCACTTTTGTTGTGTTGAATTTTTTGTGAGATAATCAGCATCAATGAAGTACAGTGTCCATGCAATTGAGAGTTTTATTATTTAGGTAAACTCACTTCAGTGTGGTACCAGGGGGTATTTATCAAAGATAAGCCATATTATGACACATCACGAAAACACGCCTATATAATTTTGACCTCTTGAACCCCACTTTTATATCGTAAAACTGGGGTTTCCGGCGGTATACCTTATTTTTCTTATTTCTGCTCTAAAATATAGATTGTGGGTACTCGTTAGAACCGCCTCGATGAGGCGGTTCTAACGAGTGCCCACAATCTATATTTTGAGCAGAAAAATGTCACAATTTTTCATCATAAAATTTTCATTTTTTCGGCGATAAAGGACGTGGCAATGTATTTGTATAGGCGTGTTTGCTTAATGAGTTTGCAAGTTTAAGGAAATAATGTTAAGTGTGCCTCAGTGAAGTTGTCCTAACCATACTACACAATTTATGAAGCAGAAAGTTCATCTTGCAGTTTATGAACTTAACAGATAGATTATATCAAGTATGTAGATTTACGGGGTAGAGCTAGGACTGGTCGATCCAGTGTCAGGATAATGTGACTGGGTGTGGTATCATGTAATGTGTCTGGGACATGATACTTCAGTGAGGCAGCACTATAAACGTGAGCATTGAGCTCCCTGTCGCAACCAGACACCGTCGTGATATGACTGAAAAATTGTTGAAAGCGACGTTAAACCCGAATTCACACACACACATATCAAGTATGTAGTAAACAGAGAAATTCTAATTTCAACTCAACATTTTAAATAAGATGCCAAAAATTTATTTCTTATAATTCTGTGGTGAAAAATTTCTGAGGATAAAACAGTGTAGCTCAAGATAAGCCATCTGATCAGGATCTTCACTGTTCATCTTGCAGTTTGTGAATTTAACCCTTTTTGTACAAATGGAGTCTTCCTCCTTATATATAACAGGAGTCGATTTCAAATTTAGGGTTGTCAGGTTGTGTTTTCTTCAAAATCTACTTGGAAAATGGCTGAACTTTTTGCAAACAGTGTAGGCCCTGATCAGACGCCGCATTCTGCCCGTACCCGCTTTGGGATTTCCGATACAAAATGGGTTAATAGATAGATTATATCAAGCATATAGAAAGTAGAGAAATTCTAATTTCAACAAAACACTTTTAAAACACATTACACAAACACGCCTATACAAATACATTGCCACCTTTATCGCCGAAAAAATGAAAATTTTAAGATGAAAAATTGTGATATTTTTCTTATTTCTGCTCAAAATATAGATTGTGGGCACTTGTTAGAACCGCCTCATTGAGGCGGTTCTAACGAGTACCCACAATATATATTTTAGAGCAGAAATAAGAAAAATATGGTATACCCCCGTAAACCCCAGTTTTACTATATAAAAGTGGGGTTCAAGGGGGTCAAAATTATATAGACGTGTTTTCGTGATGAGTAACAAGATATAACAAATCATCATATTTACAATTTCGTGTAATGAACACCCCTCTTAACCCCACTTCATATAGAGAAAAGTGGGGTTTAGAGGGGTATACATTATTTTTCTTATTTCTGCTCCAAAACATAGATTGTGAGTAGTTGTTTGAACTGCCTCATTTAGGCGGTTCTAACAAGCACCCATGACCTATGTTTGGAGTATTAATAAGAAAAATATCACAAGTTTTCATCAGAAAAATACCTATTATGGAAACTTGTAAGAATGCTGTATGTCATATGGAAAAGTTATCTTAATGATATTTCGTATAATTCTGTGGTGAAAATTTTTTTAGCATAACAGTTTAGCTCCAGATAAGCCGTCTGATTGGGATCTTCACTGCTCATGCAGTTTGTGAATTTAACAGATAGCTTGTATCAAGTATATTGAAAGTAGAGAAATTCTAATTTCAAGTGAATATTTTTAAAAGAGTAACAATATGCCATCTGATCAGGATCTTCACTGTTCATCATGCAGTTTGTGAATTAAAAACAACAACAACAACAACAACAACAACAACAAAAAAGATAGATAATATCAAGTATATAGAAAGTACAGAAATTCTAACTTCAACTAAAACATTTTATCAGAGTAACATGATGCCAAAAATATATTTCATAAAATTCTATGGTGAAAAAAATCCTGAGCATAATAATATGTTTTTCCGTTTATTTATTTTATTTTAATATTTCTTTTTTCCTTTTCTTTCTGTTTATATGTCCATGAGGTGATATACCATACCAGCAGGTGTCATTTTCAATAAACAGTAATTATCTTCAATTATCATAGACATTATATGGCTGATTAAAGCACTGGCCCTCCTGTATTTGTTCCTCAAATTATACCCCCTGGTCCTCTAGAGGACTTGGTCCTCAGTCCTCTGGTCCTCCAGTGAAAGACGACAGTCCTCAAATTATACCTTCCCGCCAGAAAGCTTTCGTACATTGGACAATTTGACTTGACACTGCTTTGCAGGCTTAGGCCTTCTATGTGCCCATTGTGGTGTGTGGTCAGACTGGAGTGTAGGACAATATCCCCTCAGGACAAAATCCCCTCTGCTCATTTTTGAGAATTTTTTAAAGGTTCCTTTTCCTATCCTTTGTCTTCAATGCTAAATTATACTGCCTGTTTTTATGCTAAGTGAAGAGATCATATTCACCATTTGTGACAAGAAGTTTAATTTTTGCAAGTAAGATGCTCACTGATACAAACAAGATACATTTGGAACATGTTTGGGCCACAACTCCCATTCTCTAATACACACAAACACTGACATGGCACTGGTCAGGCACACTTTCACACTTCATTTCACTCACACTTGTTCTCAAAACACAGTTATGACTTCTTAAAGGCATTTATTCTGAAACAGTAGAACACACCGTGTGTCCATAATTGTTTTATTGTCCCCTGTGATATACTGACTATAGCAGATCAAAGGCGGTCCTAATAGGGTGATTAGTAGCTCTTGCTGAATCCCCTGACTGAGACACTTAAGGGGAAAATCAATAATGTACACCAGTCAACAGTAAGTAATTTATTGATTTTCCCCAAGGCGGCCCCTTACCTGTTGAAGACAGAGGACTTCTTTTCAGTGAGAACTGAGGGCTACATAATATTATGTAATGAAATGATAGTCCTCAATAATCAAGAATAAATGCCTTTAACGTGACATATTCAAGTACAATAAACAGGGGGATTAGCAGTGGACTGTCAGATAGGTAACAATATATTGCTAAAAAGTGTCTAAAATAGTCCTTTTTAGCTCACCTGAGCACGAAGTGCTCATGGTGAGCTATTGTGATCGGTCAATGTCCGTCGTGCGTCGTGTGTCGTGCGGCGTCAACAATTTGCTTTAAATGCTAACTCCTCCTAAACCCTTGAGCCAATTTCAATAAAACTTCATAGGAATATTGCTGAGGTGACCCTCTACAAAAACAGCTAAAATTGTTCCGTTCCGCTGAACAAGATGGCCGCCAGAGCTAAAAATAGAAAAATCTTTAAAGGACAACTTCTCCTGTACCTTAAGGCTAATTTCATTCAGACTTTATAGGAACGTTGCTTAGGTGACCCTCTACCAAAATAGCTAAAACTTTTCCGCTCTGGTGAACAAAATGGCCGCCAGAGCTAAAAATAGAAAATTCTTTAAACGACAACTCCTCCTGTACCCTTTGGCCAAATTTATTCAAACTTCATAGGAATGTTGCTTAGGTGACCCTCTACTAAAATAGCTAAAACGGTATTGCTCTGATGAGCAAAATGGCCGCCATAGCTAAAAATAGAAAAACATTGTAAATTTGCTTCAAACACAAACTCCACCTCAACCCTTGGGCCAATTTGATTCAAACTTCACAGGAATGTTGCCCAAATGACTCCCTACAAAAATAGCTAAAATTGTTGTGCTCTGACAAACAAGATGGCCACCAGAGCTAAAAATAGAAAAAAAATAGAACATTCTTTAAACGACAATTCCTCCTGTACCCTTGGGACAATTTTATTCAAACTTCATAGGAATGTTGCTTAGGTGACCATCTACCAAAATAGCTGAAAAGATTCTGCTCTGATGAGCAAAATGGCCACCATAGCTAAAAATAGAAAAACATCGTAAATTTGCTTTAAACACGAACTCCTCCTTAACCCTTGGGCCAATTTGATTCAAACTTCACAGGAATGTTATGTAGGTGATTCCCTAAAGAAATAGATAAAATCATTCCGCTCTGACTAACAAGATGGCCACAAGAGGTAAAAACAGAAAAAAATCTTCAAACGACTACTCCTCCTTTACCCTTGGGCCAATTTCATTCAAACTTCATAGGAATGTTGCTTAGATGACCCACTACCAAAATGGCTAAAACGTTTTTGCTCTGATGAGCAAAAATGGCCGCCATAGCTAAAAACAGAAAACTTTGTAAATTTACGTCAAAACGCGAACTCCTCCTCAACCCTTGGGCCAATTTGATTCAAATTTCACAGGAATGTTAGTTAGGTGACTCCCTACCAAACTAGCTAAAATCATTCAATGCGGCGAACACGATGGCCACCAGAGCTAAAAATAGAAAAAATCTTCAAACGACAACTCCTCCTTACCCCTTGGGTCAATATGATTCAAACTTCACAGGACTATTATGTGGTTGACTCCCTACCAAAATAGCTAAAATTGTTCCGCTCTGACTAACAAGATGGCCGCCAGAGCTAAAAATAGAAAAATTCTTCAAACGGCAATTCCTCCTTACCCCTTGGGCCAATTTGATTCAAACTTTACAGGAATATTATGTCGTTGACCCTATACCATATTAGCTAAAATGATCCCGCTCCAATGAACAAAATGGCCACCAGAACTAAAAATAGAAAAAACATTGTAAATTTGCTTCAAACTTCACAGGAATGTTGCCCAGGTGACTCCCTACCAAAATAGTTAAAATCATTCAACTCTGATAAACAAGATGGCCACCAGAGCTAAAAATAGACAAATCTTCAATGACAAATCCTCCTGTACCCTTGGGCCAATTACACTCAAACTTCATAGGAATGTTGCTTAGATGACTCTCTACCAAAATAGCTAAAATGGCGTTGCTCCGATGAACAATATAGCCACCAGAGCTAAAAATAGAAAAACATTGTAAATTTGCTTCAAATGCGAACTCTTCCTAAACCCTTGGGTCAATTTGATTCAAACTTCAAAGGAATGTTGCCTAGGTGGCACCCTACCAAATTAGCTAAGATCGTTCCACTCTGATCAACAAGATGGCCACCAGAGCTAAAAATAGAATGTACTAGAGACAGTGACATTCAGGTGAGCGAATCAGGGCCCTCTGGGCCCTCTTGTTTAAACAGGAATGACTCTCATTTTTTGTTAATTTCAGTGGTATTTGTGCCAAAATGTGGGGCAACATTTACTCTACTGAAAAAGGGCATGGAGCTGGATAAAAGGGCATGGCGCTAGAGAAAAGGGGCATGGTGTCGCACCATGCTAAATAGGGCTTAAGAAACACTATATGTTCTAGAACAGGGTTATCCTATTCACTACAGAACTGAAAATTATAGAGTGTACATGTTTTCTGGGCCAGATTAGCTAGTTTTGTCCAATTAGTCCTCATCATCATGATCATGCAGTGACTTTTACCTGAAATATTTTCAAAATTCCACAATGGCATCAATGATCCCAAAGGACAAGAGAATTTAAACGTCCGTATGATGAAGCCTGCCCAGGCCAGTTGGTGCAGGCTGGACTGAATCAGAATCAGAATTGTTTAATGGTGACACGTCCTTAGACTATCCTTCACCAGGATGACAATTCTTCAGCGGGACCTTCCATGCATATAAACCTTATTAATGACAGATTCTATCTGTCATCTCTAGCTATCCTGCAGGTTTTAAATTATTTCAGGCTTTCTTCCGGCTTTGACCACCATAGAAAAATGATTCCGCAACAAATGTAGTCCAGTTGGCGCAGTAATCAAACTTGTACAAGAGTATTAGTTATTCTATAAGCGTAATACAAACTTTTGAAGCAGACGACTTGACGATTTTATCTTTACGATGAATCAGCTGCATCATGCGACGGGTATACCCAGGTCAATGCGGCGTCCGCTCAGCAGTCTGCTCAGGTTTTACACTGTTTTCTATCAGTGCTGTCAATATTTAATCCTTAAAGACCAGCCTGCTGTTGGACAAGAATATTAATGGGTTTTCTTTCTGACTTTCGAGGTCAAGTTTAGGTCAGTTACAACTTAGGTGTATATTGACTTTGGGTGGAGAAACTGGAAAGAAGGGCTGTCCTTTTCAACCCTGGAATATGGTACAGATACTTAGTGTAGGTCCTGTGATATAATTCTAGGTGCCATATTTAGCAGAATGGACGAGATTGAAGAGAGCCCTCCAGAAACTCAAGGCAGTGAATAAATCAAAGCACTGACAATACTCATGCCGATTTCTCTAAATGCAGGCTGGTCATGAACGGGGACTTGGACTGATTAGTTTAAACTTAAGATGTTAGTAACTAATGCAAAAAAGTGTAGAACAAGATCAGCATCGTGTTCTGTGGCGTTTGATCTGAGTTTACATTGTTGCCAGATCCAACATTTGATTCATGTGCAGATTTTACAGATAACACTTACATGTACCCAACACTGGCAAACGACACGGCTATGTTTTGGTTGATTGTTTGGCATTCGACCCGAAGTTGCTAATAAGAAAAGCGCTTCAGTGCTAACGGCTGACTTGTCAGAATAACCTTTTGTCTTGTAGAAAACAGCCGCAGTGAGATCAGGGTATTCCATAAGACTGAAGAGGATTATCCTGGAAACATAGGGTGAACTTCGAAAACAGTGTAGACCAAAATCAGATGCTGCAGAACGCATATTCTTATCAAAACCTTCACTACATGTATTTGTTTGGAATTTCAGAGTTAAATGAAACAGTTTAAATCTCAGCCCAGGACTATTACACCAACCTACACCCCACAGTCTCAGTGCTTTGATTCTGAAACCAAACGATTGCATGATTACAACACGCTTAGGCACCATGCCGTTAAGCTGAAAAGGTTAAATCAATCAACCGTGATGCTGGTTACCAGTTCGGTCACCTCGATCCTGTGCACCACCTTCACACTAGTACGGATAGAAACCACATGTTCAGGATCAAACTTTTGATGTGTAATGTAAGGTCGTGCCTAGAAAAGAAGAATCTGAAATTTGTTCTAAAAAAAGCATTAAGTGATCTAGCGTATTGCAACATTTTTCATTAAAGGATCGTAAGCGTGCCCCTGGACAGTTAGAAGCTGGTCGGAAAGCAGATGACGTTGACTCTGATTTTGGGTGCCACATGTGTGTGATCTATCGTCTATTGGAGCGACATCTTACTATATACAGAAGACGCTTATGGACGTCGACGTAGCGGAAGACCTACGTCAGTACGTCAAGATCATTTCAACCGTCAGACGCATATGCGAAACAGATTTCCGCCGGCAGCTGCTATACTGTACCTGTTGATAATTGAGGGGTCTCAACTACCGACTCATAAGCACTGACACTGTTTGTCGCCCTTATGCGATGCACGTTTGAGAGCTAGATGTCCCTGTGGTGATCAAAGTTAACGCGTCGATACAGTACGGAACACTTACGCTAGTGCATGAAATACGTAAATTGGCGTATAAGCGACTGACATATGCGTTTCAGTGACAAATCGCACTTCAGCGTGAATCACGCCGATTGTCGTTTCCGGATGTTTCGACGTATAAATGTAAGGTATGCCGAGGCGACGCGTGCGTAATAGAGCATGACATATCGGGTGAAATAAGCGTAATTCTATGGCGAGCTATTGCATGTAGTTAGCGAACGCAGCTTAGTGTCATTAAGAACATTTAAGATCATGGCTGAGACGTGACCTGAACAGCGAGACATTACATCAATCAAGTGCTTCGGCCTCAAATGGTTCCATTTATTTGTTTACGCTCAGAATCCGGGATATCTTATCCAGCAGGATTACGAGCGGGTTCATAGTGCTGTTCTTACTCATAAATGTCTTCAAGCCGATGGAATTCATGTACTGGGCTAGCCAACCTTTCTCCTCCGATCTCTTTCCCATAGAGTATCTTTTGGGAGAGGTATCCACAACCGACCAGATAAAAACTGTTACTTATGGACAGTAGCATTGTTAAAACTTGAATTTTAATGTTTGGTTTTGAAAACGTAAATAGTTTCTTTCAAAAATTTGAAACATCAAATGGCGTTTCATAATACCACCGGTCTATAGACATCTACAAACATATCATATATTGGAATTTGAAGAACTACCTTTCTGAATTTTAAGATCTTTTTAGAAGGTTTTCTGTAAGTTTTCACAGTGTTATGATTTTCTCATAGAATCTGTCATTTCAGTGCATTTGGCGCTTTGATTGGTTTCATTGGGCTGCAGGGATTGAGAAGTCATTTCATCTCAGCACAAAATTGGAAGCTTCTTCTCCAACATGACCTACATAGTGTTGATGGGGATGTTAAACCTCACATCAAACAAACAAAGGGGCACTAGCCTCTGCTCTAGACCTTATGCTGGGGCCCCCCACTCCCCAGTATGATCCCAACAGCGGTGGTAATAAAATTTCGGTGTCATCACATCCTCTGAAGCCAACATAACTAGTAATGACAGAATTACTGTGTAGGTTTGACATACATGTACTTAACATTTTTTTGTTTGTCTTGTAAGGCTAGCACGATTAATCTGATATCAATAGATTCCACAAAAGTTCCACATCTTCAAATAATCTGATTGGTTCAAAATCTGAAATGGGTGTGGCATAATTGAATATTCTGCAAGAGAAGAGTTAAACTCAAAAACAAACAAACAAAAACTTACATGTATCTGTATTTGAATTTCAGGAAAAAGACCATAATAAGAATCAGAATCAAAATGAGTGAGAAAGAGGCAGAGACGTCTACCTGTCATGGTGGCATGGTCGCTGAACCAGGGCCTGAACCTAAAGGCCCGAAGGTTTACCGACTGATGGGCTCAGTGAAAACAGCCTTGTTTATCCTGAGTACAGGACTGTTAGTATTTGCTGCTGCGAGGAACTCTTTTCACTGGTAAGGAGAAAAAATTAGTAAAAGAGTTGAGGAAAAGGGATAAAATGAGAGGCTTTTCTGAGCATTTTATCCCTTTTCCTCGACGAGTTTAATAAATTACTGATTTAGAGGATCTTACATGAGTGTTCATGTATTATTGAATTTATTAAATGAGTTGAGGAAAAGGGATATAATGCGAGGCTTTGCTGAGCATTTAATCCTTTTCTTCAACGAGTTTAATAAATTACTGATTTAGAGGATCTTACAGGAGTGTTCATGTATTATTGAATTTATTAAATGAGTTGAGGAAAAGGGATATAATGCAAGGCTTTGCCGAGCATTTTATCCCTTTTCCTCAACGAGTTTAATAAATTACTGATTTAGAGGATCTTACATGAGTGTTCATGTATTATTGAATTTATTAAATGAGTTGAAGAAAACGGATAAAATGTGAGGCTTTGCCGAGCATTTTATCCCTTTTCCTTGATGAGTTTAATAAACTACTGATTCAGAGGATCTTACATGAGTGTTCATGTATTATTGAATTTATGAGCTCACCTGTCACATAGTGACAACGTGAGCTTTTGTGATCACATTTCGTCCTTCGTCTGTGCGTGCATCAGTCCGTGCATGCATGCGTAAACAATTTCTTGTCTTTACGATAGCATCTTCATTTATGATTTGATTTTACCAGACTTAGTGCAGTTTATATTTTACTTTTGGTCCTTTGAATTCATCGTAAATATTCTGAGAAATCAGAAATAAATTATTGGTTTAGACTCATTCTAGACAGGTTTTTAATTATTTGGACCCCATTTTAATTTATATCAGTCTTTTAATCGACTGCCTGTTCGAAATTCGCAAAATTGCAGTATGTTTCTTCTGGCTTTCTTTGCAGGATAATTACAGGGTCACTGATGAGGCTTTATTAGCCGAAACTACGTAGTATGACCCATCTTCTTTCTTATGAATGTTTTCATTGCTCTTAAAGGAACTCATTTTTTATTTGCACACAGCTTGTACCACCATGAGATCTGGGTTCCTTTCTTGAACCAGCCATATCCCATCATGTGTTATTGAGTTACGGCCCCTGAAAATGCAAAAATTGCCTATTTTGGTCTTGTCTGCATGATAGCTGTTTCATTTATGATTTGATTTTAACTGAACTTGCACACAATTTGTACCACCACAATATCTTGGTTATTTTCTTGAACCAGCCATATCCCATCATGGGTACCAGAGTTGGTTATCGGAAAGAAAGTATCAGGAAAAAAAGTATCGGAAAAAAGTATCAGTTTTGGATAGGAAAAAAAAGTATCCGGAAAAAAAGTATCAGTTTAAACCAGATTCGCTTCTGATGTTACAATGATATGATGATTAGGATACTTTTAATAATCAATTTTGCAACCTATCTCTGTAATATCTCTGTAATCCTTACCTTATAAAAGGGACGAGAGGTAACTTCAGGGCTTGAGATGTCATTTCATCTCAATGTCGGGTAAAATGCATCCGCACCTCCAGAATGACCTTTATAGGGTAGATGGGGATGTTAAACCCCAAATTAAAGAAACTACAAGTCAGACCTCCATGTTCATGGACCCTATTTGGTTTCATTGGGCGGCAGGGCTTGAGAAGTCATTTCATCTCAATGTCGGGTAAAAGTCCCACAGGTTGGAAGCAACGTCTCCAAAATGACCTATATAGTGTAGACAGGGATGTTAAACCTCCAATTAAACAAGCTAAATTGTGCAGATCGGATCTCCATGCTCATGAACCCTATTTGGGTTTCATTGGGCGGTTGGGCTTGAGATGTCATTTCATCTCAATGTCGGGTAAAAGTCCCACAAGTTGGAAGCAACGTCTCCAAAATGACCTATATAGTGTAAACAGGGATGTTAAACCTCCAATTAAACAAGCTAAAGTGTGTAGGTCGGATCTCCGTGCTCATGATTTCTATTTGGGTTTTATTGGACGGTTGGGCTTGAGATGTCATTTCATCTCAATGTCGGGTAAAAGTCCCAGAAGTTGAAAGCAACATATCCAAAATGACCTATGGTGTAGATTTGGATGTTAAACCTCCAATTAAACAAACTGGAAGGCACTGATTTTTTGTACTGAATGATCAAAATGCAATTAAAGATTAACTACATGTAGGATGACATTACATAGCCTTTTATCTATCCTTTTTTACATGAAACTGAGACTTTCTTCCTGATATTTTTTTCCTGATACGTTTTTTCCGGATTCTTTTTTTCCGATACTTTTTTCCAGATCCTTTTCTCCTGATACTTTCTTTCCTACATTCACCAGAGTTATGGTTCATGAAAAGGCAAAAAATTCCTATTTTGGTATTGTCTGCACAATAGCCACTTCATTTATAATTTGATTTCAACCAAACTTTATTAGCCGTAACTACGTAGTATGACCCATCTTCTTTCTTATGAATGTTTTCATTGCTCTTAAAGGAACTCATTTATGATTTTTATTTACACACACTTTGTATCACCACAAGATCTTGGTTCCTTTCTTGAATCGGGCATATCACATTAAAGGTACCAGAGTTATGGCCCCTGAGAGGGCACAAATTGGCTGTTTTGGTCTTGTCTGCATGATAGCTGTTTTGTTTATGATATAATTTTAACCAAATTTACACACAACCTGAAGCATCATAGGATCTTGGTTCCTTTGTTGAACCACCCATATCCCATCATCTGTTCCAGAGTTATTGCCCCTGAAAGGGCACAAATTGCCTACTTTGGTCTTATCTGCACAAAAGCTGTTTCATTTATGATTTGATTTTAACTTAACTTGCACACAACTTAAACCACCATAAGATCTTGGTTCCTTTGTTCAAGTTTGAATATGGGTCATTTCCGGTCAAAAATGAGGTCAGTAGGTAAAATCATAAAAAACCCTTCTGAACACTCTAAGAGGCCACATTTTAAGTCCATCATGAAACTTACTCAGAAAGATTGCCTTGATGAAATCTTGGCCAAGTGTGAATATGGATCATGTCAGGTCAAAAAGTAGGTCAGTAGGTCATATCATGGAAAAACTTTGTGAACACTCTAGAGGCCAAAGTTTTGTTCCAATCGTCATCAAACTTGCTCAGAATGATCATCTTGACAATATCACGGTCAAGTTCGAATATGGATCATGTTGGGTCAAAAAGTAGGTCAGTAGGTCAAATCATAGCAAAACCTTGTGAACACACTAGAGGCCACAATTTTGGTCCGATCGTCATCAAACTTGCTCAGAATGATCGTCTTAACAATATCTGGGTCAAGTTCGAATATGGGTCATGTCGGGTCACAAAGTTGGTCAGTAGGTCAAATCATAGATAAACCTTGTGAATACAGTAGAGGCCACAGTTTTGGTCCTATCATCATCAAACTTGCTCAGAATGATTATCTTGACAATATGTCGGTCAAGTACAAATATCGGTCATGTCGGGTCAAAAAGTAGGTCAGTAGGTCAAATCAGAGTAAAACCTTGTGAACACACTAGAGGCCACAGTTTTGGTCTGATCATCATTAAACTTGTCCAGAATGATCTTGATAATGTCTCAGTCAAGTTCAAATATGGGTGTTGTATGGTCAAAAACCAGGTCAGTAGGTCAAATCATAGAAAAAACTTCTGAACACACTAGAGGCCACAGGTTTGGTACAATCATCATCAAACATGCTCAGAATAATCATCTTGATAATATCTTAGTCACGTTTGAATATGGGTCATGTCGGTGTTACATGTGGGTTTACGGTGTCCCGCAAACCCCCATGCTGACAAGACAACCGAGCGTGATCTCTGACAGGTGTATGGGCAGCTGTGGGGTAAGGCACAAGAAAGATATCAAATGAATTACATGAATTATTTACAGTATCTATATACAACAATACTAACACAAAACATTAAGGCTGACACGATTAATCGTATAACCGATTAATCAATCGATAAATTCCACAAAAATGATTATCATTTCTGATTTGCTTTTAATAGATTACTTCATAAGTACAATTAACTAGCCAAAGTTATGCATAAAATAGAGGGATGAGAGGCAAACAGTGCAGACCCTGATGAGACACCGCATTCTGCGGCATCTCATCTGGATCTACACTGTTTGCTCAGGCCTGTCCGTTCAAATATACATATAATAAAGTGGAACATATGGTAAGAATCATGCTCAGACAGAAAGCCAGACAGGTAAAATTATGACAAAAAACTAAACGATTACTAATCGATTATCAATCGCAATGACAGGACTGATAATCAATTATCTTTTCAGCTCCGATTAGCCAGCCCTACAAAACATCACATTTAGTTGCTTCTGTAGCCCACTCATGACGTTCGCCCCGAAGGCAAAACAATGTTCTGTGCTCGGAACGGGGTGACGTGAATGCCTACAGAAGCAAACAACAAAACAACAACAAAATAAGAAAAAGAAACACAAAACGCGACTGGCCAGATTAAATGTTCACTTAGGGTGAACCATTTCTTGTTCATTGCTGAACACTAGTTTGTCGACCTTATTGTCGACTGCCAGTTGATTTATATCATTTATCTATTAGTATCCATCCGAACTTGAAGTCCCGGTAACTTCTTTGGTAAATCGATTCCAGATCGTTTTCCACGACCTGTTTCCCCTGGTCTCGACGGTCTGCTATTGGTTTAGTCCGCCCTTTCTGGACTCAAAACCGATGGCGTCGTACCAGTACCTGCTCCTTTGTTGCAGGGAGTAAGGGGTCACCACACATTGTTGTGCCTGCAAATTACGATAACTCGACTAAGGTACAGTTCACAAAACATACATGCTATATCATGATCCCCCTCCCGGAGAGGTAAGAATATGTTCATGCATATACCCTTATTGACCAGACACACAGGCTGATCAGTGCATGCGACAAATAACTGCACAGCAGAACTCAACTTGACTGTGCATCAAATTATCAGCACCCAGTGCTTGACACAAGAATACTCAAAGTTTATGTTTCCTTACTGAGCACTACAGAAATCAATTAATGCTCACTACTACTGAGTATAATACCCATCAAATTCGTGCTCATTACATTATCACAGTTAAGAGGCAATTGAACAGACCACGCCTTTGCGCTACCTGGTCAGCCGCCAATTACAGGAAACATAACAAACTCTATTTCATATCCTTCTCCGCGACACGGCTCACAAATATAGCTATTCATAAATTCATTACATTAACAACAGCTAGAAACTAAAAACAGGAAGATTTTCATCTATTCTCCACAACATTTGTTAGTGTCTCATAAGGACCAACACTGTTTGCCGTAAATTCTTTCTGTATTTGGCAGGCACCACGTCACAACCATCCTCGTGACGCTGATGACGCAGCTGACGTCATCCATGCCTCTCAGGCCGTTATGACGTGTGGCGGCCAAATACTCTCACTAATCATCATCACGTTCTTTTTATGTACATACATGCACCGAGTTCTCAAACAAAAATGGCATCATAACAAAATGAACTGGTAATTCTTCTTGAACAAAATTATTTCTACTCAACATGAATATGCTTGTAAAATCAAATTCATCACGGTTCATCATCACGGATAGCCCGACAGACTCTTGTAAGAGTTTGCCCTGATGATGAAGATATTGTTTAACCCGTCTTAATTTTACGTCCCCTCTACACCTAATATCATATAGAGACGGGACCACCGTTTTCTAGTCACTGCTAGTCAAAAGTTATGGATCGAACAAGTGACACGAAGTTTTTTAATTATATTCTACAAAAGGGGTCTATAAAAGCCTAAGTGAATCTTGAATGAGCGGGTGTCCAAACTTTACGTCTAACAAACATCTAGGGTCAGAATGAGACAGGACCTCGCTTAAAAGACTCATTCTACTTCTGGAGAAGCCTGGGAGCGATCCTGCGACCTCTAGCTGGTAAAGCTTGTAGCCTAATCACTACACCACAGGGCCTTCAAAAGTGAATTCAGAATAGGCTTCAGAAAGTTGGAGTATACTAGAAGTAAACTCCTCCAAAACCTACAATTATGTTCATACAAAAATAATACTAAACATAGATTTAACATACCTTTCAATATTCTTTCGTTGTCCCGTCACTATGTTGTGTGCATTCGTTAGCACTTGACCTGCTGCTGAATGTGTTCGTTTTTCAGGGTTTTTATATGTATGAATACTACCGGAAAATCATGCATACTCATGTTAGCTCGCTAAAATCGTGGCAAGGTGAAGATACTGTCCACAATCATAGCCATATAGCAAAAGTCGAGTAGATAATTGATTTGCGTTAAAATAGTATTTCCCAAAGGGAAAAAATGATGAAACGACCCTATAAATCAATGGCATAACTCCCGTCAAAAAGAACACTCACAACATCGTGACCAGAATGAAAATTATATATGGCACAATTTGACAGTTGGCGATTTTTAGGCAAATATTATAGAAATCAGCCTTATAGCGGCCAACTGTATGGTGAAAAAATTTCCACAAACCACTCATGCATACATCGTATGATATGTGCATGACTTGTGCATGGAACAGCACATTTTTCCTACCGTATTTCACTCGCACCGCCTTGCCATATACCTACTAAAATAATTTAGATGTGCATAAGCACCAGAGAGGTTTCCTATTCCATCGCGTAACAGTCGGGTCACAAAGTAGGTCATTTGGTCAAATCATAGGAAAACCTTGTGAATACACTAGAGGCCACAGTTTTGGTCCAATCATGATCAAACATGCCCAGAATGATCATCTTGATAGTATCTTGGTCAAGTTTGAATATGGGTCATGTCGGGTCACAAAGTAGGTCAGTAGTAGGTCAAATCATAGAAAAACCTTGTGAATACACTTAGACTCACTTAGAGGCCACAGTTTTGGTCCAATCATCATCAAACTTGCACAGAATGATCATCTTGACAATGTCTTGGTTAAGATCGAATATGGGTCATGTTGGGCCAAAAAGTAGATCAGTAGGTCAGATCAGAGAAAAACCTTGTGAACACACTAGAGGCTACCGCTATGGTCCGACCATCATCAAACTTGCTCGGAATGATAGGCTTGAGAATATCTGGGTCAAGTTTGAATACGGGTCATGTCGGGTCAAAAAGTAGGTCAGATCATAGAAAAACCTTGTGAACACACTAGAGGCCACAGTTTTGGTCCGATCATCATCAAACTTGCCCAGAATGATCATCTTGACAATATCTCAGTAAAGTTCAAATATGGGTCATGTTAGATCAAAAAGCAGGTCAGTAGGTCTAATCATAGAAAAACCCTGTGAACACACTAGAGGCTACAGTTTTGGTCCTATCATCATCAAACTTGCTCAAAATAATCATTTGACAATGTCTCGGTTAATTTCAAATAGGGATCATGTCTGGTCAGTATGTAGGTCAGTAGGTCAGATTGTTGAAAAGCCTTGTGAACACACTAGAGGCCCCAGTTTTGGTCCAATCATCATCAATCTTGCTCAGAATGATCATCTTGACAATATCTGGGTCAATTTTGAATATGGGTCATGTCAGGTCAAAAAGTAGGTCAGCAGGTCAAATCATAGAAAAATGTTTTGAACACTCTAAGAGGCCACAGTTTTAGTCAAATCATCGTAAAACTTGCTCAGAATGATCATCTGGACAATATCTCAGTTAAGTTCTAATATGGGTCATGTCAAATCAAAAAGTAGATCAGTAAGTTATTTTGTCATAACTTTTGAACCGTTTGAGATAGAGCCTTCATATTTGGTATGTAGGTTCCTTGTGACAAGGGCTTCCCACTCATATAAAGATTTGACCTGTGACCTTGACCTGTGACCTACTTTATCATATCTTTTGAACCATGTGAGATAGAGCCTTCATATTGGGCATGTATGTTCCTTGTGACAAGGTTTTCTCAACCATTCAAAACTTTTGACCCATGACCTTGACCTTTGACCTACTTTGTCTTAACTTTTGAAGCATTTGAGAAACAGCCTTCATATGTAGAATGTAGGTTCCTTGCGACAATGTTGCTTAGATGACCCTCTACCAAAAAGGCTAAAACGACCCCACTCCTATGAACAAAATGGCGAACGGAGCTAAAAATAGAAAAATATTGTAAATTTGATTCAAATGGAAACTCCACTTAAAACCCAAGGCCAATTTGATTGAAACTTCACAGAAAATTGCCTAGGTTACTCCCTACCAAATAAGCTTAAATCACTCTGCTGATGAACATGATGGCCACCAGAGCTTAAAATAGACAGTACTCGAGACAGTGACACACAGGTGAGCGAATCAGGGCCCTCTGGGCCCTCTTGTTAAATGAGTTGAGGAAAAGGGATCCCTTTTCCTCGACAAGTTTAATAAATTACTGATTTAGAGGATCTTACATGAGTTTTCATGTATTATTGAATTTATTAAATGAGTTGAGGAAAAGGGATAAAATGCAAGGTATCCCTTTTCCTCAACTCATTTAATAAATTATTGATTTAGAGGATCTTACATGAGTGTTCATGTATTATTGAATTTATTAAATGAATTGAGCAAAAGGGATAAAATGCAAGGCTTTGCCGAGCATTATATCCCTTTTCCTTAACTCATTTAATAAATTACTGATTTAGAGGATGGGTGTTCATATATTATTGAATTTATCAAATGATTTGAGGAAAAGAGATAAAATGCAAGGCTTTGATGAGCATTTTATCCCTTTTCCTGCACGAGTTTAATAAATTACTGATTTAGAGGATCTTACATGTGTGTTCATGTATTATTGAATTTATTAAATGAGTTGAGGAAAAGGGATAAAATGCAAGGTTTTGCCGAGCATTTTATCCCTTTTCCTCGACAATTTTAATAAATTACTGATTTAGAGGATCTTACATTAATATTCATGTATTATTGAATTTATTAAATGAGTTGAAGAAAAGGGATAAAATGTTAGGCTTTGCAGAGCATTTGATTCCTTTTCCTCTATGAGTTTAATAAATTCAATAATACATGAGCACAAATGCATGATTCTAATTATCATATGACAGTTAAATGTATTTTGTTCGCAATTTATTAACAAAAATGTCAATATTCCACCAATAGCAAACTTGATGTCGTAAAGGATATCTTACATGTAATGTTACAGGGCGTACCTAAGATTACGGAATTTAATACATGACATTATTTGCTCACCTGAGCCGAAGGCTCATGTGAGGTATTAGTATACCACGAGCCGGCGTCCGTCGTCCACACTTTCAACGAAGTATATCTCTGGAACCAGTGGGCCGGCCTTGATCAAATTTCATATGAACCATCATCAGGTAGGGGGAAAGGCTGTATTAGGTTTTCGTGCAGATCGGATGAGAACTCTGGTTGCCACAGCAACAAAGAGCTCCCATAGGCTTAACATAGGAAAAAGCTTGTCATCACTCTAGCTCCGTCAATTTTTTTCTGATCGACTTCATTCTTGCAGATACCAAGGACAGGCATGAAATCTCGATCAAGTTCGATTTTGGGCTGAATCGGATTATTCACTCAGGAGTTACGTGCCCTTGAGCGTTGAAAAAATTGCCTATTGACTTAACATGGGGAGAATGTTGTCATCACCGTAGCTGCTTCAATTATTTTCAGATTGGCTTTATTCTTGCAGATAAATAGCACAGCCATGAAATCTCGGTCAAGTTCGATAACTGGCAGAATCGGATCATTCACTTAGGAGTTACCTGCCCTTGTGTGTTTTGCATTAGGGTTAATGGGGATTTCAAAAATGTATATCTTAAAGACTACTTGGCCAACTTTGATCAAATTTCATGTGTCACATTATTGGGCAAGTGGAAAGGCTTCATTAGGTTTTCAGGCAGATCTGAGTGGAACTCTGGTTGCCATGGCAACATCTAGCTCCCATAGACTTCACATAGGAAAAAGCTTGTCATCACTCTAGCTCCGTCAATTTTTTAGCTCACCTGGGCCGAAGGCTCCAGGGGAGCTTATAGTATAGTGGGTCCTCCGTCGTCCGTCGTCCGTCGTCCGTCCGTCCGTCGTCCGTCCGTCCACACTTTTGAGCAGCTATATCTCTGTATCCTGCAGGCTGATCTCAATCATTTCTCACCTGTAGCATGCCTCTGGTGGGGCATTGATGACATAAACTTTTTTTTGAAATCGCTCTAAAACTATGGTTCCTATGGCAACCACAAGGTCCCATAGACTTACTATGGGAAAATGCTTGTCATCACCGTACCGCCTTCAGTTTTGATCAGATCTTTCTGAAACTTATATGTAAGGTGACTGGGGATAAAAACTCGGATGAGTTCGAAAACCGGCCAAGTCGGCCCATTTATCATAGAGTTACGTCCCTTTGATTGCTGAAAATGCCCATTTTTAGCTCGTCTGTTTTTTGAAAAAAAAACTTTCGAGCTATTGTCGTCACTCTGGCGTCTGCGTAGTCGTCCTGCGTCGTTCCAAAAAAACTTAACCTTGGCTATAACTTAAAAAGTATTAGACCTAGCCTCATGAAACTTCATACACACACTCATCATCACAAGAGCTACATTTTGACCAAGGACCATACAACATTGTTGATTTTGGCTGAATTATCTCCCCTTTTCCAAATTTTTTCTGAAACACATTTTTGGCTCTCATTTTAATACTATTCACAACAGAGCCTTCAAACTTCACATGAATGTTCCTTGGGACAAGACCTTTTCAGTGATACCACACTTTTTGATCTGTGACCTTGACCTTTGAACTTTGACCTATTTTTCGAAAATTTAACCGAAAACCTTAACCTTGACCATATTTCCAAAAGTATTTGGCCTACCTTCATGAAACTTCATACACATACTCACCATCACAAGAGCTACATTCCCTACAAGTTTTATAACTCCATCTTGCAATTTGATTGAATTATCTCCCCTTTTCTCTCCGTTTTTTTAAAATTGTTTTTGTCTCTTATTTCAATACTATTCACAACAGAGCCTTCCAACTTCACATGAATGTTCCTTGGGACAAGACCTTTTCAGTGATACCATCCTTTTTGATCTGTGACCTTGACCTTTGAACTTTGACCTATTTTTCGAAAATTTAACCGAAAACCTTAACCTTGACCATATTTCCAAAAGTATTTGGCCTACCTTCATGAAACTTCATACACATACTCACCATCACAAGAGCTACATTCCCTACAAGTTTTATAACTCCATCTTGCAATTTGATTGAATTATCTCCCCTTTTCTCTCCGTTTTTTTTTAAATTGTTTTTGTCTCTTATTTCAATACTATTCACAACAGAGCCTTCCAACTTCACATGAATGTTCCTTGGGACAAGACCTTTTCAGTCATACCACGCTTTTTGACCTGTGACCTTGACCTTTGAACTTTGACCTATTTTTCGAAAAATTAATCAAAAAACTTAACCTTGACCATATTTCCAAAAGTATTTGGCCTACCTTCATGAAACTTCATACAAATACTCACCATCACAAGAGCTACATTCCCTACAAGTTTTATAACTCCATCTTGCAATTTGATTTGACTGAGAACTTTTGTTTTCTAAAAGAAACTGCAGACGAGCGTTGGCACCCGCTTGCGGTGCTCTTGTTGACCTTGTCATCACCGTAGCCCCTTCAGTTTTGATCGGATCTTTCTGAAACTTATATGTAATTTGGCTGGGGATAAAACCTCGGATGAGTTTGAAAACCGGCCAAGTCCGCTGGTTTATCATAGAGTTACGTCCCTTTGATTGCTGAAAATGCCGATTTTTGACCTTGTCATCACCGTAGCCCCTTCAGTTTTGATCGGATCTTTCTGAAACTTAAATGTAAGGTGGCTGTGGATAAAATCTCGGATGAGTTCGAAAACCGACCAAGTCGGCCCTTTTATCGTAGAGTAACGTCCCTTTGATTGCTGAAAATGCTGATTTTTGACCTTGTCATCACTGTAGCCCTTTCAGTTTTGATCGAATCTTTCTGAAACTTATATGTAAAGTGGCTGGGGAAAAAATCTCGGATGAGTTCAAAAACCAGCCAAGTTGGTCGATATATCACAGAGTAACGTCCCTTTGATTGCTGAAAATGCCGATTTTTGACCTTGTCATCACCGTAGCCCTTTGAGTTTTGATCGGATCTTTCTGAAACTTATATGCAAGGTGGCTGGGGATAAAGCCTCGGATGAGTTCGCATACCGGCAAAGGTTGCCTATTTGTCATAGAGTTAGGTCCCTTTGATTGCTGAAAATGTTGATTTTTGACCTTGTCAACACTGTAGCCCCTTCAGTTTTGATCGGAACTTTCTGAAACTTATATGTAAGGTGGCTGGGGATAAAACCTCGGATAAGTTCGAAAACCGGCCAAG
Organism: Lucinisca nassula; assembly: GCA_963580285.1. Lineage (NCBI taxonomy): Eukaryota > Metazoa > Mollusca > Bivalvia > Lucinida > Lucinidae > Lucinisca > Lucinisca nassula. The sequence goes on along the minus strand of OY757015.1, from coordinate 3,425,211 downwards.
TTTCCCCATTAACTATATAGTTATGTCCCTTTGATGGCTGAAAATGTCGATTTTTTACCTTGTCATCACCGTAGCCCCTTCAGTTTTGATCGAATCTTTCTGAAACTTATATGTAAGGTGGCTGGGGATAAAACCTCGGATGAGTTTGAATACCGGCCAAGTTGGCCCATTTATCATTGATTTACGCCCCTTTGATTGCTGAAAATGCCGATTTTTGACCTTGTCATCACCATAGCCCCTTCGGTTTTGATCGGATCTTTCTGAAACTTATATGTAAGGTGGCTGGGGATAAAATCTTGGATGAGTTCGAAAACAGGCCAAGTCAGCCCATTTATCATAGAGTTCTGTCCCTTTGATTGCTGAAAATGTTGATTTTTGACCTTGTCATTACCGTAGCCCCTTCAGTTTTGATTTGATTTTTCTGAAACTTATATGTAAGGTGGCTGGGGATGAAACCTCGGATGAGTTCGAAAACTGGCCAAGTCGGCTCATTTATTTTAGAGTAACATCCCATTGATTGCTAAAAATACCAAATTTTGACCTTGTCATCACCGTAGCCCCTTCAGTTTTGATCAGATCTTTCTGAAACTTATATGTGAGGTGGCTGGGAATAAAATCTTGGATGAGTTTGAATACTGGCCAAGTCTGATTGGATCTTTCTGAAACTTACATGTAAGGTGGCTGGGAATAAAACCTCAGGTGAGTTCGAATACCGGCCAAGTCGGCACATTTATCATAGAGTGACGTGCCTTTGATTGCTGAAAATGCCTATTTTCGACATTGTTATCACTGTTGCCCCTTTAGTTTTGAACGGATCTTCATGAAGCTTACAAACAAGGAAGTCAGGCAGAAAGCTTGGAGGAGTTTGAAAACTCTTGATTTTGAACTTGTCATCACCATAGCCACTTCAGTTTAGATCGGATCTTCTTAGGAAGTCAGGAATAAAAGCTTGAATGAGTTTGAAAACCGATGAGGTCAGCCTGTTTATCATAGAGTTAAATTCTACTTGATTTTCAGAAAATGCTTACCCTGTCATCACCATGTCCTCCCATAAAGCCTTCAGTAAAGGTTGGCACTTCCTTAAACTTTGAATCTGTTAGCTCAGGTGAGCGATACAGGACCAAGCTAGCTTGGTCCTCTTGTTTCTGATCGACTTCATTCTTGCAGATAACCAGTACAGGCATAAAATCTCGGACAAGTTCGATTTTGAGCCGAATCAGATAATTCACTCAAGAGTTACGTCCCCTTGAGCGCCCGAAAAATTGCCTATCGACTTAACATGGGGAAAATGTTGTCATCACTGTAGCTGCTTCAATTTTGTTCGGATTGGCTTCATTCTTACAGATAACCAGCACAGCCATGAAATCTCGGTCAAGTTCGATAATTGGCAGAATCGGATCATACACTTAGGAGTTACCTGCCCTTGTGCATTTTTGCATAAGGGTTAATGTGAATTTCAAAAATGTATATCTTGAAGACTACTTGGCCGACTTTGATCAAATTTTATGTGTAACATTATTGGGCAAGTGGAAAGACTGCATAAGGTTTTCATGCAGATCTGAGTGGAACTCTGGTTACCATGGCAACATATAGCTCCCATAGACTTAACATAGGAAAAAGCTTGTCATCACTCTAGCTCCGTCAATTTTTTTCTGATCGACTTCATTCTTGCAGATAATAAGGACAGGCATAAAATCTCGGTTAAGTTCGATTTTGGGCAGAATCGGAATATTGACCTCGGAGTTACATGACCTTGAGCGACAAAAAATTTGCCCATAGACTTAACATAGGGAAAATGTTGTGACTACGATAGCGACTTGTATTTTTTTCAGATCAGCTTCAAACTTGCAGGTAACGAGGACAGACATAAAATCACGGTTAAGTTCGATTTTGGGCCGAATCGGATTATTTGCCTTGGAGTTACCTGCCCTTGAGCATGAAAAAATACGTTGTGACCACGATAGCATCTTTATTTTTATTCAGATCAGCTTCAAACTTGCAGGTAACGAGGACAGGCATAAAATCCCGGTTAAGTTCGATTTTGGGCCGAATCGGAATATTGACCTCGGAGTTACGTGACCTTGAGCGACAAAAAATTTGCCCATAGACTTAACATAGGGAAAATGTTGTGACTACGATAGCGACTTGAATTTTTTTCAGATCAGCTTCAAACTTGCAGGTAACGAGGACAGACATAAAATCTCGGTTAAGTTAGATTTTGGGCCGAATCGGATTATTTGCCTTGGAGTTACCTGCCCTTGAGCATAAAAAAATACGTTGTGACCATGATAGCAACTTTATTTTTATTCAGATCAGCTTCAAACTTGCAGGTAACGTGGACAGGCATAAAATCTCAGTTAAGTTCGAATCGGAATATTGACCTCGGAGTTACTTGACCTTGAGCGACAAAAAATTTGCCCATAGACTTTACATCGGGAAAATGTTGTGACTACGATAGCGACTTGAATTTTTTTCAGATCAGCTTCAAACTTGCAGGTAACGAGGACAGACATAAAATCTCGGTTAAGTTCGATTTTGGGCCGAATCGGATTATTTGCCTTGGAGTTACCTGCCCTTGAGCATAAAAAAATACGTTGTGACCATGATAGCAACTTTATTTTTATTCATATCAGCTTCAAACTTGCAGGTAACGAGGACAGGCATAAAATCTCGGTTAAGTTCAATTTTGGGCCGAATCGGAATATTGACCTCGGAGTTACGTGACCTTGAGCGACAAAAATTTGCCCATAGACTTAATTAGGGAAAATGTAGCGACTACGATAGCGACTTGAATTTTTTTCAGATCAGCTTCAAACTTGCAGGTAAGGAGGACAGACATAAAATCTCGGTTAAGTTCGATTTTGGGCCGAATCGGAATATTTGCCTTGGAGTTACCTGTCCTTGAGCATAAAAAAAATACGTTGTGACCACGATAGCAACTTTATTTTTATTCATATCAGCTTCAGACTTGCAGGTAACGAGTACAGGCATAAAATCTCGGTTAAGTTCTATTTTGGGCCGAATCGGAGTATTGACCTCGGCGTTACGTGACCTTGAGAGACAAAAAAATTGCCATTAGACTTAATGTAGGGAAAATGTTGTGACAGAAATAGCGACTTGAAATTTTAGCTCACCTGAGCCAAAGGCTCAAGTGAGCTGATAGTATACCATGGCTCCGGAGTCCGTCGTCTGTCGTCCGTCCATCCGTCGTCCACACTTTCAATGAAGCATATCTCAGAAAGCAGTTGACCAATCTTGTTTAAATTTTATGTGTAGCACCATTGGGCAAGGGGAAAGGCTGCATTAGGTTTTGGAGCTAGTCTGGTTCATTTGTTCCTTCATTCTTCTTTCTCTCCATATAGAGATAATAGACCAATGTTAAATTTTTAATCAAAGATTTCTCAGGAACTATAAAAGCTAGAAGCATCAAATTTGGTATTCAATAGAATAATGATGACTTATTTTGTGTAAGAGACATTGGGCTTTCTCAGCTTATTTGTTCATCTGTTCTTTCATTCTTCTTTCTCTCCATTTTGACCAATGTTAAATTTTCGTCAAAAATTTCTCAGGAACTATAGAAGCTAGAAGTCTCAAACTTGGAATGCAATGCAATATTGATGACTTATATCCTGTAAGGGTCAATGGGCTGGATTCTATTAGCAGATTTAGTAGTCAAGTCTGTGAATTGTTAAAACTTAAGTTCCTCAGGTGAGCGGTTTAGGCTCATTGAGCCTCTTGTTACATTCTGTCATATGATATACAATGTAATATAATAGTATTGGAAGTTTCCATACTCCATAGTTATACCCCCTGTATGCGAAGTATGCTATGAGGGTATACATTTTTCGTCCATCTGTCTGTCTTTCCATCTGTCCTTCTGTTAACCTTTTTGGTTAAAGTTTTGTGTCAAAGTTTCTAAGAGATTGTATTTTCTGAACCCTTTAATATAGTTGATACTTGCACTGAAGTTACATACTGGTCTAAAGATTTCATTGATGCATGCCCCCCCCCCCCACACACACATACACACACACACACACAAACACACACACAGTGACCTTGAGGTCAAGGTAACATACTTAGAAAATTTGCATTTGGTTAAAGTTTTATGACAAAGTTTATAGATGCCTGTATGTTTTAAATTCTAAGTCAAATTCAGTTGATACTTGCTTCAATGTTGCATACCAGTCCAAACATTTTGTGATGTATGTCCATTCCCCCACCTACGGTGACCTTGACCTCAAGGTCATGGACTTAGAAATTTTACATTTGGTTAAAGTTTTATGGCAAAGTTTGTTCTAAACTCTTAAGACAAATTCATTTGGTACTTGTATCGATGTTGAGCACGAATGCAAGATTCTGTTTATCATATGGCATTTAAAACAAATTTTATTCATGACTGTTTTACAAAAATGTCAATATTCCGCCATTAGTAAACGCGACATCGTTAAGGACTTCATAAGTATAACGTTACGGGGTGTTTCTAACTAATTTGCATATTAAATCCACTAGTGGATTATGGAATTTCTTACATGGCGTTATTACACTCTCAGATGCGACATCATATGATAAAACCAAATATCGCAAATCTTCACCAGGAAAATAACAGTTTTGGACATATGACAGAACGCACTAATTGTTACATGGAAGTATTATTGTAATGTATTGAATACTGCAATGAGAGTTTGATGAATGTTTGTATGTTTGATTTGAGGTTTAACGTCCCCGTCAACACTGTAAAGTTCATTTTGGAGACGTTGCTTCCATTTTTGTGGGACTTTTACCAGACCTTGAGATGAAATGACATCTCAAGCCCTGCCATCCAATGAAACCAATAGGGTTTATTAGCATGGACAGGCCGACTCGCACTGCTTTGCCTGGGCAGGCTTAGATCCTCTAAGTGGTTTACCAGTACTCGTGTGCGGGTTGGTTTCAGCTCTGCATGGAAGCATCATGCAGCCCATCTATTTCTTCAAGCCCTGATTGGCGGGGGCCGAATGAATGTACAAAGATTTTATGTTTAGTGTACATGGTTCATCACTTAATCCTATTTCTTTTTTTTTTCCACTTCTAGGCATATCCATCGTTTCTGGGGTGCCACCGGCAGTCTATGGCAGAGCATATGGGACTACACTTATGTTGATCTGTTCAACAGAAATGATTTCTTATTCAGTATTATAGGTATAGTATGCCAGCTTGGCCCAGTTTGTCAAAGCATTCTTAGCTTAACCCTTAAGACGCCGAGGAACACTACATCTGAAAATGTCGTCTGCTGAATTTGTCTGCAAACATTTTAAAAAATATTTTTATGAACAGGCAAACAGTGTGGACCCAAATCAGACTGCTCCTTTGGATCCACAGTGCTTGCAAAAATGACTTTTAAAGTATAATCATCGCGGATAAGATTGACTAGGCAGAGCTATAGTTTGTACCTGCCTTAGGAATATTCCATTAACAAAAAGGTAAACCAAGTCCCCCGATTGTGTGAATTCAACTGTAACACAAGCATAGCTGTGGCGTTTGACCATTTCGTCCGCTTGTAGAAACCATGCGAAAGTCACTGTACTGAATCTTCTGGTGGACTCAGCGAATTTGACATAATATTGACAACACCTGAATACCGTAGCTCCCCCTAGTCAATCTTATCTTCGACTACTATAATCAGCAGACGAGAAAGCAGATGACAATTGTCATGATTGGCATTTTATGGGTTAATGAGCTCTTGAATGATTGAATTGTTGACAGTTAACCATTATCTTGCTGTTCACGACAACCCCTATCTTTGCAAACAGTGAAGATCCAGATCAGATGGCTTCTGAAGAAGCCATCTGATCAGGATCTACACTGTTTGGCATTTAGTTTACGAATTGTAGCAATAAATTACATCAAGTAATTTGATTGGTTGATAGACAGAAATGGGTGTGGCTTAAATGAATATTCAGCAAGATAAGAGTTAAAGCAAGTACAACATTGAATATTCTGTTATTTTTGCTGGAAAAATGTGAGTAGATTTTACTAAAGTTACTCACATTTTTTCAGCAAAAATATTTGCATATTTGATATAATTTGATAAACAATCAGTTCTATTTATATATTCATGTGTGTGGGAAAAGGATATTACACATATTTGTACGTGTGTGTGTGTGTGTGTGTGTGTGTGTGTGTGTGTGTGTGTGTGTGTGAATTCGGGTTTAACATCGCTTTCAACAATTTTTCAGTCATATCACGACGGTGTCTGGTTGCCACAGGGAGCTCAGTGCTCACTTTTATAGTGCTGCCTCACTGAAGTATCATGTCCCAGACACATTACATGATACCATACCCAGTCACATTATCCTGACACTGGGTTGACCAGTCCTAGCTCTTCCCCGTAAATCTGAGTGCCAAGCGAGGAGCAGCTAGTACCATTCTTAACGACTTTGGTTTGTCACGGCCCGGGATCAAACCCGTGACCTCCCATTCCCCGGAGCGGACACTCTACCAACTGAGCTATCGGGGCCGGTACATATTTGTACATGTATATGCATAGCAACAGATAAGGTAAGTATTTTGTGATAATAGAAGGATAGCTTTTGTTAATTCTCCAAAGAAACCTGGGTTGTGGGTATTCATTAGAACAGCCTTGGTGGGATGGTTCTAATAAGTACCCACAACATAGGTTTATATGGAGAAATAAGGAAAACTATCCTTCAAATATCACAAAATACATGTACTTAACATATCTGTTGCAGCTGCTATGCATATATGTTGTGGTTCATATAAAAACAGGCTTGCCTCTACTTCTATTTTGCAGTGTTGTTTGTTGTATTGAGGTTTTATGTCCCTGTATGCATCACGTGACCAAGTCCATGAAATGAAAAACCCCTAAACTCCACTTCATATAGAGAAAACTGGGATATACAGGGGTAAACCTTATTTTTCTCACAATTTTTCATCTAAAAAATTCGATTTTCGGAAGTAAAGTTTACAATGTATTTGTATAGGCATGTGTACATAATATTGATGTTTATTTTTCAGGCACTACAGTTGTGACTGCAGTTGTGTTCTGGTTTTCCAATTTGCTATTTATATCACTGGATATTTTTGGATTCCCGAGCTTTCTCCTGAAATATAAAGTACAGGATGGAAAAAAGGTTTGAATTTTTGTTTTCAGGTACTTTCAGGGGAAGTAACTCTATCAAAAGTATTTTTGTCTCCCTTTTGAATAGGGATCAAATTCTTTCCTTTAATCCTTTTTGTACCAAATGGAATCGTGAAGAATTAAGGTTAGTTTTATACACTCAACAACTTATGTGCATTTTGCTTTCCTACAAATGTAAACCATCTGAAAAAAGGGTCTACTCTTAGCCCATTTTGTACTGGAAACCCTAAAGGGGTCCCTTGGCAAACAGTGGAGAAAATACAATCTGACTCCCCTAAATTTTGAAATGGAATCCTGCTATATACATGTATGTCAGTGTTTTATCTACAGTTTTGGACATTTCCTTTATTTTCAACACTTTCAAAAATAAGTGGCTCACCCAATGAAAAATCAGTGGCTCAGCCAATGAAAAATTAGTGTGTCAGCCAATGATAAATCAGTGGGTCAGCAAGTGAAAAATCAGTGGGTCATCCAATGAAAAATCAGTGGCTCAGCCAATGAAAAATCAGTGAGTCAGCCAATGAAAAATCAGTGAGTCAGTCAATGAAAAATAAAAAAGTCAGCCAATGAAAAACAAGTGAGTCCGCCAATGAAAATTCAGTGAGTCAGCCAGTGAAAAATCATATATATTCAAATATTTCAATTAGTCAAACTGTGACGGACGGACGGGGCTGGAGCCGAGGGATGGTCTCCCTGTTCACAGGCAACGGGGAATAGGGGTACCACCGAATGGCTACGGTGTAGTGCCAGCATGGATTCATTCTCATTGACCCCACCAGCTGACGACCCGGGACACGGGGAAACTGGAAAACAACAAAGTCAAACTGTCAAAACTCAGTGTTTGACTCAAAAAATTGGGACTAGATACCATAAATTTCTGTTAGAAGCCCATGCTGTAAAACTCAACACCCATCCCGAGATTTGGATGTTAAAAATGGCATTTTTTTGGCAATTCTCAGAAAAATACCAAAAATAAATCCAAAGGGGGTCTTTCAAGGTATAGGAAATTTGCATTGGTTTCTGCCCACGCTTGGATTTGGATGAAATTATGCACAATAATTGCCTTGGGTATAACCATTATAATTACGATGCATTCACTTTTAAATTTTATATCCGTAGTAAATTTATTACATATTTTATGAAGTCTCTATTACAACAGAGAGTACTCTCATATAAACTTGTCTACAGTATTTAGAGTTTCATATAACTAATGCTGCTATATTTTATGAATTAAAGCCATAATTGGTGAGTTAGTTGATACTATGAATGACCTCATATGTAGAGTAATAGTGGCTGGGCATTCAGTTTTCTTTGATGGTTTCCCCATATTTCAGCTTCTATTTTTGTATTCATTAAAATTTTATATGCATTTTTACCATGTTCCAATTTTTGTCAAGACACCATTTTAGCATAAAAACTACCCACCTATCTTAGGAACATGTTGATCAATTTTGATGGAAATTGAAGGTCAGTAACATTGTGTTTTAACAGACTGAATACTGATAGTCCTGCTTCAGCAAAATGTGAAATTATATGATTATCATGTTTTGGTCATGCTGTTTAATAATACTTTACTATTGCTTTCAATTTGGATGGCTATCGTATAGTATGGTTTGTGTAAGTAGTTCATAGCATAATTATAAGTATTATTTCAAAACATCCATTTCGGTAAATTTGCCCCCTATGGAACAAACTATTTTGTCTACAGAACTATACCGCAAAGGTTTTGATCACAAACGTCATCAAACGCACCCCTGTAATCATGTGCACAGTTTTCTTTCTGTCTTTCTTGTCTAATTTGATAATGGTGCTAAGGTGATGTTTAGATTTAACATTCAAATCAACAACATACCAGTCACTTTAGATGTTGCTTCAGATTTTGTGAGATTTGATATCCGACTCGAGATAAATGACTCTCAAGTCAAACTGCTGTTTGTTTATTTAACCCTAATGGTCCATTTAAAAAGAAAGGTTTACTCTAGGGAAAATCAATAACACTTGAGATTACTTTTCCTGGGCATTAAGTTTTCAGAATTTGTATCTGCATAGGCACTAGCCAATCTATCTTTTTTGTATAGCCCCTATGAACGAAATCAAACGGCTTCCTGAAGCTGTATTCCAAAGCCATTTGAATATGCTTTTAGAATTCACATGGTCGTACATTTGTCAGTGTTCCAAAACTTATGCGATCATGATTGTATTGTCTATATATTTGTATAGGTCTTTCACTTCATTTACCTATCTCAGCAGTTGTTGCAGTAATTACAAAGCACATTTTGTAAGATATCAAGAAGCATTTAAACTGTTGATATTAATTATTCAATCTGTGAGTAGTTATCGCATTACTCATAGGATTTTAAATCATTTTCAGTAAATACACTGTGATGCTTTTTTCTGTCCAAACACTGCAATGCTCTTTCTAAGCTGAGAGATACATTGCACAGAAATGTACTGGTAATTATTAATGAACAAAAAGCAAACAAGAACAGTGCTTAAAAAACAGTGAACTTGCATTCAGCAGAAACATTCAAGAAGTGGTTGAAAGTTTGACAACTGGAAAAAAAATACTAAAAGCTCCCTTCCGATAAATTAACCACAATATTGACAAAGTAAATAGAAAAAATAAGACACTACAGAAACGTCAACAATTACAATACCGATGCACAAAAGAGACATATTTATGCATGTGTACTATAAGGAAGGAAACTGTCTCTCTACCTGTCTAATAGCAAAATTTATCTAGGTCATGGAACAGCTTTGTTTACACCAAATATTCTGCGCCTCATCCATCAATTATATCTTTTTCAACAGAAACTCAATATCAGCGATATTTCGATTTTTGGAAATACTTACCAATAATTACAGTAACTTTTTGTTAGGATAATAAACCAGCATTCATAAAGACAGAGTATATCTAAGGCTTAAACTGGCCATGGATTTATCAACAGAACTATTTTTACTAGTAACAACAAACCACTGACCATTGCGTCCTTGCATACCAGCTTGGTATGGAAATGAAAATAATGGATCTCCTTGCCTTACACCTATTTGAGTAGCATGACTTATGTAAAGTCATTAAATAAAGTTGCACATGTTCACAATAATTTTGCTGCTAATAAAAAAGCAATATATGTTGTTAAGCCTAATTTGTTGATTTGAATACCTTTTGATTAAGTGTTTTACTATCTACTATTTTGGATACCGTAGATCATAGTGTATAAATGAAAGGGAAATATCAGAAATTCATGATATTTTAATAGTTTCTAAGCTAGATCAGCTCAATATGTATTCATTTTGATTTGTATAATCTCATTTTTATTACTTAGTGTTACGAATTGCCTTTTTAGCTCACCTGTCACGTAGTGACGAGGTGAGCTTTTGGGATCACTTTTTGTCCGTCGTCCATCGTGCGTGTGTGCGTGCATGCGTGTGTGCGTGCGTAAACTTTTTCTTCAAACAACATCTCCTCCTAAACCACTAATCGGATTTTGACCAAACTTCACAGAAATGATCCTTAGGCGGTCCCCTTTCAAAGTTGTTCAAATGGTTCCAGTCTGTTGCACATCTAGGTCACAAGAGCTAAAAATAGATTTTTTAAATGAAAACTTTAAAAATCTTCTTCTCTGAAACCACAAGGCCCAGGTCTTCGATATTTGGTATGAAGCTTCATCTAGTGGACCCCTACCAAGATTGTTCAAACTATAGCCCTGGGGTCAAAAATGGCCCCGCCCCGGGGCCCACCAGTTTTACATAGGCTTATATAGGGAAAATCTTTAAAAATCTTCTTCCCTGAAACCACAAGGCCCAGGTCTTTGATATTTGGTATGAAGCTTCATCAAGTGGACCTCTAACAAGATTGTTCAGGTTATAGCCCTGGGGCCAAAAATGGCCCCGCCCCGGGGCCCACCAGTTTTACATAGGCTTATACAGGGAAAATCTTTAAAAATCTTCTTCTCTGAAACCGCATGGCCTAGGTCTTTGATATTTGGTATGAAGCTTCATCTAGTGGACCCCTACCAAGATTGTTCAAACTTTAGCCCTGGGGTCAAAAATGGCCCCGCCCCGGGGCCCACCAGATTTACATAGGCTCATATAGGGAAAATATTTAAAAATCTTCTTCTATGAAACAGCAAGGCCCAGGTCTTTGATATTTGGTATGAAGCTTCATCTAGTGGACCTCTACCAAGATTGTTCAGATTATAGCCTTGGGGCCAAAAATGGCCCGCCCGGGGCCCACCAGTTTTACATAGGCTTATATAGGGAAAATCTTTAAAAATCTTCTTCTCTGTAACCGCATGGCCCAGGTCTTAAATATTTGGTATGGAGCTTCATCTAGTGGACCTCTACAGAGATTGTTCAAATTATAGCCCTGGGGCCAAAAATGCCCCCGCCCCGGGACCCTTTGGTTTAACATAGACTTATATAGGGAAAATCTTTAAAAATCTTCTTCTCTGAAACCGCATGGCCTAGGTCTTTGATATTTGGTATGAAGCTTCATCTAGTGGACCCCTACCAAGATTGTTCAAACTATAGCCCTGGGGTCAAAAATGGCCCCGCCCCGGGGCCCACCAGATTTACATAGGCTCATATAGGGAAAATATTTAAAAATCTTCTTCTATGAAACAGCAAGGCCCAGGTCTTTGATATTTGGTATGAAGCTTCATCTAGTGGACCTCTACCAAGATTGTTCAGATTATAGCCTTGGGGCCAAAAATGGCCCGCCCGGGGCCCACCAGTTTTACATAGGCTTATATAGGGAAAATCTTTAAAAATCTTCTTCCCTGAAACCACAAGGCCCAGGTCTTTGATATTTGGTATGAAGCTTCATCAAGTGGACCTCTAACAAGATTGTTCAGGTTATAGCCCTGGGGCCAAAAATGGCCCCGCCCCGGGGCCCACCAGTTTTACATAGGCTTATACAGGGAAAATCTTTAAAAATCTTCTTCTCTGAAACCGCATGGCCTAGGTCTTTGATATTTGGTATGAAGCTTCATCTAGTGGACCCCTACCAAGATTGTTCAAACTATAGCCCTGGGGTCAAAAATGGCCCCGCCCCGGGGCCCACCAGATTTACATAGGCTCATATAGGGAAAATATTTAAAAATCTTCTTCTATGAAACAGCAAGGCCCAGGTCTTTGATATTTGGTATGAAGCTTCATCTAGTGGACCTCTACCAAGATTGTTCAGATTATAGCCTTGAGGCCAAAAATGGCCCGCCCGGGGCCCACCAGTTTTACATAGGCTTATATAGGGAAAATCTTTAAAAATCTTCTTCTCTGTAACCGCATGGCCCAGGTCTTAAATATTTGGTATGGAGCTTCATCTAGTGGACCTCTACAGAGATTGTTCAAATTATAGCCCTGGGGCCAAAAATGCCCCCGCCCCGGGACCCTTTGGTTTAACATAGACTTATATAGGGAAAATCTTTAAAAATCTTCTTCTCTGAAACCGCATGGCCAAGGTCTTTGATATTTGGTATGAAGCTTCATCTAGTGGACCTCTACCAAGATTGTTCAAATTATAGCCCTGGGGCCAATAATGCCCCCGACCCGGGGCCCACCAGTTTTACATAGACTTATATAGGGAAAATCTTTAAAAATCTTCTTCTCTATAACCGCATGGCCCAGGTCTTTGATATTTGGTATTAAGCTTCATCTAGTGGACCTCTACCAAGATTGTTCAAATTATAGCCCTGGGGCCAAAAATGCCCCAGCCCCAGGGCCCACCAGTTTTACATAGGCTTATATGTGAAAATCGTTAAAAATCTCATTTTAAACAGCAAGGCCCAGGTCTTTGATATTTGCTATGAAGCTTCATCTAGTGGACCCCTACCAAGATTGTTCAAACTATAGCCCTGGGGCCAAAAATGCCCCTGCCCTGGGACCCTTTTGTTTTACATAGACTTATATAGGGAAAATCTTTAAAAATCTTCCTCTCTGAAACTGCACAGCCCAGGTCTGTGATATTTGGTGTCAAGCTTTATCTAGTGGACCTCTACCAAGATTATTCAAATTATAGCCCTGGGGCCAGAAATGCCCCCCGCCCCAGAGCCCTTTGGTTTTACATAGGCTTATAGAGAGAAAATCTTTAAAAATCTTCTTCTCTGAAACCGCAAGGCCCAGGTCTTCGATATTTGGTACAAAGCGTTATCTAGTTGACCTCTACCAAGATTGTTAAAATTATAGCCCTGGGGCCATAAATCCCCCCGCCCTGGGGCCCTTCGGTTTTACATAGACTTATATAGGGAAAATCTTTATAAATCTTCTTCTCTGAAACCGCATGGCCCAGGTCTTCTATATTTGGTGTGAAGCTCCATCTAGTGGTCTCTATCAAGATTGTTTAAATTATAGCCCTAGGGCCAAAATGCCCCCGCCCTGATGCCCTTTGGTTTAACGTAGGCTTATGTAGAGAATATCTTTAAAAATCTTCTTCTCTGAAACCGCAAGGCCCAGGTCTTTGATATTTGGTATGAAGCTTCATCTAGTGGACCTCTACCGAAATTGTTAAAAAAATAGCCCAGGGGCTAAAATTCCCCCGCCCCGGGGCGCACCAGTTTTACATAGGCTTATATAGGGAAAATCTTTATAAATCTTCTTCTCTGAAACCACAAGGCCCAGGTCTTTGATATTTGGTGTGAAGCTTCATCTAGTGGACCTCCATCAAGTTTGTTTAAATTATAGCCCTAGGGCCAAAAATGCCCCCGCCCAGGGGCCCCATGGTCTTTGATATTTGGTATGAAGCTTCATCTAGTGGACCTATACCAAGATTGTTGAAAAATTATAGCCCAGGGGCTAAAAATGCCCCCACCCTGGGGCCCACCAGTTTTACATAGACTTATATAGGGAATATCTTTAAAAATCTTCTTCTCTGAAACCGCAAGGCCCAGGTCTTTGATTATTGGTATGAAGCTTCATCTAGTGGATCTCTACCAAGATTGTTCAAATTACAGTCCTGGGGCCAAAAATGCCCCCGCCTGGGGACCCTTTGGTTTAACATAGACTTATATATGGAAATCTTTAAAAATCTTCTTCTCTGAAACCACATGGCCCAGGTCTTTGATATTTGGTATGAAGCTACATCTAGTGGACCTCTACCAAGATTGTTCAAATTATAGCCCTGGGGCCAAAAATGCCCTGCCCTGGGGCCCTTTGATTTTACATTGACTTATACAGGAAAATTCTTTAAAAATCTTCCTGTCTCAAACCTGAAGGTTCAGGTCTTTGGTTTTTGGTATGAAGCTTTGTCTAGTGGACCTCTATCAAGATTTTACAAATTATAGCCCTTAGGCCAAAATGCCCCCTTCCCCGGGGCCCACTGGTTTTACATTGACTTATATAGGGAAAATGTATATAAATCTTCTTGTCTGAAACCAGAAGGCTCAGTTCGTTGATATTTGGTATGAAGCTTTGTTTAGTGGACCTTGACCAAGATTAATCAAATTATAGCCCTGGGGCCAAAAATGGCTCCGCCCCCGGGCCCACTGGTTTTACATAGACTTATATAGGGAAAACCTTTAAGAATCTTGTCGGAATCCAAAAGGCTCACATCTTTGATATTTGGTATGAAGCTTTGTCTAGTAGACCTCTACCAAGATTGTTCCAATTATAGCCCTGAGCCCAAAAATGGGCCACCCGGGTGCCCCACTGGTTTTACATAGACTTATGTAGGGAAAACCTTTTAAAATCTTATCGTCTGAAACCAGAAGGCCAAGGTCTTTAATATTTGGTACGAAGTTTCATGTAGTGGACCTCTAACAAAATTGTTCCAAATTAGTGCCCTGTGGCCAAAAATGGGCTCACCCCCAAGCCCACTTGTTTTACATAGACTTATATTGGGAAAACCTTTGAAAATCTTCTTGTCTGAAATCAGAAGGCCAAGGTCTTTGATATTTGGTATGAAGTTTTGATGTGTGGATTTCTACCAAGATTGTTCAAATTTTAGCACTGGGGCCAAAAATGGCTGCACCTGGGACCCGCAGGTTTTATATAGACTTTTATAAGGAAAACCTTTAAAAAATCTTCTTGTCTGAAACTAGAAGGCTCCGTTCTTTGATATTTGGTTTGAAGCCGCTACCAAGATTATGCAAATTATAGTCATGGGGTCAATAATGGCTCTCCCCGGACCCACTTGTTACCTTATGGATCAGGTGAGCGACCCAGGGCCATCATGGCCCTCTTGTTGTAAGTTTCTTGAATGATTTCAATAAAATAGTAAATTTTGCAGAAACGACTTACATCCATTAAAGGTGTAAAACTACAGTGTTACCGGTTTCGGATTTTCATGAAATTTGGCATAGCTAAAGAAGATACATATGGCAAGTTTTCCTAGCAAAATGAAATCTTGACAAAGACTAGAAGATATTTATCTTAGGGATTGAATTTTGATAATTTTTAGCTCACCTGAGCACGAAGTGCTCAAGGTGAGCTTTTGTGATCGGTCTTTGTCCGTCGTCCGTGCGTGCGTGCGTGCGTCCGTCGTCAACTTTTGCTTTAAACAACTTCTTCTCCAAAACTGCCAGACAGATTTTGAAATAATTTCACAGGAATATTTCTTGGGTGACCCTCTACCAAAATTGCTCAAATCGTTCCACTCGTGTGAACAAGATGGCCGCCAGAGCTAAAAATAGAAAAACCTATAAACGACTTCTCCTCCTTAACCAGGGCAAGGATTTTGATATAATTTCACAGGAAGGTTCCTTGGGTGACCCTCTACCAAAATTGCTCAAATCGTTCCGCTTAGGTGAACAAGATGGCCGCCAGAGCTAAAAATAGAAAAACCTTTAAACGACTTCTTCTGCTTAACCAGTGGATGGATTTTGAAATTATTGCACAGGAATGTTCCTTGGGTGCCCCTCTACTAAAATTGCTCAAACCATTCCACTCGGGTGAACAAAATGGCCGCCAGAGCTAAAAATAGAAAAACCTTTAAATAACTTCTTCTCCTTAACAAGTGGATGGATTTTTAAATTACTTCACAGGAATGTTCCTTGGGTGACCCTCTACCAAAATTGCTTAAACCGTTCCGCTCGGGTGAATAAGATGGCCGCCAGAGCTAAAAATAGAATAACCTTTAAACGACTTTTTCTCCTTAACCAGTGGATGGATTTTGAAATTATTTCACTGGAATGTTCCTTGGGTGACCCTTTACCAAAATTGCTCAAAATGCTCCGCTCTGGTGAACAAGATGGCTGCCAGAGCTAAAAAACAGAAAAACCTTTAAACGACTTCTTCTCCTTAACTAGTGGATGGATTTTGAAATTACTTCACAGGAATGTTCCTTGAGTGACCCATTACCAAAATTGCTCAAACCGTTCCACTCGGGTGAACAAGATGGCCGCCAGAGCTAAAAATAGAATAACCTTTAAACGACTTTTTCTCCTTAACCAGTGGATGGATTTTGAAATTATTTCACTGGAATGTTCCTTGGGTGACCCTTTACCAAAATTGCTCAAACCGTTCCGCTCTGGTGAACAAGATAGCTGCCAGAGCTAAAAATAGAGAAAACCTTTAAACGACTTCTTCTCCTTAACCATTGAATGGCTTTTGCAATTACTTCACAGGAATGTTCCTTGGGTGACCCTCTACCAAAATTGCTCAAACCGTTCCGCTCTGGTGAACAAGATAGGCTGCGAGAGCTGAAAATAGAAAAACCTTTAAACGACTTCTTCTCCTTAACCAGTGGATGGATTATGAAATTATTTGACAGGAATGCGGTTTGAGGTTTTTAGCTGTGGTGGCCATCATGCTCAGCTAAGCAAAATATTTTGAGCAATTTTGTTAGAGGGTCACTCATGGAACATTCCTATAAAATTGCTTCCTTTTAGAGACAGATGGCTTTTGAAAGTTTTGGCCCCCACCCACCTTGGCTGCAAGGTGCTTCTACAGGAGTATTGGTAAACCACTTTGAAGGTCTTAGCCTGTCCAGGCAAAGTGGTGCGAGTGGAACAATCTGTGCATTTAAACCCCATTGGTTTCATTGGGCAGCAGGGATTGAGATGTCATTTCATCAAAAATGACTTCTACATGTACTTCTCAAAATGACTTCTGCTCCTAAACAGGCAGACTGATTTTGAATTAATGGTCTTTGGGTCCAACCAAAATTGCTCAAACCCTCCACACCACCATATATTACCCACAATTCCGTTTGTACACTATGGATCAGGTGAGCGATCCAGGGCCATCATGGCCCTCTTGTTTAAAATTTTTATTAAAAATGAGATTTTTGATAATTAGTTTATCAGAAAATGTAAACTTTAATTCATTCAAAAGGTTTTTTAGTATCAAAGGAATGCCTATGGAGTTCTGCATTCAATCCAGTTCACAGATCTTGAAACTAAATAAAACATAGGATTTAAGACGTGCTTATTTAGAGACAGACACCAGCTCATTGAGGGAGTCAGTTAGAGTGGCCTCCTGAGACCTATTTTGATTAATATAATTCATTAAATACATTTTTATAGGTTGTATTTGCTGAGTAATTAATATACAAAGTTTAAAGAAAAAACATGCATGGGCACAGATGAAAGACCCCCTTTGTTGCTTGATCGTCGAACGCAGAAGTCATTTTTTCTCTGGTGCTCCAAATAAATGGAAGATACAGGGAATTTCCAATCCTCCGCCTTGAACAAAAGTCCCTTCTACAGCGGGGTGTGGGCCTCCAGTAATTTTAGCTGTGATCTGAACGATACTGCCGTCCTTATGCAGTTGTGTCATAGACTGAGATAAACCTTCCGGAATATGTCCGACCTTTCTTTACTGTCACTATGCTGATTGTCAGACTCTAAGAAACAATCCAAATTTTTTTCCACAAGAATAAGAAATCCTATAACTATAGTGACCTTAAATAACAGATTTGACCGACACGATCTTGCTGGCTGCTATCATGTGTTTGACATATGTTTACTTAACACCAAAGGCAGAACGGCAGTGTTTTCCTGCTGAAAATTTTTAGATCCAGCGTCTAAATAGGTGGTCGCGTCGAATCACATGGTCGATCAGGGTTGATCAATAATTAATGAGCTGCAACTACACAAAAAATTAAATCTGATTACACTTAACTGCATACCGGTAAGATTTCCAGCTGAAAAATATTAGACAGCCATTTGAAGTAGGTATTCAACCAATATACGTTATGCCTAGCATCCCATCTTTTGAACACTGGCAAACAGTGTAGTCCCATTTTTTTGTGACATTGCGACAGGGTTGGAAATTAAACAAGTCAAACAAAATGACTTTGGGTTAATGTTTTTTGCCATGTTTGACATGAAACGAGAAAATGTTATTTGTGTTAATATCACAGCCAGCAAAGAATAACAGGCCATCATATGGCCGCCAGCGATACAACGTGGTAACGTCGTATCGCTGTCGGCCCGACGTTGGCCCGCTTTAACGTGCTAGCATGGATGATACTCGCTTTAGTGAAGAAAGAGGAGGGAACTACTACTAGTCTATTCTAACCCTTATCTTGCTGAATATTCATTTAAGCCACACCCATTTTTTGTCTATCAACCAATCAAATTACTTGATGTAATTTAATTGCAACAAACTCATAAAATGAATGCCAAACAGTGTAGATCCTTGAAGAAGCCATCTGATCTGGATCTTTACTGTTTCCAAAGATAGGGGTTGCCCTGAACAGCAAGATAAGGGCTATTGTATCATCAGCCATTTTCTGAGAAACAAGATGGCGGCTATAAGAAAGAAACTCAGTGTTTTGGACCGTCATGTGTGAGTTGCAAGCGTTTGTGTGTTAATCAAGTTTTTGAATCTTCCTCCCCTAATCTTGTATATAGATGGGGTCCAAATTTAGGGGTATCAGGTCAAACTACTTGTAGAAGTTTCTTAAGAAAATGGTTGAACATTTTATAGATAGAGAAGAGCCTGATCAGATGCTGCATTCCGTGGCATCTAATCTGGGCATGCTCGATTTGAAAGTAATCAGAAATTGGGTTTATTCATATTAAATAGTTTTAACCCATTTTGTATCGTGTGAAATCTCGGCCCCAGCCCACCAGGGCTTGAAGAAATATATGGGCTGCATGATCCTTCCATGCAGAGCTGAATCCAACCCCACACGAGCACTGGTAAACTGCTTAGAGGATCTAAGCCTGCCCAGGCAAAGTGGTGTAAGTCTATTGGTTTCATTGGGTGACAGGGCTTGAGATGTCATTTCATCTCAATGTAGGGTAAAAGTCCCTTAAAATTGGAAGCAGCGTCTCCAAAATGACCTATATAGTGTTGAAGGGGACATTAAACATCAAATCAAACGAACAAAACCACCTTATATATACAGTCGAACTTCAATGGCTCGAACACCTTTGGGACCTAGAAAATCTGTTTGAGACAGTGTTAGTTGGAGCCACTGAGGTTACTGTCAGGAGGCATAACGAGATACTTTTAGACATCTTTTGGTGTTCTATAATGAATATGTATGCTGTGTCTACTCATTAGAATCGCCTCATCGAGGGGATTCTAATGAGTACACACAGCATACATTTGCAAGATTAAAGACTAAAATCTCCTTAATTGTCTCCCACTATTTCTTTTGTAGAGGATTTCGCTAGGGGCTCAAGAATGGGTTCTACACATCCATGGTAAACGAGCCATCGAAGTTCTACTGTAGCAAGAGCCCATTTCAAAATTTAGGGTTGTCAGATTGTGTTTTCTTCAAAATTAATTTGAAAGATGTCTGTACTTTTTGCAAACAATGTAGGACCTGATGATGCCGCGTTCTGCAGCATCTGATCTGGACCTGCACTGTTTGCCATTTACCCGTTAACGGGTTTCTGGTACAAAAGGGGCTATTAGAGGATTTTGTGTATTTATTCTGTTGGAATGTTTTCATAGGTTGACAATGCCCAGTTTATGAAGGCACTTCGTAGGGTCATCTTTAATGAGTTTCTCCTAGGAATACCATTTAGTATCTGGGTTTACTACATGATGGTGCTACGAGGTTGTGAAATCGGGGGAGAACTGCCAACATTCACCTGGGTTGCCCTAGAAGTAATAGTCCATACTCTAGTAGAGGAAATTTTCTTCTACTATTCACACAGGTAATATTGCTGTATCAACATGATCATCTTGTCAACCTTAGGCCTTAAAAAAAAATAGCTGTGTCTCCGCTCACATACCGAAAACGGGTATGGGTTAGTAGGTCGCAAAAACTTTTGATTTATAGCTCTGCTGTTTTTGAAGAAAACAACAAGGTATTGTCATAGCTCTGGTGTTGTCTGAAAACGGTAATGGGTTGGTAGGTTGACAAAACTTTTTATTTTTTGTCAAAATTTTATTTGTTGAAAAAAGTAAAAAAAAACAACAACAAAAAAAACATTAAAACGGCTAAATTTTAACTATATTACCGGAACACATTCAAATAATGGGGTTAAAAGCATCAAGGAAGCAAAAGAACAGGGTTTCAAGTTTTAGTTAAGCTATTTTGACAGTTTCATGAATTTTTATCAAAAGTGCTAGAAAATATTAGTCCGTAGGTAAGAAAATATTTTTTCTGGATGGCAATAAAATTGCACGGTCGGCACAAAAAATCAGCTAATTTTTTTTTTTTAGGCCTTAACACTATCAATCTTGTCATATTTGTCACTGTTAAATTTGACACGACTCATATGGAAGAATTGTTTGACATTTTAGTATATATATATTGAATTTGGACAAGTTGAATATTCTTTGAGTTCAACTGATCAATGTTTAACCTTTATCCCGCTGAATAATCAAATTTAACCGCACCCATTTCTGACTTTGAACCAATCAGATTACTTGATGTAATTTATACCTAGAAATTCACAAATAGTGTATATCCTGATCTGATCTCGATCTGCACTTTTTGCAAAAGTTATTGTTGTGTTCACCGGGATAAGAGTTAACCCATAAAATGCCAATCACAACAATTGTCGCCTGCTTTGCTGTCTGCGGGTTACGTTAAAAGTAATT
The DNA here is from genome assembly GCA_963580285.1 of Lucinisca nassula. NCBI lineage: Eukaryota > Metazoa > Mollusca > Bivalvia > Lucinida > Lucinidae > Lucinisca > Lucinisca nassula. The sequence continues at coordinate 3,404,126 of OY757015.1, read as the reverse complement.
TTTTGCAAACAGCATGGACCCAGATCAGACTGTGCCTGTAGGAGCAGTCTAATCTGGGTCCACACTGTTTGCCTGTATGCAAAAATATTTTTAAAAAGTTTGAAAAAAAAAAATCAGCTGACAACATAAGTAGACTACAGTTTCAGATGTAGTTTTTCTAAGCGTCTTAGGGTTAATCAGTCATTTCCGGCTAGAATAAAGCTATGAGTTATACATACAAACTTATTTTTTTCCCCTTTGATTCGACTCTGAAAATTGGGTGTGCATTATACACAAGTGCATGCCTTATATGCAGAAATACAGAAGATTTTAGTGTAATTTTCTGGTTGTGTTTGTTCACGGCTGGTAGACACGTAAGGGGTAACCGCCGGTTATGCACTCAAAATCCTGACGGGAACTTCCAGTTATGCCTTCCGAGACCACAAATATGTCAACAAACAGGTGAGTGTTCCCGATATATGATTTTTAGTTAGTTCTTTAGTAGTTATATATACCATGGTATTGCACAGTTAACATAATGTGTCTGAAATGACATGTTCGATGCAGCAAGACTTTAACCCATGTCTTGCTGTTCACGACAACCCCTATCTTTGCAAACAGTGTAGATCCAGATCAGATGGCTTCTGACGAAGCCATCTGATCAGGATCTACATTGTTTACCATTCAGATTGTGAATTTGTTGCAATAATTTGCATCAAGTAATCTGATTGGTTGATAATTGGTAGTGGGTGTGGCATATATAAATATTCAGCAGGACAAGGGTTAAATTCAAGCAATTTCATTTAATTTGTAGATGCTTAGCAGCTTGAATTACCTCTGACTCTATCAACTTGTCATGCTTTCAAAGGTTTTCAAGCCATTGAATTAGGGGATAACTGTATTCAAAATTGTTGTTTGGCGAGGTAAATTGGCAGTTTTGAGGTAGGAAATTTCATTTTACGGCGACGCATTAATGCGTCGCCATAAAATGAAACTTCCTACCTTAGAACCTCCGATTTACCTCCCAAATAAAAATTTTGAATTCAGTTATCCTTATTCAGTTGTAATGTTAAAAATTGTACTGTTGTGCACAAAACAGCAAGCGCTGTGAGCTGCGTAAAACCAAATGCCAGCCAATGAAAAGAGACGTTACATATCCGAAAGTATATGGCAGAATATACTGTCGCAAATTTTAAACCTTTTATCCAGTCAAATGTCATGTTACTTACGCAAGTGCATTAGACTATAGTCTATATGTTTTCAGGCTGTTTCACCACCCAAGGTTGTACAAATATGTTCACAAGATTCATCACGAGTGGACAGCACCAACCAGTATTGTCTCAATCTATGCTCACCCTCTGGAACATGTGATTAGTAATCTGCTCCCTGTTGCCATGGGCCCCATCATAACAGGGTCCCACCTGGCCACGGCATGGTTGTGGTTCGCGGTGGCCTTGATGTCTACCACAGTGGCTCACTCTGGATACCACTTGCCACTGTTTCCTTCCCCAGAGGCTCATGACTACCACCACCTCAAGTAAGTACAACAGCACTCAAGGTTATAATATAAGTATCTTATATGGGTGTGAGGGTGGATGGAAAAATCCATTCCGAGGGACACTGTCGGGCATCACGAGGCTTGCCGAGTGATGCCGGACAGTGATCCCGAGGAACAGATTTTTCTATCCACCCCTCAAACCCATATTGGATTCTTTTTCTTGCATGCCTTCTATTTCTTAGCGCAGAATTTTAATGCTGCAGTCACTTCGGTTTCCAACGTCAGCCATTTTGTGTTGACACTGCAGGAATGTTTAGTGATGTCAGGTAATGTGCTGTGACGTCAGCCTTAATGACGGTGCATACGAGGTTGTAATCAACCAGTGCATTTATCAAACACGTGATTATAATCGATTTTGGGTCGGAACACCAGGCTCAGAACATAAATTTCTATCCCAGGGTAAAATCGCGGATTTCATTGTCTAGTGTGCAAGAAAATATTGTTCATGCTCAGCTCAGCCTTTAAGAGAAATGGGAACATATTCAGGGGAGGCAACTTCTGCAAAAGTATTTTCGTCTCCCATGTCAATAGGGGTCAACTTTTAAAGGAAAGAATTTGCTCCTTTAAGAGTAGAGCCCTTTTTCAGTGGAAAAGCGAACAAGAAGTCCCAAAAGTTGTCTCCCTTTGAAAATAGCAGAAAAATTTGTCCGGTGTTCCCAGTCTCCTTAAAGGTGCATTATTGAGCTATCGGTAAAAAATGCTTCCAAAAATAAAATACATATAGCCGGTATTTTTCTTTAAAACAATACAAATGAATGCATTTTATGCAAAAATGCGAACAATTATGATGACAGGTAAACAAGTTTGAGAGGGATTCCCTAACTAGGTTTCGAACACTAGTTAGATCTATTTTTAGTTCGTGACAAAAATAGAATCCCCATAAATGACGTTATGAGACGTTCAGTTTTGGCCTTGTTTGCTTAGGCCATGCCTGAATCTGAAAACAACCATTTTCACAAGTTCTGAAGCTGTATTTGGCTCCAAAAGTGTACACATGACAAAGGAGTATGCATTGAAGATAAAAACCAGAAAAAAAATTTTGAGACCCGGTAGCTCAATAATGCACCTTTAAGAGAAATGGGAACACCTTCAGGGGTGGCAACTCCTGCAAAAGTATTTTTGTCTCCCATGTCAATAGGGGTCAACTTTTAAAGGAAAGAATTTGCTCCTGAGGAGCAAATTCTTTCCTTTAAGAGTAGACCCCTTTTTCAGTGGAAAAGCCACAAGAAGTCCCAAACGTTGTCTCCCTTTGAAAAATAGGAGGAAAATTTGTCTGGTGTTCCCAGTCCCCTTCAGTTATGATGCTCCTAAATATTACAAGAATTTCGCTGAAGGCTATGTCATACCTGTGAATGTTCTTCCTGAGAAATAGACTTGAACATTTGGGTTGATTGTTAACCAATGGACAGAAAACTGGACTCTATATTATGATGTTATTAATCCAGTAATTTCATATATATTGGCCCAGTTACTGGTCCGAGGTCTGCTGTATACAATACCAATACAGCTGACCGATGTCCTGTAACTGGGCTAATACAAAATTACTTGATTAATGATAATTTTATTGACACAATCATAAAACATGATTATTGATCCTAATATCACTTGACTTCTGTTAATATTGGTTGACCTGGTGTTAATACAGGTGACCTCCAATCAATACAGGATTGTCATTTAATAATATGATAATATTAATCAAGTAATATTATAATGTTATTAATCAAGTAATTTCGTACTGGCCCAGTTACAGGTCCGAGGTCTGCTGTATTGGCACGAGGCCGAAGGCTGACCGAGGACCTGTAACTTGACCTATACGAAATTACTTGATTAATGACAATTTTATTAATTGACACAATTAAAAACATGATTTATGAATATTGGTTGACCTGGTGTAATACAGGATAATCAATTAATAATATTCCATACTTAGAGAAGATGCAACAAAAAACATAAAGAAAAAAGAAAAAAAAAGAAATACAATAAGAAATGGGTCAGTCGTCTTGTTAAGATCAACAGAGAATGTTATTTGTCATGCTAATAGATTTTTGGCAATTGTTGGCATTTTAAAATATATAAATTATGAGCCGGACAAATAACATTCTGTGCTGGTGTGAGCAGGAAAATTGCCTCCCCAAGGTTACAAAAGCATTCATGCTATACTCAATAGAGCATGAAATTTGTCCTGCTTTCTGATTATTATTAAAAAACAAGCTATCATAAATTTTCTGTTTAGATTCAACAATTGCTTCGGTGTACTCGGTGTACTTGACCGTCTCCATGGCACTGACCTCCAGTTCCGGGCCAGTAAACAGTACGAGCGACATGTGATGTTACTGAACTCGGTTCCCATGAATCAACAGGTTCCCAGCTCACCAAAAAAGAAGCCTGAATAAAAGATGTGTATAGTTTAACTAGTGTTGTGAAGTGCTTTGCCTTATTATTATCGGCTCGATGTTGAGATAAGAGTTGTCTTAAGGGAATGGATACACCTTTATGGGAGGCAACTCCTGCATGTCTTCCTTGTCAACAGGGGTCAACTCTCAAAGGAAAGAATTTGTTACTGAGGAGCAAATTCTTTCCTTTAAGAGTCGACCCCTTTTTCCTTGGGACAGTGTTTACAGAAAAGCAAAAAAGCAGGATAAAGGTTTAATTCTTTAGTTACTAGACCTTTTTTTCTCTGTGGGGCTTCAAGCGCTTGCGTTTGCATGCTACCAAACAGGAAGTTCCATTAGTTGTCCTTCTTGTTAAAAAATGGAGGAAAATTTGATGGGTGTATCCATTTCCCTTCACCTATTTGATGCCGATCAACAATTGTTGTCTGCTTTTTTTGTCTGCTGGTTACTTTAAAAGTCATTGCAGCAAGCAGTGTGGACCCAGATTAGACTCTGTCTTATCACGGGCCACACTATTTGCCTGTATGCAAAAATAGGTTAGAAAAGTTTGCAAAAAGATGCAGTAGACAACATAAACAGACGTCATTTTTAAATGCATATTTTCTTAGTAGCTGAAGGGTTAGCCCATAAAATGTCAATCACGACTACTGGCGTCTGGTTTGCCGTCTGCCAGTTACCTTAAAAACAACTTTTCGCAAACATTGTGGACCAAGATCAGACTGCTCCTGTAGGAGCAGTCTGATCTGGGCCCACACTGTTTGCCTGTATGCGAAAATATTTAAAAAAAAAATGCAAAAAATTCAGCAGACGACACAAGCAGACGACATTTTTCTCCGTGTCTTAAGGGTTAAGTTTCAGCTGAATAATGAGATGTATTTTGTTATGTTATTATTGGCTGGATATTTATTGTTTCAGGTGATTGTATACACTTCAGGCATTTTCTTTTGCCTATTTTAGAGGGGAAACAGTTTTGTTGACCTTCTGTTGGCCTTTGTTAGTGTTTTCTAATCACATTGGTAGATTGCTTAAATCTACATATTTCTTTATCATTATTGTATCTTTTAAAGACCAAACTATCGTACTCTTCCCATTTTCAGCATTATTGATTTCATATGATATCAGCCTTTTAGTGAGTCTTTAATCAAATGGCTTTTGTCTTTGTGATTTCTCCGTAGGAAATTGGTGATAGCTTCAGAAGAGAGTATTAAGTTCTTGTGAATAGCATGATAACATACTCAAAACAAGTCATAATGCTGTCACAAGAGCCAAACTTTACTGACAAGTTTCATGAAATTACATGTAGGAGTGTGGCATCTTCTTGTAACAGCCAGTCACATGGGTCAATCAGATTTTTTATTGTTTCAAGCTCTTAAGGGATGTTGATGCATGGAAGGTATGTTTTTCATCAAAGTCAAGTCTTGCATCACAATCTCTTATGAACAAAAAAAATAGATTTAACCCTTAACACGCCGAGAAAAACTACATCTGAAAATGTTGTCTGCTTATTTTATTTTTTTTTTTAACTTTTTAAAAATATTTTTGCATACAGGCAAACAGTGTGAGCCCAGATCAGATTGCTCCTACAGGAGCAGTCTGATCTGAGTCCACTCTGTTTGCAAAAAAAATTACTTTTAAGGTAATCGGCAGTCGGCAAAGCAGACGACAATTGTCGTGATTGACAATTGATTAAATCTTGTGACCAGCTTTTACAAGTAGGTATCAAACCCCTACTCGAAATTTCATGAAACTTTCCACTGATTTGTCTTATGATTAAACTTTTTCTCCAGGGGCCAGCTGTTCAAAACTAATGACATCGTTAAAACTTTGATCAATTGTTATGGCAAATATGCTCATATTTTTGCTGAAAAAATGTGAGCAGCTTTTGCATATGCAAAAGCTGCTCACATTTTTTCAGCAAAAATACCAAAATTTTAGATATTGTACTTGCTAGAACACTTAACAATATGACCACTATCGAGCTCGTTAAGCTAACGCTGCTTTGAACAACTTGCCTCTGGTCTGTATTCAATTGAGGATGACAGAGCTGTTTATTAAGCACACCTGTCTTATTGAAGTGTATCCATTCAAAAACACGTCTTGCCTATTCAGTTTGGTTGGTCTGTGATAGATTTTATGAACAAACAATAGCCAAGACAACTCTATAGTTAACCCTTCTCTTGCTGAATATTCATTTTAGCTACACCCATCTCTGACTTTGAACCAATCAGATTTCTTGATGTAATTTATTTCCACAAATTCATTAACTGAATGTCAAACAGTGTAGATCCTGATCAGATGGCTTCTTCAGAAGCCATCTGATCTGGATCTACACTGTTTGCAAAGATAGGGGTTGTCGTGAACAGCAAGATAAGGGTTAATCTGCTTACATGTATGTAGATTAACCTTTAACACTAAGGAAAACTTTAGAGCAGACAAACTGTTTTTTTTGTATTATTATTATTTTTTTTTGTTTGTGTTTTTTGTTGTTTTTAAAGGTGAAACGAGGCTTGACACTTCATGTGAATCATCTGCTGGGCAGTCAATTCACATGAAAAATAAAGTCTTATTTTCTCTGAAAAACAAGGTAAAATAGTTTGAAAAAGCCGTCTGCTAGTCATGACTGGAAGTTGAAGGGTTAGGTTTTGTTTACTGGTGTTTCAAAGGTGGACTTTTCCATCAAAATAACCACCGAAGTAGGTAAATCAGGCTATGAGTATCAACTTCAGTCAATAACTCAAATATTTTTGGGACCATGAAAATCTGTTCAAGATTTGGATAGTTCGAACTACTATTAAAGGATTAACACTTTGCATGCTGGGTAATTTTTTCAACAGACCACAATTTGAAATATTTTTATTTTTTTCAATAAATCAAGATTTGACATCTCAGACAATTTGCATGAGCTGTCAAATTCTGATTTGGGGTAAGTAAGAAAAATATAAAAAATTGACGTCTGCTATGTTTGTCGGTTAATTACCGTGCCAGTATAGGCATAAAGGGATTGATTTAAGGATAACTTTTCAACCTTCTTTAGGTGATTCTAATGGGTACAGACACCATAGTTTAAGAGAAAAAATCTGGAAAACCTAAAAAATATCCAAATAATATAAGGGATAAGTTTTCCACGGACTCAAGAGCAAGTTTAAATTTGCCACGGTAAAGGAGCCATCCATGTTCAAGATATTGAAGAATCACAGTCACTGTATTTACATCATAAGTGATAATATTTATATTATCAGGAACAATCATAAACAAACCAAATTAGATAATTTCGTGACAACGAGCAGATCTCTTTTTCATGGAACCATCCATAACTATCTTTTCAAGCACTGTGGAAAATTCTAGAGCTAATGACAATCCAATCAATTTTTCTTTGTTTCCCAGAGAGAAAAAAAGGGGCTTGACATTTCATATGCAGCTGATGTACCTTATTTCCAGATTTAATTACCCTGAACCCTCAAGATGCCATGAAAAATTACATCTTAAAATGTTGTCTTTTTGTCATCTGCTGAATCTCCTTGAAAGTTTTTAAACATACTTTTCCATGCAGTAAAACAGTGTGGACCCAGATCAGACTGCTCCTAGAGCAGTCTGATCTGGGTTCACACTGTTTGCAAAAATGACTTCAATTAAAAAGTTACCAGCAGAAGACAAAGCAGACAACAGTTGTTATGATTGGCATCTTTTGTGTTAAAAATGAAAAAAAAGAAAGAAATACTTTGAAAATGACGTCTTCTAGTCGTGATTAGTGCATGGAGGGTATGCTAGTGGACTCTTCCATTGCCATATGTTGGACAAGTCCACTTATATAAGGGATGTCATGCCTATTTTTTAGCTCACCTGTCATGTAGTGACAAGGTGAGCTTTTGGGATCACTTTTTGTCCATCGTCCGTCGTGCGTCCGTGCGTGCCTCCGTAAACTTTTCTTCAAACGACATCTCCTCCTAAACCACTGATCGGATTTTGACCAAACTTCACAGGAAGGATCCTTAGGTGGTCCCCTATCAAAGTTGTTCAAATGGTTCCGGTCCGTTGCACATATAGGTCACAGTAGCCAAAAATAGATTTTTTTCACCGAAAACTTAAAAAATCTTCTTCTCTGAAATCCCAAGGCCCAGGTCTTTGATATTTGGTATGAAGCTTCATCTAGTGGACCCCTACCAAGATTGTTCAAATTATAGTGCTGGGGCCAAAAATGCCCCCGCACGGGGGCCCTTTGGTTTTACATGGGCTTATATGGGGAAAATCTTTAAAAATCTTCTTCTCTGAAACTGCAAGGTCCAGATCTTTGATATTTGGTATGAAGCTTCATCTAGTGGACCCCTACCAAGATTGTTCAAATTATAGTGCTGGAGCTAAAAATGCCCCCGCACGGGGGCCCTTTGGTTTTACATGGGCTTATATAGGGAAAATCTTGAAAAATCTTCTTCTCTGAAACCGCAAGGCCCAGGTCTTTGATATTTGGTATGAAGCTTCATCTAGTGGACCCCTACCAAGATTGTTCAAATTATAGTGCTGGGGCCAAAAATGCCCCCGCACGGGGGCCCTTTGGTTTTACATGGGCTCATATAGGGAAAATCTTTAAAAATCTTCTTCTCTGAAACCGCAAGGCCCAGGTCTTTGATATTAGGTATGAAGCTTTATCTAGTGGACCCCTACCAAGATTGTTCAAATTATAGTGCTGAAGCTAAAAATGCCCCCGCACGGGGGCCCATTGGTTTTACATGGGCTTATATAGGGAAAATCTTGAAAAATCTTCTTCTCTGAAACCGCTAGGCCCAGGTCTTTGATATTTGGTGTGAAGCTTCATCTAGTGGACCCCTACCAAGATTGTTCAAATTATAGTGCTGGGGCCGAAAATGCCCCCGCATGGGGGTCCTTTGGTTTTACATGGGCTTATATAGGGAAAATCTTTAAAAATCTTCTTCTCTGAAACCGCAAGGCCAAGGTCTTTGATATTAGGTATGAAGCTTTATCTAGTGGACCCCTACCAAGATTGTTCAAATTATAGTGCTGGGGCCAAAAATGCCCCCGCACGGGGGCCCTTTGGTTTTACATGGGCTTATATAGGGAAAATCTTGAAAAATCTTCTTCTCTGAAACCGCTAGGCCCAGGTCTTTGATATTTGGTATGAAGCTTCATCAAGTGGACACCTACCAAGATTGTTCAAATTATAGTGCTGGGGCCAAAAATGCCCCCGCACCAGGGCCCTTTTGTTGTCGCGCCTGCTATTAGCATGGCGCGATATAGGCGCCCGGTTTTCCGTCCGTTTGTCCGTTCGTCCGTCCGTTTGTCAAGGCGTCAACATTTGCGACCACCCTAGCGTTCACCCTGAGGTTCAAGTTTATTTCTCAAGAACTATAAGAGCTTCATTAATGATACTTGGTACAAACTTGTATCTGGGGATGACAACTTACATGCAAGCATCCATATTTGACCTTGACCTACATTTCATGGTTCACTGACTTTGTAAAATATTGCGACCACCCTAGCGTTCACCCTGAGGTTCAAGTTTATTTCTCAAGAACTATAAGAGCTTCATTAATGATACTTGGTACAAACTTGTATCTGGGGATGACAACTTACATGCAAGCACCTTGACCTACATTTCATGGTTAACTGACTTTGTAAAATATTGCGACCACCCTAGCGTTTACCCTGAGGTTCAAGTTTATTTCTCAAGAGCTATAAGAGCTTCATTAATGATACTTGGTACAAACTTGTATCAGGGTATGGTAACTTAAATGCAAGCATCCATATTTGACATTGACCTATATTTCATGGTTCACTGACTTTGTTAAATATTGTGACCACCCTAGCATTCACCCTAATGGTCAAGTTTATTTCTCAAGAACTATAGGAGCTACATTGATGATACTTGGTACAAGCTTGCATTTAAGAATGGAAACTTTTGTGCAAGCATCTATGTTTGACCTTGACCTACATATCATGGTTGGGTGACTTTGCGCCCCCACAGGCGCGACATAGCCTTCGGCGGAATTCTTGTTTTACATAGGCTTATATAGGGAAAATCTTTAAAAATCTTCTTCTCTGAAACTGCAAGGCCCAGGTCTTTGATATTTGGTATGAAGCTTCATCTAGTGGACCCCTGCCAAGATTGTTCAAATTATAGTGCTGGAGCTAAAAATGCCCCCCGCATGGGGGCCTTTTGGTTTTACATGGGCTTATATAGGGAAAATCTTGAAAAATCTTCTTCTCTGAAACTGCAAGGCCCAGGTCTTTGATATTTGGTATGAAGCTTCATCTTGTGGACCTCTACCAAGATTGTTCAAATTATAGCCCTAGGGCCAAAAATGCCCCCGCTCCGGGGCCCTTTGGTTTTACATAGACTTATATAGGGAAAATCTTGAAAAATCTTCTTCTCTGAAACCACAAGGCTTAGGTCTTCGATATTTGTTATGACGCTTCAGCTAGTGGACCTCTATAAAGATTGTTCAAATTATAGCCCTGAGACCAAATATGCCCCCGTCATATGGCCCTTTGGTTTTACATAGACTTATATAGGGAAAATCTTTAAAAATCATCTTCTCTGAAACACAAGGCTTAGGTCTTTGATATTTGTTATGAAGCTTCAGCTAGTGGACCTCTACCAAGATTGTTCAAATTATAGCACTGGGGCCAAAAATGCCCCCGCTCCGGGGCCCTTTGGTTTAACATAGACTTATATAGGGAAAATCTTGTTTTACATAGACTTCTATATGCAGGGTAAACCTTTAAAATCTTTTTCTCTGAAACCAGAAAGCCCAGGTCTTTCATATTCAATATGAAGCTTCATCTTGTGGATCTGTACCAAGATTGTTCAAAATTTTAGCCCTGGGGCCAAAATTGACCCTGCCCGGGGCCCACTTGTTATGCTTTGGATCAGGTGAGCGAACCAGGGCCCTCTGGGCCCTCTTGTTTAATTTTTTTTTCTTCTATTTTTGACGGAAGCTTCTGTTAGTAAATAGTGCAGGCCCTGATCAGACAATCTGGCTTGCACTGTTTGCCAAGGTACCCCTTTATAAGTTTCCCCGCATACAATGGGTTAAAAGTGCTTTGAGATGCTAGTAACCAAGCCAGGTTTGATAGCTGTTCTGTATTTAGTCAATTTTATTTGAATGACATGATGTCTTATTGACAATGCAAAGAACTGTGATCTGATTCACCAAAATTACCCTAAATAATGGAACATGGTCACTTTTGATGTAATTCTCCTAAAAAACTGGTATCCTAGGAAGTTGATATAAGTAAAAAAGTACAAGAAAATAGTTGTGATCAACAAAATTCCAGTCAGCTTTTGCAGCCACACATCTTGATCAGGTTTTATTAACCCTAGAGCGGTTGGTGTAGTGGTAAAATCAGATTTGAGATCGAGAGGTAGCCTGTTTGACTCCCCTCCCACCCCCCTTAGTACTTGTTTCTACCCAGGAAGATAAAAAAAGAAGGCCACATGGAAGATTAGTGCTAGTTTACTAACTGTGTTGCCCTCTGGAAACAAAATTGATAGTTATTATTATCATTATCCTGCTCACCTGCTGAATAGATTAATTTAGCCACAAACTTTGCTAAGTATCAACCAATCAAATAACTTGATATAATGTATGCATGCAATTCACAAACTGCATGACAGAGTAGATCGTGAGAAGCCATCTGATCTGATTGTCCCTCTCAGCAGGATATTTGTTAATTGTACTTTGTGGCTCACCCAGATCATACTGAACCTCATCAATAATGAGGCTGTTCTAACAAGTACTCTCACCCACGGTTTTAATCAACACCTACAGAAAAATTCGGCTTTTAAGACCACATATAATTAAGAATAAACCTGCTTTTAAAAGCATATTGAGGAGGCTTCAGTTATTCTTCCTTTCTGTTTTCGACAGTGTCTCCTACCAAGAGACCACCTTTGAGACTGTTCAAAAGTGGTCTAAAAGACCACTTTTGAACAGTCCCAAAATGGGTCTTAATATAGGAATTGTACTGTATACCCATTTGAACCCCAGTCTTTGTTTGTTTTGTTGTCATTACCAGAACACGCCTATACAAATGCACTGTAACCTCGCCGAAAAAAATGAAAAATTTAAGATGGAAAATTGTGCTATTTTTCTTATTTCTGCTAAAAATATAGCTGTGGGTACTTGTTAGAACCGCCTGGATGAGGTTTAAATAAGGTTTACCCCTGCAAACCCCAGTTTTACTATATAGTCGGGTTCAATGGGGTCAAAATTATATAGGTATGTTTTTGTGATGGCAACAACTCAAATAAAAAAAAAATATCCTAGTCAGACTGCTCAAAGTTTGCTCTACATGTTCCAGTGTTTATGGTAACTATGGTAACACTTTTAGTCATTTTGGAGGCAAGATTATAATAATCTGTGATTTTTATATAGTGGTTCATATACACCTTAACCTGTTTATAAACCTGTTGTCAGGGTCCAAACAGAAACAATTTAGTCAAACAACTGTGGTATATGGAACAAAAATGTATTATTTATATTGATCTATATTTTTAGGATCCATCTTAAATTGTGTTAAACCGGCCCCCGCCTATCGAGGCTTGAAGAAATAGATGGGCTGCATGATGCTTCCATGCAGAGCTGAAACCGACCGCACACAAGTACTGGTAAACCACTTACAGGATCTAAGCCTGCCCAAGCAAGGCAGTGCGAGTCGGACTGTCCATCCTTATAAACGCTTGGTTTCATTGGGCGACAGGGCTTGAGATGTCATTTCATCTCAATGTCGGGTAAAAGTCCCACAAAATTGGAAGCAATGTCCCAAAATGACCTATACAGTGATGATGGGGACATTAAACCTCAAATCAAACAAACAAATTGTGTTATACACCCCCCACCGATTGTGGCTTAAGGCGATAGATTGGGCTTTATGGATCTTCCACATAGAACTGAAACAAACCAAACATGAGCACTAGTAAACAGCTTCGAGGGTCTAAGCCTGCCCAAAGTGGCTCCAGTTAGACCATCCATGCATATAAGCCCCAGCAGTTTCTTTGGGAAGAATGGCTTGAGATGTCATTTCATCTCAGTGTGGGGCAAGTTCCACAAAATTGGAAGCAACATCTCCAAAATGACATCAAAAGTGTTGATGGGGATGTGTAACCGCAACACAAATAAAGTAAACTGTGTTATAAACAAAACTGTGTTATGAAGAAGAATGTTATAAATAGATTTATGTTTAGTTTCATTGTTCACTACCTCTTTATTGCACTATTAATGAGATCAAAAGCAGAAACCGTGTTAGTTGAATAACTGTAAAATGTATACATTATATAGAAAAATGATGGGGGTTTTCAAGGAAAAATTTAGTCCTTTAGAATAGTGATGTCCGTGCGGGCGGGCGGGTGTACGGGCAGCTTCTGCGTCCCGGTTTACCTTTTGGTTAACCCTGAAAAACCCGTACATAATGCCATTTGGCGTTTTTTCTTGTTCTATATAAACTATACATTTTTAGCTCACCTGAGCCGAAGGCTCATGTGAGGTATTAGTATACCACGAGCCGGCGTCCGTCATCCACACTTTCAAAGAAGTATATCTCCGGAACCAGTGGGCCAATCTTGATCAAATTTCATGTGAAGCATTATCAGGTAGGGGGAAAGGCTGCATACTGTTTTCGGGCAGATCAGATTGGAACTCTGGTTGCCATGGCAACAAATAGCTCCCATAGACTTAACATAGGAAAAAGCTTGTCATCACTCTAGCTCCGTCAATTTTTTTCTGATCGGCTTCATTCTTGCAGATAACGAGGACAGGCATGAAATCTCGATCAAGTTCAATTTTGGGCTGAATCGGATTATTCACTCAGGAGTTACGTGCCCTTGAGCGTTCTTAACATAGGAAAAAGCTTGTCATCACTCTAGCTCCGTCAATTTTTTTCTGATCGACTTCATTCTTGCAGATAATGAGGACAGGCATGAAATCTCGATCAAGTTCGATTTTGGGCTGAATCGGATTATTCACTCAGGAGTTACGTGCCCTTGAGCGTTGAAAAAATTGCCTATTGACTTAACATGGGGAGAATGTTGTCATCACCGTAGCTGCTTCAATTATTTTCAGATTGGCTTTATTCTTGCAGATAACCAGCACAGCCATGAAATCTCGGTCAAGTTCGATAACTGGCAGAATCGGATCATTCACTTAGGAGTTACCTGCCCTTGTGTGTTTTTGCATTAGGGTTAATGGGAATTTCAAAAATGTATATCTTAAAGACTACTTGGCCAACTTTGATCAAATTTCATGTGTTGCATTATTGGGCAAGTGGAAAGGCTTCATTAGGTTTTCAGGCAGATCTGAGTGGAACTCTGGTTGCCATGGCAACATCTAGCTCCCATAGACTTCACATAGGAAAAAGCTTGTCATCACTCTAGCTCCGTCAATTTTTTTCTGATCGACTTCATTCTTGCAGATAACCAGTACAGGCATAAAATCTTGGTCAAGTTCGATTTTGGGCCGAATAGGATTATTTGCCTTGGAGTTACCTGCCCTTGAGCATAAAAAAATACGTTGTGACCACGATAGCAACTTTATTTTTATTCAGATCAGCTTCAAACTTGCAGGTAACGTGGACAGGCATAAAATCTCAGTTAAGTTCGAATCGGAGTTACATGACCTTGAGCGACAAAAAATTTGCCCATAGAGTTTACATAGGGAAAATGTTGTGACTACGATAGCGACTTGAATTTTTTTCAGATCAGCTTCAAACTTGCAGGTAACGAGGACAGACATAAAATCTCGGTTAAGTTCGATTTTGGGCCGAATCGGATTATTTGCCTTGGAGTTACCTGCCCTTGAGCATAAAAAAATATGTTGTGACCACGATAGCAACTTTATTTTTATTCATATCAGCTTCAAACTTGCAGGTAACGAGGACAGGCATAAAATCTCGGTTAAGTTCAATTTTGGGCCGAATCGGAATATTGACCTCGGAGTTACGTGACCTTGAGCGACAAAAAATTTGCCCAGACTTAATTAGGGAAAATGTTGCGACTACGATAGCGACTTGAATTTTTTTCAGATCAGCTTCAAACTTGCAGGTAACGAGGACAGACATAAAATCTCGGTTAAGTTCTATTTTGGGCCGAATCGGAATATTTGCCTTGGAGTTACCTGCCCTTGAGCATAAAAAATACGTTGTGACCACGATAGCAACTTTATTTTTATTCATATCAGCTTCAAACTTGCAGGTAACGAGGACAGGCATAAAATCTCGGTTAAGTTCGATTTTGGGCCGAATCGGAATACTGACCTCGGAGTTACGTGACCTTGAGAGACAAAAAAATTTGCCCATAGACTTAACGTAGGGAAAATGTTGTGACAGAAATAGCGACTTGAATTTTTAGCTCACCTGAGCCAAAGGCTCCAGTGAGCTGATAGTATTCCAAGGCTCCGGGGTCCGTTGTCTGTCGTCCGTCCACCCGTCGTCCACACTTTCAATGAAGCATATCTCAGAAGGCAGTCGACCAACCTTGTTTAAATTTTATGTGTAGCACCATTGGGCAAGGGGAAAGGCTGCATTAGGTTTTGGAGCTAGTCTGGTTCATTTGTTCCTCCATTCTTCTTTCTCTCCATATAGAGATAATAGACCAATGTTAAATTTTTAATCAAAGATTTCTCAGGAACTATAAAAGCTAGAAGCATCAAATTTGGTATTCAATAGAATAATGATGACTTATTTTGTGTAAGAGACATTGGGCTTTCTCAGCTTATTTGTTCATCTGTTCTTTCATTCTTCTTTCTCTCCATTTTGACCAATGTTAAATTTTTGTCAAAGATTTCTCAGGAACTATAGAAGCTAGAAGTCTCAAACTTGGAATGCAATGCAATAATGATGACTTATATCCTGTAAGGGTCAATGGGCTGGATTCTATTAGCAGATTTAGTAGTCAAGTCTGTGAATTGTTAAAACTTAAGTTCCTCAGGTGAGCGGTTTAGGCTCATTGAGCCTCTTGTTGGGATTGTATACATTATATAGAAAAATGACCATTAAGTAATTTTTCTATATAATCTATACATTTTTGGGATCGTCCTTCTCAGACAATGTTATATTGAAACCACAATATAAAGAACTGTGTTATAATGAGGTAGTGGTGTATATATATATTCTCTTAACTCTATATATTCTGTGTACATGTATGTGAACCTCAGATAGTCAGAGTCAGACAGTTTATGCTTTGTGTTTTTATTTTTCTTTTCTTTTTTTGTAAGTTTTGTTTTTTAAAATGACTACTAACAGTTAATGTTGTATATTATATTTTTATGTTGATAACTTCCTGATCTTTACATTACATGTTCAATCATTTGCTTTTGAATAGACCTTAACATTTCATGTTCGGTCATTAGCTTTTGAATAGATCATAACATTTTATGTTCGGTCATTAGCTTTTGAATAGACCTTAACATTTCATGTTTGGTCATTAGCTTTTGAACAGACCTTAACATTTCATGTTTCGTCATTAGCTTTTGAATAGACCACAACATTTTATGTTCGGTTATTAGCTTTTGAATGGACCATAATATTTCATGTTTGGTCATTAGCTTTTGAATAGACCATAACATGTTCGGTCATTAGCTTTTGAATAGACCATAACATGTTCGGTCATTAGCTTTTGAATAGACCATACCATTTCATGTTTGGTCATCAGCTTTTGAATAGACCATAATATGTTCGGTCATTAGCTTTTGAATAGACCTTAACATTTCATGTTCGGTCATTAGCTTTCATTTCATTTTTGGTCATAAGCTTTTGAAGTTCTAAAGGCGGCCTAAGGTGCATAGGTTTTGTATCAGAATTCATTGGTTTTGTATCAGAATGCATAGAATTTATTTTGGTTTTGTTCGGAGTTTAACAGCCCCGTCAACACTTTTTAGGTCACTTCAAGCCAGTCCTTACACACTTGTTGGGCAGGCTTATGTGGTCAACTAGTAAAGTGCTCATTCTTTTGCCAGAAAGTGACAAATGCCCTTCTTGACTTAGCCAAAGAAAAAGAACTGCCAGAGAAAGCATTTTTGCTCCATCTTCAGGACTAGATCTTGCTTAGGTTTTGTATCAGAATGATTTGACAAGTGTCCCAGTGGGTGGATCTGACAATCTTGAACAGCTGTTGTTATTGAGGATTATAGAACTGCCTTCCAATATTTATGTGGTAGTGATAGGTATAAAATACATGTACTGCACAAGCTGACTTTTATAGCGATGCAGACCGGGATCTATTCCCAGCTGGGTAAAGGTGATTAGCATTTTTTCATGTTACATTTGGTGCCCAACATAAATGATCCGTAGAGACTGGGAGCCCATCTGTGCACCCGCAAATTTCATAGGAAAGGGTGAGAGATTTGAGGACGAATCTTAACCCATTTAGTATCAGAAACCCCAAAACGGGTAGTTGGCAAACAGTGCAGGCATCTGTTCAGGGCCTCCACTGTTTGCTAATAGTTCAGTCATTGTCCAAATAAATTTTGATGAAAACGCAACCCGACACCTCTAAATTTTGAAATGAACTCCTGCTCTATAAAACGCAACCTGACACCTCTAAATTTTGAAATGAACTCCTGCTCTATATATAAGGAGGAAGATTCCATTTGGTTACAAAAAGGGTTAAATAGGAGGGGAAAAATGTGGTAGTGACAAGTATAAAATACACGTGTACTGCCTTGGGGTACAAGCTGACTTTTATAACGACGTGGTAGAGTGTTGGCTTGTCACTCCTGCGGACTGGGTTCGATCCCTGGTATCTCCTATATGATTGGACGGTCCAACTTGCACCACATTGCCTGGGCAGAAAAACATGTACACTCCATATTTTCCAGTTCTGTCATGTATTCCTTGCTTCCAAAGGATAACCCTTTATAGAACATATTTAACATCACTACAGCTGTTGTCTGGGAACGTGTGGCGTCCGTAAAAAGTCTCCCTGCCCTACATCATAGTGTAGTTTATATTTTCTTATCCTTTGGGATCATTGATTCCATAGTGGAATTTTGAAAATAGTTGGGGGGTCACGGATGAGACCTAAATGCCAAAAACTAGCTAGTCTGGCCCAGAAAACATGTACACTCAATATTTTCCAGTTCTGTGGTGTATTCCGTGCTTCTAAAGGATAACCCTTTCTAGAACGTATTAGACCCTCCAAGTGGTTTACTAGTACACATGTGAGGATGGTTTCAGCTCTGCATGGAAGCATCAAGCAGCCCAATCTATTTCTTCAAGCCCCGATTGGCGGGGGCCGTACATACATGAAACTCTTAATTAGGAATAAGGTAATTTCGGTACATTTTTTCTTACTTATTTCTCCATAAAAACATGTAGGTATAGTCAACTCATGTAGGTAAAGTCAACTCATGTTATCTCAAACTATATGGGACTGGAAATTTTGGTTTGAGATAACAGTATTTTGAGATACAAGGAGTTGAAATCTAATGAACATAATTTAAGTTTGTTTGAGATATCCGGGTTCGAGATAACGAGTCAGTGGTACTTGTTTAGAAATGTATGTTGTGGCTACTTGATGCATGTTGTGAGTAAATGATAGGAGATGATTCTACCATTAAATGTATGTTGTGGGTACTTGATAGATGATAACATTAAATGTATGGTCTGGGTACTTGACAGATGATCTACCTGTATTATTAATGTATGTTGTGGGTACTTGATAGGAGGTGATTCTTACCTCCTTTCAAGTACCCACAGCATAAAGCTTTTACAAGAAACAAGGACAATTATCACATGGGCCCCGTCAAGCGATTTTGGTACTTATCACCTATGCCAGCAGCATCAAAGCATGTACCTCTTTAAAAAAAATCAAAATGGTGGCTGCTGACATCATCTCGATCGTCCTTATATGTACTTAGATTTTAGTAGAAGTACAAGAAAACAAGGAAAATTACCATTTAATTATCCATGTTACTACGGAGTTGCATTTGTTTGACAATATTAGCTTTTAGTTAATGATTTTGTTAGATGGAACATGAAGCAGCTGATACACTGATCTAGTTGAGATTTTTTCTGTTTTTGAATTTTTCTGTATTTACAATAAAGTTTCATACATTAAGCTGTTGTTGTGTTCTTCTTTCTGAAACATGAATCTACATGTAAATAGAGGATCTTACATGAGTGCTCATGTATTATTGAATTTATTAAACGAGTTTAGGAAAAGGGATAAAATGCTCGGCCTTTGCCCAGCATTTTATCCCTTTTCCTCAACTCGTTTAATAAATTCAATAATACATGAGCACAAATGCAAGATTCAATTTATCATATGACATTTAAAACGCATTTTATTCACGAGATTGTTTACAAAAAAATCAATATTCCGCTATTAGTAAATGTGACGTCGTTAAGGACGCCGTACATGTAAAGTTACGGGACATATCTAGTTAATTTGCATATTTAATCCACTAGTGGATTATCAAAAATATTACATGGCATTATTACACTCTCAGACGCGACTTACACTCTCAGACGCGACGTCATATGATAAAGTTTCATATATTTAGCTGTTGCTGTGTTCTTCTTTCTGAAACATGAATCTGAAACAGTAAAACCTCAATACACAACAAGCTTGTTATTAATCTCCAGCCATGAAGCGGAGGGGGGTGGGGGGCTTATAGGAATGGCCTCTGTCTGCCCTATCACTCTCTTGTCCGATCAATATCTCATGAACCCTTTTATAGATTTTCATTAACTTTGGTCAAATATTCCCCTCAGCTGATATGCAAAACCTGTAAATAAACCATGCCAACTCAAGGTCAAGGTCACAGTTGAAGGTCACAACTTTGAGCCTTGAATTTTTTGTCCATTCCATTTCTCCTAAACCCCTGGAGGGACTTTCATTTAACTTTGGTCAAATGTTTGTGTGAGTAAGATGATCTGCAGAATCCATAATTCAACCATGTCAACTCAAGGTGAAGGCCACAATTGAAGGTCATGAGTAACTTTTTCTTGTCCACTGCTATCTTGTGAACCCTTTGAAAGTTCTTCATTAAACTTTGGTCAAATATTCATCTGAGAGAGCTGATGTGCAGAGCCCATTAATAAACCATGCCGACTCAAGGGCAAGGTCACAGTTGAAGGGCACAAGTTTGAGCCTTGAAGTTTTTGTCCGTTCCATATCTCCTTTACCCCTGGAAGGATTTTCATTAAACTTTGGTCAAATGTTTGCCTAAGTGAGATGATGTGCAGAACCCATAACTCAACCATGTCGGCTCAAGGTGAAGGTCACAATTGAAGGGCTCAAGTTTGAGCCTTCAATTTCATGTCACTATCTTTTTTACCCCTGGAAAGATTTTCATTAAACTTTAGTCAACTAGAAATGTTTTCAGAGGAAAACAATGTCCCCCACCATAAATACATCTTATAACACCTATTTGACTTTAATAAGTAGGTTAAGTTCACCAAAATATAAGCTGCAAACAAGACATTTTTGGCCAAAAACTGAAAGTTTTCAGGAGCCTGAGACCTTTAAAAAACAAACAGTCATTAAATTGCTCAGATCACCAGAATATAATCAAATTTTGTCGTAAATATTGTACCGAGTTTGACCAACATTCATCAATTCTTAAATGATAAAGGGTACAGACAAGTAAGGCTCGCACGATTAATTGGATAATTGATAGATAAAGTCCACAAAAATGATTATCATTACTGATTTGCTTGTAATCGGTTCTTTGATGGGTACAATTTACTACAGAATAGCTGGATAAGCGGCTAACAGTGCAGTCCCTGATGCGTCATCTCATCTGGGTCTCACTGTTTGCTCAGGCCTGTCTGTTCAAATACATATTGTTTGTTTATTTGATTTGAGGTTTAATGTTCCCCGTCAACACTATAAAGGTCATTTTGGAGACGTCACTTCCAATTTTGTTTGACTTTTACCCGACACTGAGATGTAATGACTTCTCAAGCCCTACGGCCCAATGAAACCAATAGGGTTTATAAGCATGGATGGTCCGACTAGCACCGCTTTGCCTTGGCAGGCTTAGATCCTCTAAGCGGTTTACAGTGCAGGTCGGTTTCAGCTCTGCGTGGAAGCATCATGCAGCCCATCAATTTCTTCCATAATACATATGGTAAAGTACAACATATAGTAGGAGTCATGCTCAGACAGAAAGCCAGACAGGTAAAATTATGACAAAATCTTCAGTAATTACTAATCGATTATCAATCACAATGGCAGGACTGATTATCAGTTACCTTTTCAGTGTCAATTAGCCAGCCCTACAGATAAGCCATTTGTTGGCCCCAAAAGAACATGTTTCGGCAGCCATTGACCTTAGAGTGAAGAGAAGCCATTTTTGGCCCAAAATTGATCTGATTGTTTGGGGGGGTGAGGCAATGACCTTGAAAAAATGATATATTGTACCAAGTTTGAATAAAATTAATTAGTGCCCCGCCCATAGGGGCTTGAAGAAATATATGGGCTGCATGATGCTTCCACGCAGAGCTGAATCTGGCCCGCACACTAGTACTGGTGAACCGCTTGGAGGATCTAGGCCTGTCCCGGAACCGCGGTGCGAGGCGGACCGTCTATGCTAATAAACCCTATTAGTTGCATTGGGCGACAGGGCTTGAGAAGTCATTTCATCTCAATGTCGAGTAAAAGTCCCACAAAATTGGAAGCAACGTCTCCAAATTGACCTTTACAGTGTTGACGGGGACGTTAAACCTCAAATCAAACAAAAACAAAAAAGCAGAAAAGACATTTTTGGCCCAAAATTGTTTTGGGAGCCAGTGACCTTGACAAAAAGGTCAAGGTCACCAAAATCTCTTCAATCTGCTTTATGTTGTAATGATACACTGTACCAAGTTAGACTAAAATTAATCAATTTGTTAATTAGCGAGCAAACAAGCCATTTTTGGCCAAATATTGACTGTTTTGGGGGGCCTGTCAGCTTGAAAAAAGTCAAAGTCACCAAAGTCTAATCAAACCTGCGGAAGTTGTAATGATATATAGTACTATGTTGTAATGATATATTGTACTAAGTTTGATTAAAATTAATCAATTTGTTAATGAGATAGCGTGCAGACAAGCCATTTTTGGCCCAAAATTTACTGTTTTTTGGCCAACAATGCTGACTCAAAGTGAAGGTCACCATTGTAGAGCATGAGTTTGAGCCATCTGTAACACTTTGTCCGCTCCGTATCTCATAAACCCTTTGACAGTTTTTCATTAAACTTCGGTCAAATTCATCTCAGTGAGCTGATGTGCAGAGCCCATAAATAAACCATGCCGACTCAAGGTCACGGTCACAGTTGAAGGGCACAAGTTTGAGCCTTGAATTTTTTGGTCCTTTCCCTATCTCCTTTACACCTGTAAGGATTTTCATTTAACTTTGGTCAAATCTTTGCCTAAGTGAGATGATGTGCAGAACCCATCATTCAACCAAGTCGACTCAAGGTGAAGGTCACAATTGAAGGGCACAAGTTTGAAACTTGAATTTCATGTCGGCTCTATATCTCTTTTACCCCTGGAAAGATTTTCATTTAACTTTGGACAAATATTCACCCAAGTGTGCTGATGTGCAGAACATGCAGACTCAATGTCAAGGTCCCAAGTTTGAACCTTAAAGTTTTTGTCATTCCATATCTCCCTTACCCCTGGAAGGATTTTCATTTAAAGTTGGTCACTTGTTGGCCTATTAAGTGACATGATATGTAGAATATGTTCTAGAAAGGGGTATTCTTTGGAAGCGAGGAATACACCACAGAACTGAAAAATATGGAGTGTACATGTTTTCTGGGCCAGGTTGCAAAAAATACCGGTAGATGGGCTGCATGATGCTTCCACCCAGGGCTGAAACCGACCCGCACACTAGTACTTGTGAACCGCTTAGAGGATCTAAGCCTGCCCAGGCAAAGCAGTGTGTGTCGACCCTGTCCATGCTAATAAACCCTATTGGTTTCATTGCGCGGCAGGGCTTGAGATGTCCTTTCATCTCAAGGTTGGGTAAAAGTCCCATAATATTGGAAGCAATGTCTCCAAAATGACCTTAACAGTGTTGACGGGGACATTAACCCTCAAATCAAACAAACAGACTAGCTAGTTTCTGCCAATTAGGCCTCATCAGTGACCCTCAAAATTTTTCAAAATTTTACAATGTAATCAATGATCTCAAAGGACAAGAAAATGTGAACTACCTACACTGGGCCAGACTAGCTAGCTCAACCATGCCAACTCGTGGTGAAGGTCACAACTGAAGGTCAAGAGTCTGATCCTTGAAATTTTGTCCATTCCATAATTCCTTTATCCCTTTAAGGGTCTTCATTAAACTTTGGTCAAATGTTTTAAGTGAGATGATTTGCAGAACCCATAACCCAATCAAGCTGATGCAAGGTGAAGGTCACAGTTGAAGAGCACAAGCTTGAGCCTTGAATTTCCTGTACGCTCTCTATCTGACCCCTTGAAAGACTTTCACCCTAATATAAGCATCCATTTCTCGAGAACTATAAGAGCTTACCCCTTTCAGACTGGAAACCCCTAAACGGGTACTGTGGAAATCAGTGCAGGCCCAGATCAGATGCCACAGAACGTGGCGTCTGATCAGGGCCGCCACTGTTTGCAAAACGTTCAGCCAGTTTCCAAATAGATTTTGAAGAAAACACAACCTAACGCCGCTAAATTTTGAAATGGACTCCTGCTATATATAAGGAGGAAGATTCCATTTGGTACAAAAAGGAATAATTAATGATTTTGTTTGTTTGATTAGAGGTTAAACGTCCCCGTCATTAGCCGTCAACACTGTATAGGTCATTTTGGTGACATTGCTTCCAATTTTGTGGGACTTTTACCCCACACTGAGATGATATGACATCTCAAGCCCTGCCACCCAATTAAACTAATATATGGTTTATATGCATGGACAGTCCAACTTGCATCACTTTTCGTGGGCATGCTTAGAACCTCTAAGCAGTTTACCAGTACTTATGTGCGGTAGGTTTCAGCTCTGCATGGAAGCATCATGCAGCCCATCTATTTCTTCAAGCCCCGATAGGCCGGGGCAAGAATAATTAATGATACTACAGTTATTTAATTCACTAGTGGATTACTGAATTTATTACACGTTATGACGTCATATGATAAATTCTCTTTTCAAATGTCTACCACTTTGAATTAACAAGTACATTAAATTATTAACCCTTTTTGTACCAAATGGAATCTTCCTCCTTACATATAGGAAGAATTTATTTCAAAATTTAGGGGTGTCAAGTTGTGTTCTCATGAAAATGTATTTGGAAAATGTCTGAACTTTTACCAAACAGTGGAGGCCCTGATTAGACGCCGCATTCTGCGGCGTCTGATCTGGGTCTGCACTGTTTGCCAGGGTACCCGTTTTGGGGTTTCTGGTACTAAATGGGTTAAACTTTGAATTACAGTATTTAAGTTTGAAGAAGGCAAAGAAAAAATGTGTGTTTCTTACAGGTTACATGGAATTTTAACATAGTGATGGCAGGTAGAAAATATGTGTTTTTTGTTTGTTTTTAGCTCGGTTGTTTTCGAATAAAACGACGAGGTATTGTCATAGCTCTGTCGTCGTCGTGCAAAAACTTGGACATTTTGTAATATCTCTGTCATTACTGAACATATTAACTTGAAACTCGGAATAGTTGTTCATTATGAAAAGGGGAACTCATACCACTAGGTGAGGTAACTCTCAAAATATTTTTGGCACAGTTATGCCCCTTTTTGGACTTAGAATTTTTGCAAAAACTTGGACATTTTGTAATATCTCTGTCATTACTGAACATATTTACTTGAAACTTGGAATAGTTGTTCATTATGAAAAGGGGAACTCATACCAATAGGTGAGGTGACCCTTAAAATATTTTTGGCACAGATAGGCCCCTTTTTCGACTTAGAATTTTTGTTTAACTAAAAGAAACTGCAGCCGAGCGTTGGCACCCGCATGCGGTGCTCTTGTTTAAGTTTTTAGATGGTAATTAACCTGCCCATCAGGGCTTGAAGAAATAGATGAGCTGCATGATGCTTTTAGGCAGAGCTGAAACCAACCCCACACGAGTACTGGTTAACCGCTTAGAGGATCTAAGCCTGCCCAGGCAAAGGGGTGTGAGGGGGACCGTCCATGCTTATTGAAACCCTATTGGTTTCAATGGGCGACAGGGCTTAAGATGTCATTTTATCTGAATGTAGGGTATACCTAAACAGTGTTGACAGGGATGTTAAACCAATCAAATAAACATGGTAATTAACAGTAGGACAGTCTATGGCCAAATAAGGAATCTCCCAAAATCTTTTAAAAGGGTCAAAAGTGCAAATTAGGTGCTGTAGGGTGGCAACAGATACGCTAATTTTATGTTAGGCCTTATGGTGATTTTACTGTCTTTGGAAACAGTGTAGATCCAGATCAGATGGCTTCTGATCAGGATCTATACTGTTTGTCGTTCTGTTTTCAAATTTGATTGGTTGATAGTCAGAAATAGGTGTGAAAAAGTTAATTTATGCAGCAGGATAAGGTTTAAATGACTTTGAGCCAAGTTTCTGCAATTCACATGGAGGACCTTGACAGCCTGGGTGTTAACCCATAAAATGCCAATCACGACAATTGTTGTCTGCTTTGTCGTCTGCTGGTTACTTGAAAAGTCATTTTTGCAAACAGTGTGGACCCAAATCAGACTGCTCCTCTAGGAGCAGTCTGATTTGGGTCCACACTGTTTGCCTGTAAGCAAAAATATTTTTTAAAATGTTTGCCAAAAAAATCAGCAGACAACGTTTTCAGATGTAGTTTTTCTTGGCATCTTAAGGGTTAAGGCCAGCCTGCTACTGCTTTTGAGATGGTTCCATTGGTATGTCAATTAAACAATTTACGCAGTGATAACTCAGATGAGTACATAATCAATCCTGGTTTTCCATGATCAATCAAACTTTATTCTGCTGAATAAATTAATTTTTGCTATGTTCCCACTTGACCTCTCCCACTATAAATAAGAAGGAACAAAGAACAACCAAGTCTATCTTATGTTGCCATTTTGATCTGTTCTCAATTTGTTGAGGGCCTGAAGAAACAGATGGGGCTGCAAGGTGCTTCTGCGCAGAGCTGGTACCGACCAAACTTGAGCACTGGTAAACAGCTTGGTCCAAGCCTGCCCAGGAAAAGTGATGCAAGTCGTACCGCTTTTAAACCCAAGCGGTTTCTATGGGGGGTAGGGCTTGAGATGTCATCTCATCTCAGTGTCGGGTAAAAGTCCCACAAAATTGAAAGCAACGTCTCCAAAATGACCTTAACAGTGTTGACCGGGACATAAAACCTCAACTCTAACAAACAAACAAAAGATAAGCTGCAGAAAGGCCAAATTGAACAATCTTTGGACCTATGTGACCTTGTAGGTCAAGGTCACCAAAATATTACCAAGTCACCAAAATTTAACCATGTTATTTGTAAGCTGATCTCAAACATTATACCAAATTTCATCACAATTCATCAATTCAGGGCTGGGACGGCCTCGGTAGCTCAGTCGGATGCACGTCTGACTATTGGACAGGAGGACGTGGGTTCGATACCTGCCAGGGTCGGCAACATTCTTTTCGTGGAGTTTGGTCATGAAATCTTTTCTATGGTCATTCTCTCCCTTCCACTGATTCAAGCCCATTGGGGCTTGAAGAAATAAATGGGCTGCATGATGCTTCCACGCAGAGCTCTATTCGGCCTGCACACGAGTACTGGTAAACAGCTTAGAGAATCAAAGCCTGCCCAAACAATGCGGTGTGAGTCGGACAGTCCATGCTTATAAACCCTATTGGTTTCATTAGGCGACATGGCTTGAGATGTCATTTCATCTTAAGTTGGGTAAAAGTCCCACAAAATTGGAAGCAGCGTCTCCAAAATGACCTACGTAGTGTTGACGGGGACATTAAACATCAAATGAAACAAATCAAGAAGGGCAGTTGTCAGTTTCTGGTGAAAGAATGTGCACTGTACTGGTTAACCGCTTGTGTGTAAGCCTGCCCAGGAAAAGTGTGGATAGGTTAACTGACTGGCTCAAAAATGACCTAAAATAGTGTTGTTAAACTCCAATTCAAACATACAAACAATTCAGGGATGGAAAATTCCACTCTTGTCCGCCCGCCATGACGTGTAAAAATTTTGGAGAACAACTAAAATATTTGTCTACTCTCTATGAAATGTGCCCTTGGTCATGCAGGTTGAGTGAAATTTTGAAGAATTTTCCAGCCCTGCAATTGGTTTGAGAGATAAGCGCAGATAAGGTAAATTTTTGAGAGATAAAGTGCAGATTGGGTAAAATCTGACAATCTTTGCAGTTGATGTGTACCGGTATGTGTTGGAGTTTTACGTCCAACCAACACCCAAGATCATACGGAGCCACGACTTTTGTTAAAAGACTCGTTTTAAAGTCTGGAGAAGCCCGAAATCAAACTCACGACCCCTGATTTACAAGGCGTGCAGCTTTACCACTGTACCATGGAGTTTCTATTTGCACTTGTGCAACCTTGAAAATTTGGTCAAGGACACCAACATCTAATTAAGTCTTCGGTAGGTTTCAGTGATAAAATGTACCAAATTTAACCCTTATCCAACCTACCTTTGAAACAGTGTAGATCCAGATCAGATGGCTTCTGAAGAAGCCATCTGATCTGGCTCTACATTATTTGACATTCAGTTTGTGAATTTTCAGGAATAAAATGCATCAAGTGATCTGATTGGTCCA
The DNA here is from genome assembly GCA_963580285.1 of Lucinisca nassula. NCBI lineage: Eukaryota > Metazoa > Mollusca > Bivalvia > Lucinida > Lucinidae > Lucinisca > Lucinisca nassula. The sequence continues at coordinate 3,376,502 of OY757015.1, read as the reverse complement.
AGGTCAGAAATGGGGAACATTAGGTCAAGTACACTGTTCCTAATCTAATCCAGTCTTTGAGAGGTTTCAGTGATATACATGTAGTAAAGTACAGAATTTAACCCTTATCAGGTGGAACACAACAAGCCCTACCATTGTAAACAGTGTAGATCCAGATCAGATGGCATCTGAAGAACCCTTATCCTGCTGAACATGACAACCCTTACCTTTGCAAACAGTGTCGATCCAGTTCAGATGGCTTCTGAAGAAGTCTTATCCTTCCGAACATGACAACCCCTACCATTGTAAACAGTGTAGAGCAGATGGCGTCTGAAGAACCGTTATCCTTCTGAACATGACAACCCTTACCTTTGCAAACAGTGTCGATCCAGTTCAGATGGCTTCTGAAGAAGTCTTATCCTGCTGTACACGGCAACCCCTACCTATGCAAACAGTGTCGATCCTGATCAGATTGCTTCTGAAGAAGTCTTACCCTGCTGAACATGACAACTCCTACCTTTGTAAACAGTGTAGATCCAGTTCAGATGGCGTCTGAAGAACCCTTATCCTGCTGAACATGACAACCCTTACCTTTGCAAACAGTGTCGATCCAGTTCAGATGGCTTCTGAAGAAGTCTTATCCTGCTGTACACGGCAACCCCTACCCATGCAAACAGTGTCGATCCAGATCAGATTGCTTCTGAAGAAGCCATCTGATCATGATCTACACTGTTTGACATTCAGTTTGTGAATTCGCAGGAATAAATTAAATCAAATAATCTGATTGGTCGAAAGTCAGAAATGGGTGTGGCTAAATCAATTATTCAGCAGAAAAAGGGTTAATTTTACTTCTTTCAGGCAATAGGGTTGAGACAAGCTATTTTGGTCCAAATTTGACAGCTTTTGGGAGCTAGTGACCTTGAAATTAAGGTCAAGGTCATCAATACAGTTTCCCCCACCCTAGTGCTTTAATCATATGAGTTATGTACATCATGTGAACAAGTATGTGAAATGAACACCCCCTAAACCTCACTTCATATAGAGAAAACTGGGGTTTACAGAGGTATACATTGTTTTTCTGATTTCTGCTCCAAGACATTGGTTGTGGGTACTCGTTAGAACCGCCTCAATGAGGCGGTTCTAACTAGCGCCCACAACCTATGTTTGCAGTGAAAATAAGACAAATATCACAGATTTTCATCAGAAAAGAAGCCATTTTGGAGACATGAAAAAATGCATCAGAAAAGAAGCCATTTTGGAGACATGAAAAAATGCACAATGTCGCACTGGTGTCTTATTGAAATGTGTAAGAATGCATCCATTGGTTCAGGCTGAGGCCAGCTCTGTCTTTTTACTTCTTCTAATTTCTGTGCTTTTGAGTTCTGTTCCACATATCTTCATTTTCATCAGAATTTTGTTCACTTTCTTCAGTGCTTTCATATTCTCCCTCTCCGCGTTCTAATGCCTCCCGGTCAATCCTGGCCTGATAAAGACGTAATTTTTCCGCTTCGACTCCATCCCAGTGTTGGCGTAATTTTTCAGTTTTTACCAGATCCCAATATCTTGGTGGTATATGAGTCATAGCTTTCTGCCAGTGTCTGGTGAAATTGATGTCTAGCATAACCTTCAGAACAGTGTCTAATGTTAACGATTTATGTTTCTTTAATCTGAAAAATAAAAGAATACAAAACATGCATTCAAAAAAATTTATTAACCTAAAAATCCTAAAAATTCAGACATCTTGAGGACTTGCTGTAATTCTCCTAAAATTTTAAAATTTATTTCACGATCCTGCAAGGAGTCCAATTTGGCAAACAGTGAAGACCCTGATCAGACTGCTCCTTCAGGAGCAGTCTGATCTGGGTCTGCACAGTTTGCTTAGGCCTATCTGTCCCAATACTTAAGATCATTACAGTAACCTATCTCTCATTTAACCTCTTAAATGTTTGTTATTTTAGCAGCAAATGGCAATTTCCAATAATTCTTATTTTTTAGAGCAAATCAGGCTTGATTTTTATGTTCTCGTAAGAAATTCTTCATGCAGACTGAACAAATTATTTGTCTAAATTAAGACAGAACCTAGGGCGAGGACTGTGGCCATGTAAAATTGATTTAAGCCTCCCAGTGACATACTTGTACTGACCGTTCCAAGGCGGTTCTTCTGTTGTGGTTTATTATTATCCCCACGCTTTCAAAAAAAAGCGTTCGGAGATATTGGGAATGCCTCCGTCCGTCTGCCCATCACGCTATCTCCTCCTTAACCACTGGTCGGAATGTAACCAAATTTGGTACACAGCTTCCTTACATGATGAGGGCATGCAATGTCACATTTATTTTTGGCCCTGCACCAGTGGCCTTGGGGAGGGATCAAAAGGTCAAATATCAATTAAATTCAATTTCAAAGTCAATTTTATAGATTTTGAAACCAAACTTTGCATAAGTAATGATTAATGATATACAGTCCAACCTGTGTTAAGCAAGCACCTTATGGGTAATGAAAATGTGCTTGCTTAAGACAGGTGCTTGCTTAATACAGGTGAATTTTAATGCATTTACCTTTTTCGGGAACAAAATGCCTGCTTGCTTAAGACAGGTTGCTTGCTTAATAGAGGTGGCCACTAAGACAGGTTTGACTGTATGTTACACATATTGAATGGGATTTTGACTGCCCCCCCCCCCCCCCCCCCCCCCCCCCCCCGCCCATAGGGGCTTGAAGAAATATATGGGTTGCATGATGCTTCCACGCAGAGCTGAATCTGGCCCGCACACTAGTATTGGTAAACAGCTTATAGGATCTAAGCCTGTCCAGGAACCGCGGTGCGAGGCGGACCGTCCATGCTAAAAAACCCTATTGGTTTTATTGGGCGACAGGGCTTGAGATGTCATTTCATCTCAATGTCGGGTAAAAGTCCCACAAAATTGGAAGCAACGTCTCCAAAATGACCTTTAGAGTGTTGACGGGGACGTTAAACTTCAAATCAAACAAAAAGAAAGACTGCGCCCCCTGGGTCATGCCCACGGGGTCGGACTTTGGGGGGGGGGGGTGATCAAAATTCAAATTTTACCGAATATAGTCATATGGAATATCAAATTGAAGGGGGTGATTAGTAGAATACAATACAAGTAAAATTTTGACTCCGGGGTCAGATTGGGGCCCTGGGGGAAGGGTCAAAGGGTCAAAGTTTTTTGGAACATAGTCATGTGGCATATCAAATTGAAGTGCATGATTAGTAGAATATAATACAGGTAATATTATGACCCTGGGGTCAAATTAGGGCCCAGGGTGAGGGGTTTTCGGTACTTGGCCCCTCTGTAGAAAGCGTGGGGATTTGCGATGGCGCGCCATCGACAGTATTCTAGTTATAGTTTGTCTTTGCATGTATATATTGCTTATACCTTTCATTTTGGATAGCCGTGTGGCCATTTTGTTTGAAAGTAACTGTCCTTTTGGCTTTCCACTTGTGATGTGTTCATTAGGGTTTAGTTATTTCATGTATGTTTCTTTCCCTTTGGTATCTCTGATGGGAGGGTTCGGTAGTTGTATCAATTCCTGATCATTACCTTCACTTCTATTTTGATATTTCATGATTCACATGAAATGTCAATTCTGACTTTCTGTAAATGATCACAAGAATTCCGCCGAAGGCTATGTCGCGCCTGTGGGGGCGCAAAGTCACCGAACCATGACATCTAGGCCAAGATCAAACATAGATGCTTGCATAAAAGGCTTGTACTAAGTATCATTAATGAAGTTCAAATAATTCTTGAGAAATGAACTTAACCACTAGGGTGAATGCTAGGGTGGTGGCAATATTTTACCATGAAATGTAGGTCAAGGTCAAATATAGATGCTTGCATTTAAGTTGCCATCCCGATATATAAGTTTGCACCAAGTATCATTAATGAAGCTCTTATGGTTCTTGAGAAATTAACTTGACCAGTAGGGTGAACGCTAGGGTGGTCGTAATATTTTACAAATTTAGGTCAAGGTCAAATATGGATCATGGGTGGTAATCAGGGGAACTAGCTCGAAAATGAGTCAATGGAAATTTGTTCCCTCGACACATCCGGGAGCTCTCGAGCTAGCTCCATCACCAGAAAAATTGAAAACAAAGGTAGGTCTCGAAGAGTTTTATCACCATTTTTTTCTTTGTAAACTATTTATTAAAAAATCCGGCAATGCAGTTCCACATAGAAATGCTTAAACTTTGTACCTCGCTAGAATTTGCCATGGAAATTTGCAGTGCTGGAGTATGAATGAAAGTAAACTTTTTATCACGGACCTAAAAAAATTGTCAATTTATGTCAACACTGAGATTTTGGCCGACGATTTTTCATTTTCCGTCAAAAGTACTCCCTTCACACCCCCAGCAGTAACAGTCCTAGTGAAACGAAACATCGAACGTTTAAATTAAGCAAAATATTTTGGCCGTGATTACGTTACTTGCCACTTATGACGAAATTACTGTCCAAGCTAGTCTTCTCGACAATCGAGCTAGTTCACTCGACATGGAGATAGTGCCCTCAAAGATAAAACATCAGATGACTGGGGCCTGATTCGATGTCTTTCTATTGTCCCACCCAGTTTATCCAACTGGTTTCTTTACCTCTGGCTAGTTTAACCATTTAGCTGCAAACTCAAATTGAGAATTAACATAAAACATTTTTATATTGAATGTTCGATTTTCATTTCAGATGGGCGCTTTCCAAGGAAAAAGTTCCAAAGGACTCAGGGGGCGAAAAGACCAGGCTTTATGGACGAAACGGCTATGGGTGCAAAATGGGGCGAAACTACCAGGGAGGAATGACTGAGGAGCCGTCATGTGGGCATAGTATCTTGTTACTCCACTAGCCAGAGGTAAAGAAACCAGTTGGATAAATTGCCTGGAAAGACATCGAATCAGGCCCCAGTCATCTGATGGATGTTTCATCTTCATTTTTTGAGGGCAATATCTACACGTCGAGTGAATTAGAAGGAGGCGAAGCAACTAGGTGGGCGAAATGACTCAGGGTGCGAAAAGACCAGGCTTTGTGGACGAAACAGCTGTGGGTGCAAAATGGGGCGAAACGACCAGGGAGAAACGACTGAGGGGCCGTCTTGTGGGCATAGTATCTTGTTACCCCACTAGCCAGATGTAAAGAAACCAGTTGGATAAATTACCATAGAAAGACATCGAATCAGGCCCCAGTCATCTGATGGATGTTTCATCTTCATTTTTGAGGGCAATATCTCTCTGTCGAGTGAACTAGCTCTTTGTCGAGAAGACTAGCTCAGACAGTAATTTCGTCATAAGTCGCAAGTTACGTAATCAAGGCCAAAATATTTTGCTTATTTCAAATGTTCCATGTTTCATTTCACTAGGGATGTTGCTTCTGGGGGTGTGAAGGGCCTACTTTTGGCGGAAAATGAAAAATCGTCAGCCAAAATCTCCGTGTTGACATAAATTGACAGTTGTTCAGGTCCGTGATAAAAAGTTTACTTTCATTCATACTCCAGCGCTGCAAATTTGCATGGCAAATCCTAGCGGGGTACAAAGTTAAATCATTTCTATGTGGAACTGCATTGCCGGATTTTTTTTATAAATAACTTACAAAGGAGAAAATGGTGATAAAACTCTTCACACCTGCCTTTGTTTACAATTTTCGTGGTGATGGAGCTAGCTCGAGAGTTCCCGGATGTGTCGAGGGAACAAATTTCCATTGACTCATTTTCGAGCTAGTTCCCCTGATTACCATCCGTGTGGATGCTCCATATGAAAGGGTATGCTATAGAGATATCTTTTACCAAATATGAAGTGCATCTGACATGTAGTTACAGAGATATGAGCAATCAAAAAGGTTTAACACAAAACATTGACGTAAATGTTGATGAACCGACTGACGGGTGGACAGCCCACCCAGGGGCTTGACCCGCGAGCTTAGATATTCCAAATGAAAGGTAATGCTATAGAGATATCCTGTACCAAATATGAAGCGAATCAAACAAGTGGTGACAGAGATATGAGCAATCAAAAAGGTTTAACACAAAACTTTGACGTAAAAGTTGACAAACGGACGGACAGCCCACCCAGGGGCTTGACCCAGGGGCTTAGATATTTCATATGGAAGGTATTGCTATAGAGATATCCTGTTCCAAATATGAAGCGAATCCAACATGTGGTGACAGAGATATGAGCAATCAAAAAGGTTTAGCACAAAACTTTGACGTAAAAGTTGACAAACGGACGGACAGCCCACCCAGGGGCTTTACCCTGGGGCTTAAATATTCCATATGAAAGGTAATGCTATAGAGATATCCTTTACCAAATATGAAGAGAATCTAACATGTGGTTATAGAGATATGAGCAATCAAAAAGGTTTAACGCAAAACTTTGACATAAAAGTAGATGAACAGACAGACAGACAGACCGACGCAGGGGCTTGACCCAGGGGCTTAGATATTCCATATGAAAGGTAATGCTATAGAGATATCCTTTACCAAATATGAAGAGAATCTAACATGTGGTTACAGAGATATGAGCAATCGAAAAGATTTAACGCAAAACTTTGACGTAAAGGTTGACGAATGGCGGGACGAACGGAAGTACGAACGAAAGAACGCACCAAAGAACGAACGGACGGAAAGACGAAAACTATATACCCCCTGACATACTTCGTGTATCTGGGGTATAATAAGAAGACGTTTTCTGGTCTATCAACTGTAACCCATTTTGTACCGTAAACCCCACAACGGGATCTGACAAACAGTGCAGGCCCAGATCAGACACTGCACAACAGAAGTTCAGATATTTTGCAAATAAATTTTTAAGACAACACAACCTGTCACCCCTAAATTTTGAAATGGAAACCTGCTATAAAAAAGGTTTAGGCAAAAGCATACACTTTCAGGGGAGGCAACTGATTAAAAAATATTTTACAATCAGAATCAGAATTGTTACTGGTGGGTGACATGTCTTGATGTCTTCAAATGACCTTCATACACAAGGACCTTTGAAATGCAAAGTTAGTCCCTACATGTAGCTGTAACCAAAGAGATGAATTTATCTTTCTTAGAAGCAAATTCTTCCCTTTTTAGAGCCTAAGTTTGTAGGGAAAAGAAACAAAGTTTTTTGTTTGTTTGATTTGAGGTTTTATGTCCCCCTCAACAGTAAATAGGTCCTTTTGGAGACCTTGCTTCCAATTTTGTGGGACTTTTACCCGACATTGAGATGATATCATGACACCTCAAGACCAATAGGCTTTATATGCATTGGCGGTCCGACTCACACCACTCTGCCTGGGCAGGTTTAGACCATTTAAAAGCGGTTTATCAGTACATGTGTGTGGTCAGTTTCAGCTCTGCATGGAAGCACCAGGAAGCCCAATTTATTTCTTCAAACCCCAAGAGTTTATTTCACCTCCATAGCCCATGATTTTTTTTTTTAGGGGGGGGGGGGGTGGTTACGGCCCTTTCCCATAGCTCCAGATAAGAGGAGGTATCCACATATTTGTTATTTCTGCTGAGTGCTGAGGCGCTTCTAATGAATACCCACAACATAGAATAAGAAAACAAGAGGGCCATGATGGCCCTGGATCGCTCACCTGATCCTATTGTACAAACAGAATTGTGGGTAATATATGGTGGAGTGGAGGGTTTGAGCAATTTTGGTTGCACCCAAAGACCATTTCTGTGAAATTAATTCAAAATCAGTCTGCCTGTTTAGGAGTAGAAGTCATTTTGAGAAGTAAAAGTCATTTTTGATGAAATGACATCTCAAGCCCTGCCGCCCAATGAAACCAATGGGGTTTAAAACTGAACAGTTTGAGCAATTTTGGTAGAGGATCCCCCAAGGAACCTTCCAGTGAAATAATTTTAAAATCAATCCACTGGTTAAGGAGAAAAAGTCGTTTAAAGCTTTTTCTATTTTTAGCTCTTGCGGCCATTTTGTTCACCCGAGCGGAACGGTTGGGCAATTTTGGTAGAGGGTCACCGAAGGAACATTCCTGTGAAGTAATTTCAAAATCCATCCACTAGTTAAGGAGAAAAAGTCGTTTAAAGCTTTTTCTATTTTTAGCTCTGGTGGCCATTTTGTTCACCCGAGCGGAACGGTTTGAGCAATTTTGGTAGAGGGTCACCCAAGGAACATTCCTGTCAAGTAATTTTGAAATCCATCCACTGGTTAAGGAGAAGAAGTCCTTTAAAGGTTTTTCTATTTTTAGCTCTGGTGGCCATTTTGTTCACCCGAGCGGATTGGTTTGAGCAATTTTAGAAGAGGGGCACCCAAGAAACCTTCCTGTGCAATAATTTCAAAATCCATCCACTGGTTAAGGAGAAGAAGTCCTTTAAAGGTTTTTCTATTTTTAGCTCTGGCTGCCATTTTGTTCACTAGAGCTGAACGGTTTGAGCAATTTTGGTAGAGGGTCATCCAAGGAACATTCCTGTGAAACAATTTCAAAATCCATCCACTTGTTAAGCAGAAGTCGTTTAAAGAATTTTCTATTTTTAGCTCTGGCGGCCATCTTGTTCACCCGAGCAGAACAGTTTGAGCAATTTTGGTAGAGGATCACCCAAGGGGCATTCCTGTGAAATTAGATCAAAATCTGTCCAGCAGTTTTTGGAGGAGATGTTGTTTAAAGCAAAAGTTGACGACGGACGCACGCACGCACGGACGACGGACAAAGACTGATCCCAAAAGCTCACCTTGAGCACTTCGTGCTCAGGTGAGCTAAAAATCAGTACTTTTCAGTTGAAAAAAGCACCTAATCTGGAGCTATGAGCCCTCTCTAAGTTAACTCAATTGTCGTCTGCTTTGTCGTCTGCCTGTAACTTTAAGTCAGGTTGGACTCTTTGCTGGACTGGGAAACAAGTTTGCAAAAAAATCAGCAGGCGTCATAAGCAGACGACATTTTTAGGTGTAGTTTTTCTCGGCATCTTAAGGGTTAAGTTCACCTCTGATTTTCAAAAGTGGACCCTTCACCTTAAGGGGAACAGGAACACCTGGCATATTTTTCCACCATTTTTCAAAGGGAGACAACTTTCGGGACTTCCTGTTCGCTTTTCTATAGGCTCAGTCACACTGAAAGAAGGGGTCTACTCTTAAAGGAAAGAATTTGCTACTCGGGAGCAAATTGTTTCCTTTACGAGTTGATCCCTATTGACAGGGGAGACAAAAATACTTTTGCAGGATGTTGCCTCCCCTGAAGGTGAATCCATTCCCTTATAAGGTTGAAACTTACCTGTAATACTTATCTAATGGTATACATGCCGTTCTCAGCCCGAGTTTCTTTGCCTTGGCAAAAGTGTATGGTTTGGTATCGTGTAAATCCACAAGGGCTCCAATCACATAAATGTCATTGCTGTTGTATTTCAAGTATTTTTTACTATGCGGAGTCAAATAAACAAGTCTTTCTTTTGGGAAAACATCACACAGGTCTTTGTTGTGGAAGTCAATGAACCAGTTACTGTGAGGATTTAATGTATAGTTTAATCTGAACTCCTCTGCCAAACTCCCTGTCTCCGGAATCCCGCAATAATGCAAATGAAAAGGTTCGGGATAATCCATGTTTATGCCATAGCAGGCACTCAGCTGAAGCATGAGGTTCTTTGCTTCCCTTTCTGTCTGAACACCTACGGCAAAGTCAAACACCAGTGGATTCCCAAACATCATAGACTGACATCCCCTAATTCTTCGTGGATCTTTCATTTTGTTTCTCACAGAATGAATAATAGATCCAAACTCATATCGTTTGATTTCACCTTCTTCAGCCCTTCTCTGCTCTTTTTCCTGTCGCTTTTTTTCCTGCAAAGTCTTTTTCTTTTCTCGTTGGAATTCCTTTGACATGAGATAGGAATAGAACTTTTTTCTACTGGATACTGTACTTTTTTCCATCAGTTTCAGCCAATCATAATTGCCCATCTGTGACGGTACCTGAAAATAGTATAGCGTAATGATTCTAAGTACTGGGACAGACAGGCCTGAGCAAACAGTGCAGACCCAGATCAGACTGCTCCTTCAGGAGCAGTCTGATCAGGGTCTACATGGTTTGCCATTCTGTCTGCACCTTTTGGACTCTTTGCTGGACTGGGAAACAATTTGTTTAAAATTGTGGGAGAATAACAACAGGTCTTCAAGGTGTCTGAATTTTTAGGATTTATAACCAGGGGTTGAAACAAGAATTCTGCAGAAGGCGGCATCGCACCTGCTGGGGGCAAAAGTCATAGGAGCCACAATCAGAATGTTGTTATTAAATAAGTAAATTTCATAGCAGCTGATAGTTGATGTAAAAAGCGTCAAAGTCACTGGACCAAAAAATATAGGCCATGGTCACCAGGTCAAGGTACGTGCCAAATTAGTACATTGAGGAGAAGTACTATGCAAGGTTTGGTGGCTGTAAGCCATTTATTTTAGGACATATCGAACATTGACGTAAAATGTGTTAAAGTCACTGGAGTGAGTGAGTGTTTGAGTTTTATGTCCCACCAACAGCTAAGGTCAAACGGAGACGGGACCTTGGTTTTAAGACTCATCTGAAAGTCAGGAGAAGCCCGGGATCAGTTAAAGTCACTGGAGTGCATAATATAGGTTAAGGTAACCAGGTCAAGGTACCCACAGTCAGTAAATGTAGGAGAAGCACTATGCAAGGTTTGGTGGTTGTAGGCCTTATAGTTAAGAAGATAGGGAATGTTGACCTAAAATTTGTTAAAGTCAATGGAGTGCAAAAAATAGGTCAAGGTCACCAAGTCAAGGTACCTGCATAGTCAGTACATCTAGGAGAACCACTATGCAAAATTTGGTGGTTGCAGGCCTTTTATTTGAGAAGATCTGGAACATTGACGCAAATTGTGTCAAAGTCAATGAGGGTAAAATATAGGTCAAGGTCACCAGGTCAAGGTACCTGCAGAGTCAGTACATCAAGGAGCAGCATTACGCAAGATTTTATGGTCGTAGGCCTTTTATTTGCAAAGATCTGGAACTTTGATGTAAAAATTTGTCAAAGTCGCTTGAGCTTAAAATAAAGGTCAAGGTCACCGGGTCAAGGAACCTGCAGAGTCAATACATCTAGGAGAAGCATTATGCAAGATTAGAGGGTTGTAGGCCTTTTATTTTAGGAGATCTGGAACTTCGACGTAAAATGTGTCAAAGTCAGTGGAGCGTAAACTATAGGTCAAGGTCACCATGTCAAGGTACCTGCAGAGTCAATACATCTAGGAGAAGCACTATTCAAGATTTTATGGTTGTAGGCCTTTTATTTGAGAAGATCTGGAACATCGACGTAATTTGTGTCAAACTCACTGGAGCGTAAAATATAGGTCAAGGTCACCAGGTCAAGGTGCTTGCCCCGTCAGGAGCTCAGGGTCATGTTTCGTGAAAGGTTTGATGGTTGTTTAGTCTTATACTTGATTACAATACAAACTTCGACGTAATGGTCAAAGTCACTGGAGCTCAAAATATAGGTCAAAGTCACCGGGTCAAGGTGCTTGCCTAGTCAGTAGCTCAGGGTGACGTTTCATGAAATGTTTGATAGTTGTGTAGTCTTATAGTTGATTACAATACAAACTTCGATGTAATGTCGAACTTCGAAGTAATAGTCAAAGTCACTGGAGCGCAAAATATAGGTCAAAGTCACCAGGTCAAGGTGCCTACACAGTCACAAGGTCATGGAGATGTTTCATGTAAGATTTGATGGTAGCTGAGGTTTGTAGTTGACTTAATAAAAAACTTTGACGCAAATGTCGAACTTCGACGTAAATTTTAACAGAGAGATGGACAAACGGACGGAAAAGCGGACGCCTGTGTCGCACCCTGCTACAAGCAGGTGTGACAAAAAGAGCATTTCCATAGGTTCAGGACTCGCTATTTTGGACTCGGAGCAGTAATGATAAGCCATGGCATGTCAGGTTGCCCAGCTGATTTTGTTTGTTTGTTTATTTTGGAGCTTAACGGCCCAGTCAACATTATTTTAGGTCATTTTTTAGCCTGTCAGTTTACCTATCCACACTTTTCCTGGGCAGGCTTATACTTAAACAGTTAACCAGTACAGTGCACATTCTTTTGCCAGAAACTGACAATTTCTCTTCTTGAATCAGCGGACGAGAGAGAATGACCATAGAAACAAGATGTGTTTGTGAAACACTGATGCCCCCGGACAGCGCATGTTAATGTTTTTAAAAATTTTGAAAAAAATAGGTCAAAGGTCAAGTTCAAGGTCACGAGTTCAAAAATTATGGTACCACTGGAAAGATCTTGTGATAAGGTATACACATGTGAAATATGAAAGCTCTATCTATTACCATTCAAAAGTTATACCCAATGTTAAGGTTTTTGTAGACAGACAAACAGACAAACGGACAGACAGACAGACCAAAAACTATATGCCCCCGAATCTCTTAGATTCCGGGGGCATAAAAATTTCATGATCAATCTCCATGATAGAATGTTGCAGACCCAGCAGGTATCGAACCCGCGTCCTCCTGATCACCAGTCTGATGTGCATCCAACTGAACCTTCGAGGCCGGCTGCTGATTCTTTGACAGTCCATTTGGGTACATGTGTTTGCTTTCTGAACTGGTAATTGTCTTAAGTATAAGCCTGCCGAGGAAAAGTACAGATATGTAAACTGGCTAGCTTGATATGGCTTTCATAGTATTGACTTGGTTGTTTAAACACAAAAACAAACAAACAAGCTGACTAAATGTGATGTGGTTTAACAAGTTTTGTACCAGAAACCTCCAAATGGGTAATTCATAAACAGTGCAGGCCCCAATCAGGAGCCACAGAATGTGGTGTCTGATCAGGGCCTACACTATTTGTAACAGGAAAGCAGTCGGAGGCACAGCCAAATCCCCCATCGCAGTTTTTATCAATGCTCAACCTTGTGACCTTCACCTGTGACCCTGACCTTGAGTTGGCATGGTTTATTTATGGGTACTGCACATCAGCTCACTCAGGGGGATATTTCACAAAAGTTTATAAAAAATCCTTCCAGGGCTAAATGAGATATGGAACGGACACAAAATTCCAAGTTTCAAACTTGTGACCTTCAACTGTGACATTGACCTTGAGTCTGCATGGTTTATTTATGTGTTCTGCATATCAGCTCACTGAGGGGGGGACATTTGACCAAAGTTTAATGAAAATACTGTCCAAGTGAAAGGAGATATGGAAGGGTTACACAATTCAAAGTTTCAAACTCGTGACCTTCCAATGTGACCTTGACCTGTTGTTGGCATGATTCATTTATGAACTCTGCACATGAGCTCACTGAGGGGGGATAATTAACCAAAGTTTAATGAAAATTCTTTGAGGGGTAAAGAAGATATGGAACAGACACAAAATTCCAAGTTTCAAACTTGTGACCTTCAGCTGTGACCTTGACCTTGAGTCGGCATGGTTCATTTATGAGTTCTGCACATCAGCTCACTGAGACGAATAACTGACTAAAGTTTAATGAAAATCTTTCAAAGGGCTCAGGAGATATGGCGTGGACAAGAAAGTGTTACAGACAGACAGGTTGGTCAGACGAAGGCCATTCCTATAATTCCCGCTCCGCTTTGCGGCGGGGGATTAAAAACAAGAGGGCCCAGAGGGCCCTGAATCGCTCACCTGAAAATTAGTGTCTCCAGTACATTCTAGGCCAAAGGGCTATAATTTGAACAAACTTGGTAATGGTCCACTAGATGAAGCTTCACACCAAATATCAAAGACCTGGGCCTTCTGGTTTCAGACAAGAATATTTTTAAAGGTTTTCCCTATAAAAGCCTATGAAAAACCAAAGGGTCCCGGGGTGGGAGCATTTTTGGTCCCAGGGCTATAATTTGAACGATCTTGAAAGAGGTCCACTAGATGAAGCTTCACACAAAATACCAAAGGTCTGGGCCTTGCGGATTCAGAGAAGAAGATTTTTAAAGATTTTCCATGTATAAGCCTATGTAAATGTGTGTGTGTGTGTGAATTCGGGTTTAACATCGCCTAAGCCTATGTAAAACCAAAGGCCCCAAGTGTGGGGGCATTTTTGGCCCCAGGGCTATAATTTGAACAATCTTGGTAGGGGTCCACTAGTTGAAGCTTCATATCAAAAAGCATAGACCAGGGCCTTGTGGTTTCAGAGAAGAAGAATTTTAAATATTTTTCCTAATTAAGCCTATGAAAAACCAAAGGGTCCCGGGCGGGGGCATTTTGGCCCCCAGGGCTATAGTTTGAACAATCTTAGTAGAGGTCCATCAGGTAAAGCTTCACACCAAATATTAAAGACGTAGGCCTTGTGGTTTCAATGAAGAAGATTTTTTAATGATTTTCCCTATATAAGCTTATGTAAAACCATAGGCCCCGGGGCGGGGGCATTTTGGCCCCAAGGCTATAATTTGAACAATCTTGGTAGCGGTCCACTAGATGAAGCTTCACACCAAATATCAAAGAAGTGGGCCTTGTGGTTTCAGAGAAGAAGATTTTTTAATGATTTTCCCTATATAAGCCTATGTAAAACGAAAGGCCCCAGGGGCGGAACATTTTTGACCCCAAGGCTATAGTTTGAACAATCTTAGTAGAGGTCCATCAGGTAAAGCTTCACACCAAATTTTAAAGATGTGGGCCTTGTGGTTTCAGAGAAGATTTTTTAATGATTTTCCCTATATAAGCTAATGTAAAACCATAGGCCCCCGGGGCGGGGGCATTTTGGCCCCAAGGGCTATAGTTTGAACAATCTTAGTAGAGGTCCATCAGGTAAAGCTTCATACCAAATATTAAAGATGTGGGCCTTGTGGTTTCAGAGAAGAAGATTTTTTAATGATTTTCCCTATATAAGCTTATGTAAAACCATAGGCCCCCTGGGGTGGGGGCATTTTGGCCCCCAGGGCTATAATTTGAACAATCTTGGTAGAGGTCCACTAGATGAAGCTTCACACCAAATATCAAAAATCTGGGACTTGTGGTTTCAGAGAAGAAGATTTTTAAAGATTTTCCCTGTATAAGCCTATGTAAAACCAAAGGCCCCCGGGGCGGGGGCATTTTTGGCCCCATGGCTATAATTTGAACAATCTTAGTAGACGTCCACCAGGTAAAGCTTCACACCAAATTTTAAAGACGTGGGCCTTGTGGTTTCAGAGAAGATTTTTTAATGATTTTCCCTATATAAGCCTATGTAAAACCTTAGGCCCCCAGGGCGGGGGCATTTTGGCCCCAAGGGCTATAATTTGAACAATCTTGGTAGAGGTCCACTAGATGAAGCTTCACACCAAATATCAAAGATCTGGGCATTGCGGTTTCAGAGAAGAAGATTTTTAAAGATTTTCCCTGTATAAGCCTATGTAAAACCAAAGGCCCCCGGGGCGGGGGCATTTTTGGCCCCATGGCTATAATTTGAACAATCTTAGTAGACGTCCACCAGGTAAAGCTTCACAACAAATATTTAAGACGTGGGCCTTGTGGTTTCAGAGAAGAAGTTTTTTTTATGATTTTCCCTATATAAGCCTATGTAAAACCGTAGGCCCCCGGGGCGGGGGAATTTTGGCCCCCAGGGCTATAATTTGAACAATTTTGGTAGAGGTCCACTAGATGAAGCTTCACACCAAATATCAAAGATCTGGGCCTTGCGGTTTCAGAGAAGAAGCTTTTTAAAGATTTTCCCTGTATAAGCCTATGTAAAACCAAAGGCCCCCGGGGCGGGGGCATTTTTTGCCCCAAGGCTTTAATTTGAACAATCTTAGTAGAGGTCCACCAGGTAAAGCTTCACACCAATTATAACGGACCTTGGCCTTGTGGTTTCAGAGAAGAAGATTTTTTAATGATTTTCCCTATATAAGCCTATGTAAAACCAAAGGCCCCCGGGGCAAAGGCATTTTGGCCCCCAGGGCTATAATTTGAACAATCTTGTTAGAGGTCCACTAGATGAAGCTTCATAACAAATATCGAAGACCTGGGCCTTGCGGTTTCAGAGAAGAAGATTTTTAAAGTTTTCGTTTAAAAAAATCTATTTTTAGCTCCTGTGACCTAGATGTGCAATGGACCGGAACCATTTGAACAACTTTGAAAGGGGACCACCTAAGGATCATTCCAGTGAAGTTTGGTCAAAATCCGATCAGTGGTTGAGGAGGAGATGTCATTTGAAGAAAAAGTTTACGCACGCATGCACACACACACGACGGACGACGGACAAAAAGTGATCACAAAAGCTCACCTCGTCACTACGTGACAGGTGAGCTAAAAAAGAAGAAAATCAGCCATTTTCCAAATACATATAAGGTGGAAGATTCCATTACAAAATGGGTCATTAGCATGTACCGTATAGCTCCAGATAAGGTACTTTTTTCATCTGAAAAGTCCTGATATTTTTCTTATTTCTGCATAAAAACATACGTTGGAAGGCTGTGTACACTTGTTTTCTTCTTTCATTTTAGCCCTTAATAAATACAAATGTTTCATCATATGAAATACAGTGAAATTCCGCTATTAAGACAACCTAAAATTATGACTAATTCTGCTATAAAAAGCTTATTTTGAAAAGTACACTGAATTTTTCTTTGTATTTTCTGCCTACAATGTCGTCTGGTCAGGGACCACCTTTAGTACTGTTCAAAAGTGGTCTTTAAGACCACTTTTGAACAGTACTAAAGGTGGTCTTAATATAGGGATTTTACTGTACAGTAAATACAAGTAATAAAGGTAATTTATTTAACGTTCATCAAAGTATGAACACCATCGGATCAGGAGCAAAGTTTAAGTGAACACCGGGGGTTCACTTACTTTGCTCATGACCAAATGTTGTTCATACTTGGAAGAACATTAAGTATATTACATTCATTGCTTAAATAACTACCCACCTGTCTTAATTCAGCTTTCCATGATTCATATTCAGCTTTCAGTCTTTCCAACTTCAGCTTTTCATCTTCTGGTAGATTCTTCAAGGCATTTGTTGCTTTTATCTCCCTTAATTGTGTAGGACTTAATGGTTCTATCCCTTCTGTTGAGAGTTGTGTCCCTTCTTTAGAAGAATCAGTGCAATAGAAATGCTTGCAAGGTAACCGGGGAACACTGACAGATGCTGCTACTGCACAGTTCCACCCCAAATAAGGAAGGTATGAGATACATGTAGTTTCACCATAAATATGCCTGGAGAGGTTGCCTGACAGTCGTCTCACTTGGGACAGTACACCAGCCTGCAATTTACATGTAATCATGACATCATCGTGATCTCAACCCTCCTCTTGCTGAATGTTCAGATTAGCCACACCCATTTCTGACTTTGAACCAATCAGATTACTTGATGTAATTTATTCCTACAAATTCATAAATTGAATGTCAAACAGTGTAGATCCTGATCAGATGGCTTCTTCAGATCTGGATCTACACTGTTTCCAATGATAGGGGTTTTTGCAAACAGCATGATAAGAGTTAAGTTCATGTAACTGAACCCTTTAAATAGAGAAAACTGGTTTACATTGGTCATTGATTCCATTGTCAGGGGGAACAACCTACATCAGAGCAGTGATGTCGTAACCATTAGTAGGTTTGCCGGCGTTTACTACATAAAAGGCATTAGTCACAACAAGTAGGCGCAGTCGGTGCATTAGGTCATAAAAGAATAAAAAATACTGAAATCTGTCTCAGAGACGTGGCTCTTTCTTTAAATAATTCGACAAGAGCTGATTTTTCTATGATGTCGGAACTACCATTGTTTACAGCGCCGAATCAAATCTTGTGGCGACGCTATCGAAGCCTTTTCAAGGTTTCTAGCTCACGGATGGGATGCAAATATTGTTCGTTACCAGCTGAAGTATGTTTTCTGAAGACTCGTAATATACATATCTAGTCGCTACTGAAATGGACACGACATCATTCTCTGCTATGACGTAGGTTGGCACCCTTGATTGTGGTATTTTGAAAATATTTCAGGGTCACTGATGATCGAAACTGGCTAGTCTGGCCCCAAAATCTTGCACACTCCATACTTTTCAATCCTTGCTTCCACAGGATAAACCTTTCATAGAACATGACATTAACAGGGATATACATTTTCTCTTTTTTTTTTGCTAAAAAAACTAATGAGCTACCACAATGTATGTTTCCAGTAATCAATATAAGAAACTACAGTACAGATCCCAGCAAAATTGGAGAGTATGCGCACATGCAAAATGCGTGACAATACACGTAAGAGATTAATTTTGCTAAAAAAAAAACCACACAAGACACTCGCGAGTTGCTTGCTAATTCCTCGTAAGCAACTTGCTAGTGTCTTGTGTGGATTTTGCAAGCAAAATTAATCTCACACATTTTCGAGTGTGTGTGCACACTAAAATTTTTACGGGACCTGTGGGCTGAAAATTCGAATAAACTAGAAAAAGTGTCCATAGGACACGTATGCCCCCGGAAACATGCCATTCAGAAACAAGATGTGTTTGTGAAACACTGATGCCCCCGGACAGCGCATGTTAAATATGAAAGCAGTATCACTAAGCAATTGTAGGCACGGCCAATGTTCAAGTCTTAAAAAAGTAGGTCAAGGTCACAAGGTCAAAACATTATGGGATCGTTGGAAAGGTCTTGTGACATAGAATGCGAAATATGAAAGCCCTATCACTTACCAATCGAAAGTTATGGCCAAAGTTAAAGTTGATAAAAAGTAGGTCAAACATCAAGGTCAAGGTCATGTGGTCAAAAATAATGCTACCACTGGAAAGGTCTTGTGAAAAAGAATGCACATGTGAAATATGAAAGCCCTATCACTTACCAATCGAAAGTTATGGACTATGTTAAAGTTTTTAAAAGGTAGGTCAAACATCATGGTCAAGGTCACGAGGTCAAAAATTATGGTACCACTAGAAAGGTCTTGTGACAAGGAAAGCACATGTGAAATATGAAAGCACTACCACTTACCAATCTAAAGTTATGGCCAATGTTAAAGTTTTTAAAAAGGAGGTCAAAAGTAGGTAAATGTCAAGGTCAAGAGGTCAAAGTTTATGGAACATCTTGAAAGGTCTTGTGACAAGGAATGCACATGTGAAATATGAAAGCCCTACCACTTACCGATCGACAGTTATGACCAATTTTAAACTTACCATTCAAAAGTTATGCCCAAAGTTAAGGTTTTTGTTGACAGACAAACTGAGGAACAGACCAAAAACTATATGCCCCCGAATCTTTGATTCCGAGGACATAAAAAGGGTCTATATGTAATTGTAACAGGTATAGCATGAAGTTATTATTAAGGCAGATACCATTTTCAAGACAACAAGAGTTGTCTTTCTTGTTCATGACACGTCATCTCAATGCCAATCATGCACCTGTTTCATAAATATATTCCATTCTGTTTAGGAGTTATGGCCCAGACACAGTTTACTAAAAGGATCTAAGTCAAAGGCAGTTAATTCAAAAACCAAAAAAGCAAGAGTTGTCTTCCTTGTTCATGACACATCATCTCAGTGCCATGCATGCACCTGTAAAGTTTCAAAAATATATTCCATACCGATTAGGAGTTATGGCCGGGACACAGTTCACTATAAGGAACTAAGTCAAGGACAGATAATTCAAAAACCCAAAAAGCAAGAGTTGTCTTCCTTGTTCATGACACATCGTCAAATTGCCATGCAGGCACCTGTAAAGTTTCATAAGTATATAACATATGATTTAGGTGTTACGGCCCAGACACAGTTTACTATAAGGAACTAAGTCAAGGGCAGATAATTCAAAAACCAAAAAAGTAAAGGTTGTCTTCCTTGTTCATGACACATCGTCTCTATGTCATGCATGCACCTGTAAAGTTTCAAAAATATATTCCATACGGTTTAGGAGTTATGGCCGGGACACAGTTTACTGTAAGGAACTAAGTCAAGGGCAGATAATTCAAAACCCAAAAAGCAAGAGTTGTCTTCCTTGTTCATGACACATCGTCTAATTGCCATGCAGGTACCTGTAAAGTTTCATAAATATATAATATAGTGACGTCATGCAACTTCGAGGGTGACGCATGTTCGATGATGTCATTTATATATAAATACTACTGATGCTATTCTCTTGTGAATCAACAACAACAAACCACAAATACAAGCCAACATTTTGGCAGTATAATATTCTTGCGATGCTGATCAGAGCAAAATTTTGTTTGAGACATTAAAAGGTTACAAAAATCTGCCAATTTTGCTAATACTTTTACACCCAACTTTAACCCAATGATTTCTTCATTCATACACAGTCTGGCAAAAATATCAAGCGTCCTTTGTTTTTGCTGTTGACACATACCAGCAGACCTCTTAATCCATTATTTTCGTATGAGGATCAATGTGGGAAAATTCTTTAACTAAACATACCTGCTGTCCTTATTACTTCAGAGGCTTCATTTGTCTTCTGGGAACTGGAGAGCAGTAGTGAATGTGATGCTCTTAAGAAATATTAAAAGTAGAAGTAAAACAAAGATCAGGAATTGATACAATTAACTTACTCCACCCATAAAAGACACCAAAGGGAAAGAAATACAAACATTAAGCGACCAGACCATAATGGAAACCTAAACAAAGGAAGGCCATAAGGACAGTTACTTTCCCACAAAATGGCCATATGGCCATCCAAAACCAAAAGACACAAGTGATACACACAGTAAGTAACAAACAACAACATAAATAAATCGCCACAGAAGAAACCTTCATAATCAAAACTTTAGGTATTGTTCTTGTTCTTGGGACATCTAATTCTCGTTTGAAGTAGATATCAATGAAAAAATAATAAAATGCCGCTATAATTTTGGACTTGTATGGAATAGAACATAATGAACTAAACAGATATCTAGAAGAATAATAAACTTTTGAGAACAAACGGAGAATGAGTGAAACAAGAATTCCGCCGAAGGCTATGTCGTGCCTGTGGGGGCGCAGTCACCGAACCACTACATCTAGGCCAAGGTCAAACATAAATGCTTGCATAAAAGTTGCCATTCTTATATGCAAGTTTGTACTATGTATCATTAATTAAGCTGTAATAATTCTTGAGAAATGAACTTAACCATTAGGGTGAACACTAGGGTGGTTGCAATATTTTACAAGGTCAGTGAACCATAAAATGTAGGTCAAGGTCAAATATGGATGCTTGCATTTAAGTTTCCATCTCCAGATACAAGTTTGTACCAAGTATCATTAATAAAGCTCTTAAAGTTCTTGAGAAATTAACTTGACAATTTGGGTGAACGCTAGGATGGTCGCAATATTTTACAAAATCAGTGAACCATAAAATGTTGGTCAAGTCAAATATGGATGCTTGCATTAAACTTGCCACCCCCAAATACAAGTTTGTACCAAGTATTATTAATGAAGCTCTTATAGTTCTTGAGAAATTAACTTGACCATTTGGGTGAACGCTAGGGTGGTCGTACTATTTTACAAAGTCAGTGCACCATGAAATGTAGGTCAAGGTCAAATATGGATGCTTGCATTTCAGTTGCCATCCCGAGATACAAGTTTGTACCAAGTTTCATTAACGAAGCTCTTATAGTTCTTGAGCAATAAACTTGACCGAGCGAAATGGTTTGAGCAATCTTGGTAGAGGGTCAACCAAGGAACATTCCTTTGAAGTAATTTCAAAAGCCATCTACTGGTTAAGGAGAAGAAGTTGTTTAAAGGTTTTTCTATTTTTAGCTCTGGCGGCCATTTTGTTGACCCCAGCGGAACGGTTTGAGCAATTTTGGTAGAGGGTCACCCAAGGATCATTCCTGTGAAATAATTTCAAAATCCATCTACTGGTTAAGGAGAAGTTGTTTAAAGATTTTTCTATTTTTAGCGCTGGCGGTCATTTTGTTGACCCGAGTGGAACGGTTTGAGCAATTTTGGCAGAGGGTCACCCAAGGAACATTCCGGTGAAATAATTCCGAAATCCATCCACTGGTTAAGGAGAAAGTCATTTAATGGTTTTGCTATTTTTTAGCTCTGGCGGCCATCTTGTTCATCCGAGCAGAATGGTTTGAGCAATTTCGATAGAGTGTCACCCAAGGAACATTCCTGTGAAGTAATTTCAAAATTCATCCACGGGATAAGGAGAAAAAGTTGTTTAAAGGTTTTTCTATTTTTAGCTCTGGTGACCATCTTGTTCACCCGAGTGGAATGGTTTGAGCAATTTAGGTAGAGGGTCACCCAAGGAACATTCCGGTAAAATAATTTCAAAATCCATCCACTGGTTAAGGAGAAAAAGTCGTTTAAAGGGTTTTCTATTTTTAGCTCTGGCAGCCATCTTGTTCACCCGAACAGAATGGTTTAAGCAATTTTGGTAGAGGCTCACCCAAGGAACATTCCTTTGAAGTAATTTCTAAATCCATCCACTGGTTAAGGAGAAAAAGTCGTTTAAAGGTTTTTCTAATTTTACATCTGGTGGCCATCTTGTTCACCCGAACGGAACGGTTTGAGCAATTTTGGTAGAGGGTCACCCAAGGAACATTCCTGTAAAGTAATTTCCAAATCCACTCTCTGGTTAAGAGGAAGAAGTCGTTTAAAGTTTTTTTCTATTTTTTAGCTCTGGCGGCCATTTTGTTCACCAGAGTGGAACAGTTTGAGCAATTTTGGTAGAGGGTCAACCAAGGAACCTTCCTGCGACATAATTTCAAAATCAATCCACTGGTTAAGGAGAAGTTGTTTAAAGGTTTTTTTCTATTTTTAGCTCTGGCGGCCATCTTGTTCACCCGAGTTGAACGGTTTGAACAATTTTGGTAGAGGGTCACCCAAGGAACATTCCTGTGAAATAATTTCAAAATCCATCCACTGGTTAAATAGAAGTTGTTTAAAGGTTTTTCTATTTTTAGCTCTGGTGACCATTTTGTTGACCCGAGCGGAACGGTTTGAGCAATTTTGGTAGAGGGTCATCCAAGGAACATTCCAGTAAAATAATTTCAAAATCCATCCACTGGTTCAGAAGGAGAAGTCTTTTAAAGGTTTTTCTATTTTTAGCTCTGGTGGCCATCTTGTTCACTCGAGCGGAACAGTTTGAGCAAATTTGGAAGAGGATCACTCAAGGAGCATTCCTGTGAAATTATTTCAAAACCTGTCCAACTGTTTTGGAGAAGAAGCTGTTTAAAGTAAAAGTTGACGACAGGCGCAAGGACGCAGGACAAAGACCGAACACAAAAGCTCACCGTGCTCAGGTAAGCTAAAAATCAGCATGATTTGTATGTGAATAACTTGGTAGGTGATGTAAAGGCAAATCCCAGAGACTTCTACAGATATATCAATAGCCAGAAGAAAGACAGGCAAGGTATCCCGCCCCTTAATAAAAGAGGAGGTAACGGGGTTGCTGAATCAGACTCTGATTTAATTTCAAAATTCAATATTGGACTTAAATCTCTTCTGCAACAAGGTCTATCGGAACCCGAATTTTATGGTGACTTAGTATATAAATTCAGAAAAATATATAACCGCAATGACTTCAGCACCCAATTTCGTAAAATGATTCTTCGATATAAAAAGATTGGGTACAACATGGATATTATACGACAGACTGCATGCATGGTAGTTAACCCAATCACGGTTGGCAACTTTGCTTCCCTCTTTAATTGCACGCCGGTGGGTCAGGCCTCAGATTCTATGACGGCTCCAACGTAAAGGCTTATTGAAAATTAAAAGAGATAATGTTGGTTGGTGCCTGATGCTCTGTCTCTGGTCGGGCTCATCGGAGTCTAACTGTTGGTTTTCTTTTGCTCCAGCATTTCAGTGGTTTCTTGCTGTCGAGTCCTCACCGTTGTCTCACATCTGTGGTTCTTTGATTTCTGTGTTCACGGAGATGTTGCACTGATGAGTTAGGAGGCCTTCATGCGGACTGAACAAATTATTTGTCTAAATCGCGACGGAAGTAAGGGCGAGGATTGTGGCCACGTAAAATCGATTTAAGCCCCCCAGTGGAAATCTTCCACTGACCGTTCCAAAGCGGCTCTTCTGTGGCGATTTATTTATGTTGTTGTTTGTTACTTACTGTGTGTATCACTTGTGTCTTTTAATTTTGGATGGCCATATGGCCATTTTGTGGGAAAGTAACTGTCCATATGGCCTTCCTTTGTTTAGGTTTCCATTATGGTCTGGTCGCTTAATGTTTGTATTTCTTTCCCTTTGGTGTCTTTTATGGATGGAGTAAGTTAATTGTATCAATTCCTGATCTTTGTTTTACTTCTACTCTGAAAGGGCAGAGGAACTACAGTCGATGCACGTTATCTCGAACCTCACGGGACCGGATAAAAAAGTTCGAGTTATCCGTAGTACGAGATAACCAAACTGTGAGGTCACATGCATGTCGGAGCCCATTATTTGCCGTGATATGCTTGGTATTCTTGGTTATTCTAGAGTAATTATAGGTTATTGACTTTATATTGTGAAATATTGGGCACGAGTTCATAAGGCGAAGGACGCACGAGCTTGCGAGTGCGTCTCCGCCATATGAACAAATGCCGAATATTTCACAATATAAAGTCAATAACCTTTTTATTATATACCCAAAACTTGAACTGTCTACTAGAATTCAGCATTGCCTGGTATAGAAATCTGAACGTAAAATCAGATTATATAATATCTTAAGTGGTTTGAAATGGAAAACGATGAAGGTCGTTAAGTGTCTCCCTACACGTTGAAAACCACGCCCAATGGCGCCAAAGCGAAGACGACGTTAACGTTGGTGGATGTGACGTCATTAAAAACATTGACGTCTCCCAAAGCAGGACGCCATTTTTTCCGAAGCGTCGGTTATATTTCTTCCAAAATACTCCTGATTTCTTAGAAGAATGTATTGAAAATTTAAACAGATTGTAGGTAGGTCATATTGGACAGCATAAAATGGGCTTTATGCACTTTGTCAGAACCTATATTTGTTTTGTTTTGCGTTCTTTCTGTTGATGCGTACGACAAGATGGCTGCCGATGTTTCATCTTGACTTACATGGATTTGAAAGTAGTCCTGTTATGCACGGGACTGCTTATCTCCGGGCAATATCAGCTTGACTACGGGCAATATGGAAAAAATATTGACCGGTAACTTCTGTACAAACGGGACATTTTCTGGGTATATAATAGTAGCACTTACATGCACAGCCTATTGAGTTTTTAAAATTTGTTTATGAAAGTAATGGAGTTATCGAAGTGTAGCGATTATAAAAGATTTCTCATGTGTTTTGTTGTCTTTTAAATTCCTGCAAATTTGGGTATCCAAAGAAGCTAAAAATAGGTATGTACTGAAATGGACTGGTTCCCCACTTTGGAATGCAATGCTTATATCACTTCGGTGAGCAGTAAATGCGATACCTCATACGGTTGTTCCTCGTACTGATATAAGCCAAGAAAGCTGGTCATGAGTTATCTTTTTAAGATCTACACCGTTTGTATGTGCATCGGGACAAGGGACAGTACTCTATTTTGACACTTATGACGAGTACGTAAAACAACCAATTAAAGAGCCTTGTCACACCTAATCGTACTTTAATACAAATCAGAGCCGCTTTTTATCACGGTAATCTTCGAAATCATTGAAACGAGAAGGTGTTAAGATCAAAGGCTGAGAACCGCGTGTCAGTCTTTTATTACACGCACGTGATTTTCACAATAGCTGTAAAGGTATGGTTTGTGCTAATTTTAATTGCGAACCACACACCTGGACAAATTGGAAAATTAAAAACATTGCGAGTATTGATGAACTGTTTTGTAAAGGTCCATTATTATTTTCTTTAACTGAAAGATTTTTTTCCTTCTTTACATCATGAATTTCGGTAGTAAAACAGTGAAAAATATATTCAGGGACTGAAAATGATGGGTGAGATAGCCGAAGTGTCGACTTAAAAGTAGTTCGACACATGCGAAGTTGAAATACAATAAATATAAAGGGGAAATATACGGGACTTTGAAATCGGTTCGACATAAGTGATAGGATCAAGATAGGCGAAGTCAAGATAACGAGAGTCAACTGTAGTTTGTCAATTCAATGATGCGTTTAATAAAACTGAGTTCATGGATGTTCCAATGACTGGAAGATCGGCCCCATTCATGAATAATACTGTTGTATCAGCAGCAGGAGTGATCAAGTTACTTCAAGGCTTAAACCCCAGAAAGGCCTTAGGACCTGATGAGCTTCATCCTAGAGTCCTGAAGGAACTAGCAAATGAGTTAGGTCCAGTTTTTGCAGACTTGTTTCAACAGTCTCTTGATATGGGTGATATCCCCAAAGAATGGCTCTTGGCAAACATCTGTCCACTCTTCAAAAAAGGAGACAGGGCTCTTGCCAGTAATTAGCACCCTGTGTCTCTGACTTGTGTTCTGTGTAAATTGCTTGAACATATAGTCTGCTCAAACATCATGGCCCACTTGGATGAACATAAACTTTTGTCAGACAGACAACATGTATTTAGGAAAAGGCATAGTTGTGAAAAGTAGAAGTAAAACAAAGATCAGGAATTGATACAATTAACTTACTCCATCCATAAAAGACACCAAAGGGAAAGAAATACAAACATTAAGCGACCAGACCATAATGGAAACCTAAACAAAGGAAGGCCATATGGACAGTTACTTTCCCACAAAATGGCCATATGGCCATCCAAAATTAAAAGACACAAGTGATACACACAGTAAGTAACAAACAACAACATAAATAAATCGCCACAGAAGAGCCGCCTTGGAACGGTCAGTGGAAGATTTCCACTGGGGGGCTTAAATCGATTTTACGTGGCCACAATCCTCGCCCTTACTTCCGTCGCGATTTAGACAAAAAATTTGTTCAGTCCGCATGAAGGCCTCCTAACTCATCAGTGCAACATCTTCGTGAACACAGAAATCAAAGAACCACAGAGGTGAGACAACGGTGAGGACTCGACAGCAAGAAACCACTGAAATGCTGGAGCAAAAGAAAACCAACAGTTAGACTCCGATGAGCCCGACCAGAGACAGAGCATCAGGCACCACTCAGCTGAGCACAGTTATTAATGACTGGGCAAAAAGCTTGGCCAAAGGGGGACTGGTGGACACATTCATTCTGGACTTCGAGAAGGCTTTTGACACCCCTCCTCATGAACTTCATAAATCTAAGTTATTTGGTTATGGAATTGGGGGGAAGACCCTCAAATGGATAGATTCCATTCTTTGCTACAGAAAACAGCGGGTTGTTGTTAATGGTGAATCTTCAGAGTGGGCTTCAGTTTTGTCTGGAGTCCCGCAAGGGACCGTTCTCTATTGTTCTCCCTGTAGATCAATGATATTTCCACTGACAATGACTCAGAAATAAGACTGTTTGCAGACAACTGTGTTTGTTACCGGGAAATTAGAGACACAGATGACTCAATGAAACTTCCGGCTGACATAGATAGATTAGGATGTTGGGCCTGAAAATAGGGCATGAGATTTCAACCAGATAAATGCAACATTATGCAGATAACTAGGAAGAGATCTAATAAAGTTGAGGCTTTTTACACCTTAGAGGGAACGGTCCTCGAGAATGTGGACTCCATTAAATACCTTGGAGTGACAATCACACATAACATGACTTGACCGGGACTCGAACCCAGGGCCTTTCGCATACCGTGAGAACACTCTACCGACTGAGCTACCGAGCCACACGGTCAACCTGCTACATGTGTACTAAGGCAAATAGAACCTTGGTTTCGTGGTCCTAAACGAAGAAATTGAGAAAGTTCAGACTAGAGCTGCTAGATTTGTAACAGGCAATTACTGCTTTGAAACTGGGAGCATGACTGGAATACTTGGAAAATTAAAATGGGAGTCTCTCAAGAAAAGGATAAAAAAGACAGTAGGCTCATCCTTTTATAAAAAGGTCTAAAGGGCGCTGCCAGCATTCCAACAGATGACCTTGTTCCCCCAGCTAGACACTGTAGAAATCACCATTTATTGGCCGTTTCAAACCCTTACTGCAAGAACTGACATTTTTAAAGAGTCGTTCTTCCCCAGAAGTTCAGAACCATTAGAGATTGGAATGCCCTTCCCGATTCGATTATTTCGACAGCTGAAAGTGCTTTCTTTCTCCCGATACTGTTTTCCCTCAATTCTGACCATGATATTAACAGGTTTGGGGTGTGGCACAAAAAGTTTTCAAAATCCCCCCCCCCCCCAAAAAAAGAGCTTTGTGACACAGCCACCAGCAGATTAAAACTATTTAAAAGAAGTCATCAGGAGAAGGAATCCATGCCTATCCCCTGCCCAACCCTAGGATATTATATTTTGGCCTTACACCCATCAACTGTCTCAGAAGAGACAGCTTCGATTGTAAGGCCATTCTAAGTTGCAATTGTCCTTGGGAAAAAAGAACTCTTAAAACCATCCTTGTAAGCATTAGGACGGTGATACTGAAAGGGATGGGACCTGGTTCTCCTACACCCTCCACCAGCTTCAAATAGGTACCTACTCTTATCTATAATGGCTAAATTATTGTGGATTTTATAGAATAGAGTCAGAGAAGCCTGCTCACGCCTTTCCTGCAGAGTCGGCCACTAGAGTTCTTCAAGCATCTATCCAACGTGACTTTGGTTGCGCCAGCGTCTGCAGGTCCAACGAGCAGCAGTCCTCTGAACTTTTTCTATTCTATCAGTCTCCTTTTGATGATAGGGCATCCAAACTGGTGCTGCATATTCAAGCTTGGGATGGACTAAAGTTTTGTATGCAGCATCCTTGGTTTCCCTCGGTGCGAAAGCCAAAGTTCTTCGAAGGAAACTGAGTGTCGTAGCAGCCTTAATGTGTTGACCCCACTCAAGGTCATCAGTGATTTGAACTCCTAGGTATTTAGCATAAGAAATGTTCTCTAAAACCTGGTTATGTAATGTATAACCATGGACAACCTGTTTATGGGGAGGGTGCCTTGTCACTCTCATAGAGTGACATTTGGCGACATTAAATTTCATGAGCCATGCATCTTCCCAGGCAGCCAACTTTTCCAAGTCATCTTGAAGTATCTGTAGGTCATCAGACCCTCTTATATTTCCGTACAGTACGGTCATCAGCGAAAAAGCGGATTGTAGAGTTGATGTTGTCTGGCAGGTTGTTAATAAAAATCAAAAACAATATCGGTCCCAGCACGGATCCTTGCAGGACACCAGACAACACTGGGGCAGGGTCAGAGCAAACACCGTCAAGTATGACTTTTTGTGTTCCATCAGATAGCCAAGCAGAGATCCACTGGAGGGTATCATTTCAGATACCATAGTACTCCAGTTTATACAGAAGTCTTCTGTGGTGGATCTTATCGAAAGCCTTGGCGAAGTCCATAATAATTAGGTCTGTTTGTTTGTGACCCCTATTATGGGCCCCGTCCAGGTTTTCCTGTAGGTCGTGGATGAACTGGACAAGCTGGGTCTCACATGACCTACTGCTTCTAAATCCATGTTGGGACTCAACAAGGATCTTGTGCTCTGTAAGATGTTGCATGATTTTGCCCACGACGATGTGCTCCAGAGACTTGCTGATGACTGTGTAGCTTAATTTACCTCTTGGTTAGAGCGAGGGACTAACTTCCCATATCACATTTTCTGGTGTATGAATGTCATTTGACGTGTCACCAGGGTCACTGGACATTTGGGCCCATAACAAAATCGGCCCATGACAAAATCGGCCCATAGCAATTACGGTCCACAATTTTGATGATGTATAATTACTATGTTTGCATATAATTGGTTTGCTTACACGGACAAATCAGCAGCATGTAAGTCAAAGACAAAAAAGGGGATCAAGTGAAAAATATGTTTATTTTGTGAAAATATTATTTCCTCATTTCGTGCATTACATTACGAAAACATGCCTATACCAACATGACCAATACATTGTAACCTTTATCGCCGAAAAATTAAAATTTTAAGATGAAAAATTGTGATATTTTTCTTATTTCTGCTCAAAATATAGATTGTGGGTACTCGTTAGAACCGCCTCATCGAGGCAGTTCTAACGAGTACCCACACTCTATATTTCAGAGCAGAAATAAGAAAAATAAGGTTTACCCCTGTAAACCCCAGTTTCACTATATAAAAGTGGGGTTCGAGGGTCAAAATTATATAGCCATGTTTTCATGATGAATTTGCCGGGTCCCAAGGAAGAGGTTTGATCATTAGACCGCTTAAAACAAAGTAAATAAGTAAGCAAGGGCCTAGTAATTTCTACATTTTGCCCAGCATACACAGATCAGCTTGCTCAGCCACATAATATGGCCATGATTGCTGGAGGCATGAGCAAGCTTTGGTTACTTCACGATTCATAGTTACAGTGCCAAGCATATACAGACCAGCTTGCTCAGCCTCACAATATGGTCATAAGCATTGGAACCATATTTTTTTAGGCTACTTCGCGGTTCATAGCTACAGTGCACAGCGAAAACACGAATCAGACTGTGTGGTTGGGCAGGCTGATGTAAGTCTTCGCTGGACCCCGGAGGTAAGGCCAACATATAGCTCATAAAACAAAATCGAAAGCAAGAAATAATAATAATCGTCTTTATTTATAGAGGGCAGTGATTTTTTTAGGCGTGCGTCCTGCGTCCTGTACGCATAATTTCGCCAGAGGACGCATAAAAATATCGTCGGCGGGTCCTGGGACGCATGAAAATTCTCGGATGAATGTGTACGCTTGCTTTATGAACTCTTACTTTCGTTTTCGGAATGCAAAAACGGTGTTTAAGTACAATATTTGATAAAACCCAGACGTCTGATATGGATTAAACTGTTTGATAATTTATAACGGTTCAATTATGACACTATTGTTAATCCCTGTCATGTAATTGCCACCCTGCGGTGCGTGTCGATAAGGTGTGAAAATATGGTCAAGTTATGTCTCTAGTTTGCGTTTATTCCCCAAACATAAAATTTAATCCGCAATCAATGTGAAAATTATTTAATTGCTCCTAAGACGAGTTGCTACGACTATTCTACTATCTCGTGAATGGTTATGTTTTGGCGCCAAATAGCAGAAACTTGGCGAGAAAAGTTGAACGCTTTTATTTGTGTTAACACATCTATATGTTGTTGTTGGTTATTGACACGGAGCTTACGGAAAGCGCTGTTCTCCACAACCGTTTTGCTATCGAGAATTTTTGTTACCTTTACCGTTTCCAAACAATTTTTTATGAAAGAGCTATGCCCCATTAAGATAAAACAATAGACACGTGTGGGGTTGCTGGGGTCCGATGACGTCATTTACCGATCGCGTGCAGGAAAAAACTAGCGGTGGTTTGTGGGCCGCAGTTTGGATGCCGGAATTTGATGTTCGCATTGAAATTGCTTGTTTATTTTGTTTATAAATCAGAGTTTTAGGAATAATACTCACAAAAATAGGGCTTGCTTACTTAATGGAGATTGTTATATTACTCATGTGTAAGTAAAATTGAGTGGACAATTATTGAATTAAACGTTATTTATGTCGGGAATTGTAAAAGGATAGAGCAGAACATGAGATCCATCGTATTTTCAGCTGACAAAAGTAAAAATAAAATGGTCCAAAAATAATTTTGGCGGGTTACCAGCACCCTGAACTTGGGCCTGTAATTTGAGGGAAAAAAATGTGGGTAATACACGCCTGAATACGGTATATACACAAGTTTAAATAAAACTGAAAACGGGCAATGATCAGGAATTGCTACAATCCAGAATTCATGCATTCCACGACCAGACTACAAGATTTACTCTAGGGTGCAAAAGAAGGTTTCACAAAGGGTCCTGGGTTGGATGCATGGTTTGGGTCTGGGATGCATTAATTCTGGACCCAGTGGGTCCCAGGACTCATAATGGCAAATTTGTAAAAAAATCACTGAGAGGGTAGCACATTTAGTACTATTACTTATCTTCCATGTGGCCCTCAGAGAGAATTAAAGACACGCAATAGAGACATTAACTTTTGGTTGATTGACATGTGCCCCGATAAGTACTTGTGTTTGAGTAATATGATAATCGTTCTGTTTGTTACTTACTGGCATGTGTCGATAAAGGTAACAACGTGAAGTAATTAGTGATCATCATTTTGCATACCGACATCTGCCAATAAAATAAAATAAATAAATAGTGTCCCAATAATTTGTATGTTCATAAAATATATTTTTCTTTTCTAAATTAAAACACCCTCTTTTATATTATTCTAATTTCGTATGTGCCATTAAAAAGGTTTCATTGCATTTTATCATAAAATAACTAAATTTTTCATTTTATGTATATAGGAGGTTTTAGGAATTCCGTTTATGACGTAATTCTTGTGCATGCTCAAAACACTGGCCGTCAATTGAAACGGCCATCGCTATTCAAATGTATTGGCGAAACTTAAAATGCTAACAATATTCAGACATTTTGACAGAAAATATACCCGTTTACATTGAAATAATGCCTTGAGGAGAGAATTTTATTTTGTTTTTATTACTGAAATTCATTTATCCTGAATCCGTTTTTAATTGACAATAACCCTTCGTGAATGACCCATGTCAATGGCTTGAGATACTGTTATTCATGAAAGCTTACTTACAAAATAAGTTTTCACTTAACTTTTCGTTTTATTCGCTATCCAAGTATAGCTAAAACATATTCGGACATATCTATCTAAAAAAAATGTTCAGCGATCTGTCTACATGTGCAATTTTAATAAATTGAAGATTCCCGTGGACAGGCTACGTTTGTTTTGGTTTAAACAATATTTTATTTCTAGCAAATATCGGGTACAATTAAATATATTGGAACTGACAAATACGATCTGACAGTATGTCTGAGACTTATAAATATCATCTCCTAAAACAAACTGATTTACGTAACATTTGAGTGATATGAATAAAACAAACAGACAGGCAAACGAATTGACTGACTTACAAACGGACGGACAGTTAGACAGACAAATAAACATACTGACATTCGAAATAAACTAATCAGTGGACTGATGGATGAACGTCGAGTCAACGTTGGTTCCACGTCATGCCGTCGACACCCACTCCAACTCACTTCAATGTCACATGACCGTTGGGATGAGAGAGGTTTGACTGACAAACTGTCAGTAGACAGACATACGGCAGACTGAATGATTGACTAACCGACAAACGGACGGACAGTTAAACAGACAAATAAACATACTGACAGTCGAAAAAACAACTAATCAACGTTGGCTCGATGACATGCGATCGAAAATGGCCGAACTTTTTGCAAACAGTGTAGGCCCTGATCAGACGCCGCGTTCTGTGGCATCTGATCTTAGTCTGCACTGTTTGCCACTTACCCCTTTTGGGGTTTCCGGTACCAAATGGGTTAAGTTAAGGGCTGGACAGGTTGAACCAATCTACAAATCTACCAGATTTTACTGTAAAATCTTGCACTTGCGAAGGATTGTTTCATTCTCATGCACTGAAAGGGTGTTCTACTTTGTTTTGAATTTAGTGTTCCAATCCCACAGAGTCTTGATGAGTCCGAGCACTGGTCAAATACATAGAGGATCTTACATGAGTGGTCATGTATTATTGAATTTATTAAACGAGTTGAGGAAAAGAGACAACATGCGAGGCTTTGCCGAGCATTTTATCCCTTTTCCTCAACGAGTTTAATAAATTCAATAATACATTACCAAGAATGCAAGATTCTACTTATCATTTGACATTTAAAACGAATTTTATTCATGATTGTTTAACAAAACTGTCAATTTTCCGCCATTAGTAAACGCGAAGTTATTACTGGCGTATCTAACTAATTTGCATATTTAATCCACTAGTGGATTATTGAATATATTACATTGCATTATTACACTCTCCGACGCGACGTCATATGATAAATTTTATTAAGCAATGCCGTATTATCGCCAACGCAACGTTCTGACTTTTCATCGACGTTGCAATGTCAAATTCAGTGCATCGCTTTGATGTGGGTTTGATGTAGACAGGACGTTGTTGACACGCTACATGTGGGTTGACGGACAAACTGTAATTTACATCTACCTACGCTCGCTAATTGTTGGTGCACTAAGAGAGAGAGAGGACGCTGCAAAATATAGTTTTCGTAATGCTCCTGCACATGATGACAGACCGTTCTCCCATTATCTAACATTAGAATTCGCGGCCAGAATTCGCCAAAAGTTTAAAAGAATTCCACTGTTTTACGCTGTAATTAACACTAAATCTGTCCCACTGCCTTGAAGCAATACGACAGATGACGGCCAGGGCTTTTCCCGTTCTATTTTTAGAACCGGAAGAACGTCACGAAAAAAGCTCATATATATTTTGGCAGTTGTAATGTTGTAATAGGGGTGCTATAGACGGATCCAATGTTTTGACACATGACCTTGTTTACCTGTCATTGCGCATGCGCAAAATTACTTTTCCTTTTGATTACAATATTTCGTGGTTGGCAAAAAGCCCCTGGTTCCATATAAACACATTCTATCTATCTTCTGATACTGCGTCGGTCACATATGACCATTACCGCATTGTAAATAGGTTTAATATTTCGGGCATATTTTAGTTGACTGTCACAGAAAATCGATCGAATTACACTTAAAATGAGTAGATAAATATATTTTAGAGCTCATTCATGCATCTTCCGTGTTTAGTCATTCGTTTTGCGCATTTTTATATCAAATAATTAATACCGTCCTGCCTCGTTACCTGTATAAGTTTAACAGGTAATTTAATCATCAGAACATCCTCAAATCTTCTAGAAACCAATAATTACTAGCCAAGACATGTCTATTATAAAAGTTTAAAGGTCAATTTTGTAATTTCGATTCCAAACAAAATACAAGTTTAGAGAAAATAACATCGCATTTACAATGGCGATAAACGGCCAAAGACATTTTCTGCCAACCACCGGTCAGGCCCGGCAAATAGTATTATTGAGTGATGACGTAGTGTTTGGATGTGTCTATTACAACATTGAAATCATTTATAGGCCGATTTTGCCATGGGCCGATTTTGTTATGGGCCGAAATGACCCGGAACCGTCACCAATAACAATTCTGATATATGATTCAGTATTTGTGCATCTGAATGAAGGCTGAGCATACCATCTGTCGGCGAGATACGTTTTGTAACTCTGATCTGAAAGAAAAATGGATTTTATAGTTGGGACAAATGTGCGTGACATGGATCTATTTGTTAATATGTCGTGTGGGTACTACTAAACACAGCAATCTGCAACACAACGTTTCGCCCCTGACAGAGAATGAATTATTTGAGGGGTGCGTAAATTAACCGGAATCAAAATCAAACAAAATGGGCCCATGTTAAAATCGGCCCATAAATGATTTCAAGGCTGTTATAGGGGTCAATTATAAGCCAAAATATAAAAAATGAAAGATATAGTTAATTTATGATAAAATATATGTACTCGTAAATATACTATACTGGGGTCTTCTTCTTTACATAATGCCATATGCCCGCGAGGACATTCTAGGCATGTTGCGCTGTCAGACAATCCAAGTATATTAATAGACAAGCTAAAAAGATACAAGCGTGATAGTGAGTGATAAAGTATGACAGTTGAGGGGATGAAAAATGATAGGTTTTATAGTTAAGAATAGTTAAAATCAGGTTAAAAACATGCTATATACTTGGGATCTATGGTTTGGCATGATGCAGCTTGCCAATTTCGGCCTTGAATATGTCAAGGCTTGGCGAGCTGACAGCGGACTCTGGAAGGGCATTCCACTGGACAATAGCCAGTGGAAAGAACGAGTATTTATAAAAATCCTTCCCTGTATGGAGTTGCCGAAAGGTTGAAGAATGGCCGCGACGGGACGTACGGGGGTTGGGTATGACATAATTTGGGAGCGGCACAGCGACCAGACCTGGGGTAATTGTATTCTGTATTCTTATTCGAATACTATTTGAATACATTTTTGAGTATTCGTGAAGTATTCTATATTCGTGGATTTTTTAGAATAAAAGTATTTGTATTTGTATTCGAATACATTTCAAAAGTCATGTATTCATGAATACTTTTACGAATACATTATGAAGACTTTTGCTCTTTACAGGAAAAAATATGAAACAA
The DNA here is from genome assembly GCA_963580285.1 of Lucinisca nassula. Taxonomy (NCBI): domain Eukaryota; kingdom Metazoa; phylum Mollusca; class Bivalvia; order Lucinida; family Lucinidae; genus Lucinisca; species Lucinisca nassula. Next base: position 3,340,611 of record OY757015.1, on the reverse strand, counting down.
TACATAAATGTTTTAATTGATGTGACTAAAGTCCTTGACTGCTCATGTAGGAACTTCTGAAATTACTGTTAGAAGGTTTAATACAATACATAACAGAAATCCAAGAATATTAATTGATTTATTTGACTGCATTGGTGCAAATAAAAGCTTTTAAGATGACAAACATTTCATTATTATGAATATATTGCTTTTAAAGTGACTGACATTGTAATTTGTTGACTGAGAGGTGTGAAAAACATATGAAAATAACATCTGTTTTCAATTAGATATTTTTTTTATTCAGAGACACTTCAATCACAAATAACTCACAATCATGGCCCACCACTATGGCACATGACTATTTCTAGTCTGTTCTTACAAATGTATCCATTTGTTAATATATGATGTTTTAGACTGATTTGTGCTGGTTGCATAAAATAATTTCTGCTACTCATTTATGTCCAGTGAACATTTCAATTTGTATTATTAGACAGGCCCATTTCAATTTTAGAGGTGTCTGCTTTTTGCAAAATTGTATGATCTTTAGAAAATTAGAAAGTACTGTACACTTGATCAGACACTATATTCTGTGACATGTGATGTTAATCTACACTGCCAAGGTCCCTTTTTAAGGGACTGTAGGCATTGATGTGTAAATCTATGAAGTTACCTGTATGTCATCTTCCAATAGATTGCCTCAGGATAGAAAGATAGGGGCAAGACGTGGTGTTATTACAACTGAGCCATATGCATGCCAAAGTAAAAACCTACAAATTACCCACATGTATATAATTCCAAATACTGGTAAATTGATGAGCTTTGTCTGATAAGAACATTCTCCCTGTTGATAACATAATGCCTAAGTAGTTAAATGAAAGTGAAGGCAATCTGAAAACTGAAATACCAAAAGTAGAAATAGAAGGCAATAGGCAAACTGATTATTTTATTATGTGCTGGCCATCTTTGACACTTGTTTCTCACAAGAAACAGAACACAATAATGACCCTTATTTAGTTTCAGCAGTATATGAATTGAAAACATGCTGCCTATACAAATACATTGTAAATTTTATCGCCAAACATCACAAATTTTAAAGTTCAACGGAAACGGTAATTTTACCACCATATCTTTATTAATTATCCATGTAGCACAGATAAAAATAAGCAATTACAAAAAGTCGCGAGAATTCAAAAGGTTATATAGGGGAAGTTATAAGCCAATAAAGTTACGTGATTTACCGTTCGTTCGCACCTGTCCAAATTTAGATTTTCACGCATGCGCACTTGCGCGTGACGTCATTTGTAGACACATTTCGAAGTGACAGCTATGGCGGACAGTGCAAATCTTAGAGAGTTAGAGGAGAATGACGGTGATTCTGTTTTAGCTGAGTCAATCAGGCCGGTACAGCCGTATCAGTTTGAACCAAGAAGAGAATCTGCGCCCGATTACTCGGAAGATTCCGAATCGGACACATCTAGCGAGTCAGATTTGGAGGGCCAGCTGAGCGATAGGCTCGGCAACACAGACTGGTAAGTTAGCGAGAATAATAAACAAAAAAAATGCATGACGAGGAAAAAATAAGTTCGTCCACTTTACTACTGATTAGCCCAATATTAGTAAGGTTCCGTTTCGTATTTTGATAGCCGAAAATAACGTAAGGAAAGGAGGAAGTAAATAAAAAAATCGGGGGGGGGGGGGGGGGGCGGGGGGGGGGGGGCACTGGTTGAGACAGTGGGGGCTGACAACTGTTTTGTCATCTTTACAACCCGCAATAGGGCCAAATACTTTCAATAGAATGAGCCAGAAAGCCAAGATAATTCCTGCTCATTCATTGTTTATGAAAAGTGGAAAAATTTGCACCCCCACCCCTTGTTGAAGTGTGAAATTATTGGCTTGCTTTTGTTATTATAGTCTCTATATAGATATTTACACACCAAAAATGCCACAGATAACCTACAATGTAACAGCAAAACATTGGACTTATCTTCTTCTGTCATCCCTGGCGACAAGTGTGTGTTGAACCCAAAGTGGGGTGATACCCGGGTGTATTTTAATCATTACTGCAACAAGTAACCGGCCGGCCTCTGCAGTTCAGTCAGGCGCGCATTCGACTTGTGTACAGAGGACCAAGATTCGAGACATGTGAGTGTCAGCATAACTTTTCGTGGAGATTGATCATGAAATTACTTTAAAAACATTCTCTCCCTTCTGCTGATTCAACCAGGGTAGTTGTCAATTTTTGGCCAAAAAGTGCAATAAATTAGCCTGTCCAGGAAAAGCATGGATAGTTCATTGACATGCTCCACATAACCTAAATAGTGTTGGTTGAGTCATTAAACTAAAAATAAAAAAAAACAAAAGTTAAATATTTATGTGCTAGATTCAGCAAAAAAACTCCGGGATTAACCCATGTCCTGCTGAATATTCAGTGTAGCCACACCCATATTACACTCATTTTTTACTTTGAGCCAATCAGGCTACTTGGATAAATTTATACCTACAAATTCATAAACTGAATGTCAGTGTAGATCCTGATCAGATGTCTTCTTCAGAAGCCATCTGATCTGGATCTACACTGTTTGCAAAGATGACTTGTGTAATAAATTAAATTGTAATTTCTGGCAACACATACTAATGGTCCTTGCCCACAGGGCTTGAAGACATAGATTGGGTTGCATGTTGCTTCTACACAGAACTGATCCACACAAGGACAGGGTAAACCCTTTCGGGTTCGAAGCAAGACTTGCACCACTTTTCCGTGGCAGGCTAAGAACCTCCCAGTAGTACTCATGTGCGATTGGTTCAGATCTGCGTGGAAGTAATATGCACCTAATCTATTTCTCCAAGCCCCAATACATGAGGGTAGTAGGCCAAAAGCAGAGTGCACAGAGAAAAAAAAACCTCAAGTTAGCATGTAACATTGGCGTCTGACCCTAAATTTGTATGCCATTTTATTTTTCAGGTGTGAATGTGGCTTTTGTATTCCCATGCCATCTGTAGATGAGAGCACATGCTGCAGGGAGATTGGTCTCATTGACAACTTAGTAGAAGATCAAGACCTTCAGTGCATCACACAGCATCCTGGCTATGAAGGAAATTGTCTGAACCAGTATGTTATAGAGACATCCTTCTATGAATTCTTGGACAACTATGGTCATGTTGGTGATGATGAGCCAATTCATGAGTAAGTATGAGCCATTGAATGTGTTTACCAGCTAGGTGACGGTGTTTTACTCATCAACTCTCCTAGAAACTGTAAGCCGGTCTCAGTAGCTCAGTCGGATTTGTTTATGACTGAAGATCAGGAGGACATCGGTTTGATACCTGTGTGGTCAGCAACATTCTTTTGTGGAGGTTGATCATGAAATGATTTCAATAATCATTCTCTCTCCCTTATGCTGATTCAAGGACAGTTGTTAGTTTCCGTCAAAAAAGGTGCATAGTTCTGGTTAACCGCTGATGTGTAAGCCTGTCCATGAAAGGGTGGCTAGGTAACTGACGGGTTAAAAAATGACCTAAATAGTGTTGACTGGGTATTAAAACCCGGAAACAAGCAAAATCCAACCAATTGGTTTTGGTAAGCAGCTGGTGAAACTGAGCACAAACAGAATGTATTCTATAGACCTGCATTGATGTCATACTGTAGCTGAGTCTGAGAAAGATGGCATTCTGGTACTCCAACTATATAAGATCAAGGACAGGGGCAAGAAAAATAACAGCATTATATGTACAAATATTTTTTTTATTTTTATTCTTGGTATTTACAGACATGCCCTTTCCCCATTGGGTAGGCCTGGGTAGTTCATTGGTATCCTTCGTTATACTAAGAGCCAGCGCATGACAAAATTTACAAGAAGGCTTGAGTGACCAGCAAAGACTCCAGCCTGTACATTTTTGCAGGCTGATCAGTCTTCACTGATCGCATGTACCTACTATATTCTATGATCTATGCCCGGATATGAGCAAAAGGTCTTGTCACTGTGGATGGATGATAAGGTTGATTTACCAAATGTATACAGTCCAACCTGTATTAGCAAGCGCCTCAAAACATATTCGAAATTTGCTTTCTAATGACAGGTTCTAGCTTTATACAGGTAAAATTTATGCATTCTACTTTTCAGGTAACCAATGCTTGCTTGCTTATGACAGGCTGCTTGCTTAATAGAGGTGGCTGCTAAGACCTGTTTTACTGTACATGTTTGCTATCAAAAATAGCATATATACATACATCTATAGGAACAATCCAGCCTGTCTACAAAGATGGCACAAAGGAATGGCCAAGAGTGGTCTTTGTTCACAGGTTATGTCTGTTTGGAGGTTTACATTTTAGACAGAACAAGGCCATTAAGGTTTAACCCTTATCTTGCTGTTCTCGACAACCTCATTCGTTGGAAAAGTGTAGATCCAGATCAGAAGTCATCTGATCAGGATCCACACTGTTTGACATTCAGCTTATAAATTATTAATTTCATCGAGTAATCTGATTTATTCAAAGTCAGAAATGGGTGTGGTTAAAATATTCAGCAAGATCAGGGTTACTAGCAGACTGTGGTTGTTAACCACTTTTAATTTATAAAATTATTTACTTCCAGAATGTACCGCCATGTTGCATACAGACGTTTTACGAGATGGGTGTGGCACAGACTTGGAAGAGGAATGCGGAAGGTGATACCAGCTTGTGCTGTGAACAAGATACGTCAGAGCTGGCCATCAGAGCAATACTGTGGTTTCAAATATCAAAGAGACTATTAGTGCAAAGAGGATAACAGTTTTTCTACATATAGTCATTCTTCCCCTTCCCCCAATTCAAGACAAAGCCTACAATGTGACCATGCAGCCAGCAGACTAAAATCAACCCACTCACCCATCCACTAAGACAAGACCTTTTGCTCATTTTGGTTTACATAGACTGTAGTATATAGTAGAACTTTACATGTGACCAGCAAAGACTCTGATCAGACTGCTAAGGCGCAGGCTGATCTCAGTCTTTGCTGGCCACCCAAGCTTCTTGTAGGTTTTTTCATGAACTGTTCACAGTCTAAGTGACTGTTCTGCTTCAGGATCAAGGTTACATCTAGTTATCATACACTCAAAGGCAAACAACCCAACAGTGTTGTCAGTGCTCTGATTTCAGTCAGTTGTATTAAACAGATCTTTAACAAATGACAGTGTTCCTTCTGTTTTGTTTTATTATGTTTCGTTTTTACAGCCCTTTCAAGATTTTTTCACTAATATTAGGCAGATTGCAGAACTTGGCATCTCAGGTGACAGGAGCCAAGTTCAATAACCTCTACCCTGCTGTTGGCGACAAGCCCTATCTTTGCAAACAGTGTAGATCCAGATCAGATGGCTTCTGAATAAGCCATCTGATCAGTATCTACACTGTTTGACATTCAGTTTATGAACATGTAGAAATAAACTGTAGGGTTACTAGCAAACTGTGGTTGTTAACCACTTTCAATTTATAAAAGTATCTACTTCCAGAATGTATCGCCATGTTGCATACGTAGAAATAAACTGCATCAAGTAATCTAATTGGTTCAAAGTCATAAGTGGGTGTGGCTTAATTGACTATTCAGCAGGTTAAAGGTTAAAAACACAGGTGACCTAATAAAAGAAGTCTTGAGCTCTTACCTATTACGGCATCAAGGCCAGAGATTTATTCAGCTGTATCTAGTCTACAATTTGTTTGATTTGAGGCTCAATGCCCCTGTTAACACTGTAAAGGTCATTGTGGAGACATAGTTCCCAATTTGTGGGACTTATAACTATCAGTGAGATGAAATGACATCTCCAGCCCTGCTGCCTAATGAAAAGAAACCAACAGTTTGTACACATGGGCAGTCACATACTTGAACCACTTCTCTTGGGCAGGCTTAGATCTGCTTTTATAGTGGTTTTCCAGAACTCCTGAGGTTGTCTACAGCTCTGCACAGAGGCATTATGCAGCCCAACCTATTTATTCAAGCCCTGATGGGTTCGGGTCGGCAACATTCTTTGTAGAGTTTGATCCTGAAATCCTTTCTATGGTCATTCTCTCCCGCTGATTCAAGAAGGGCAGTTCTCAGTTTTGGAGAAAGAATGTGCACTGTACTGGTTAACTGCATATGGATATGCTCGCCCAAATAAAAGTGTGGATCTATAGGTGAATGGAACTGCAAAAATGACCTAAATAGTGTTGACTGGACCGTTAAACCTGAATGCAAACAAAAATGCCTGATGGGCGACCAGTCCATAATAACTGAGACACTTAGGTCTATTTCACGGTGCCTTCCTCCATGACTCATGTCATTCAGCATTTTAAGTTTATTGTTGAATACTCTTGAAATGGCTGTGATCACACAAATCATGAAAACAAGTTTTAAATCATACAGAGAGGATAAGATGCAATGAAAAAGCCTCTTACTGCTAGTAAAGTCTGTTATCTTCTACTGGACAGAATATGTACCTACAGGACTGAAGGCATATTTTATTGTAAGATATCATTTTTGTTTCTAGGATTTACTGGACATAAGTCACTCTGTGTGTTTGTGGTGCTGTACAAAAAATTTTGGTCCGGTAGTATAAATTAAAGATACTCTCATCATGCTCATCTGATTTGAGCATGAGATCTGTAATGCTCATAAACAAAGAAATCCAGAAAAACATTAGCCAAACAGGCCTCATACTGACCAAGCTTTTTAACCATTATTCTGCTGGACATGACAATCCCTAACTTTGCAAACAGTGTAGATCCAGATCAGATGGCTTCTGAAGAAGCCATCTGATCAGGATCTACACTTTTTTCATGCAGTTGTGAACTGAATGTATATATAATATGAACTAAACCGATTCGTTCACAGATACAAATGTTTTTAGGCAGCAGGATATGGGGGTAAAAATAGAAATCTGAAATCTGCAGATGCCCGAAAAATATGACAAATACATCCCTTGAATGTTATAATAAGTCCTCATACACAATGTCTGTACATTTGCGAACTTTAATGTATTGAGTGTTTTAACTGGACTAGACCCACTGAATAGTATTCCGGCACACAGCAATAAATTCCCAAGTGGCATACCATTTTCCACTGGCTGGCTAGACCATGAAAAGGTGTGGTCCGGATTCACTAGGCACAAAGTCTCCATTACCACCATTGAACCCTGGACCCTTTTCCTGGTGACTGAAGCTGTTAGTCCACAGAATCGACAAACACTCAATAGTTCCAGCAGATTGGACTCAAAAACCATATATTTTCTTTCATTTGGTTGTCTGTTGTCACCTGTTAACTCTTCTTCATTGTCACTGAAAACAGACAAAAGCAACATTTGAAAGCAGGTAATTAAGATGGTCAACTCAACACTATGTTTATATTCTGCTAGTCAGACAACTAAAATAGGGTCCTGGCTATCATGGCCAGTGGGGCTTGACAAAAATACATGTAGACCTTCTAAGCAGATTACCAGTACTCATGTGTGATCGGTATCATCTCTGTATGGATTGGTGGCCAAATGAATAAGAGCGCTGACACTTAGTCATTAGGTCTCTCACCGCCGTAGGTTTGAGCCTCACTCGGGCCACGTCTGAGACGCCAAGTTCTGCAACGGAAGGTCAGGTGGTTTTTATGCCCCCGCATCATATGATGCCGGGGGCATATAGTTTTTCGGTTTTCCGTACGTGCGTACATGCGTACATGTGTACGTCCGTCTGTACGTGTGTGTGTACGTACGTACGTGATCCTGTAACCTCAGGTTAAAGTTTTTGTAACAGGTAGAGCCTGAACTTTTAGAACTCATATTTTCCTAACCATTTGATGGAACTGGTTCATCTTTGGTATGATGATAGATATAGGTCCAAAGTTTTATTTAGCAATACCCCCACCCATGCCTGTGACCTCAAGGTCAAGGTCACAGACTTAGACATTTTCGATGTTAAAGACTCAGGTTAAGGTTTTTGTAACAGGTAGACTTGAACATTTTAGAACTCATATTTTCCAAACCATTTGATGGAATTGGTTCATATTTGGTATGATTATAGATATAGGTCCAAAGTTTTATTCAGCGGTACCCACACCCATGCCCATGGCCTCAAGGTCAAGGTCATGGACTTAGAAATTTTCCATGTTAAAGACTCCAGTTAAGGTATTTGTACCTGGTAGAACCTGAACTTTTATGATGGCTTTGTTTCATATGATGATAGATATAGGTACAGTGATATATTCAGCAATACCCCCACCCATGCCTTTGACCTCAAGGTCAAGGTCACAGACTTAGACAATTTTAATGTGAAAGATTTTAAAGAGCTCAAATTTTCCAAACTATATTATGAATTTGGCTTATGTATGCTATGATGATAGATACAGGTCCAAATGTTTATTTGGCAATACCCCCACTCATGCCTATGGCTTCAAGGTCTAGGTCACAGACTTAGAAATTTTTAATTAGATATTTTAAGAGTTGATATTTTCCAAATTGTGCGATGGATTGAGTTGATATTTGGTATCATGTTAGGTACCTGTCCATTTTATTCAGCGATACCCCCACCCATGCCCATGAGCTCAAGGTCACAGACTTAAAAATTTTTTAATTATCCCCTCCCGGGCCATAACTCCTAAACCGTATGGAATATATTCATGAAACTTCACAGGTGCATTCATCACACTGAGACGATGTGTCATGAACAAGGTAGACAACTCTTGCATTTTTGGTTTTTGGATTATCTGCCCTTGATGCATATATTTTATGGTTGATTTGAAGTACATTTGTAATATTTTTATGAATGGCATTTGGCGGGGGCATCCGTGTCCTATGGACACTTTTTCTAGTTCTCCTGGTACTCCGTTTTTCACCCACCTATGATTAACGATCGGCTCGATATGAGTGAAATAATCTTCAAAGGGTTGTAAAAACAAAAAAAAGGAGCCCATCTATTTCTCTAAGATGTGTCATTTTTTATGTCAATTCATGTTGTTTCACAGCGGAAATAACAGCAATATAGACGTTCCTACCCCTCACCACAGAAAATAGTACAATCCCATGAAAAAATTGTAAGATTTCAAAAATATTTGTATGGTTATCAAGGTGTTTGATGTGTTGTCAAAATAAGTTTGTATAAAATAATATTTATAGTGATACTTCAAACCGATGCAGCATTTCTTTCCCAATATGTTTTTCCTTGGCAGAGGCATCCATTTTGCTGCATATACCAAAAATTATTTGTTAAATGAACTTTTATTGGATGCCATTTCTATCGTCAACCAATGAACTTAAACTTTTCATTTCACCAAGTGAGTAAGCCAAGGACGATAACTTTGATTGTGTTCTGATTATAAATAAGAGCCTACTTAACCGCACCGAACCGCAAAGAGTACAAAAAATTAACCTCAGTGTACCATATCTCGAGCCGTTTTGGGCATTTTTGTTATTGGGACTACCAAGCAGAGCACAAAAATAGCCTGAATGGCCACCGGACAATACCTATGTGATTTTGCTTTTAAGATAAACCAGTTAAGGGAGATAATGACTTAAGTACATGTATATTGCCTTCATACCATAAGCACTGTTTTGTAGCAAAAACTTTAATTAAATCTTGTGAGTGTGTCTTTTCACGGTTCTTGTGACAGAAAATGACAGGGACTCTAGATATGTGGCATGCTTAGAAATCAATTTGGCGTCTGAAGTTTAAATGAAGAAACATAGAAAATTCTTCAAGATAATCCGCGTTTTGGTGGTGGCTTCTGCCTCTTATAAATTATTTCTCCTTGTTTAATTTCTGTCAAGATAGTGGGATGACATTTGTGGTCATCAGAGCAACATTGTGGTCATGAGAACAACAATAACACTTTACCTTTCATCAGATTCATCTACTTCCATCTCTGGAAGGTAATCATCATCTTCTTCATCTTCACCCATGTCCATGCATGCCGTTGAATCGGATAAAAAGCTCTCATCCAGGCTGCGTGATTCTTTGACATCTGCACCACTGTTAACCGCATCTTGTGGCTCAGGCTGTGAGGGGAGACTTGGCGATGGTGGCTCGTACTGGCAGCCCTTGTCGACCATGATACATGTAGGTTTAGCTGTCTGCGTACCAAATGACCTAGTTGATACAGGTGGCCTTGCTTCCCAGCGCTTTGGGGTCTGACTTTTCTGATGTCGCCAGTTCTAAAAGCAACAAAAAAGCATTATAAAAATATGTACACCACAACCTCATTATAACACGGTTCATTGTAACACGGTTTTGAATATAACACGGTTCTCAGATGGATCCCAAAAATGTGTAGATTATATAGAAAAATGACCATGAATGGTAATTTTTCTATATAATCTATACATTTTTGTTTGGATATAACATGGTTGTTTAACTAACACAGTTTCTGCTTTGGACCCCAACAAAAGTGTTATAAAGGGGTTGGGGTGTAATAGGAATCATTAAAATATATTGTAAATACGAAAATGTAAGTATGTGTACATGTATCCTTTTCTTTATATACTGGATATTCTCTAAATGAACATCTACACAAACAGGTCAGACCTAGTCACCTAGAGCACACTCAAGAAGTGTCTGATCAGTGTCTCTACATATTGCATACAGTAACAGATTGTTTTACCGAAATTAAATAAAACAAATGGGAAATATTGACACGACGAATGGGGTTCTCTGCAAAAAAACCTGTTCTCTATCAGTATTTTACTATAGAAGAAAAGCCCCACCCATCGGGACTTGCAGAAATAGTACAATACTGATAGAGAACAGGATTTCTAGCACTTCCTTGCAGAGCTGAAACAGATCTGATAAACCCCTTTTGGAACCCAAGCGTTCCCAGGCAAAGTGATGTGAGACGAACCACCCATGCCATGCTCTTAACACATGTTGGTATAATTGGACAACAGGGCTTGAGATGTCATTTTCATCTCAAAACTGGGTAAAAGTACAACAAAATTGGAAACAATGTCTCCGAAATGGCCTATACAGTGTTAGTGGGATGTGAAACCTGAAACAAACTTGTGTCTGTTTTTTGCATTTTCTAATGTAAAGAATCATTGACCCTTTATCCTGCTGAATATCTGAATTTATTAAACCCACTAATTTCTGGCTATAAGCAAGTTAAATTACATCATAAAGTGGTTCGCTCAAATTCACAAACTGAATGTCAGTGTAGATCCTGATTAAAATTGGCTTCTGACATGATGCCATCTGATCAGGATCTACACTCTTTGCAAAGGTAGGGATTGTCATGAACAGCGAGAATGAAGGTGAATGAAGCTATGTTGGACCCGTGCAGAGGTGTAAAATTTCCTCAAAACTTACTGTTTCATCTGGATGGTAAAAATAAAGAAAAGGGGAAGTCAGTTCTGAAAATCTCACTCGCCCTGCCTTAAAAATTTTTCGCAAATGCCAGTGGACGTGTGGAATTTTAAATCCCTGGTCTGTGTCTGACTGATCATGGGGTCAGGGGACCAATCATGATCATGAAATCTTTTCTCATTCTACCCCTAACTCGAACCAAACACACAAGTACTTGACAGAGGTCCGTAACTGAATGTCAGACTGTAGATCCTGATCAGATGACCATCTGATGTGGATTTACAGTTTGCAAAGTTAGGGATAGGCGTGAAAAGTAAGAATAGGGTTAAATAAGTGTTGCCGGGGATGTTACGACTGGAATCAAACTAAACACATCTTATAAATTGAAAATCTTACCCTTTTCCGAGATGGCACATTTTCGACAGAACTCAGAACTTGGGAGCTGGAAGAGGATGTATCAGACTGTAGTCCTTCTGTTAGACTCTCGCAGGCACCCTCCTGACTGCTGGAAAAAGTGGATTGGTCAGTCACAACCGGCTCTGTTGTCTGTGATATGATCTGCTGGATGGTCTGAAATAAGAAGGTTTCAACTTTAAACCACCGCCTCAACCCTTGACAATAATTCTAGGTCTCCAAATACATGTAGAAGAGATAGCAGATACAAGAAAATGTCATTTGAGAAGATAAAAAATATCAGTAAAAATGTATAGGCCTGGCTAATTGGTGCTGAAATGATAATCGATTATCAGTCATGCCATTGAGATTGATAATCGATCAGTAATCACTGGAGATTTGGTCATAGTTTTACCTCTCTGGCTTTCTGTCTGAACATGACTCTTACCATATGTTGCACCCAACTATATGGTTTTGCACAGACATGCCTGAGCAAACAGTGTAGACTAAGAATCCGGGTCGTTTCGCCCGTGGGTCGTTTCGCCGGGTCGATTCGCCCTGAGTCAGTTCGCCCTGATTTTTGGGGTGGGTCATTTCGCCCTTGTAGGGTGAGTCGATTCGCCCGTTAGTCGTTTAACCCGTGGGTCGTTTCGCAGCATTTTATTTTGAAGGGAGTGTCAAATGGATTGGACGTATAAATTAATGAATAAAAAAAACACAACTTTTATGAAGTAAAACTGGCGTTTTCAGTGTTTTTGTTTTATTATTTTCTTATTTTTGCTAAAAATAGGTTGTGGGTACTCGTTCTACCGAGTGCACTCAGGCTATATTTGAAGCAAGAATATTAAAAAAAAAAAAACGAGAAATTTTCATTGGAAAATTTTCATATTATGGAGGTAAAATATCCATACACTTAAATAGGCATGTTTTCGTTACGGTACTGCACATGTATGAATGGCCATGACGTTACTAATTATACGTACCGGTTCACGTGGACATACTAATACGTCACCACTTGCGCAGAAAGAACAGCTGTTGACTAATTTGAGCATCATGTTAACAAGTTTATGCAATGTAGACACCCCACCCTAAACCCCACTTGATACTTGCGTCTGTTTCTAAAACACAGACAATAAAGTGGATCTAATCAACAATCTATGTTTTCAGCAGAAATGAGAGAAATCCCAAACTCTTTTTACATATTCCCAGTCTTTTCCACGGCCATAAAAGTCCCATTACATTGCAAAGACTTGTTAACGTTATGTGAGCTTGGACATCTTCCCCCAAAAGGCATTCAAAAGGTGGCATTTACCCCGTTATATGCCAAACCATATAACCGTATTTCATAGAGCTTGAAAAAATAAGGGCGAAACGACCCACCAAATCAGGGCGAACTGACCCAGGGCGAACTGACCCACGGGCGAACTGACCCACGGGCGAACTGACCCACGGGCGAAACGACTCACGGGCGAACTGACCCGTGACCTAGACTAACATGAGACACAGCAAAATGTGGCATCTTATCATGGTCTGCGCTGTTTGCCACTCCTCCAACTATTTTAGAAACGATTATGAGCATGGACGGACAGAGTCGCAGCAGTTTTCCTAGGGTTTAGCCCCAAGCAGATAACCAGTACTAATGTGCAGTCGGTATCATCTCTGCATGGAAGCATCATGCAGCCCAATCTATTTCTCCAAGCCCCAATGGGCGGGGGCGGATTTGGATAGGCATGTTTTGGCAATGAGAAATTGGCTAATTGAGACTGTCCATTGAGACAGACATGGATGAACTGTCTATGATCAGGGACACAACACTTTGGTCAGCATGAGGACGGAACCCACCTCTCGATCACAAATCTGATAAAATGAAATGCTGCCATTCAGGACCATTGCACCAAAAAGCTCTGAAAACAAATGTTATTTATAATCAGCATTCTGATAATCTACATTACCTCTTGTCTCTGCCGTTTCCTGTATGCCCCGCCAACTTTGGTCTGTTTTGGAGTGTTCCAGGGGTGGTTTGGTCTGGCAAAGATCGTTGGAACAGCACCTGTCTTGAGCTGAAACTTGCCTGGTTTGAATCCCAGATCCGCCGCTAGTCTTGGGCTCACAATAAAACACTCCTCCGTGAAATGAGAATCACACAATCTCGAAGTTTTTGAGTTTTCCCATAGTTTGAAAGGCTCATTTGCACTTTTCGCGCGACCCATATTCACTCTCCACTCTTTATTTAATACCGGGTCCTCCGGGAACGTAAACAAACCGCGACCAGGTGCAGGGGTATTGCCACAACCCGGTGCAACACATCGCGTCGGCATTTTTGGAATTTATTTCAGATAACAAGATGTTTTTTATCACAATTTTCTCGAACAGTCAATGTAAAATACACGCTATTTCCACTTCCGTTCTACAATTGACGTCACAGGGTTCAGAGTCACGTGACTCGGATTATCACTTCCGGTTCGCAATTGCCCACAGGTGAACCGAATGTAAATTGTTAATAAATACATAATTCCGTAACAAGAAGTACGGCGAATAGCTTATTCGAGATGTATTTTATATGTATTCAATGATAAGTCATAGAAAAAATAGCGTTGCAGTTGAACTTTAAGATGAAAAATTGTGATATTTTTCTTATTTCTGCTCAAAATATAGATTGTGGGTACTTGTTATATCCGCCTCATTTTAATCACAGACAAAACCCCCATTCCCCAACCACACCCCCCCATGACAAAATCTCCCCCGCCATTTGTTTTGGTGGACAAAATCCCTTTGGACATAATCCCAGCTGCTGTGTGTGAAGGTGGACAAAATCCCCCACACCTCCACATGCACAATTACTGATTTTTGAAAATCAAGTTGTATGTACATGTATCTTTTTAAAAACTGCAGATTCCAAATCATATTTGGAATATCATAGCTATATTGGTGCTAATGGAGAAATTATTGCAACAAGCAGCTACAATAGGTGACAAAATACAGAACAGTATATAGAATCATCAATAAGCCTAAATTCATACAATGAATAAGAACATTAAAAATGAAACAAAGTACTTCTTTAGTCATGGCAAGAGATTTAATTCATTGAACTGACTTAATAGCATAATGTGTATTTACATCATGAAATTTATAAAGAAATGTGTTAAAAAGTCATCACAATAATCGAGCAGAATTTTCAAAAGTGATACATTATCCTAATGAGGCGGTTCTAATGAGTACCCACAATCTGTATTTAAGAGCTGAAATAAGAAAACTTACTGTATAAAAGTGGGGTTCAAGGGGTCAGAATTATATAGGTGTTTATGTGATGTTATGTAATTCATCAATCATTAGCTTTTGATTGAAAAATGCTGCAGACACTACAAATGACCTGTGTCATACAAGATCCTGCACACCTTCATTGATTGTGTCTTAAATTGTTCTAGAGAAAACAAAGAGATGTGTATCTGTCTATGACCCAAACATTACTACAGTCACCAGGTGTTTTTGTTTTGTATAAGTCCTCCATTTTGATTGAAAAGTATTCAAAAGTATTCTAAAAGTATTTGAATACATTTGCAAAGTATTTGTATTCTCATTCGAATACATTCATAAAAAATGTATTTTTATTTGTATTCTGTATTCGTAAAATGCAAAGTATTTGTATTTGTATTCAAATACTTTTGAAAGTATTCGACCCCAGGCCTGACAGCGACCATGTTATGCACAATCTTATAAAAGAGACAGAGGCGTGCATCAGCCCACCTCTGCTCGAGGGTGCGCCAACCTAAAGTTTCAAGCATGGCCGAAACACTCGCTGATCTGTCAAAGTTACAGGTAGTCCAACGGGCTGCCCGCCGTTGGACTTTCTCAATCTGGTATATCTTGTCAAGGTGGTGGGGGTCCCATATGGCCGAAGCATATTCTACTTGCGGCCGGACCAGGGTATTATAGGCAGCCTCTCTCACTCTTGGCATTTTGGTTTTGATGTTCCTCTCCACGAAGTTGAGGGTCTGATTTGCAGTATTGGCAATCCTGTCTATGTGGGAGCCCCAGGAGAGGTTGCTGGATACATCAACCCCCAAATACCTAGCACAGCTGACGGTCTCCAGGACTTCGCCATGAAGTTTGTAGGTGGCATTAATTGGTTCCCTTGATCCCGCCATCTGTACCACTTGGCAGTTTGAAGGGTTGAACTCCATGTCCCACCTGGTCTCCCACACAGACAGTCTGTCAAGATCTTTTTGAAGTACTGAGCTGTCATCAGCACCCTCCACGGTGAGATACATTGCTGTGTCATCCGCAAAGAGTCGTACCTGTGAAGTGATTTGTTCAGGCAGGTCATTTATATAGACGAGGAACAGAATCGGCTCCAGGACTGACCCCTGAGGTACACCCGAGGTCACCGGAACCGATCCTGATTCCTCCCCTGCAACAACAACCCTCTGCGAACGGGGTAATCGAATTTCGCCAACGTAACCGTAAACACTGTTGCGGTATGCATGAACCCACATTTATCTGATAAAAAACCCTTTCATAAAAAAATACTGACCTGATCCAACACAAGGAAAGCTTTTACGGCATTAAAATAGCGATGTCTATCATCAAAACCTTCGCTATTTCAGACCACTCAAAATCCGCCATCTTGAAAAATAGTAAGCGAATTTCGCCAACTTTTGAAATCCTGATGAAAGGGGCACCCGAGGGGGTAAATTATCCGCTATCAAATTTATCAGAATAGAAATGTGTTTCATGAGTGATATGAGCAACTTTGGTTTGCAAGACAAACAGAATGTAACAGATAACTATTCATTTTTGTCAAATTATGTAAAAATTATCATCATGTTAATATCAATGGAATTCCACCATCTTTGTTGTCATTAAAAGTTTGGAGTAAAATTCGAGCCCCCAATACCAGGTGTTCCCTATGCAGGAGGTAACTTAAAAAAAGTAAAAGAAGAGAAGAAAGTACATACTTTGACACATATTTATTATTTTGGCCAAAGGTGGAAAGGTACAATTAAGAGCAAATAATTAAATACACTCCTACATTCAAAACTCTTGTGAAAATTTACAGTGTTCCATTAAACATCGCTAAGAACCCCCACATAGTTGAATCATTAATTTCCCCATTGAGAGCCCCAATACTAAAATACGGATATGTCAGTTCCATACTAGAAAGGTCAAAATGTAAACAGACGCCGGCGATTCACCATATTTGCATTATTTGCTGGCTCCCAGCTTGCACATTGTCAATATTGGAAAAACAGGTAACCAGACCCCCCTGACCTTTTAAGGTCAGGGGGGTCTGGTTACCTGTTTTTCCAACACTGATAACCTTCAGACTAGGAACCAGCAGATAATGCAAATAAGGTGAATTGTTTTGGCAGCTTACATAAAATCTCGTGAGAAATGAAATAAAAATGTGAGATACGAAATGGCATAGCAAAATGGCGGGAAATACATTGCTACAGGTAGGAAATTATGTATTACCTCTCGGATTGGCATTTCTTCTCAGTTTGACATGAGTGTCAGATAGCGGTAAATTTGACCTTAGGATTCCCTGAGTTGGTAATGTGCTGTGACGTCACGCACACGAAAATACCGATCTTATGTACAATTGGCGAAATTCGATTATTGGCGAAATTCGCTTACACTTCTATATATTACCCCTTTTCACCGCTCGACATTTGTATCATTATTTTCAATAATTACCTCCCTCAGATGTGAGTCATCTCGTATTGCAAATTAGATATGGAATAAAAAGAATATAAAAATACGGTGTTTATTAAAAAAATAGAACAGAAAATTTATATTTATGAACTTGAAAATCGTAGTTCTGGGGTCATTGTTTATTTGTTTATATTGTTGGAACATATCGGTATGCAAAATGATCAATAATTACTTTACGTTGTTACCTTTATCGACACGTGCCTTAAAAAACAAACAGAACAATTATCATATTACTCAAACCTCAGTCATTATTGGGGCACGTGTCAATCATCAGTAAGTTTATGTCTCTACTGTGTGTCTTTAATTCTTTCTTTGTTTCTTGCTTTGTGAATGTTATTGGGCAGGTGCACACTGCAGGGGCGTCGGAACGATTTGGCATTGGGGAGGCGTGTTTGACGAGCGCCGAAGGCGCGAGTGTAAGGGGGGGGAGCACGAGAGGCGGTGCCCCTCTGGTTGGGGGGGGGTTGCGGGGGCCTTCCCGAGAAAATTTGACACCCGTAGATGCATTTTGAGCCATTGTTGGAACATGTTTTTCTCATTTTTATAATAAGATGAATTTGTCTCAAATATACGCAGAAGGTGACACGGAGAAGACAGGAGAAAGTTTAAATATAAAATCTTCGCTTTTACTCATTTTAATTAGTGACTTAAAATAATAATAATAATAATAATAATATATATTTTTTTGTTATACAATCAAAAGTAACGGAATCGCCTTTGACAAGCGCCTTTGATCGTCCGGCGGTACAAACCTTAAAGCAGCCGATTCCCCAATATACCTGTTATGATTAAGTTAAACATGGGTCATTGTTTATTTTAATGACTTAATCACGTTGTTTTGACAATAAGGTGCGAAAATACGCCTTCCAGTGATGAGGCGGTTTTAATTTCACCGTTAATCCTTTACCCCCTGCGGGCAATTATCGCGGTTAGCGAAGATGAAAGATGAAACCTGTGAATTTGGCAAAACCGTTGCACGAGAAAACAAACTTTTCATCCCTTCTTTTTTCATTTTCGTTTTTCTATATATACCGATTTTTATAATCGGCAAAAATATTTGGGCGGCAGCCGCTGCCCCTGCCGCCCCTGTTCCGACGCCCATGCATTGATAGCTATATGTGGGCCTAGCGCCGGGACCCAACGAAGACTCGCATCAGCCTGTGCATCTGTGCAGTATGATTTGTGTGTAACTTTGTATCATAAAGTAGCCAAAGCTGCTTCATGCCTCCAGCGATCATGACCATACTATGCGGCTGAACAAGCCAAGCTGTGTATGCTGGGCTCATGAAGTAGCCAAAGCTTCCCCACGCCTCCAGCGATCATGACCATACTTTGCGGCTGAGCAAGCTGATTTGTGTATGGTAAGCGAATTGTAGAAATTGCTGGGCCCTTGCTTACTTATTTATTTTGTGTTTCAAGCGGCCTAATGTTCAAACCGCTTCCACCTGACCCTTTCCTGTAATAAAATTGAAGATTTTCTACTGAAAACTAACTAATGACCATTTTATTCATAGCGTATCCCATCACTTAAATGGAAGTTGAAAAGCAGAAACAAGGAAAACAATGTACACAACGAAACTCTTAACAATTTTATAAGCCCAATGTGACTGTGAACAACGCTTGATGTCAGTTTTCTAACCAAACAATCAAAAATCATAAACACTTTTCGAAATTCTTAAGAGAGCATTTTCTTTCTTATATCCATTATGATAACACACCCGTGTGACAGTGCATTCTGTCATTTTCTCCAAAATGACTTAGAAGCTTCCGTGGTGTAGTGGTTACGCCACTCGCCTTGTAAACCAGGGGTCGCAGGATCGATCCCGGGCTTCTCCAGACTTTCGGATGAGTCTTTAAATCGAGGTCCCGTCTCCGTATGACCTTAGCTGCTGGTGGGACGTAAAAACAAACACTCACATAGGACTCCAGTTAACGTCCCGATCCAATGGAGCGTGTTCGGAAACCGAAATTTTATCGCCGCACTTGCCTCTGATGCTAGAGGTCCCGGGTTCGATCCCCGGCAGCGGTATGAAAATTTCGGTGTCCGAACACGCTCCACTGGCATCATTTGCAGGGATGAATGTCATAAAGTGCACCTTCCTTCGGATCGGGACGTTAACTGGAGCCCCCCTCCCCCTCCTGTGCAGGGAGAACCATCCCCTGTGCAGGTTAAAGAACCCTACCGTAATTACATGATTACTGTGTAGGCTTTCATCCTGCAACACTGGAGTGTATGTGTCCCCTACTGGGGTTAAGGCGACATCGGAAGAAAGAAAGAAAGAAATCCGTGATATTATTTTCTCAAACTGAACATATTTTTCATTTAATCCCATTTTCCACTTACATTCTACTGATTTTGCCGTTTAAGCAAACCCATTATATGCAAACATAGTAATTATGCTGTCATTAAATTTATGGATCGAAATTGCTATGGGCCGATTTTATATGGACCAATTTTGTTTTGGGCCGATTTTGACATGGGCCGATTTTGTTATGGGCCGAATTGTCCAGGGACCATTGCTACGGGTGACACGTCAAATGACATTCATACACCAGGACCTGTGATGTGGGAAGTTAGTCACTCGCTTTTTTCTTTCTTTTTTTTTCGTCTATAACTGCTACTCGCTCACATCTGGGCATTACGAGCAGGATTTCCTGGGTGGTAACCAGTACTTCTTTTTTTTTTAAAGCAATGTGGATGAAATGCCTTGCTCAAGGGCACAACACTTTGGTCAGCGTGAGTCTCGAACCCTTAACCTCTCGATCACAAATCCGATGCGCTACCACGTACTGCACCGAAGTGCTCTGACCAAAGAGGTAATTTACGCGCCAAACTGATGGTGAGCTACCATCCAATAGTAAAAGTTCGCTCCCCTCTATGGGGGATATAACAGTTGACCCCAAGGGGGTCACTAAACTGTTGGGTAAGCTCAAGAGGATCCGAGTCGTTTCGCCCCCAAACTATTTCCTCCCCTTGTCGTTTCGCCCCCCCACCACTGGTCGTTTCGCCCACTTTCCAGGGTATAACTAATTTCCACTGCAGAAGTTTTATTCATTTTTAACAGAACAGAGTTGAGAAGAGGCAAATATTAAAGTATCACTATCACGTCAGCCTAAGGATAGCTTATCCTTAGTTACCGGCCGACACCGGGTCTTAAAAGTACTCAGGGAGTTGTGACTAGAACTTGTTACACTAAAATTATTGATTTTGTTGTTTGATATGTGGTTTAACGTCCCCGTCAACACCATTTAGATCATTTTGGAGAGGTTGCTCCCGATTTTATAGGACTTTTACCCGCCACTGAGATGAAAAAACATCTCAGCCCCTCCCACCCCAAAAACCCAATATGCATGGATGGGCCGACTCGCACCACTTTGCCTGGGGAAGCTTTGACCTTAGTAAGCGGTTGACGAGTACTCATGTGCGGTGGGTTCCAGGTTTGGGTGGAGGATCATGCAACACAATTTATTTATCTACCCATCTTCCAATAATGCTTAACCCATTGCTGGGACTTGTAGCATGCAAGTGCAAAGTCGGGCTAAGAAAAGGCAAGTGGTGAAGTTAAAAGCGTGAGAGTTAAAAAGGTCTAGTTACATGATTAAAAGCAAGACAGTGGTTGGTTAAGGTGAGCAGTGGTTAATATGGCTGACTGCCCTGTTGAACTCACCAACGTTGGGCAGCAAGACTACTGCTGTAGGGAGGGAATTCCAGTGTACAATAGTGCGGAGAAATAAGAATATTTATAATAATCTGTAGGGGTAGAGATCTGTCTGTAAGCCATTGGGTGTGAGGTTCTAGATTGTCTTTGCAGGGCTATGAGGTACTTGTCTCTGGGAATAGCGACAAGGTCATGAGTGATTTTGTACATCAGAGAAAGTCGATTATCTTTGCGGCGTTGGCCAAGATTTCTCCACTGGATTGGCTGCAGCATGACAGTCACACTTGAGGTTCTGTTGTAGTCTCTTTTGACCCACCTTGCTGCGCGGCGTTGATCTTTTTCGACTTGCTGAATGGCAGTTCCTGTGAATGGATACCATGCATACGCTAGAGGCATAATCTAGCTGTGGACGTATAACTGTTTTGTATGCTGTTGCCCTGAGGTCCTCATTGTGTATCTCAATATTTCGCTTAAGAAATGCAAGTGTTTGGTTTGCCTTCTTAGAAACTCTTAATATATGGGTGTTGCAGGAGATATTTTCTGAAATATCAACTCTAAGGTATTTTGCTGATTTGTTTGTTTGATTTGAGGTTTTACGTCCCCGTCAACACTATAAAGGTCACTTTGGAGACGTTGCTTCCAATTTTGTGGGTCTTTAACCCGACATTGAGATAAAATGACATCTCAAGCCCTGACGCCCAATGAAACCAATAGGGTTTATAAGCATGGACGGTCCGACACTCGCACCGCTTTGCCTGGGCATGCTTAGATCCTGTAAGCGGTTTACCAGTACTCGTGTGCGGGTCGGTTTAAGCTCTGCGTGGAAGCATCATGCAGCCCATCTATTTCTTCAAGCCCCGATAGGCGGGGGCCGGGGTATTTTGCTGAAGGTACTGCTTCTAGGCGGACCCCATGCAGGTGGTACTGATTTTGAGCAGGTTGCCGTGACCTAGTGATGTGTTTGACCTGGCATTTTGATGGATTGAATTCCATGTCCGAGGCCTTTTCCCAGGACTCAAGATGCCGAACGTCTTCCTGAAGTAGAGCTGGTGTAGCAGATTAGGAGAATATGAGATAAAGAGCTGTGTCGTCTGCAAATAACCGAACCTTAGATTTGACCTGTTCAGGTAGGTCATTTATGTAAGCTACAAACAGCATGGGTCCTAGGACTGTTCCCCGGGGCACACCTGATGATACTGGTATGTTTTCTGATTGTTTCCTCATATGAGTCACATGAGCCAAACCAAAGAAACATTTCATTTTGCAAAGAGCGCATTACGAAAATGCGCATATACAAATACACTGACACATTTATCGCCGAAAAAATGAAAATTTTCTGATGAAAAATTGTGATTTTTTTTATTTATTTCTGTTGAAAATATAGATTGTGGGTACTCGTTAGAATCGCCTCGTTGAGGCGGTTCTAACGAGTGCCCACAATCTATATCTTAGAGCAGAAATTAGAAAAAATAAGGTTTACCCCTGTAAACCCCAGTTTTACTATATAAAAGTGGGGTTCAAGGGGGTCAAAACTATATAGGCGTGTTTTCGTGATGACGTGTTTTCACACCTCATCATTAATCACATTAATTGCGTGATTAATGTGTCATGTGATTCAAACCAAATAAACAATATGATTGTAATACTTATCATGAATCCTAATTGGCATTTCCATTCAAAGTAAATGTTCTTCTCTCTCTCTCCTTGAAAATGTACAAGGGCATTAAGTACCTCGGTGTGACAAAATAGAGGTGGAGGCAATGATCAGGAATCGATACAATTAACCCACAGCTCCCATCAGAGACACCAAAGGGAAAGAACCACAAACCCTAATGGAAAACGAATGATTTAAGGTGGAACACTCACATTAGTAATGTTTGTATAAAGGCAAGTAGGACCCTTGAGACGGAATCTGTCAGCATGCCCACAAAACGTAAAAAAAATGGCATACAAGGGACTGGTTCGTCCAGTCCTGGAATATGCAAGTACGTCCTGGGATCCATCTACTAATAAACCCCAGGAGGAACTTGAGAAAGTCAAATAAACGTGCGGTCCGTTTTGTAACTAGGAATTACTCGTTTAAAACTGGGAGTATGACTGGCATTCTGGAACAGTTAGTGGGAATCGCTTAAAGAGTGGAGAAAACAAAGTAGGCTGATACTTTTATATAAAAGTCTAAAGGGTAGAGCCAGTATACCCATGGGTGACCTTGTTCCCCATTCAAAGACAACACTTCGGAAAAACATTCATTAGCCCTCCAAAAAATCGGCACTAGGACTGACATCTACAAATTTAGCTTCATCCGAGCACACACCGACCGACGCAGATCATGAGACAGGTCAACTGGAGGCATCAGGCAAGAGACACATACATCAGGACTAATAGGCGTCCCCAACCGAGCCAACATAGCAAACATGGCCCACACTCCACGGAAGTCCCAGGCATCAGGAAGGAGATGTCCAAAGTAGCGAGACTTGCAAAATTTTGAAATATAACAAAAAGTTGGCAACCAAAGCCGCTAAGATGCATGTCTCACCTGACAAGTCAGTCTTAGTTTTAGAAAAATAGAATTTTATGCTGCAAAAATTAAAGATATAATATAGTTATTTAAATCAGTACCTGAGTACTGACGTCAACAACGCAGTATCAACCTCAGCACTGAGGAACTGATACTGAGCTGATGATACCCTCGGGGACGAGTGAATCATTCACCATCAAAGATACCGACCCAGCGCTTGCAATTAAGACGTAACTATAATTTAGTGACCCACAGGCATTTCTTATATTAAATCTTCAGCAGTGTGTCTCAACCCCAAAGTTCTGAAACCGAAACGGATGATGGACAAGTTCCGGCAAACACAGCACACCCCCCTCGAGCGCACACCGACCGATGCAGATCATGAGACAGGTCAACTGGAGGCATCAGGCAAGAGACGCCTACATCAGGACTAACAGGCGTCCCCAACCAAGCCAACATCAGCAAACATAACCCACACTCCACGGAAGTCCCGGGCATCGGGAAGGAGATGTCCAAAGTAGCGAGACTTGCAAAATTTTGAAATATAACAGAAAGTGGCAACCAAATCCGCTAAGATACATGTCTCACCTGACAAGTCAGTCTTAGTTTAAGAAAAAATAGAATTTTATGCTGCAAAAATTCAAGATATAATATAGTTATTTAAATCAGTACCTGAGTACTGACATCAACACCGCAGTATCAACCTCAGCACTGAGGAACTGATACTGAGCTGATGATACCCTCGGGGACGAACGAATCATTCACCAGCAGAGATACCGACCCAGTGGTTGCAATTAAGGCGTAACAATAATTTAGTGACACAGAGGCCTTTCTGATATTTAATCTTCATTAGTGTGTCGCAACCCCAAAGTTCTGAAACCGAAACGGATGATGGACAAGTCCCTGCAAACACAGCACATCCCCTTCCGAGCAAACACCGACCGACGCAGATCATGAGACAGGTCAACTGGAGGCATCAGCCAAGAGACGCCTATATCAGGACTAATAGGCGTCCCCCACCGAGCCAACAGCAGCAAACATGGCCCACACTCCACGGAAGTGCCGGACATCAGGAATGAGCTGTTCAAAGTAGCGAGACTTGCAAAATTTTGAAATATAACAAAAAGTGGCAACCGAGTCCGCTAAGATACATGTCTCACCTGACAAGTCAGTCTTAGTTTTAGAAAAATTAGAATTTTATGCTGCAAAAATTAAAGATATAATATAGTTATTTAAATCAGTACCTGAGTAATGACGTCAACACCGCAGTATCATCCTCAGCACTGAGGAACTGATACTGAGCTGATGATAACCTCGGGGACGAACGAAACATTCACCAGCAGAGATACCGACCCAGTGGTTGCAATTAAGGCTTAACTATACCAAATTTAGTGGCTCAGAGGCCTTTCTGATATTTAATCTTCATGAGTGTGTCTCAACCCCAAAGTTCTGAAACCGAAACGGATGATGGACAAGTCCCGGCAAACACAGCACATCCCCCTCCGAGCACACACCGACCGACGCAGATCATGAGACAGGTCAACTGGAGGCATCAGACAGGAGACGCCTACATCAGGACTAATAGGCGTCCCCCACCGAGCCAACATCAGCAAACATGGCCCACACTCCACGGAAGTCCCGGGCATCAGGAAGGAGATGTCCAAAGTAGCGAGACTGTTTTGGTCTATAAAAAATTCGAATGAGGTTTTAAATAAATTGAAATCCAGACATTTTCGTGCTTCTAGTCTGTCTACTTACGATTTTTCCACTCTTTACACTACACTTCCTCATAATCTTATAAAAAAATGCTTAATGATTTAATTGAATGGGCTTTTCACAGAGAAGATTCTCTCTATCTTGCATGTTATGTCAGAAATGCATTTTTCACTTCTAAAGAGCATAAGAATTATACACTTTGGTCATGTCAGAAAGTGTGTGATGCCCTCACCTTTCTACTTGACAATATTTATATTAGATTCGGTACTAAGTTATTTAGACAAATTGTGGGTATTCCGATGGGTACGAATTGCGCACCTCTTGTGGCTGATCTGTTCTTGTATTGTTATGAAAGAGACTGCATTTTGTCGCTTTCCATTGATAACCAATCTGAAATTATTGAAGCTTTAAGCTCCACTTCTAGATATTTAGATGATTTATTAAATATTGATAATACCTATTTTGATGGTTTGATCAGTCAGATTTACCCCCCAGAACTTCAGTTAAATAAAGCAAATTCTTCTGATACCGAGGCCCCGTTTTTGGATTTACATCTATCTATTGTAGATGGATTTGTTTCGTGGAAAATTAATGATAAACGCGAGGACTTTGATTTTGAGATTGTAAATTTTCCTTTTTTGGATGGTGATGTTCCTCGTGCGCCATCCTATGGCGTTTATATTTCGCAATTAATTAGATTTGCTAGAGTGTGTAGTCATGTAACTGACTTCAACACTCGTAATAAATTATTAACGGCTAAACTCCTTAATCAGGGTTATCGGTACCATAAACTACGCAAAGCCTTTTCAAAATTTTATAGACGCCATTCTGATTTAATTTCAAAATTCAATATTGGACTTAAATCTCTTCTGCAACAAGGTCTATCGGAACCTGAATTTTATGGTGACTTAGTATATAAATACAGAAAAATTTATAACCGCAATGACTTCAGCACCCAATTTCATAAAATCATTCTTCGATATAAAAAGATTGGCTACAACATGGATGTTATACGACAGACTGCATGCATGGTAGTTAACCCAATCACGGTTGGCAACTTTGCTTCCCTCTTTAATTGCACACCGGTGGGTCAGGCCTCAGATTCTATGACGGCTCCAACGTAAAGGCTTATTGAGAATTAGAGAGATCTAATTCTTGGTAATGTTGGTTGTTGCCTGATG
This sequence comes from Lucinisca nassula, assembly GCA_963580285.1. Taxonomy (NCBI): domain Eukaryota; kingdom Metazoa; phylum Mollusca; class Bivalvia; order Lucinida; family Lucinidae; genus Lucinisca; species Lucinisca nassula. Next base: position 3,314,166 of record OY757015.1, on the reverse strand, counting down.
CTCTGTCTCTGGTCGGGCCCATCGGAGTCTAACTGTTGGTTTTCTTTTGCTCCAGCATTTCAGTGGTTTCTTGCTGTCGGGTCCTCACCATTGTTTCACCTCTGTGGTTCTTTGATTTTTTGTGTTCACGGAGATGTTGCACTGATGAGTTAGGAGGCCTTCATGCGGACTGAACAAATTATTTGTCTAAATCGCGACGGAAGTAATGGGCGAGGATTGTGGCCACGTAAAATCGATTTAAGCCCCCCCCCCCCCCCAGTGGAAATCTTTCCACTGACCGTTCCAAGGCGGTTCTTCTGTGGCGGTTTATTTATGTTGTTGTTTGCTACTTGCTGTGTGTATCACTTGTGTCTTTTTATTTTGGATGGCCATATGGCCATTTTGTGGGAAAGTAACTGTCCTTATGGCCTTCCTTTGTTTAGGTTTCCATTATGGTCTGGTCGCTTAATGTTTGTTTTCTTTCCCTTTGGTGTCTTTGTTGGGTGGAGTAACTTAATTGTATCGATTCCTGATCTTTGTTTTACTTCTACTTTACTTACTCAAGATTTGCAGGACGGACGCCTTCACGGTAATCATGACATTACGGTAAGGATCTTTAACCTGCATAGGGGATGATTCTCCCTGCACAGGGGCGTGTGTGTGCGGGTGTGTGTGTGTTTGGGGTTTCCAGTTAACGTCCCGATCCCAAGGACGGTGCACTTTGTGGCGAGGTAAGTGCAGTAACTAGCTAACCACTGAGTTACCACGGTAGCACTATCAGTATATGTTTCTGTTCTACACCACTATTAACTACATAAGAGGTGTAAATGAGTGTGTTTGCTCAAAAGGCAATGCCTTAATTTCGATAACAATGCTAATGTCCGCATCTAGACTGTGCCTAAGTTCATATTATATTGATTTCGCCAATATGAGTTGCTTTCGCACATGTGATTTCCAGCGAAATCAAGTGGAATAATAGATTTTTCCTCTCAAAAACATACTAAATATTCAAATTTTCTCATGAAACTTGGCTCATAAAGGTATATTAACATTCTAGTTAATATGCAAGAACAATTTTTGCCTGTTTTTAGCTCACCGTCACGTAGTGACGAGGTGAGCTTTTGGGATCACTTTTTGTCCGTCGTCCGTCGTGCGTGCGTCCGTCCGTGCGTCCGTGCGTGCGTGCGTGCGTAAACAATTTCTTCAAACGACATCTCCTCCTAAACCACTGAGCGGATTTTGACCAAACTTCACAGGAATGATCCTTAGGTGGTCCCCTTTCAAAGTTGTTCAAATGGTTCCGGTCCGTTGCACATATAGGTCACAGGAGCCAAAAATAGATTTTTTTCACCGAAAACTTAAAAAATCTTCTTCTCTGAAACTGCAAGGCCCAGGTCTTTAATATTTGGTATGAAGCTTCATCTAGTGGACCCCTACCAAGATTGTTCAAATTTTAGTGCTGGGGCCAAAAATGCCCCCGCCCTGGGGCCCTTTGGTTTAACATGGGCTTATATAGGGAAAATCTTTAAAAATCTTCTTCTCTGAAACTGCAAGGCCCAGGTCTTTGATATTTGGTATGAATCTTCATCTGTTGTACCTCTACCAAGATTGTTCAAATTATAGTGCTGGGGCCAAAGATGCCCCCGCCCCGGGGGCCTTTGGTTTTACATAGGCTTATATAGGGAAAATCTTTAAAAATCTTCTTCTCTGATACTGCAAGGCCCAGGTCTTTGATATTTGGTATGAAGCATCATCCAGTGGACCCCTACCAAGATTGTTCAAATTATAGTGCTGGGGCCAAAAATGCCCCCGCCCCGGGGCCCTTTGGTTTTACATGGGCTTATATACGGAAAAGCTTTAAAAATCTTCTTCTGTGAAACTGCAGGGCCCAGGTCTTTGATATTTGGTATGAAGCTTCATCTTATGGACCCCTACCAAGATTGTTCAAATTATAGTGCTTGGGCCAAAAAATGCCCTCGCCCTGGGGCCCTTTGGTTTTACATACGCTTATATAGGGAAAACCTTTAAAAATCTTCTTCTCTGAAACCGCAAGGCCCAGGTCTTTAATATTTGGTATGAAGCTTCATCTAAAGGACCCCTACCAAGATTGTTCAAATTATAGTGCTGGGGCCAAAAATGCCCCCGCCCCAGGCCCTTTGGTTTTACATGGGCTTATATTGGGAAAATCTTTAAAAAAACTTCTTCTCTGAAACTGCAGGGCCCAGGTCTTTGCTATTTTGTATGAAGCTTCATCTAGTGGACCCCTACTAAGACTGTTCAAATTATAGTGCTGGGGCCAAAAATGCCCGCGCCCCGGGGCCCTTTGGTTTTACATAGGCTTATATAGGGAAAATCTTTAAAAATCTTCTTCTCTGAAACTGCAGGGCCCAGGTCTTTGATATTTGGTATGAAGCTTCATCTTGTGGACCTCTATCAAGATTGCACAAATTATAGCCCTGGGGCCAAAAATGCCCCCGCTCCTGGGCCCTTTGGTTTTTCATAGACTTATATAGGAAAAATCTTGAAAAATCTTCTACTCTGAAACCACAAGGCCTAGATCTTTGACATTTGGTATGAAGCTTCAGCTAGTGGACCTCTACCAAGATTGTTAAAATTATAGCCCTGGGGCCACAAATGCCCCCGCCCCAGGGCCCTTTGGTTTTACATAGACTTACAATAGAGATAATCTTTGAAAATCTTCTTCTCTGAAACAACAAGGCCCAGGTCTTTGATATTTGGTGTGAAGCTTCATCTAGTGGACCTCTATCAAGATTGTTTAAATTATAGCCCTGAGGCCAAAAATGCCCCTGCCCCGGGGCCATTTGGTTTTACATAGGCTTATGTAAGGAATATCTTTAAAAAAATCTTCTTCTCTGAAACCGCAAGGCCCAGGTCTTTGATATTTGTTGTGTAGCTTCATCTAGTAGACCTTTGCCAAGATTGTTCAAATTATAGCCTTTGTTGATATTTGGTATGAAGCTTCATATTTTTAGACCTCCCTCAACATTATGCACATTATAACCCTGGGGTCAATAATGGCCCTCCCCGGGGCCCACTTGTTACTCTATGGATCAGGTGAGCGATCCAGGGCCATCATGGTCCTCTTGTTTATAATTGTATATTGTTGTTGTTGTCGAATGTATTTCCCTTCTCTAGTAGAAGCAACTCTTGCGTAGGCAGGAGTAGTTTGTCTTTTAAAAATGTTAACGCCCAGCTAAAACTACGGTATAAAAGGAACGTATGTACATATTATCTGGCCAGAGTGGACAACCATTTATCCCTAGAATTGTTGATACTTGAGTTTCTGTGCATGTATATTATAAAAACAGTTTCTGGACACATCTTCTATCTTATCTTCTAACCCTTTGATCTCAGGCACAAGATTTACTATCGATTCAGCACATATCAAAGTCTGTAGTATAATTTCCCAATCTCGGAAATAACTGTACCATACTTGTAGGCTGATTTCACGAGCAATAATATTTCTGGTATCGGGACAACTCGGCACATAGCAAACTCGGCACATAGCCAACTCGGCACATAACCAACTCGGCCCCTACAAACTCGGCACATAGCAAACTCGGCCCACAATATTTATAATGTTTATTAAGCTGTACATTAATACTTTATTTGCCTGTTTTATTATTATTATTTTATAATAATTAAATATATGCTTATTAAATAAAAAAAAGTTTCTAGTTTATTTTTTGCATTTAAAAAAAAAATCATCTGAATCAATAAGCTATGGATATGACTTAATTGCTACACTAATTATCTGATTAATCAGGCGATGACTAAAGCTATGAATATGATATTTGGGACTTATTACCACGCAAGATTGCCCAGCCGAGTTGATGGGCGTATTGTCAAACAAGAGATTGCCCAGCCGAGTTGATGGGCGTCTTGTCAAACGATATTTTTCCTTGTTTTCAGTAAAAATAGGTTGTGGGTGCTTGTTAGAACCACCTCATTGAGGCGGTTCTAACGAGTACCCACAACCAATATCTTGTTTTGTTTTGTTTTTAAGATTTATTCGCTGGTAAATTTAAGAAACAACTTAAATATTTGAAACTTAAATAGTTGAAATTTTATTGAAAAAAAAAATCTTCATATTTTTTAATGAAGATCTACCCCATGAAATATTGATGTTTGGTCCCTATTTAGTTGGTCCCCATTTCACAGGTAACTTTAATTTGATTATTTGTTTGGTTATGCAATTATCATTACCAAGTGAACAATAGATAATTGACCCAAACAGCTAATTATGTGCCGAGTTTGTATAGGCCGAGTTTGTCATGTGCCGAGTTTGTTATGTGCCGAGTTTGTCATGTGCCGAGTTTGCTATGTGCCGAGTTGTCCCACAACCATATTTCTCAGTGATTGTACGGTGGAGACTCGAATGTCATAGAATGCGGGACAACGGGAAAACATATGCAACAGGTCTTCCTCCTCCAGTTGACAGTGGGGGCACACAGCATTAACAGAACCGCGGCTGAACGAATGTCTATTTGTCTGTAGCGTGTACGTTCCGGTTAAGATTCGCGCTTTTATGATCCTTTTTCAGACATCTGTAACGGAGGAATCTAAACTTGTCCAAACAAGGTGAGTAGTTCCAAAACGTAAATTTTGCACAGCAAGGTGCTTAAGAGTTTTCTTTGTTTTAATTTCGCATACAAGTGACTTAGTCCAGAAATTATTTATTGCTTTGGTATACTGCTGTTTCCATTGAGCTTTACTGGGTATGCTACAGATAAGCTTGCATAGCGAAGGAAGCCTGTATTTTTCCAAAATGCCTCTCATCGTATAGAAGAAACTGTCGGAAGAAAAAGCTCCTAGGAGCTATCTATCTATCTAGTTGTACTGCAACACCCCCTCGCGAGGATTACGTGCAGGATGATTGCGCGTCGTGAGAATAAATGACAGATGAAAAGTGAGACTAAAAAGTGTGATAGGAGATGTGAAAAAAATAGATGATAGTGTTAGGTGTTAAAAACAGATGAGATTAAAATCAGTTAAAAACAGGATTGTTGTGTTCATGGAAGTTTGTGGTCAAGTGACCGGACTGCCACACTGAACTGAGTCAGTGTAGGCAGAAGCACAACACAAGGGGGAAGTTTATTCCATTGCCAAACTGCTAGGGGGAAGAATGAATATTTATAATAATTGTATGTGGTATGGATCTGACGTATTGCGAGGGGGTGGGACTGGCCATGACGTGTCCTTTTTGTAACCTGCTGGAAGTATGGTGGTAATGGTACAGCAACTAGACCATTCATGATTTTGTAAAACATGCAGAGCCGCGCGTCAGACCGTCTCTGGTCCAGTGATCTCCAGCCAAGTTGGGATAACATATCTGTTACACTGTCATATGATGAGAATCTGCTTAGGGTCCAACGGGCTGCTCTATGCTGTATCATTTCAACAATGTCGGAGTAAGTCTGAGTATACGGACCACAAACTGTGGAGCCGTATTCGAGTTGAGGTCGTACTATTGTCTTGTATGCCGCTTCGCGGACGCCAGGGTGCTTACATTTAACATTTCGTTTAATGAAGCCTAGGGATTTGTTTGCATTGGCAGTGATTCTATTAATGTGGGTATTAAAACTGAGATTGGTGGAGATGTCGACACCTAGATATCTAGCAGTAGGGACAGATTCCAGAACTTGGCCGTGCATGGTGTATTGGGTTTTTATTGGATTTTGTGACCTGGTTATGTGCAGTACTTGACACTTACCAGGATTAAATTCCATGTCCCACAAGGCCTCCCATTGTTGTAGCTGATCCAAGTCTTTCTGCAGGATGGCTTGTTAATCGTCAAGTATACCGCAGTATCATCGGAGAATAGGCGAACTTGTGACTGTACATTGTCAGGCAAGTCGTTTATGTATAACAGAAAAAGTATAGGGCCGAGAACTGATCCCTGCGGTACACCTGAAGAAACCGGAACTTCATCTGAGCACTCACCTTCTAGGACCACCCTCTGACTTCTGCCCATCAGAAAAGACTGGATCGAGTTGTGGGCCTTACCTTGCACACCATGCATTTGGAGTTTATAAAGTAGTTTCAGGTGGTTCACCTTGTCGAAGGCCTTCCTAAAATCTAGTAGTATCAAATCGGTCTGTTTGCCTTGTGTAAGAGATCTGGCAAGGTCCTCGACAAGTTGAATCAACTGAGTTTCACAAGATCTGCGCTCTCTGAAGCCGTGTTGTAGGTCATATAAAATGTTGTGTTCCTCGAAGTGCCTGGTTAAGTTGGAAGCGATTATGTGCTCCATTGTTTTGCAAAGGATGCATGTCAGTGAAATTGGGCGGTAGTTGGCGGGATTGGTTTTGTCACCCTTCTTAAATAGGGGAGTAACAAATGCCTTTATCCAGTCAGATGGGACTGTGCCTGTGTCCAGTGATAATTGAAAGATAGCTGCCACAATAGGAGCTATTTCACTGGCTAATTCTTTGAGGACAACAGGTTTAATAGCATCAGGGCCAGCTGCCTTGGAGGGATTTAGGCTTGTCAAAAGCTTCAATACTCCATTTGCTGATATGACGATGTCGGGCATTGCTGGCACCTTACTTTGAAAGGAATCAGGTATCAGCAAATTCAGGCCAGACTGGACACCACTCAGCAGAGCCCCTTGGCACAGTTCGACAAGGTTTAGAGCTGATCTAGCAGAAAAGACGGAGCGAAATTGCCGGTTAAGTGAATTAGCCTTGTCAACATTGGTTGTGTATGTGTACTCACCTTCTTTAAGGAGACTTATGCCCTGTGAGTCTTGTTTGGAGTTTTTCAAAAGACTAAAAAGTCTTTTACGTGAAAAATCTGACTGAACTTGATCTTGGTCATTATCTGAGGAACTGTTTATGCCGAGGATGCCTTGAAGGTAGTTTTCGTATGACACTTTAATTTGCCTTTTTACTGAGTGTTTGATCTTTAGAAACTTTTTTCTACTGTCTGCAATTTTGGACGTCTTAAACTTTCTGTACAGTTTATCACGCTTTCTCATGTCTCGACGAATGTGGTTAGATATCCATGGAAAGTAGAAGTAAAACAAAGATCAGGAATTGATACAATTAACTTACTCCATCCATAAAAGACACCAAAGGGAAAGAAATACAAACATTAAGCGACCAGACCATAATGGAAACCTAAACAAAGGAAGGCCATATGGAAAGTTACCTTCCCACAAAATGGCCATATGGCCATCCAAAATTAAAAGACACAAGTGATACACACAGTAAGTAACAAACAACAACATAAATAAATCGCCACAGAAGAGCCGCCTTGGAACGGTCAGTGGAAGATTTCCACTGGGGGGCTTAAATCGATTTTACGTGGCCACAATCCTCGCCCTTACTTCCGTCGCGATTTAGACAAATAATTTGTTCAGTCCGCATGAAGGCCTCCTAACTCATCAGTGCAACATCTCCGTGAACACAGAAATCAAAGAACCACAGAGGTGAGACAACGGTGAGGACTCGACAGCAAGAAACCACTGAAATGCTGGAGCAAAAGAAAACCAACAGTTAGACTCCGATGAGCCCGACCAGAGACAGAGCATCAGGCACCAACCAACATTATCTCTTTTATTTTCAATAAGCCTTTACGTTGGAGCCGTCATAAAATCTGAGGCCTGACCCACCGGCGTGCAATTAAAGAGGGAAGCAAAGTTGCCAACCGTGATTGGGTTAACTACCATGCATGCAGTCTGTCGTATAACATCCATGTTGTAGCCAATCTTTTTATATCGAAGAATGATTTTACGAAATTGGGTGCTGAAGTCATTGCGGTTATATATTTTTCTGAATTTATATACTAAGTCACCATACAATTCGGGTTCCGATAGACCTTGTTGCAGAAGAGATTTAAGTCCAATATTGAATTTTGAAATTAAATCAGAATGGCGTCTATAAAATTTTGAAAAGGCTTTGCGTAGTTTATGGTACCGATAACCCTGATTAAGAAGTTTAGCCGTTAATAATTTATTACGAGTGTTGAAATCAGTTACATGACTACACACTCTAGCAAATCGAATTAATTGCGAAATATAAACGCCATAGGATAGATGTAAATCCAAAAACGGGGCCTCGGTATCAGAAGAATTTGCTTTATTTAACTGAAGTTCTAGGGGGTAAATCTGACTGATCGAACCATCAAAATAGGTATTATCAATATTTAATAAATCATCTAAATATCTAGAAGTAGAGCTAAAAGCTTCAATAATTTCAGATTGGTTATCAATGGAAAGCGACAAAATGAAGTCTCTTTCATAACAATACAAGAACAGATCAGCCACAAGAGGTGCGCAATTAGTACCCATCGGAATACCCACAATTTGTCTAAATAACTTAGTACCGAATCTAATATAAATATTGTCAAGTAGAAAGGTGAGGGCATCACACACTTTCTGACATGACCAAAGTGTATAATTCTTATGCTCTTTAGAAGTGAAAAATGCATTTCTGACATTACATGCAAGATAGAGAGAATCTTCTCTGTGAAAAGCCCATTCAATTAAATCATTAAGCTTTTCTTTTATAAGATTATGAGGAAGTGTAGTGTAAAGAGTGGAAAAATCGTAGGTAGACAGACTAGAAGCACGAAACTGTCTAGATTTCAATTTATTTAAAACCTCATTCGAATTTTTATAGACCAAAACAGATTTCTTCCTGATCTTTCAAAGACTTTATCACAATATTTAATTACATGCGTTTTAATAGCAGTAAGACAGGAAGTTAATAATTTAGAAAGTTCAGTGGTAGTGCAAGAACTAGAATTTGCAATAAACCGTGCTTTGTAAGGTTTTTTATGAAGTTTTGGTAACCAGTATAGCGTAGGAAGCTTGTCTTGGCCTTCGTTAACACACACAGCAAACTTGGTGGCTGAAAGACAAACATGTTTATCTACTATAGCTCTCTCTTCAGCCAAAGGCTGAAGTTCATAGGCCTTAGTACCACCAAGCTCCTGCTTAAGCGTGTTAACATAGTGGAGCCGTCACACAACGACGACGTTGTTAGCGGCCTTGTCTGCAGGGGCCAAAACAAACTTCTTATGAAATTCTTGAATACCTAGTTTAAGATGACGTAAAGACGTCTTGGGCTTAGGAGGTAATAAGTTAGTATTTTGAGAATAGAAAGAAATGCGTTTATTCACTAGTCTTAAAATGCTAAGTTTCCAGTCCTTTAGGGCTTTATACTCAACATACTCTCGCTTACACCATCGATTACCGAATTCATTCAAGGAAGCAGCGATTTCATCTCTACATTTACTGAAATCAATTTTAGAAGGAAACCGATATTTCGGTCCTTTAGAAATTATATTCCTTATCCTAGAATCAGGAATAATTTTCAAATTGCGAGTAATTACATGACCAGCAGCAGGATAGCAATACTTGGAGTTTTTACAATTACATGAAACAGGAGTATTAGTATCAATATCAAGATCTGAAACAAGTTTATTGAAATTAAAAATGATAGATCTAACAGGTTTGTTAAATTTATAGCAAATTATAGGTGTTTCAGTATTTTGAAAATAAGCAGGAATGGAAGAAAGCACCGATCTCTCACGGAAGATACTGGGCAAATCTATAAAATCCATACCCTTATTAATGAAGGATATTTTGAAGAAATGACGTTTATGATTAATTTCAGAATCAATGTAAGGATGCTTTTTTGAGCTTAAAAATTTAGCCGGGATGAATTTATTAATGCCATCATGAATTGCATTTTTAAAATCAATCCAAGCTTCATCAACAGTCTTATTTCTTACCTCAGGCATGAATGAGGTGCTGAAGGAAGAGATTAATTGTCTTAAAGCAGAAGTAAAACAAAGATCAGGAATTGATACAATTAACTTACTCCACCCATAAAAGACACCAAAGGGAAAGAAATACAAACATTAAGCGACCAGACCATAATGGAAACCTAAACAAAGGAAGGTTTTCCGTGGGTTTTGTTTTACCACTCTTGGCTTTATGCTGACTGCAGTTTGACTATGTCATGATCTGACAGGCCAGGAAGTATTTGAACAGTATTGATAAGGGTGATATTCGATGTCAGAAAAAGATCCAGGATATTGCCGCATCTGGTGGCCTCCCTGACAGCCTGGGAAAGGCTGAACTCATTTAGAATGTCTATAAATTCCTCATATAAACCTGGATAGTTACATCCAGGCAATATAAGAGGAACATCTTCTTCATCCCAAGACAGCTTGGGGAAGTTCATGTCCCCTAGTACCCACATATTACCTTTTTCTTGGCTGGTAATGTTTAAGGACCTCTTAAGCTCTGCTAGGCTGAATGCATCATTTTCTTTCGGCCTGTAGTATGAGGCAATGAAGAGTGGTCTAGAGCCTACAATGTCGATCCTTACCCAAACTATCTCGCAGCCTGTTTGACAATGAAGCTGTTCGGATGCTAAGATCCCATTCTTTACTAAAATGAATACGCCCCCACCTGTGCCAGATGTGCGATCGCGTCTGAAAATGTTATACCCAAGATCTTTAGGAAGGATCGTGTTAAAATGTTTGTAAAATTAATCCGACGTTAAATAAATATTACTTGACTTGACTTGACTTGACTGTATTGATTATCAAATGAACAAGCTAATTGTCTCTCAACAAGATCCTTTAAACATTCGTTCTTACTGGCTATGACACCGTATAGCGCGCTTAACTGTCTTTTATGAAGTTCTGCTTCCAGAGGTAGAGCACCAAGCAGCATATATATTGCCGCAGTTGATGTACGCTGAGGTAGTGACTGTATATTCCGTAATGTTTGTAGGTGATACTTGGACAACTGGCTCAAATGGGCCCGGGTTAAGCTTAAAACCTCAAGACCATATAGTAAACGTGGCAACACGTATGCTCTATAGATGACATAAGAACTCCCAGCACCGAGACCATTTTCACCGTGGAGTCCAGTATCATTAATGAGTACGACGTTCTTCGCGCTAGATTGAATCTGTCGTTGACATTTATGGCCGATTCATTCTTCCCTGTCCTAATCATTCCAAGATGGACTGCACTCTCCGAAAGGTTTAAAACTGTTTCACCCAGTGACCATTCAAAGTTTTCCTTTAGTTTATAGACTGAAATGTCGACTATATAAACTTAAGGAAAACTTTGAATGGTCACTGGGTGAAACAGTTTTAAACCTTTTTATATGTTGATTTCGTCAAATCCGGCTGATTTCGCGAAATCAAGTTGATTTCGTATATTATACCTACCCGTTTTGTGGCGAAACGACTTTGAATGGTATCGGGTCGTTTCGCCCTGGGTCGTTTCGTCCGTAGGTCGTTTCGCCCTGATTAGGTGGGACGTTTCGCCCATATTTTTTCAAGCTCTATTCATTGAGCTTATGTTTGTTTTTGGTATGTAAATGGATTGATGGGGGTATTGGGAGTTCCGGAAAACATGGTTTTGCCCTCGTTTGGTGCAGCTGGACGACCTTCTGACGGCTTTTACTTCAGGTTTGAGCATCTGCGCTATTACCTTTTTGAGAAAGATATTCGAGCTCACATAAGGTTAACAAGTCTTTGCAATAAAATGGGATTTATGGTTGTGAAAATGACTGTTTATATTTAAAAAATGTGACATATTTTTCTTTATGCTCAAAATATTGATTTTGGATTAGAACCGTCTAATTGTCTATGTTCTAGAATCAGAAATAAGAGAAATAAAGTATATGCAAAAACCCATTTTTCACTGTATAAAGTTGGGTTTAGGGGGGCGTCATTGCATAGACTTGCTAATATGATATTTTATTTACTTATCAGTTGTTCTTTCTGCACAAATAGTGACCTGATATGACTGGTTTCATTATTACGTTAATTGTGTTGACGGGGACGTTAATCCTCCATTTCAACAAACATAATATTTTTAAACAGTGGTGTCTGAATAAAAGTTACCAAAAATGTCACTTAAAGAGTACTAATTAATATTACATATTAAGTGTCATGTGTAAAAAGTTGGTTTAATTTTTATACAGACTCTACTGTAGCTTAACCTTGGTAGGAATAGAAACATAACTTTTTATACTTTCTTATCATTTTTTCCCATAATTTTATGCGTAACAAAACATATTTTTACATTATAAATATATAACAAAGCATAACATGAAACTATAGCATCACATTAACAAGCCCGTGGAATGAACACCCCCTTAACCCCACCTTATATGGCGAAAACTGGGGTTAATTGGGGTATACATTATTTTTGTTATTTCTGCTACAAAACAATGTTGTAGGTACTCGTTTGAGCCGCCTTAACACATGTTCGCAGTATAGATAAGAAAAAATGCCACAGCTTTTCATAAAAAAGTGCAAATAAAAGTAGTCATTTTAGAGATGTGAAAACCTGCACTATGTCGCACGGCTGTGTTATCGTACTGGTCTGTTTAATAGTTTGCATTACGAAAACATGCTTATTTAATAGTGAAAATTCTACCACCAAATAAAAAAATATAAAATGTTCTGATCAAAGATTCTTATATTTTTCATATTTCTGCTCAGGTGCTCGTTAGAAACCGTCCGTCCATCTACACAAGCATCGCTTCATTCATTCATTTCCGTTTGTCCAGCTACCAATACTCTCCATTCATTCATTCATTCATTAACTTATCTATCTCCGTATATTAAAAATGCCGTCCGTTCATCCGTACCAACGCACAACTCCATTCACCCATTTATTCATTCATCCATCTGTCAATTTACTCATCCATTCCGTTTATCACTCCCTTAAAATATAATTGCGGCGAAACAACCCACGGGCGAAACGACTCACGGGCGAAACGACTCACCAGGTAGGGCGAAACGACCCACCCCCAAAATCAGGGCGAAACGACTCAGGGCGAAACGACCCGGCGAAACGACCCAGGGCGAAACGACCCGGAACCCTTTGAATCCTACGGGTTTCATGTTAATAGATCCATGGAGGAAACGTAATTTCGCGATTTATGAATTATGGTATATATATATATATATCAAAGGCGGTATTCGACTGGCTATTTCGTGGTCCACGAACTGAAGCGTGGAGCACGTTTTTGTTCGACTGGGAGATTCGTGAAATTTCGAACAATTTCGTGGAGCACAACGACCACGGTGCGTAAATTTACCGGAAAGGACCAGAAAGGACCTGATTACCGGAAAGGACCGGAAAGGACCCATAATTTTCTATTTTTTTTCCTATTTTTATTATTTTTCTTTATCTTTTTTATTCCTTGCTAGTTATTCTTAAATAAATATTAAATAGCTATAACTACTAAAGTTTTTGATAACCTTTTGGTTATTTATTTATTTATTTCGACCATTAACACCTACTTAATACACGACCAATACATCGTCTTGTCAACACCTTAGATAAATAGATTATCCACACCTATGGTAATACTATTATCCACACTTATGATAATTAGATTATCCACACCTATGATAATTAGATTATCCCCACCTAAGATCAGTCGATCATCCACACCTAAGATAATTAGATTATAAACAAGTGTAATATACTTTAACGACTTTGATCTAGCGGTATCGAATGACGGGCGTTGGCGGTATATTTGAATATGCAATAAAATTTATGAAACAAAATCACCTTTGGGCTGTTCAAAAGTGATCTTTAAAGACATTTTTGAACAGTCCATGATTTATGTCTATACATTATAATTTATAAAATAAGACGACGATGGCCCGGCATTCCCTGCTGGCTGGGCATTTGTGAACAGTCCATGAATAAGACCACCTTCCATGCAAGCACAAAACAGCGGGCCAACGTCGGGCCGATAGCGTTGTCACGTCGTACCGCTATCGGCCCGACGATGGCCCGGCATTCCCTGCTGGCTGGGTTTGGGCTGACCAAAAGTGGTCTTAAAGACATTTTTTAACAGTCACAAAGTTGGTCCTTTTGTAGAAGATATGGGATGGCCGCTCAATCCTTTTCGTGGATTTTTTTCATGCACTGGCTTGTATATAATAATTCCTGTTGTTCATTAAAAATGGATAATGAATATGTTTTACCTATTTACTTATTGTCTTACGAAATGTGCGCCGTCGCCCTCCGAAGATTGAAGATATAGATTTACTGCATATTATGCAGACGCAGAGCTGCAAAACCACAAATGAGTACTTGTCAGCCAAGTCAACACTTTAAAGATCATTTTAAAAAACTGAATACGTGATCCAAATGACTTAAGTTTGACACACTAAGAGCGCCCCCACCCACCGGGAATTGAAGAAATATAAGGACTGCATGATGTTCTAACGCAGAGCAGAGTTTCAAGGACATGAAAACTGGTAAGCCCAGTCAACATTATTAAGGTCATTGAAAACTGAAAACATGTTACAAATGAGGAAACAAATGCGTCCCCGCCCCAGGGCTTGATTAAATATTGGGACTGCATGAAGTTCTTACACAGAGCTCAGGCTAAAACATACATTAGTGCCGGTAAGCCCAGTCAACACTGTTAAGGTCATGTCGCGGCCGGTCAGTCTTGCGATCCACTTTTCTGGTGCTGGGTTATATAGTAAATTCTTTCGACAGAAACTGAAAGCTGCCCTTTCATGACTGGGTGGAACGAAGGGAATGGCTGGTTATTGAAATAATTACTCAAGAGTTTAACAGCTCATTCAACAATATTACGGTCATGTCAACCAGTTCAGTTGACATATCCACACCTTTCCAGGGCCTGTGTATGCATATGTGGTTATGTAGCGTAAAGTCTGTCGCCAGAAGCTGACAACTGCACTTCTTGGCCTAAATAAAAACAGTCAATAATATTTCATGGTCAAACTAGCAAATAGGTATAGATACAGAATATGTACAGACCTTCTGCAATTAAATCCGTTCCACATTAGACTGAGGCAGGCACTGGGCACTCTGATTTCAAAAATCAACTTTTTTATGCAAAAAAAAAAAAAACAAAAAAAAAACATGTAGTATGTGGTTAACGATGAAAGCAGTGTAGTTAGGGTGCATACAATAAAAAATATCATGAAATAGGGAGGAAACTGGGTAGAAACAGGTCCTTTCCGGTCCTTTCCGGTAATCAGGTCCTTTCTGGTCCTTTCCGGTAAATTTACGCACCCCAACGACCACGTTTCAAAAAGAGCGTGAAATCAGTCACGTGACTGAATTAATACGCCTGGACATAGAAAAGTATATGGCGTGCCGTTTTACTATTTAATACAATTTCGAGATATCTATAATTTTACGAGATATAAGACATACTTGTAAAGAGATAAAAATATAAGTAACTGGCTTATAATTTAATGGCATTGGCGGTATTCGACTGGTAGGTTTCGTGAAATTTCCGTGAAATTCCACGTAGGAGTGTGGTTCCTAGTTGTAATAGCTGGTCACATTGTCCAATCAAATATTTTATTTGCGTATAGCTCATAAGCGACCGTGGTGCACGAAAGGTTCGATTTTTCCTTCGAATAGAATCGTGCTCCACGATCGCTTACGTATTTGAAAAATAACTCATATTTGATTGGACCATGTGATCGGCTATTACAAGATAACACCGCACTCCTGCGTGGAATTTCACGAAAATTTCACGAAACTTCCCAGTCGAATATGGCCATTGATCAAGTAATTTCGCATTGACCCAGGTACAGGTCCGAGGTCTGCTGCATTGGCCCGAGGTCTCGAGGCAGTTTTAGAAAGTAACCATAATACACGTTTTATAAACAAATACGAAACTTAAAGCTATTTATTGTGCTTGTCATTTGCAGTTAATATGAAGCAAAGACACAGCTCGGATCTATCTGATTATAAATGATTGGCTTGGAGGTGCCTCTTTGCCTTATGACTGTTAGTCATAGCTCTCTCACGGCTGTGTTTCGAAACTGGCTAGGGTCACATGTGAGACGCCAACCGGAGGTCGCGTGGTTTTTCTCCGGGAAGGCCGGCTTCGATTTTCGCCAACCTGTGATCAACGATCGGTTAGATATAAGTGAAATAATCTCAACAAAACAAACAAGGCAACGCAAGCGTAGCATCCCCTCGCAACAGCATACCATTCATCGACATGAAGGTTTGGAGCCTCTACGATGATAGCTGTATATTCTGTCCTGTTCATAAGAGTTTTAAGGTTAAGTCCATTGTGACCTTGACCTCTGACCACTGACCTTGAAAGTCAATACGGTTCATCGTCTCTCCGTGGGGAACATTTATAGAAGGTTTGAAGCTTCTAAGATGATAACTGTGCATAAGGTTTTAAGGTCAAGTCCATTGTGACATTGATCTCCGACCCTTGACCTTGAAAATCAATAGGGTTCATCGTCTTTCCATGGGGAAAATTTGTGGAAGGTTTGAAGCTTCTAAGATGATAACTGTCTTCTATCCTGTTCATAAGGTTTTTAAGGTCAAGTTCATTGTGACCTTGACCTTTGAACCTTGACCTTGAAAATCAATAGCGTTCATCGTCTTTCCATGGGGAATATTTATGGAGGGTTTGAAGCTTCTGTGATGATAAATGTGTCTTCTATCGTGTTCACAATGTTTTAAGGTCAAGTTCATTGTGACCTTGACCTTTGACCTTGAAAAGAAATAGGGTTCATTGACTTTCAATGGGGAAAATTTGTGGAAGGTTTGAAGATTCTAGGATGATCTATTTGTCTTCTATCCTGTTCACAAGTTTTTTAATGTCAAGGCCATTGTAGCGTTGACCTTTTACCCTTGACCTTGAAAATCAATAGGAGGTTTTAGAGATTCCGTTTATGACGCCATTCTTGTGGTGCACACTAATGTCCGGGAATTGTCCGGGAAATGTCCGGGAATTCGCCGGGAAATGTCCGGGAAATTGGAGGTAGTGGTGTGTTGTCGCTAATATCTCCACTTCGGGTTGTCAGATATTAATTAAATTAGTATCAAATAAGATTTTTAGCTCTATTATAAAAGTTAAAAAAAGAATAATTTACTTTTTTAACGTTTTAGGGGTCCATTTTTTAAGTTAATTTGTCCGGGAAATTCTCGAATTTTGTCCTGGATGTTGGGGTATTGATGCGTTAACCCTAATATCTCGACTTAAGGTGGTCAGAAATTAATAAAATTAGTATCAAATAAAAATTTTAGCTCAATTTAAAAAGATAGTTAAAAAATATTTTTCATTTTGAATATTTTAGGGGTCCATTTCTGAAGTTAATTTGTCCGGGAAATTCCCGAATGTGTCCTGGATCTTGCGGTAGTTGTGCGTTTTCATAATATCTCGGTTTGTGGTGATCACTTATTGATAACAATTGATATATGTTAAAATTTTAAGTTCAATTCTAAAAAAAATATAAAAAAATCTCTTTATACACCTCAATGAGGCAGTTCTAATGAGTACCCACAACCCGGATTGTATCCAGAATGCCGGGGTATTGGTTCGTTTTCCTTAATATATCGACTTGTGAGAACGAAAGAAAGACTGCACACCCCTTGTAAATCCTACTTTTCTCTGTATAAAGTTGGATTTACATGGGTTTCCATTACACAGCTTTCTATGATGTCACACATGTTGCTGTTCATAAGACGGACACTGCCATTGATTTGATGATGAATTCAGACCTAAACATATTCTATAAAACCAAACTTTGCACTTACGATTTTCACAACAAATCATGTTATCAATATACTCAGGCATTTTGCAGAATCACCAGACTGGAATTTTTACGATTTTACAAGTGAATGAATGAAGTCTTTCTACTATTTCAATCCAGGCAAGCAGCACACGCCAACCGTTGTTATTATGAGTTAAAGCAATTAACTTAACAAATTTTTAATCTCGTTAGAAAATTAATGGCCCGTAAAATCGCTCAAAGTCCGTACACCTAATTCATCGTCATGAAGAAATGGATGCGCTTAAATTTCGTTGTTTAAGCAAACAGTATAGAACCAGATCAGATGTCGCATTTTGCGCCGAGATCAGACGCCAAGTTTTGCAGCGTCTGAGCATCATGGTCCGTCAAATCAGTCAAAGTCCGTACATCTAATTCATTGCCAGCAAGAAATGGATGCGGTTAAATTTCGTCGTTGATTAAGCAAACAGTGTAGACCGAGATCAGACGTCGCACTTAGCTGCCCAGATCAGACGCCAAGGTTTGCGCAGCTACTGATCATAATGGTCCGTCAAAGTCAGTACACCTAATTCATTGCTAGCAAGAAATGGATGCGGTTAAATTTCCTCGTTGTTCAAACAAATAGTGTAGACCCAGATCAGATGTAGCATTTTGCGGCCCAGATCAGACGACACGTTTTGCAGCGTCTGGTCATTTGAGTCTACAATGTTTGACTATGTCCCACAAATGGGACGCTAGGCATATATGGATTAAATATCTGGGTTAAATATCTGATCTGCCAGTGGATCTACACTATCTGCCAATGTCCCACTAGTGGGACTCAAGGCATATATGGGTTAAACCTTTGATCAAGATCTACACTGTTTGCCAATGGCCCAACAATGGGGCGCTAGGCATATATGTGTTAAACCATTGACCAAGTTCTGCACTGATTGCCGTAATTAAAGATTCTTTGAGATCTTCTATAAATTAGTCGTGTTGTGTGCACACATTAGAACTGCCTCAATGAGGTGTATGAAAAGATTTTTTTTATAGTCTTTTAGAACTGAACTTTAATTTTAATACATATCAATCTTTATCAATAAGTGATCACCACAAACAGAGATACTATGAAAATTCACAACTACCCCAACATCCAGGACACAACCGGGAATTTCCCGGACAAATTAACTTCAGAAATGGACCCCTAAAATATTCAAAATGAAAAATATCTTTTAATACTCTTTTAGAATGGAGCTAAAAATTTTATTTGATACTAATTTTATTAATTTCTGACCACCCGAAGTTGAGATATTAGGATTAACGCACCACTACCCCAAAATCCAGGACAAAATCCGAGAATTTCCCGGACAAATTAACTAAATATAGGGACCCCTAAAACATTTAAAAAGTAAATTATTTTTTAATAATCTTTTAGAATGGAGCTTAAAATTTTATTTGATACTAATTTAATTAATTTCTGACCACCCGAAGTGGAGATATTAGGGATAACGCATCACTACCCCCCATTTCCCGGACAATTCCCAGCGATTTCCCGGACAATTCCCGGACATTAGTGTTCGCCCATTCTTGTGCATGCGCAAAACACTGGCCGTCAATTGAAACGGCCATCGCTATTCAAATGTATTGGCGGAACTTAAAATGCTAACAATATTCATACATTTTGAGAGAAAATATACCCGTTTACATTGAAATAATGCCTCGAGAAGGAAAGAATGATATTTTGCTTTTATTACTGAAATTCATTTATCCCGGATCCGTTTGTTAATGACGAAAATCTCTTCGTGAATGACCCATGTCAATGGCTTACGAAAGCTTACTTACAAAATAGGTTTTTACGTAACTTTTCGTTATTCGCTATCCAAGTATAGCTATCACATACGGACAGGACTTCTATCTATCTATCTATCTATCTATCTATCTATCTATCTATCTATCTATCTATCTATCTATCTATCTATCTATCTATCTATCTATCTATCTATCTGTCATCTATCTATCTGTCTGTCTGTCTGTCTGTCTATCTGTCTGTCTATTGAGAAAACTGTCCAACGATCTGTCTACATGTGCAATTACAAAAATGTCCAACGATCTGTCTACATGTGCAATTACAAAAATGTCCAACGATCTGTCTACATGTGCAATTACAAAAATGTCCAACGATCTGTCTACATGTACAATTACAAAAATGTCCAACGATCTGTCTACATGTGCAGTTTTAATAAATTGAAGATTCCTGTGGACAGACAACGTTTGTTTTGGTTTAAACAATATTTTATTTCAAGCAAACATCATGTACACACACACACAGAGAGAGAGAGAGAGAGAGAGAGAGAGAGAGAGAGAGAGAGAGAGAGAGAGAGAGAGAGAGAGAGAGGTTTGACTGAGAAACTGACAGTAGACAGACAGACGACAGACAGACCGACTGACTGAATGACTGACTAACAGATGAACGGACGGACAGTTAGACATAAAAATAAACTGATACCGACAGTAGAAAACAACTAATGAGTGAACTGACAGACGGGCGTCGAGTCAACGTTGGTTCGACGTCATGCCGTCGACACCAACTCAAACTCACTTCAACGTCACATGGCCGTTGAGAGAGAGAGAGAGAGAGAGAGAGAGAGAGAGAGAGAGAGAGAGGTTTGACTGACAAACTGACAGACGACAGACCGACCGACTGACTGAATGAATAACTAACAGACGTAAGGACGAACAGACAGAAAAATAAACATACTGACAGTCGAAAAAAAGCTAATGAGTGGACTGAAAGACTGTCGTCGAGAAAACGTTGACTCGACGACATGCCGTCGACACCCACTCCAACTCACGTCAATGTCAAGTGACCGTTGAGATGAGAGAGGTTTGACTGATCCGTGTATCCAAGAAGATATTGTGGAGCTAAGCTAATAAGCCATTAATCCTTTTTGTACCAAATAATGGAATCTTCCGCCTTATATTTAGCAGGAGTCTATTTCAAAATGTAGGCGTGTCAGGTTGTGTTTTCTTCAAAATTTGTTTCGAAATTGGCTTGACTTTTGCAAACAGTGTAGACCCTGATCTGGGCCTGCACGGTTTGCCAGGGTACCCGTTTTGGGGTTCCTGGTAATGTAAGGGCTGGGCAGGTTGATCTACCTGATTTTACTGTAAAATCTTGCACTTGCGAAGGAGTGTTTCATTCTCATGCACTGAAAGGGTGTTCTACGTTTGTTATGAATTTAATGTTCCAATCCCACTGAGTCTTGATGGGTCCGAGCACTGGGCAAATGACATCTTATTAAGCAATATTATATTGTATTATCGCCAACGCAACGTTCTGACGTTTCATCGACGTTGCAAAGTCAAATTCAGTGCATCGCTTTGATGTTTGTTTGATGTAGACACGACGTTGTTGACACGTTACATGTCGGTTGACGTGGAAACTGTAATTTACATTTACCTACGCTCGCTAAGTGTTGGTACGCTGAGAGAGAGAGAGAGAGAGAGAGAGAGAGAGAGAGAGAGAGAGAGAGAGAGAGAAAGAGAGAGAGAGAGAGGACCCTATTGGGTCGTTTGTACAATATATCTTGAAGAGCAGTTAATTAAAACATAAGACTAGGGATTTGCCATCATGAAAAATACGCATATGCGATTTTGACCCCCTCAAACCCCACTTTTATATAGTAATACTGGGGTTTACAGGGGTAAACATTATTTTTCTTATTCCTGTTTGTGGGTACTCGATAGAACCGCCTCAAAACATAGATTGTGGGTACTCGATAGAACCGCCCGTACCTAATGCACAAAATGATTCAATCTCGTAGAGGCGGTTCTATCGAGTCCCCGCAATCTATGTTTCGAGCAGAAATAAAAAAAAATATCACAATTTTTCATCTTAAAATTCCCCCCCCCCCAACCGAAAAATTGATAATATAGTTGTATAGGCATGTTTTCGTAATGCGAAATTTCACACCTGGTAGCATATCGGTGTTTGTCCCATTATCTTACATTAGAAGTCGTCAAAAGTTAAATTTACGCTGTAATTAACACTTTATCTGTCCCACTGCCTTGAAGCATATACGTCGTTGACGGTCAGGGCTTTTCCCGTTCTATTTTTAGAAGCGGAAGTGCGTCACGAAAAAAGCTCCTATAGGGGTCGTCGTCTTTCCATGGGAAACATTTGTGGAAGGCTGGAAGCTTCTACGTTGAAAACTGTGTCTGCTATCATGTTCACAAGGTTCGGGACAGACACACACACTAACACAAACACACAAACACACACATGGACGCAAGGTACCGATGCTATATCCCCGTCACAACGTTGTTGCGAGGGGATAAAGTGGGGTTGTCAGAAGACAACATAGCTCGCCTATGGTGTCCTAAGTTGAATGAAGGCAAGTTATCAAAAATGAAATTTTAATAACACACTATTTGACCCAAAATGTCGATTTCTTTTCAAAAGAGCCCAACAGATTACAACAATTAAAAGACAACAAGAAAGTGTCCCTATGAACCACTAAACAAGAAATCTCATTTTAGTGCTTGTGTTTCACAAAACAATACAATTTCAGTTTGCTGTTTTTGCCCCTAAAAAGAGCTAAATGACGGCGAACTAATCAGAATGAATTAAATATCATTTTAAAACACTTTTTTTTTTTTTTCAGTTTTTGACCAAAAAATCTACAAACGTGCAAGTGATAATAGCAGTAAATATGTTTAAATAAAAAAAGAAAGAAATAAATAAACATCCACTGTGATTTGAACTCGCGCTCCCCGTTGTGGTGCAAAATTGATCTTTAGAACATAGTCCAGTAGTTTATCCACTGCGCCACGAGATTCGTCGATATGGGTTATTGAATTCAAGCAATATAGAGCGTATATACGAATATATTTGATAATTTGTTTTCTGTTTGTTTGTTTGTTCGATTCGAGGTTTAACGTCCCCGTCAGCACTGTATAGGTCATTGCTTTCTGTGCAACCGAGGGACATACAAGAATGCTAAAATATAAAACAGTCACATTAGTTTTTCATTTTCTTGCTTTACGCATCAAACTGGAAGCACGGATCACATTTGACTGGAACAAAAACGTGGAGCACAATTTTCCACTGCGCATCATGGGCGGAGCTCAGTCGTGCTCCACGAAATGTTTCCAGTCGAATACCGTCAAAGATTTCAGTTCCACAATTGGGGCATGGCTCATCGGTTATAATGCACGAATCCAGGACGTTTCGGTCCTGAGTCGTTTCGGCCGGGTCGTTTCGGCCTGGGTTGGTTCGGCCTAAATTTTGACTTATCTATCCATCTATTTATACTGCAGCAACCCCGTTAAGAGGACTATCGTGCAGGTGTGCGTGGAGAGGTGTCGTGCAAGACAAATAAAAGAAGTAAAAGTGAGACCGTATGGAGGAAAAGTTTATGTTACAGAAGAGAATTTTGTCGGAGGAGGAAAAAAAAGTTGTTTCAAGGTGCGAGAGACGAGGTTTTAATGACGGCCCGTACCAAGCTGTTGGAAGAGGTGGACAAAGCTGGTCACAGTGGCGTCTGAATATTTCTTGCTGGCGAGCTTAAAAGAGTGCAGGCTGCCTAGACAATTCCTCAGCAGTTGTTTTCGTTAGAGACTTACGAGCATAGCAATGCTAACAAAGCAACAATAAATACATGGGTAGGCGCCTTGCGGATATTAATTACAGCCCTAAAGGTTACTGGAGGGGTCTTGAGGTCATAAAGAAGCTGGCTTCTGCGGCTAAGACCTCAGAAGATGTGGCCCGAGCTTGGTTGAAAAAGCAGGCCATCTGGCAGATCTACCTCGCCACCCCGCATCACGTTCCACGACCCAAATTCGACATCACCTAGCCGAACAAGGTCCATCAAGCTGACCTGCTCTTTCTGCCACACGACCGTGTTCCCAAGCACACATACAAATACACCCTTACCGTGGTTGATGTAGCCTCACGCTTCAAAGAAGCTGAGCCTCTGGCCACTAAAGAAGCCAAAGAGGTTAGTGAAGCTTTGTCTCGCATCTACAGGCGAGGCCCGTTGAGGTGACCCAAATTGCTCCAGGTTGACCCCGGTTGGGAGTTCATGGGCTCTGTCAGCCAGCTGTTGGCAAAGCACTCTGTCCAGGTTCGGCGGGGTCGGGTTGACATCCATCGGGACCAGGGCATTGCTGAGCGCTTCAATCGTACCTTGGCTGAGCGGCTCTTTGGGCAACAGTACGCTCAGGAGATGGTGCAGCCTAGTCAGGGGTCTACAGAGTGGGTGAAAAGGTTGCCTGCCGTTGTGGCAGCCTTGAATGGCGAGGTCACCCGACTGAGCGGCAAAAAGCCCTCTGAGGCCATAAGGGTGCGATCAGTGACACAAAAGCCCTCCTCTGTAGTTCCTGGTGGTCCTTTTGGTCTCGAGGAGACAAAAATCCCCTCCGGTGTCGGCGTTCGCTTTTTGTACCAGCCTGGCGAGCTTGAAGGGAGGCGCTGGCGAGCGACTGATCTCATATGGTCCCTGGATGTGCACCGGCTCGGGCGCACAGTGGCCAAGCCCAACAAGCCTGTGGTGTATTGCAGGATGGACCTCAGCGCGGTTTTGTGCGCGAAGAACTTCTTGTTGTGCCTCGCGACACTGAGCTTCCTCTGGATGGGGTTCTCAAGCGCTGAGCTCGAATCAATCCACCGGGGTGACGATTTATCCATTTGGTTTACGTCCTACTTCAGAAGTCCTTGGTCTCGGAGCTTTCTCCTGCGGTATCTCGAGGTTCTGGGGGGTCTGTAGTTGCTGGCTTAGCGAACACCCCACAGACAATTGCTATGGAGAGAGACAAGTATACCCATCTTTCAGCCATATCCACCAGTTTCTCTACTACCGAGGGGTTCAGCGGCTCAACCTCATATCCGTCTATAGCGGAAGACACATCCACCAACACATCTGCGGCCTGCTCTGTGAGAGATTTGATCGACTTTAGGTTGTCGTACAGCAGGGTATAGAAGGTTCCGATGGAATTTCCATTATTCTCGGAGATCACATTGCCTCTGCTCGCCGCCTCGTGCCGCTTCAGAGTGTCAATTATCTCCGTCAACGAAATCGACACCTTCTCTGTGGTGGTTTCAAACCGACTCAGGCTTTTCTTTAGGAGCTCATAGAATTCGTTGATGATCCGCCCATTTGCCGGCTTGGCTTGTCCTCTGCTATCGCGTAGCAATAATCGTAGATTGTCGACGACGCTCTCCTCTCTTTCTGCCTTCTCTGTTGCGGCATTGGGTGTCTCCTCCTCCTCTGTTGCGGCATTGGATGTCTCCTCCTCTGCCCAGAGCATCTGAACCCTCGCAGCGCCGACGCCGAACTGCTTCTTCACCCTACTCACAGGCGCCTTATCTCGCAGTGCCTTGATTTCCTGGATATCCTCCTGGGTTAGAACTCTCTTGGGAGCCATCGTTTATCCTATGATTTCAGAGTTCTTTAGATGGACCGCCCCAGTTCCTCAACGAACGGGTCCATCTCTTGTTGTGTGATGTAATCTTTGTAACCATAAGCCTGATGTCAAATACAAATCAAAAATGAGTTCCTTTAAGAGCAATGAAAACATTCATAAGAAAGAAGATGGGTCATACTATGAAGTCAACTCCGTTTTCTGCGATCCAACGCTTGGAATCGAATGGCGACAGTGACACCTTGTTGAGATGCTGTCCGTAGATGCGATGGCACTCTGACCTAAGAACATCCATGCCATGGTGGAAGGTTTGCTTCTCAAAGAGAGCCTCTTTGAACTGACCATGCCTGATTGCTTCTTGACAGTTGCTTTTCTCACACCCTTGGCCTTCTTGATGTTCTTTCTTTCCAGATGCCTGGAGGATGGAGTACATCTTCGGCCACAGGCCCACATATTCAGCGATTGACTTCCCGGCGCACTCGTCCTTCATCTTTTCGAGAACCTTCTTGTTCTCTGTGCTGTGCAGCGCGTGGCCTTTCGGATAGTCGGACGTGTTGTAGATGCCCTGGTGCTTGGCCATGTCCTCATAGACATCCTCTGTCTCGATTTTCAAGAGCAGGCTGTCGGTGTCCGTGTAGAGGAGCTGGCAGCGGTCTTCGTACTGCCTCTGGAGCCGTTTGTAATAGAAATCGTACATCAGGGGTTTTGAAAGGTCCAGAATGCTCATACCTACGTAAAGCGGGCGATTGAGCACTAGACGGCTCTTTTGCATCTGGACTGCTGCAAGATCATCATCGAAGATGTTGGCTCTGGCAAAGGCTGGGCTGGCGATGAGATGCCTGAGATTATCTTCCTCGTTGGCGCGGACACACCTGCGGAGTTTCTCCATCATCTCGCCGAAGACCGAATTGTTCATGAGCTTGTAGAGATCCTTCTCAAAGTCACTGGTGGCCTTCTTCTGGAGCTCAGTATTCATCCGGATGCAGGGCACCATCCAGGGGCTCTGCTGGAACCGGAGGGCACGATGAATCTTGGTCAGACGCACACCCAGAGACATGTATAGCTGGAGATTCCGATAGTGGAGCACGTAACGGTCTTTATTGCAAAGGTTGGGTACCAACTTCTCAACCTCTGTAGGTGCTCCCCCCAAAGCTGCATCGAGAAGTTCGCGTTGGTACTCCGACATCCACTCCTTCTTGACCACTAGGCGCTCTGGTGCTAGAGGATAGGCATTGTGTGCCTTGTGCAGCTCTGCTGGATATTCCATATCTACCTCTAGGATATAGCCCTCTTCATTGTCTACGGGTAGTTCTGCAATGGTTTCTGCGAGTCCCGATGCATCGACCCACTGGAAGTCTCTGATGGAGAGGGCCTGGCTCATAGCCCATCCATAGAGATTGTTCGCATCGAGATATAAGATATGGCTACTGGGTTGGTTCTTCTGTGGCGGTTTATTTATGTTGTTGTTTGTTGCTTACTGTGTGTGTCGCTTGTGTCTTTTTATTTTGGATAGCCATATGGCCATTTTGTGGGAAAGTAACCGTCCTTGTGGCCTTCCTTTGTTTAGGTTTCCATTACGGTCTGGTCGCTTAATGTTTGTGTTTCTTTCCCTTTGGTGTCTTTGATGGGTTGAGAAAGTTAATTGTATCGATTCCTGATCTTTGTTTTACTTCTACTTTTCTGGGTCATAATCCTCGACCTGAGGATTGTTGGCATTGGCATACCGTTTTGATGCCATCGAGATACATCCGCGCATCCCCTTCTCGACAAACAGGTGTTGGTCGTAGTCTGTAAGCAGCTCGAGCTCCACTCCTGTCTTTTTAGGAGGGCGTCCCATAAAAGCCCGGGACTTGTGTAGTAGTGCGCTGGGTCTAAGCCATACTACGTCAGGCAGATCTTTCGGAATTCCTCAAAGACATCTGCCAGCAGAAGAACATCTGTGCGATTGTAGAGGTCGTGGTAGTCCCCCAGGGTCTTACACCCACAGACCTCCCATACTATATACGCGTGGGCGTAGTCGTAGTCGCTGATGTGCTCGTCGGTAAGCCTGCTGTAGAATAGCTTTATTGTGGGGAGCTTGGTCTCGGCGAAACGGTCCCAGGAGTCCATATACTCGCAGGGGTAGACGGCCTTCCGGGTCAAGAGCTGGAGCTTCTGACGGTTTGGTTCGTATTGGGACGTGATCTTGAAAGACTCTGGCTGGTTTAACGCCACCAGTTTGTCGAGGGAAGCGAGCAAGAACTGGGCGCTATCGATGAAACGGAGCTGCCCGAGAGAGAATGAGATGTATTTTTCTGTGTTGTTGGGGATGCAGGAGACTCTGCCTTCGACCCTCGAGATGGCCTGCATGACCAGGTGGGAGTCGTACCCTCTGTGGTAGTGGAACACCACAGGAATAACGGTGGTCTTTGGGCTAAGCCTCAGCTTAAGGTTGCAGGCTTTGTGAGCTGCCCCTCGATATTTACCTGTGATATGACAGTGGTCGCGGACAGAGTCATCATCTAGCGGTTTTTCGCATATATAGCAAATCGCGGCATTGTTATGGGCTCGACAGTCATTTTGTGTCATCCTTATGTTTTTAGGGTTGGCTAGCACGCTCTTAATCACGCACTCCTCCTCCTGGAGTGATTTTAAGAAGTGCTCTGCTGCATTTGGGCCGCGATACTCGACAGGCGGATTTGTTGTTCCATCACACCGCACCACGATATAGCAGTAGCTGCAAGCCTCATGTTGTTGTGTTCTTTGGGTGTTGCTTTTTGTAGGATCTTGTTCGGGTCCCTCGATCTTGGTGGTGAGGGCTTAAAAATCCGCATAGATGACGAAGGGGGTTGGTTGTTGCTAGTAGTAATTCTGGAAGGTGAGCTTGTTCTTACCCTATTTTGGCATCTCCACTCGGACAGCCGTCTGGCCGATGCCTTCGCACTCGAGCTTGTGGGCCCCCAGTAGGTCTTCTCTCTTGTAACCATGAAGACAGCGCTCACAGAAATACTTGCGCTCACGGTGCTTGCTCTGGTTGTGTAGGAGGCGGTTGAAGTTTTTTATCCAGGTGCAGTGGAAGCGATTTTCATTCGCACTGATCAGCAGCATATTGATCCTTGGTGTCTCTTGTGGTTGTGTGCTTAGAGGGACGGAGATGCCCCTTTCCCAGCCAAAGACATTGATGACTAGGTTGTTCTGCCACTCCACATTAAAGAGCTGAGAGATGGATGTGGGACTATCAATCCCTTCGAAGTTCAGACCATCATTGGTAGGATACCAACATAGTCTCTCTGGGTGATATGGTGGTGGCGGATTTGCCTGAGTCACTCGGAGGTCCATCGAAAGCAGTCTTGGTCCTTCTTGTTTATGTTAACCAGTGCCTTCTTATATCTTAATTCTGCTGGGAGTGGAATGTAGGACCTACCCCGAAGAGGCTGATATCTGGCAATGTCCAGCCAAAGGGTCTGTACCTGATCTACAACCCAGCCAGACCCTCTCTGTGTCCACTTTTCGAGTGTTTCCCGGATCTGTGGGAAGGTTTTAGCGAGAGCCCCCATTGATTTTGCTGGCCTGGAGAAGGGCCTCCTGTTTGTGGCGCAGTTTGGGGGTTGTGTACTCCTCACTACCGTCTGGTTTGTCCTTCCGAAGCTGAATCTTGAGAGCCAACTGGAATTTCACACCACCCAGCGCCTCGATCTCTTCCTCGAGCTTGCTACTGATCTGGGGAACTACAGCCTCGAGGAAAGTCCCGGGGTCTGTACTATGAGGAATATTGGCAGGCACGTCCATCTGCCAGCCCCCAAGAAGTCGCCAATGACCCATGGGGTCTGCCTGAAGACTAGCTGTTGCCAAGAAGATGTAAACAAATCCAGGATCTCATCCTGATATTCCTTGACGGATCTAAGGACTTTCTCACGGGAGATAGGGTCAAATTCCTCTTCGATGGCTTTTCTCTTTGCGGCCTTCATTTTGCGTGGTGGTGGGATAGGTTGATATTTTCAGGCTGTAAGGGTTTTAACAGGCGCCCTTTGACAGAGTCTGGGATAGGCTCATCCAAGATGTTTTGTTTGAGAGTCGAATAATCTTCAGATATTTCTGCCAGTACCTTCGCTACGAATTCATCCATAATAGCTATATCTTCATATACCTATGTGTTGATATTTCTCTAATTGATATTTCTCTAATAGCTATAATTCATAATACCTACGTATTGGTATTTCTCTAACAGTTATACTTCATATACATATGTGTTGATATTTCTCTAACTGAAATTTATCCTGGAAAGTCGTCTCGCTTCATTTTGGAAACTTTTAGCATAGTGCTTCTTATGGTAGTACTGATTATAGGCGGTGGTAGCGCCGCATGGTTTACACAGCTCACGGGGGTCTTCACAGCCACCCCACAACCCGGACAGATCCAGAGACCCCCGCCTCTGGAGAAAACGGCGTTGTGGATACCACAGTAGGTTCTTCGACATCTCCTCCCACAAGCTTCCGTTGTTCCGATCCTGATCCATGCACACTCCCGCATTGTGTTTCTGGAATTAGCAGTGTTGTGGGCAGCACAGTAGATTCCTCTACATCTCTTCCCAAAAACTTCATTTGTTCTGACCTTGATCCAAGCACACTCCTGAATTGTTTTATCTTTATATATAAATATTGTTTAAATCATCGACCACCTTATCAGTCAGCTGCCCCCCCCCCCCCCCATGGCTCGCAGGAATTGAGTCTATTTACGCGAACCCTTCATGGTGTTCTCCACATTCTTGGCAGATTCATATAAAGGTCGATGGCTCGTCTGCGGCGCCGATCTGAACCTGGCGGTACGTATGGTTTCGTCTGTGGCAACGGGGACAGGCGAAGAGGGTGGAAGTTTTTTCTAAGACTTTTTGGCTAAGACGGCACGTTACCTCGTCGCGTTCGATCTTCCCGGCCAGGGGACACAGCTCAGTTGCCGTCATATCACCAAAAACATCCGGAAGCAAATCCCCTGCGGCAAGCCTATCTAGGGCCCACCCTCCACCCGCTACCTTGCTCAGTATTGTGCCTATGGGGTCAATGTTGGCCAGGACGGTGCCACAGCGGGCGCTGTAGATATTCACGAACATCGGACAGTCTCACTGGCGGTTGTAAGCGCCGGCTGATTCCGCACACCGGATAATCGCTGCGTTGTAGCACCCGCGTTAAATTCGTTTGGCGAAATCACGGCTGCGCTGCTCGTCGAAGCGTGGGTCTTGAGCAAGGGCTTTGTAGAATAGATCCCTGTAGCTTTTGCGGGGGTCAATAGGCGCTTGCATTATATTTCTTTATAATCCTTATATTTAAGTATTTCTAAATTATTCGCTATAAAAACCCCTCTGGGGCTGGGGCTGTTGGTTTTTTGTGTTGTAAATCATTTTACACCAGTTTTCAGGGGATTCCCCCGCGATATGCCAGGCAAACACATATTTTATTCTATTGCATCCCCTCTCGGTGGGGCCGACCCGGGGGTGGGCCCCACAGTATTGCAGGTGCGGGGATGAAAAAATTGATTGTCCCAGAACCTCGGCATCCCCACTCGGTGGGCCGACCCGGGGGTGTGCGCCCCCACAGTGTGGGGTTGAGAAAAATTCCCAGAACCCCCCTTGTGTATACTACTAAAGCGGCTTCAGGATGAATAAATTTCAGTAATAAAAACAATATATCATTCGTTCCTTCTCGAGGCATTATTTCAATGCAAACGGATATATTTATCCCCACGTTTTTAAAAAAAAAGTGGGGATATTGTTATCGCCTCCGTCCGTCTGTCCGTCTGTCCGCACCAACGAAACGACATTTAGGGGGCAAAATATTTGGACAGTTTGACACTTAAGTATATATTCGTGAGTCCAAATGGGGTTTATTCCGTTATTTGGGTACTTAAGTGGCAAAAATTCGCTCTTAGGTGGCTTGCCGCTTAAGAGAATTTGCCGCTTAAGTAGTCAATATGCCGACGCCTGTCTGTCTGTCTATCTGTCCGTCTGTCTGTCCGACTATCTCCTCCTAAACCGTTAGCCGGAATTCAACCAAATTTGGTATGCGAGTTGCTTACATGAATGGCTAGCGCAAGAGCACATTTTTTTTGTCCCCGCCCCCAGGGGCCCTGGGGAGGGGTCAAAAGGTCAAATATCAATAAAATTCAATTACAAAGTCAATTTTGAAGATTTTGATGCCAAACTTTGCACATGTACTTAGTTATGAAAAAAGTAAAACATATTGAACGGGATTTTGGCTGTGACCCCTAGGTCACGCCCTGGGGGTCGGACTTGGGAGGGGGGGGTCGGGGGTCAAAATTAAAGTTTTTCAGAACATAGTCATGTTGCATATCTATGCGAAGGGGATAATGGGTAGAATAAACTACAAGTAAAATTTTGACCCTGGGGTCAGATTGGGGCCCTGGGAGAGGGGTCAAAGGGTCAAAATTTAAGTTTTTTGGAACATAGTCATGTGGCATATGAAATTGAAGGGCATGATTAGTAGAATATAATACAGGTAATATTTTGACCATGGAGTCAAATTAGGGCCCAGGGTGAGGGGTTTTCGGTACTTGGCCCCTCTGTAGAAAACGTGGGGATTTGCGATGGCGTGCCATCGACAGTATTCTAGTTTCTCTTAAAATGCCTGAATATTGTTAGCATTTTATGTTCCGCCAATACATTTGAATAGCGATGGCTGTTTCAATTGCATGCGCAAGAATGACGTCATATACGGAATTCCTAAAAACCCCTGTTAGATAGATTTTTTTTTTCAGTAGAGTATCTTTGAATATCAATTATTATTTTATATATTTGGAATATTTTTGCATGGCCTTTCATGTTAGCCCGCCGTTTTTATGATAGCCCAATTAAAGACTTTTTATAGTTCCTTTTCGGTTAGCACCAATGAGGTGGTGTGACTAGGATTTGTATGAAAACAACTTTACTACAATTATCAGGTTGATGTGACTTCATTTTTTTCTTTATCTTTCTTTCTACTGATACGGCGCCGGTCGCATTTGACCATTACCGCAGGTGTACATTGCATACACTCAAGGTTTTATTGCATACACTCAAGGTTTGCAAGATGAAAGCATACACAGTAATCATGGAATTACGATAGGGATCTTTAACCTGCACAGGGGATGGTTCTCCCTACACTCTCCAGTTAACGTCCAAATCCGAAGGACGGTGCACTTTATGACATTCATCAGGGCTGCAAATGATGCCAATGGAGCGTGTTTGGACAGCGAAATTTAATCGCCGCTGCCGGGGATCGAACCCGGTACCTCTAGCATCAGCGGCAAGTGCACTGAGCTAGCACGCTCCATGACTTCATTGTCACATGCACATGCAGCTGAAGGTGCTGACAATTCCTGATGTATGAATGTCATTTGACGTGTCACCAGTAACAATTCTGATTGAGAACAATTCTGAATGCACAATAAAAAAGAAGATTTTTATGCCCCCGCCATTCGAAGAATGGTGGAAAGGGCATATAGGGTTGCCCCTGTCCGTCCGTGCATCCGTGCGTCCGAAACTTAAACGCGGTCAATAACTTCCTTATTTCTTGATCAATTTTAAAATTATTTAGCAGAAATGTTAACCATCATGAGACGACATGTCACATGCAAAACCCAGGTCCGTACCTCCAAGGTCAAGGTCATACTTAGAGGTCAAATGTCCAAAAAAGGGTCCGAAACTTAAAACGCAGTCAATAACTTCCTATATTTCTGGATGGATTTTGAAATTACTTTGAAGAAATGTTTACCATCATGAGACGATGTGTCACATGCAAACCCAGATCCGTAACTAAACGCAGTCAATAACTTTCTTATCTCTGTATCAGAAGCATCAGTGGTGTAGTGGTAAAGATACTCGCCTCATAAACCAGAGATTGTGTGTTCCATCCCGGGCTTCTCCAGACTTTTGGATGAGTCTTTAAACCGAGGTCCCGTCTCCGTATGACCAAAGCTGTTGTGGGACGAAAACATAAACACACAAAGTGCACGAATGTATTGCAATAAATTTGTTTGTTTGATTTAAGATTTAATGTCCTCGTCAACACTGTATAGGTCATTTTGGGGACATTGCTTCCAATTTTGTGTGACTTCTTCCCGACATTGAGAAGAATATGACATTTCAGCCCCTGTCGCCAAATGAAACCAATAGGGTTTATATGCATGGGCGGGCTAACTCGCACCACTTTGCCTGGGCAGACTCATTCTAAGCGGTTTACCAGTACTCGTGTGCGGGTCGGTTTCAGCTCTGCGTGGAAGCATCTTGCAACCCAATCTATTTCTTCAAGTTTGACTGAACATATTTTCCAGGTTTTCAAGGTTGTCTGCCTCCGACAGATGATTGCATGCTTGCTGAAGTCAAACTGGTGGAACGGTCCTGTGATTGTCCACCAGAGATCGTTATTTGCACCTGGAAGACGGCTCAACAGGTCAGCATCTGGAAAAGGACCAAACAGATCAGCATGCAGTTTATGTCATATACACAAAAAGGGATTTTCATCCACCGCATTGAACAAGGGTTCACAGCATACAGAAACTGAACAAAAAAGCAAGATGGATCACGAACAAACTGATTTTATTGAAACTGCAAACCTAAAAGAAGTTACAGATACTACAGATTCAACAGATGTGATAAACACTGCAAGACTAACTGAAGTTACTACAAACTCAATAGAGGTGTTGGACACTACAGCAGTGGTGAAGGATACTACAAACTCAATAGAGGTGTTGCACACTACAAAAGAGATGAAAGACACTACAATACTGATTGGTGTTACAGGTAACACTCACCAGATGGAGATGACAGAGAAAGAAATAGAAGCAACAAAACAGATAGAAAGTTTATCTGAAACTGAAAAGGAAAAACTGGAGACGTTGAAAGCAGAATACTGGTTTAACAGTCATAAACCTTTGGTGAGTACTGAAAGAGCATCATGTTAACGCCACGTTAACCCTTGTCCTGCTGAATATTTAAATGTGCCACACCCTCCACCGATTATCAACCAATCAGACTACTTGATGCAAACTATTGCAATAAATTCACAATCTGAATGACAATGTAGATCCTGATCAGATGGCCATCTGATCTGGATCTACATTGTTTAAAAGAAAAGGCATATCCGGGCTCAGCAGGACAAAGGTTAACAAGTCCTTGAGATGAATACCCTTGTAAACTCCAGTTTATGTAGAAAAATCTACGGCCAGTTGTTGAAAAACTAAAGGTGTCATCTGTTAACATATGGTTAAAAGTTTGATTAATGGATATGGAAAATTTGCCAATATTTTTGCTGAAAAATGTGAGTAGCTTTTGCAAATGCAAAAGCTACCCCTCATTTTTTTCAGCAAAAATACTAGTGTATTAGATATTGTAATGGCTAGAACAGATGACAATTTGACCACTAACATTGTTACAAGCTTTTTGAGCTAACGATGCTTTGAACAACAGGGTCCTGGTGTTTACAAGGGTATGTATTATTTTCTTGAGTATTACGTTATTGTTCGTTTGTTTTGGAGTTTAACGTCCCAGTCAACACTGTTAAGGTCATTTTAGCAAGTCAGTTTACCTATACACACTTTTCCTGGGCAGGCTTATACATGTACATAAGCGTCTAACCAGTAGAGTGCACATTCTTTCGCCAGAAACTGACAACTAGTGGAAGAGAGAGAATAACCTTAGAAAGGTTTCATGATCAATCTCCACGAGAGAATGCTGCCAACCCTGACATGCATCGAACCCGCATCCTCCTGATCACCAGTCAGATGCACAGCTGATTGCGCTACCGACGCTGGCTAGTATTACGTTAACTATATGTCTCCCCACTTTTTTGGGAGACATATTGTTTTCCCCCGGGGGTCTGTCTTTCTCCGCTCTATAACTTGAAAACCGTTCAAGCTATCTTCATAAAACTTCATATAAATATTAATCAACATTAGACGACATGCAGAGCGCAAGAATTATAACTATTGCTTTATACTTTTTTGAGTTATTCTCCTTGGCAGTTTGTTGGTCACAAAATCGTGTATGTATGTATGGGCAAATCATGTTCGGTCAATAACTTTCTTATTTTTAGATGGATTTTTAAAAATTTCTTGGCAGAAATGTTAACCACCATGAGACGATGTGCCGCGCCCATGATCCAGGTCGGTAACCTCAAAGGTAAAGGTCATACTTAGAGGTCAAAGGTAAAAAAAGGTCTTTTTTCATGTTCGGTCAATAACTTTCTTTTTCCTTGATGGATTGTGAAATTACTTGGCACAAATGATAACCATCATGGAATAATTTGTTGTGCGCAAAACCCAGGTCGGTTCCTCCAAGGTCAAGGTCATACTTAGAGGTCAGAGGTCAAAAAAGGGTTTTTTTTCATGTTCGGTCAATAACTTTCTTATTCCTAGATGGATTTTGAAATTACTTGGTTGAAACGTTAACCATCATGAGGAGATGTGTTGTGCACAAGACCCAGGTCGGTACCTCCAAGGTCAAGGCCAAACTTAGAGGTCAAATGTAAAAAAGGTCTTTTTTCAAGTCCGGTCAATAACTTCTTTATTTCTGGATGGACTTTTTAAAGTGACCTTGCAGAAATGTTCACCTTCATTAGAAGAGGTGGGGCCTAACACCAAGGTACGTACCTACAAAGTCAAGGTCATACTTACAAGTCAAAGGTCAAAAAGGGACCTTTTTTCGTGTTCTGTCAATAACTTTCTTATTCTTTGATGGATTATGCAATTTAATACTTGGCGGAAATGTTAACCATCATGAGATGATGTGTCGGGCATAAGACCTAAGTCGGTACCTCAAAGGTCAAGGTCATACTAATTCGTGTCCAGTCAATAACTTTCTTATTTCTGGATGCATGGGCTTTTTAAAGTTACTATGCAGAAATGTTCACCTTCGTTTGATGATGTGTTGCACACAAGACCCAGGTCAATACCTCCAATGTCAAGGTCATACTTACAGGTCAAAAAGGGGGAGACATCTGTGTTTTTGTAGAAAAACAAATTCCAGTGTAGATTGCTATTATTTTGGCTGGAAAAATGTGAGTAGTTTTTGCAAATCCTGACAAGTACGCACAGCTGTATACGTTTTTTAGGGAGAAAAAAGGAAAAATTAATTTCCGAATTATCCTTGTTATTAACCGCTTGTCTGAAGCTTGCATTAATATCACAAAAGCGGACCGTCTGAGGTTTTTGTTTTTCTTTTGTTTTCAAAGAAAATAGCGTCCCCGCACATCAGGGCTTGGAGAAAAAAGATTGAGCTGCATGGTGCTTCCCCGCAGAGCTAAATCTGACCAAACTTGAGAACTGGTAAACCACTTAGGTCTAAGCCTGCCCAGGAAAAGTGATGTGAGGTTAACCATTCCTTAAACTATAGCTGTTTCTATGGGGGCAGGGCTTGAGATGTCATTTCATTTCAATTTCGAGTAAAAGTCCCACAAAATCGGAAGCAATGTCTCCAAAATGACCTAAATAGTGTTGACAGGGACACCAAACCTGACCTCAAACAAACAAGCAAATTAAATAAAGTTTGATTATATACACTAAAATTCCGCTATTAAGACCACCTAAAATTAAGACCAATTCTGCTTTAAAAAGCTTTTTTAGAAGGGTGCAGTTATTCTTTCTTCGAATTTCCTGCACACAATGTCCTATGGTCAGGGACCACCTTTGGAACTGTTCAAAAGTGGTCGTAAAGACCACTTTTGAACAGTCCCAAAGGTGGTCTTAATATAGGAATTTTACTGTATTTGCTTCATCTGCTGCTCAGATGATTCGAATCAGATGATGAGAAATGCAAAGCCTGATTTTCTCAGTAAAAGAAGAAAAGAAAATATTTACAAAATATGCTGCATTGGAATTTTGGCCAATGCAGCAGAGTAGAAAAGAAAATCAGATTAAAAATAGATGAAAAAGCAAAAACTGATATTGATTATGACATGTCATTTTTACATTATTAACAGCTAGGTGGGTATTAAGAATGCTGTTTTTTTTTTACCTTAAAAAGTACCCCCGCCCATCGGGGCTTGAAGAAATAGATGGGCTGTATGATGCTTCCACGCAGAGCTGAAATCGACTGCACACGAGTACTGGTAAACTGCTTAGAGAATCTAAGCCTGCCCAGGCAAAGCAGTGTGAGTCTGACTGTCCATGTTAATAAACAACAGGGCTTGAGATGTCATTTCATCTCAATGTCGGGTAAAAGTCCCACAAAATTGGAAGCAACGTCTCTAAAATGACCAATACAGTGTTGACGGGGACGTTAAACCTCAAATCAAACAAACCAAAAACAAAAGGGATGATGCAGGTTTTAAGACAATGATATGAAACATTGCATTACATCCTGGTTCGATAAACAGCTATCATATTTCTTGTCAGGTAGTTTGCCAACTCTGACAGCAGTTTATATTATTAGTTTCGACTATTTCACTTCTTCTCACCTATAGGACTAAGGTAAAGCCAGCCACTTTGAACCGATTCTTGCATAACTATCACCCAGGATTGATAGTTTTGACCGTTCCCCGGTCTCTTTTTATGCCCCGCCATTCAAAAAATGGTGGGGTATTATGTTACACCCTCCGAAGTTTTGAATGTCCATCTGTATGTACGTCCGGCAGTACCCCATAGTTCCGTGTCCGCTCCATAACTCTGATACCGTTTGAGATATTTTCACGAAACTTCACAGATATGTAGAGCACTATCAGACGACGTGCAGAACATACAAACCGTAACTCTGATTTTCCTACTTTTGGAGTTGTTGCCCTTTGGACATTGAACATAGGAATTTCGATCATAGTTTCGTGTCCGCTCTATAACTTCAATACCATTTGAGATTTTCCATGAAACTTCACAGATATGTTGAACACCATGAGACGACGTGCAGAACATATGAACCGTAGCTCTGATTTTCCTACTTCTGGAGTTATTGCCCTTTGAACTTTAAATATAGCTGTTGCTATCAGTTTCGTGTCCGCTCCATAACTCTGATACCATTTGAGATATTTTCACGAAACATCACATATATGTTGAGCACTATCAGACGACGTGCAGAACATATGATCCGTAACTCTGATTTTCCTGCTTTTGGAGTTATTGCCCTTTGACCATTTGAAATAGCCATTTGTGTCTTAGTTTCGTGTCCGCTCCATAACTTCGATACCATTTGAGATATTTCCGTGAAACTTCACAGATATGTAGAGCACCATGAGAGGACGTGCAGAACATATGAACCATAACTCTGATTTTTGGAGTTATTGAACTTTGAATAAAGCTGTTGCTATCCGTTTCGTGTCGGCTCCATAACTCTGATACCATTTTGAGATATTTTCAGGAAACTTCACAGATATGTAGAGCACTATCAGACGACGCACAGAACATATGAACCGTAACTCTGATTTTCCTACTTTTGGAGTTATTGCCCTTTGAACATTGAACATAGCCATTTCTATCGTAGTTTTGTGTCAGCTCTATAACTTCGATACCTTTTAAGATATTTCCACGAAACTTCACAATTATGTAGAACAACATGAGACAACTGGCAGCTAACATATGGACTATAACTCTGATTCTCCTACTTTTGGAGTTATTGCCATTTGAACTTTGGATATAACAGTTGCTATCAGTTTTGAGTCCGCTCCATAACTCTGATACCATTTGAGATGTTTTGACGAAACTTCACAGATATGTAGAGCAACCTGAGACGACATGCAGAACACATGTATCATAACTCTGATTTTCCTACTTTTGGAGTTAACCCCCCTTGAACATTGAACCTAACCACTTCTATCATGTAGTCTGTTTGAAGCACCGTATCTCCTGAACTTAATGACTGATTCTGACCAAACTTGCATGGTTACTTCACTAGGATTTGGGAAAACAACCATTAGGTTTTGTTTCACTGTGATGTGGCACTTGCTTGATGTAATTGTAGTGGTGGGGCATCATGCAGTACTTGCAGTTTTATTTCATGTTCGTGTGCATACTTGCATTGTACTTTAAATAGAGGATCTTACATGAGTGCTCATGTAATATTGAATTTATTAAACGAGTTGAGGTAAAGGGATAAAATGCGAGGCTTTGCCGAGCATGTTATCCCTTTTCCTCAACGAGTTTAATAAATTCAATAATACATGAGCACGAATGCAAGATTCTATTTATCATATGACATTTAAAACGCATTTTATTCACGATTGTTTACAAAAATGACAATATTCCGCCGTTAGTAAACACGACGTCGTTAAGGACGTCGTACATGTAACGTTACGGGACGTATCTAGCTAATTTGCATATTTAATCCACTAGTGGATTATCGAAAATATTACATGGCGTTATTACACTCTCAGACGCGACGTCATTTGATAAAATAAATTTTCTAAGTTGACTAAAAGAAAGATATAGCTTTAAGTAAAGTTTAATGCGGTTCTTGATCAAATAGGTTACAAGTATTTGTTGATCATAGAGTTTAAAAGACAACAGTTTCTTTAGCTATGGGGGTGGTTGCGTGAGAAAAAGGTGGCCTTTATCTTGCATCATTGGGGCATCCAAGTGATAGGCAAAACGAAAAGGCATGATCAGGAGTCTATACAATTAACCCACACTTCCCATCAGAGACACCAAAGGGAAAGAAACACAAACATATAATAACTAGACCCTAATGGAAACATCACCAGCGGAAAGTCGGAAGGACATTGCCTTCACTTCTATTTTCCCACAAATTGGCCAATTGGCTATCCAAAACAAAAATATATGTGATACACACACTCAAAGATTAACCATAACAAAATTAAACCGCGACAGAAGAACCACCTTGGAACAGTCAGTGAAAAAAATTTCACTGTGGTGGGATGGGGGGCGGGGCTTAAATGGATTTTACGCGGCCGCAATCCTTGCCCTTCCATCGCGATTTAGACAAATAATTTGTTCAGTCCGCATGAAGGCTTCCTAACTTATCAGTGCAACGTTTCCGAGAACACACAAATCAAACAACCGCCCAGATGAAACAGTGGTGAGGACTCGACAGCAAGAAATAAACGAAAGGCTGGAGCAAAAGAAAACCAACTGTTTGACTCTGATGGACCCGACCAGAGACAGAGCATCAGGTACCAACCAGCGTTACATAAAATTAAATTTTAATTCTAAGTAAAATAGAAGTGAAGGTAATGAAACTGTCATAGAATCCGAGGCCTGACCCACTGGTGTGCACTTAAAGAGGGAAGCAAAGTTAAAGGCATTTATTCTTGATTATTGAGGACTATCATTTCATTACATAATACATTTAATATGTAGCCCTCAGTGCTCACTGAAGAGAAGTCCTCTGTCTTCAACAGGTAAAGGTCCTCCTTGGGAAAAATCAATAGTTCACTAACTGTTGACTACAATCTTTATTTTTGATTTCCCCTTAAGTGCCTCAGTCAGGGGATGCAACAAGAGCTACTAATCACCCTATTTAGGGCCTCCTTTGATCTTCTATAGACAGTATATCACAAGGGGCAATAAAACAATTATGAACACACGGTGTGTCTTACTGATACAAGAATAAATGCCTTTAACAACCATGATTGGGTGAACTACCATGCATGCAGTCTGTCATATAACATTTATGTTTTACCTAATCTTTTTATATCGAAGAATGATTTTACAAAATTGGGTAGTCTACTGAAGTCATTACAAATATATATTTTTTTCTGAATTTATACTCCCCCCCCCCCCCCCCCCCCGCACTCATTTTGGCTCCAGTACTGAACATAATAGCCACGAAAACTAAAAAATGAATAACCTTTAAAATGACTTGTACTACTAAATACTCTTATTTTGAAACAGAAATTATTCTTGGGTCACTGTCAACCAAAATGGCTCAAACCATTCACTCCACCTTATATTACCTACCATTTATCTGTAAAATAAGGATCAGATGAGCGATCCAGGGCCATTATGGTCCTCTTGTTTCTCTTTCTCTGGAAGTCGACAAAAATGATCCACAAGGGTTGAAGTGTCGTTAAACCCCAATCAGTCAATCAATTAACCAAAATATGCATTGTATAAAATCTGCAGTTCCTAGAGACTTCAATCAGCCTTTGGTGTTGAAGCCATTGAAATTACATAGAGGACCTTACGTGAGTATTCATGTATTGAACTTATTAAACGAATTGAAGAAAAGGGATAAAATGTGAGGCTTTTCTTCTTCATCATCATCTTCTTTCTTATGAATGTTTTCATTGCTCTTAAAGGAACTCATTTTTTATTTTTATTTGCCGAGCATTTTATCCCTTTTCTTCAACGAGTTAAATAAATGATTGACTTAGAGGATCTTACATGAGTGTTCATTTATTTTTGAATTTATTCAACTCGTTGAGGAAAAGGGATAAAATGCGAGGCTTTGTTTTGGTTTCCTTTGTTTAGGTTTCCATTATGGTCTGGTCGCTTAATGTTTGTGTTTCTTTCCCTTTGGTGTCTTTGATGGGTGGAGTAAGTTAATTGTATCGATTCCTGATCTTTGTTTTACTTCTACTTTGAGGAAAAGGGATAAAATGCGAGGCTGTGCCGAGCATTTTATCCCTTTTCTTCAACGAGTTCAATAAATGATTGATTAAAAGGATCTTCCATGACTGCTCAGTGTATTATTGAATTTATTAAACAAGTTGAAGAAAAGGGATAAAATGCGAGGCTTTGCCAAGCATTTTATCCTTTTCTTCAATGAGTTTTAATAAATTCCATAATACATGAGCACGAATGCAAGAATCTGTTTATCATCATATGACATTTATTTTAAAAAACATTTATTCATGATTGTTTAATAAATATGTCAATAGTCCGCCAATAGTAAACGCGACGTCATAAAGCATGTTATATATGTAACCTTATCGGCATATTAACTGATTTGCATATTTAATCCACTAGTGGATTATCGTATTTATTACATGGCCTTATTACATTCTCAGACGCGACGTCATATGATAAACTGTATTTATTTACCAGGACAATAAATCAATAAAGATTGATTTTGGAAACACACACATGTATGCACGCATACACACAAAGAGAAAAAAAAAACAAAAAAAAAAAAAAAAAACAAGAAAGCTACCTTGGCTTGACAAGCTAGTTTTGGCCTATTGGGTCTGATCAGTGACTACCTGATCATTCTCTTCCTCCTGCTGATTCAAGAAGGGTAGTTGTCAGTTTGTCTTATTGTAGGCTTTATTGAGAGCTGGCTCAGTTACAATGGAGCACAGATCAGAGGGCCAACGTCGGGCTGACACTGATACAATTTTGAGAAGTCTTACCAAAGTCGATTCAACGTCGGCCCGCTATTGTTTGTTGGCTAAAATATGCTATCCTGTTCTTTTCCAGATGCCAAGAGAAATGACAAACAGTGATTGGCTTGCGATGATGAAGATAGATAGTTACTATCATCGGCTGTATTTGTATCGTAAACTCGCACGGAAAGAAATAAAGAAAGAAGAGAAAAAGCAAAGGAAGGAAAAACAAGAACAAGACAGACTGAGAAGACTAGAATCAGTGAGTGAAGAGAAACAGCATACAAATAGTGATAGTAGAAATTTTATAGAAGAGAAGTGGAAAAGGAGAACTTGGCAAAATCAGTACCATAATCAACGTATAAAATATGATGACAATGTGAAGAGAATAGCGGGCTGTCAGTCGTTGATGTATGGAAGCCCACTTGTGTTTGATCTTGCTTCACAGAAACACCATATTAAAGAAGCCTGTGTCCTGGCCAACGCTGTTAGATACTGCTATGCTATAAATATCAAACATTCTGAGCCATTTCATCTTCATTTGACAGGAGTTCTTGAGGATGGATATTTCTCCGAATATTTTGATAAAAATCTTTTCATTGATGTTCATAATGAAGATATCTGTGATATTTTTCCTGTTGAGAGACTGGTTTATCTTACACCTCACAGTGACACACCCCTACAGTATAACACAGATGATATCTTTGTTCTTGGTGCTTCTTCAATTAGGAAGGATTCGAGAGATACGCTGAGTATTGAACATACAAAACAGATGGGAATCAGATCCGCGTGTTTGCCTGTTCACAGCTATATAAGGTAAACAAGCTGGGGCACAGCATATCCTACAACTTACATGTACGCCCAGCTTGTGCATCCATATAGTCTAACCAGAGGCTACTCTCTGCTGATTGAAGGAGCATTTGGCCCTTAGCTATCCTTAGAGCGCACAACCAAGACTCTGATCAGACTGTGCAGATGTGCAGGCTGATGTGAGTCTTCGCTGGGCACACGTCTTATTGTAGGTTTTGTTGTGAGCTGGCTCATACTAGAGGAACTTACACAATTAAATAGAGGATCTTACATGAGTGTTCATGCATTATTTGATTTATTAAATGAGTTGAGGACAAGGGATAAAATGCGAGGCTTCGCCTAGCATTTTACCCCTTTTCCTCTACCTGTTTAATAAATTCAATAATAAATGGGCACGAATGCAAGATTCTGTTATCATATGGCATTTAAAACACATTCAAATCACAATTTCTGTACAAAAAACACTATTCTGCCATTAGTAAACGTGACATCATTAAGGACGTCGTACATGTAACGTTAAGGAGCGTATCTAACTTGCATATTTAATCCACTAGTGGATTGCCGAATTTATAACATAGCGTCATTACATTCTCAGACACAACGTCATATGATTTGTTTGATTTATGGTTTGATTAGGTAATTTTGGAGATGTTGCTTCCAATTTTGCGGGACTTTTACCCGACATTGAGATGACATCTCAAGCCCTGCCGCCCAATGAAAGCAATAAGGTTTTTAAGCATGGACGGTCCGACTCACACCACATTGCCTGGGCAGGTTTAGATCCCCTAAGCAGTTTACCAGTACTCGTGTGTGGGTCGGTTGCAGCTCTGCCTAGAAGGATCGTGCAGCCCATCTATTTCTTCAAGCCCCTTTGGGTGGGGGGGGGGGGGCTGGCGACGTCATATGATAAACCTCTTTATAACACTGTCCATTATTTTATTGGTTTGTATTGAGGAATTACATCTAAGTCAACACTATTTAGGTCATTTTGGAGACATTGCTTCTGATTTTGTGGGACTTTAACTTGTCATTGAGATGAAATGAATTTTGTGGGACTTAAACCTGTCATGTCAAGCCCTACTGCCCAAAGAAACTGCTAGGGTTAAAAAGAAGGTCCAACTGGCACTAGGGCTGGCTAATCCGAGCTGAAAAGATAATTGATTATCAGTCCTGTCATTGTGATCGATAATCAATTAGTAATCGCTAAGGTTTTTGTCATAAATTTACCTGTCTGACTTTTCTCTGAGCATGACTCTTACCATATGTTGCACTTTACCATATGTATATTTGAACAGACAGGCCAAAGCAAACAATGAAGACCCAGATGAGACGCTGCATTCCGTGTAGACCCAGATGAGACGCCGCAGAATGCGGCGTCTCATCTTGGTAAAGTAGAAGTAAAACAAAGATCAGGAATTGATACAATTAACTTACTCCACCCATAAAAGACACCAAAGGGAAAGAAATACAAACATTAAGCGACCAG
Source organism: Lucinisca nassula (assembly GCA_963580285.1). NCBI lineage: Eukaryota > Metazoa > Mollusca > Bivalvia > Lucinida > Lucinidae > Lucinisca > Lucinisca nassula. The sequence continues at coordinate 3,269,704 of OY757015.1, read as the reverse complement.
ACCATAATGGAAACCTAAACAAAGGAAGGCCATAAGGACAGTTACTTTCCCACAAAATGGCCATATGGTCATCCGAAACTAAAAGACACAAGTGATACACACAGTAAGTAACAAACAACAACATAAAATAAATCGCCACAGAAGAGCCGCCTTGGAACGGTCAGTGGAAGATTTCCACTGGGGGGCTTAAATCGATTTTACGTGGCCACAATCCTCGCCCTTACTTCCGTCGCGATTTAGACAAATAATTTGTTCAGTCCGCATGAAGGCCTCCTAACTCATCAGTGCAACATCTCCGTGAACACAAAAATCAAAGAACCACAGAGGTGAGACAACGGTGAGGACTCAACAGCAAGAAACCACTGAAATGCTGGAGCAAAAGAAAACCAACAGTTAGACTCCGATGAGCCCGACCAGAGACAGAGCATCAGGCACCAACCAACATTACCTTGAATTAGATCTCTCTAATTCTCAATAAGCCTTTACGTTGGAGCCGTCATAGAATCTGAGGCCTGACCCACCGGCGTGCAATTAAAGAGGGAAGCAAAGTTGCCAACCGTGATTGGGTTAACTACCATGCATGCAGTCTGTCGTATAATATCCATGTTGTACCCAATCTTTTTATATCGAAGAATGATTTTACGAAATTGGGTACTGAAGTCATTGCGGTTATATATTTTTCTGAATTTAAATACTAAGTCACCATAAAATTCGGGTTCCGATAGACCTTGTTGCAGAAGAGATTTAAGTCCAATATTGAATTTTGAAATTAAATCAGAATGGCGTCTATAAAATTTTGAAAAGGCTTTGCGTAGTTTATGGTACCGATAACCCTGATTAAGGAGTTTAGCCGTTAATAATTTATTACGAGTGTTGGTAAGTCTGCACTGTTTGCCACTCATCCAGCTATTTTAGGCATAACTTTGGATAGTAAATTGTACCTAATATGAAATTAAGGCATTGCCTTCTTTGCGACACCGCATTGTACACTCTTGGTGCAATAGTAGACAATCAAATATTGATTTTTAGATATCTATATATGCAAAGGAATAGTAGATATCATAAAACAAATTTTTAGATATCAAGAAATATATAATTCATATCATTGATTACATTTTATGATATCAAAAGTACTGATAATTATAGATACCAATAATATTAATTATATATATCTATAATTCTTTTATGGATTTCTGTAATTTGATTTATGGATATCTATATTTTGAGTTTTAGATATCTTTAAATTGATTTCTAGATATCTATAATAAAAATATAGGATATCAATATTATTAGATACCTATAACTGGATTTTTAGATATCTATATATGCTAAGGAATTAAAAATATCAAGAAATATATATTTCATATCACTGATTACATTTTATGATATCAAAAATTTTGATAATTAGATAATGTTAATTATACTAGATATCTATAATCTGATTTATAGATATCTATAATAAAATTATAGATATCTTGAAATTGTATTAAATAGTAAAACCATACCCCATAGCAAACAAAGTTTACATGAAGTCTGGCCCAGAAAACTTGCACACTCCATACTTATCAGTTCTGCAGAGTATTCCTTGCTTCTGAAGGATACCCCTTTTTAGGAGATATTCTTTCAGTCCCCACTGATGCAACATTATTAAAAGATACATGTACAAGTAGTGATGATACAAAGAAGTTTATTTGAATTTAACTTTCAAATTCAAAACAGCATAACATTAGGCTAAGACTGTCCACATACTTTATTTAAGAACTTTACCAGGGGTCGCAGGTTCGATCGCGGGCTTCTCCAGACTTTTGGATGAGTCTTTAAACCGAGGTCCCGTCTCCATATGACCTTAGCTGTTGGGGGGATGTAAAACCCGATGGGCCGGGTGAATTGTGAATGTCCAAACAAGTCCGTGTCATCACCATCTACTATTTCACTTTTCTGGCTGTTAAAATATATTAAATGTTAACGCCTAAACTAATCAAAAGCTATTGATCTTTCTTCCATTCTTTATTGTCAGTCAACTGCCCCTGCCCATCGGGCTTGAAGAAATAGATGGGCTGCATGATGCTTCCAGGCGTAGCTGAAACCGACCTGCACACGAGTACTGGTAAACCACTTAGAGGATCTAAGCTTGTCCAGGCAAAGCAGTGCGAGTCTGACTGTCCATGCTTATAAACCCTATTGATTTCATTGGGCGGCAGGGCTTGAGATGTCATTTCATCTCAGTGTCGGCTAAAAGACCCACATAATTTGAAGCAATGTCTTCAGAATGACCTTTACAGTGTTATCAGGGATGTTAAACCTCAAATCAAACAAACAAATTATTGTCAGTCATGATCCAGTGGTTCAAAAACATAGCTGCCATCAAGAAGTTCTAGGCATTAAATAATTCAGTCCTTTTTCTTTCAGTGGGTAGTAGGACCACATAGGCTGTCAGCTGTTAGCTACTGGTGAAAGCAAGGTTCCTCTGTATCAAACTGTATGTGGGTTTTTCCATACTGAACCTGTAATAAAAATTGAAACAGATTTTTAAAACAAGAGGCCCATGGGCCACTATGCTCACCAGAGCTCAGGTGGGCACTGCCCAATGACAGCCATGTATTTTAACATGATATCATTTTAATCTACCAATTATAACGTCTCCCAAATGAACCCCTATATCCAAATGAGCATCCATCTGGACTCAGTATCTAAAACATTAGGCCTTTTAATAAGTAGATGGTGTAGGACATGGACCCAATGGAGCCCTGGTTGGTATCACTAAATGTGTCTTATCATAAGGAATAAGAATATATATGGTGTAGCAGTGGGGATCTGTATACCAGAGTTTTAAGGCCTCTTAAGCTGTGAAGGGGTTGGGGCATGTCCTGTTGATCCCAAGAAAGCCCAGGATTGTTGTCCCTATAAGGACCAAGAATATATATATATATGGTTTATTGGTTGGAATCTGAATGGTTTCCGATATATGAGGCCTTTTTATGACGTGGAGAGGAGAGGAATGGCCCCTGCGACCCCCAAGTGGGTGTGCTATTAATAAGGAACAAGAACATATCTGAACAGTTTCTGAGATATATAGCCTTTTGTGAAGTGGTGGGGTGGGGCAAGGCCCTGGCTTGACCTGGGAGACCTCCAGGTTGACGTCATTCTCAATGAATGTGTCTTAGCATAAGGAACAACAATATACATGTATATGGTTAGAGGTAGGGATCTGTAAGGTTTCCAAGATATTGGGTCTTCATTAATATCTTCGATATTGGGTCTAAATTATTAACTTCCTGTCTTACTGCTATTAAAACGCATGTAATTAAATATTGTGATAAAGTCTTTGAAAGATCAGGAAGAAATCTGTTTTGGTCTATAAAAAAATCGAATGAGGTTTTAAATAAATTGAAATCCAGACATTTTCGTGCTTCTAGTCTGTCTACTTACGATTTTTCCACTCTTTACACTACTCTTCCTCATAATCTTATAAAAGAAAAGCTTAATGATTTAATTGAATGGGCTTTTCACAGAGAAGATTCTCTCTATCTTGCATGTAATGTCAGAAATGCATTTTTCACTTCTAAAGAGCATAAGAATTATACACTTTGGTCATGTCAGAAAGTGTGTGATGCCCTCACCTTTCTACTTGACAATATTTATATTAGATTCGGTACTAAGTTATTCAGACAAATTGTGGGTATTCCGATGGGTACTAATTGCGCACCTCTTGTGGCTGATCTGTTCTTGTATTGTTATGAAAGAGACTTCATTTTGTCGCTTTCCATTGATAACCAATCTGAAATTATTGAAGCTTTTAGCTCCACTTCTAGATATTTAGATGATTTATTAAATATTGATAATACCTATTTTGATGGTTTGATCAGTCAGATTTACCCCCTAGAACTTCAGTTAAATAAAGCAAATTCTTCTGATACTGAGGCCCCGTTTTTGGATTTACATCTATCTATTGTAGATGGATTTGTTTCGTGCAAAATTTATGATAAACGCGATGACTTTGATTTTGAGATTGTAAATTTTCCTTTTTTGGATGGTGATGTTCCTCGTGCGCCATCCTATGGCGTTTATATTTCGCAATTAATTCGATTTGCTAGAGTGTGTAGTCATGTAACTGACTTCAACACTCGTAATAAATTATTGACGGCTAAACTCCTTAATCAGGGTTATCGGTACCATAAACTACGCAAAGCCTTTTCAAAATTTTATAGACGCCATTCTGATTTAATTTCAAAATTCAATATTGGACTTAAATCTCTTCTGCAACAAGGTCTATCGGAACCCGAATTTTATGGTGACTTAGTATATAAATTCAGAAAAATATATAACCGCAATGACTTCAGCACCCAATTTCGTAAAATCATTCTTCGATATAAAAAGATTGGGTACAACATGGATATTATACGACAGACTGCATGCATGGTAGTTAACCCAATCACGGTTGGCAACTTTGCTTCCCTCTTTAATTGCACGCCGGTGGGTCAGGCCTCAGATTCTATGACGGCTCCAACGTAAAGGCTTATTGAGAATTAGAGAGATCTAATTCAAGGTAATGTTGGTTGGTGCCTGATGCTCTGTCTCTGGTCGGGCCCATCGGAGTCTAACTGTTGGTTTTCTTTTGCTCCAGCATTTCAGTGGTTTCTTGCTGTCGAGTCCTCACCGTTGTTTCACCTCTGTGGTTCTTTGATTTTTGTATTCACGGAGATGTTGCACTGATGAGTTAGGAGGCCTTCATGCGGACTGAACAAATTATTTGTCTAAATCGCGACGGAAGTAAGGGCGAGGATTGTGGCCACGTAAAATCGATTTAAGCCCCCCAGTGGAAATCTTCCACTGACCGTTCCAAGGCGGCTCTTCTGTGGCGATTTATTTATGTTGTTGTTTGTTACTTAGTGTGTGTATCACTTGTGTCTTTTAATTTTGGATGACCATATGGCCATTTTGTGGGAAAGTAACTGTCCTTATGGCCTTCCTTTGTTTAGGTTTCCATTATGGTCTGGTCGCTTAATGTTTGTATTTCTTTCCCTTTGGTGTCTTTTATGGGTGGAGTAAGTTAATTGTATCAATTCCTGATCTTTGTTTTACTTCTACTTTTCAATGAAATGGAGGGGTGGGGCACGAATCCGGCACATCCTGGGGAACCCCCAGGTTAGTGTCAATGAATGCGTCATATCATAAGAAACATGAATATATAAGGTTTGGGGGCGGGGATCTGAATGGTTTCTGAGATCGATGGCCTTTTGTGAAGTGGAGGGGTGGGGCAAGGCCCTGGCGCACCCTGGAAGATCCCCAAATTGGTGTCAAAGAATGAGTCTCTTCATAAGGAAGAAGTATATATAGGGTTTAGGGGTGGGGATCTATAAGGTTTCCAAGATATTGGGCCTTTTATGAAATGAAGGGGGTGGGGCATGACCCCGGCACAACTCGGGGACCCCCAGGTTGGTGTCACCGAATGCGTCTTATCATAAGGAACAAGAATATATATATGGTTTTGGGGTGGGAATCTAAATGGTTTCTGAGATATACGGCCTTTTGTGAAGAAGAAGGGATGGGGCAAGGCCCAGGCGCACCCCAGGAGGCCCCCGAGTTAGTGTCAGTGAATGTATATTTTCATAAGGAACAAGAATATATATGGTTTAGGGGTGGGAATTTGTAAGGTTTCAAAGATATTGGGCCTTTTATGGAATGGAGGGGGTGAGGCATGACCCCGGCACGTACCGGGGGACCCCCAGGTTGGTGTCACTGAATGCATCTTATCATAAGGAACAAGAATATATATGGTTTTGGGGTGAGGATCTGGATGGTTTCTGAGTTATATGGCCTTTTATGAAGTGGAGGGGGTGGGGCATGGCCCCGGCTTAACCTGGGGGACCCCCATGTTGGCATTTAAGCATATGGCTGAGAGACATTAACTCAAGGAACATTTCAATAAAAGTTTTGTCAAAATATCAGCAATAACTTGGCAGCAAATGCCATTTTTCAATTTTCCCCATTATAAGTCTATGGAAAATCTAAGTTGCTATAGCAACCAAACTAAGAAGCCAAATTTTATAAAAAAAAAAACACAAAACCTGTAAAGGCAAATATGGTGAATATTTCCAAAAACTCTAAGCCTAATAGAGCATTCGGTTTCTGAGGAGATGATTTTTTTTTTCTATTTTTTTTATTTTGGTTTCCATGGCAACCAATAGAAATGAGCAGTAGGCCTAAAATCATATGGCAGATATTAGACTGCCTAAGGAACATTTCTATGAAAGTTTTGTCAAAATATCTGCAGAGACTTGGCAGTAAATGCCATTTTTCTATTTTTCCCATTATAAGTCTATGGAAACTCTAAGTTGCCATAGCAACCAAACTAATGAGCCGAATTTCATAAAAAAACAAAAACTTTCAATCCCCCATCCCAAGGATGCTACAGATGAAATTCGGGCTGAATCGGCCCAGTAGTTTCAGAGGAAATGTCGTTTGAAAGTGTTGACGCAGACGATGACGGACAACTGCCTATCCTATAAGCTCCCCCGGAGCCGAACTGGTCAGCTAAAAAGAAAATAAGGAACAGAACAAAATAAATGTACATGTGACCATTACAAAAACTAGAAATGTTTTCAGAAGACTGTTACAACCACTTGGACTTGGAAGGTGCATACCGTAAAAATCCAAAAAATTCAGACACCTTGAGGATTTGCTGTAATTGAATAAATTCTCCTAAAATGTTAGCAAATTTGTTTCGCGATCCAGCAAGAAGTCCAAAAAATGGAGACAGAATGGCAAACAGTGGAGAACCTGATCAGACTGCTTCATGAGCAGTCTGATCTAGGCCTGCACTGTTTGCTTAGGCCTGAATGTCCCAATACTAAGGATCATTATGGTACATGCAAAAATTAAGCAATCTATAAATTCGAGAAACCTAAAAAAAAAGAAACAAAAAAAAAAAACAGCCCAATCCTATTATGCAAGCACTTAGGGGATAACCAAAATGTGCTTGCTTAGGACATGTACTCGCTTAGTACAAGTCAATCTTAATGCATTTGCCTTTATTGTAAACCAAAAGCATGATTGCATTAGGCAGGTTACTTGTGTAACAGTGGTGGCCACCATAACAGGCTTTACTGTAGTCAAGCAAAATTATAAATCTTTGCATCATTTGGTCATGAAAAGAGAAGATCACCAAAATCAAATCTTTGATATCTGCGCTGGGGCACAGCATTTCCTACAATGTCCATGTGCACCCAGTGAAGACCCATCAGCCTGCCCATCTATATATTCTGACCAGAGATTTCTCTTGCTGCATGAAGGAGCACTGGGCCCTTAGCTATCCTTCAGCGCACAACAAAGACACTGATCGGACTGTGTGGATGCATAGGCTGATCTGAGTCTTTGCTAGGCACACATGTAAATTGTAGGGAATGTTGTGCTCCGGCTATTTGTAATACATGTACTATATTGCACCAATTCTTAGCATAATCTAAAATTTGGAAGGTTTCAATGACATATACCACAGATAACAACATATCTGTTCACTTGAAGATATATTTTTACCCAAAATTAATTTTGTCAGTTTTTTGTGTGTGTGTGTGTGTGTGATTGACCTTAAAACTGAGGTAAATGTCATAAAAATCTATTGTTGAAATTTTTGGTTCATGTAGGATGCAATGGCAAGCATGATAAGTACAAAATATGATCATCTTGTGAATAAGGTGAAGGTGAACAAACCTGATGGCTTAAAGTTACATGTACATAATTTATGCATGTTTGGTTAGTAACCAACTGTTGGTTCAGGAGAACTGTTAAAGTGCTTCAAACAGCCAAACTGCAGACACCAACAGAATCCCAGCAAAAAGATCCCCCCACCACACCCTCCAATGATAGGGAAAACAAAACATCAAATAAAGTGAAAAATCTATCATTATTAACCTAAATATTCGGACAGACAGACAAACAGTGCAGACCCAGATCCAGTCTGTCCAGAGTCTGCACTGTTTACTATTCTGTCTGCACCATTTGGACTCTTTGCTGGATCATGAAACAAATTTGTTAAAATTTTACAATTAGAGTAACTTCTCTGATCCAATCCCATCACGGCTTGAAAAAATAGATTGGGCTGCATGATGATTCTAGGAAGAGCTGAAACCGACCACACATGGGTACTGGTAAACTGCTTAGAGGTTCTGTGCATGCCTGGAAAAGTGGTGCGAGTTGGACCGCCCATGAAAATAAACTGTATTGGTTTCATTGGACAACAGGGCTTGAGATGTCATTTCATCTCAATGGTGGGTAAACGTCCCACAAAATTGGAAGCAATGCCTCCAAAATAACCTAAAAAGTGTTGAAGGGGACGTTGCACCTCAAAGCAAACAAACATTAACTCCTCAAAGTGTCCATATTTTTAGGATTTTTATGGTATATCTTATGAGTGGATTTAGTAATATTAATAAGAAAAAGACAGCATTTTCAAAGTATATATATGTCATTAACTGTTTTCTATTTTTAAGTGGAAAAAAGGCATGACATTGCATGTGAATAATCTATAGGGCAGACAATTCAGATGAAATGTCAAGCCTGATTTTCACTGAAAATAATGAAAAAAAAAAAACAATCACAGTCTTCTATTAAATTAACACTACTTTAATCTTATAACAGCTCACTGATCATATTTATCAAATATATTTTAGAAATTCTCTTAAAGATCTGTTTGTTGAGCATTTATGGCAACAATAGTTTTGGTGACATTGCTTTCAAATCTGTGGGCTTTTTTATCTGATCCAGGGCCTGACAGATCAAACTTTCAACCACTTGCCCTGCATTCCACAGCATCTTGAAAATAGCTCTTCTTATTTATTTTTTTTTTTATGTCCTATATATTTTTCTGGGCAAGTGAAATAAAAAAAAACTCTTGCCCAGCCAAAATTTAGACTTGTATCGGGCAGCCAGGCAGTGGATTAGGATTTATCAGGCCCCGTCTGATCTGAGAGCAAAGAATCGATGTTCAAGTCCTGCAGTAACTCTTCCTACCATTATGTTACTTTATGTACATGTATAACTGCATCTAAGTTAATAAACTTAATTATTGGGGCAGCCAGAACCCAAAATCACTTTTCTTGAGCATACTTGAATTATCTTTGCAGTTAACCCATACTCACTCTTGCAGCTCTGCCATGGATGGATCCAGCTGTCGGTCCATTCATCCATTTCACAAAGCCTTCAAGGGCGGGGGCAAGCCCCAATAGGCGGTGGTATTTTTGAAAAGTAACTCTCCAGATTTTAAATTTTACAGTGATAAAATATCTAATGCCACATTTAAAGTGTTAGTAAAATTATCACTAAATAATTTAAAGTCGGGTAATAGTATTTTGTTTGTTTGATTTGAGGGTTAACATCCAGACATCCAGACGAAGGCGTCAACATGGTACACATAATTTTGGAGACATTGCTGCCAACTTTGTGCGGTTTTTACCTCGCATTGAGATGAAATGACATCTCAAGCCCTGTCGCCCAATGAAACCAATAGGGCTAATAAGCATGGGCTGTCCGACTCGCACTGCTTTGCCTGGGCAGTCTTAGATCCTTTAAGTGGTTTACCAGTACTCGTGCAGTCGGTTTCAGCTCTATGTGGAAGCATCATGCAGCTCATCTATTTCTTCAAGCCCAAATGGTCGGGGGATGAAATAGTAGTCATACCTCTGGTCTATTCCAGATAATATTATATGTGGCTTTGCTTGGGCATTCATATGCAGTCAACATTTTGACCATCAACTATGCCCTGGTGTATCCATTCACCTAGAATACACTTACCTTCATTAGGTATGACTGGTTTCCAAACCAGAATGGCTTATATCTTGTAGAACAGTTTGGGGTTAAAGTTTATAAATTGTCTGTGACTGTGATGTTTCACCGAGAATGTGTCTTATGCAGCTCCTGTTTCACTTGGTCCCAAATGTTCTGAGACAGGCTCAGAAGTCCCTGTCATACCTGTTGGAATTTGGACAAAAGTCTGGGTTAACCATTTCAACCATGCAAAACATGTAGATCAAGAGTAGACTGTTCATAACAAGTCATCCAATCAGGATCAACATCTTGTTAATAATGCTGATTTTAAAAAACACTCTATATATATGCAATAATGGATGAATCCAATATCAAAGATGTCCACACAGAAATTGGAGGAAGACAGGCTAATTATCAACTGCAAATGCAGATCTAAGGAGTATTTAAGACTATTCTGATGTACCGAAAAACTTCAATGACTCAAACACCAACAGTGTATTTGCTTGCTTGAATTGGGGTTTAACATTCCCGTCAACACTGTTTAGGTCATTTTGCAGGCGTCGCTTCCAATTTTGTGGGACTTTTACCCGACGTTGAGATTAAATTACATCTCAAGCCCTGCCATCCACACAGAGCTGAAATCAACCCCACACTAGTACTGGTAAACGGTTCAGAATGCCTAAGCCTGCCCAGGCAAGGCGGTGCGAGTTGGTCTTTACATGCATGTAAACCCTATTGGTTTCATTGGGCGACAGAGCTCGAGATGTCATTTCTTCTCAATGTCGGGTAACAGTCCTAGTTTCTCCAAAATGACCTACATAGTGTTGACGGAGATGTTATATCTCAAATCAAACAAATAAATCCTGGGCCAGCTTAGAAATTCTAAGCGGTTTACCAATGTCCAATACCCATATGCAGTCAGTTTTAGCTCTGCGTGGAATCACATTGCAGCCACATCTATTTCTCCAAGCCTCAATGGGCACCAGTAGCTTGTTTGTTTGTATTGGAGTTTAGTGGCCCAGTCAACACTATGTCATTTTTGAGCCGGTCAGTTTGCCCATTCACACTTCGTGGGCATGCTTATATGTACTCGTAACCAGTTAACCAGTACAGTGCACATTCTTTCGCCAGAAACTGAAATTGTCCTTCTTGAATCAGGGGAAGGGGGAGATTGACCGTAGAAAAGATTTCATGATCAACCTCCACTAAAGAACATTGCCTACCCCGGCAGGTAGAGAACCTGTGTCCTCCTGATCACCAGTCGGATGCGCATCCGACTAAGCTACCGAGGCCAGCCCCAGTTGCTTGTTGACCATGACCTTATCAAGCCCATTCGTGTGTCCATAGGGAATCTTGGCTGTAGATAAGAAATTTGCAGAATGATCTAGGAAGATTTTCTCACATTTTATCTTACTAAGTTACTGTTATCTTGAACATGTAAGTTGTGTGTACGCATTTAAATTGCCTGGATGAGCAATTCTACCAAGTACAGACAACATACTGATATTTTATAAAACATCAAAAACATGTACCCAAATCAGAGCACTTCTACTCATCACCATAACAAGTCCCTATAATGAACCACTTTATTATAGTGAGAATGTGGTTTCATGTTGTAATACCAGCTTTAGATATAAAAAAAAACTAAAAAAAAAAAAAAATGGTATTTAAGTTTTGTCATGGGTGTTCGTCTGGATGACCGTCCGTCCTTCCCATCACTTGAACAAGTCCGTGAAATGAACACACCACTAAACATCACTTTATATATAGAAAACTGGGGCTTACAGGAGTATACATTACTTTGCTTATTTCTGCTCCAAGACATATTTTGTGGGTACTCATTAGAACCGCCACATTGAGCCGGTTCTAACGAGCACCCACAACATATGTTTGCAGTAAATACGACAAATATCAAGGACTTTCATAAAAAAAAACTATTTTGAAGAGGTGAAAAAATGTAATATTTTCCAAGGGTGTTATCGTAATGATCGGTCACAAACCTTGACAATGTAACCACTTTTTTATTTCTTGCCCTAAACACATATATGTATTGCATAGAAACTGCAGATGTGCTTTAGAAGTTTAGAGAATCCAAATTTTTATCTGAACCCCTGGGGCCATTTTTTGCTTGTTTGATTTGAGGTTTAACGTCCCCGTCAACACTGTAAAGGTCATTTTGGAGACTTCGCTTCCAATTTTGTGGGACTTTTACCCGACATTGAGATGAAATGACATCTCAAGCCATGTAGCCCAGTGAAACCAATAGGGTTTATTAGCATGGATGGTCCGCCTCGCACCGCGGTTCCTGGACAGGCTTAGATCCTCTAAGCAGTGTACCAGTACTTGTGTGCGGGCCGGATTCAGCTCAGCTTGGAAGCATCATGCAGCCCATATATTTCTTCAAGCCCCTATGGGCGGGGGCCATAGGGTGAGGTCAAAAGTCAAATTTTCAAGAAAATGCTTGTGAATGTAACAGTAAGTCAAATTTTCAAGAAAATGCTTGTGAATGTAACAGTAACTACTTTTTATTTCTTGCACTATGGTCGCCAAACTTGGTACATGTATCGCTTAGGAGCGCAGATGTGCATAAGGGTATCCAAATTTTGATCTGAACCCCTGGGATTATGTAGTGAGGTCAAAAGTCAAATTTTCATGAAAATAGGTGTGAATGCAACTACTACGGCCGCTGTCCATCAGGGCTTGAAAAATAGATGGGCTGCATGGTTCCACACAGAGCTGAAACCGACCCGCTCACTGGTACTGGTAAACCACTTAGAGGATCTAAGCCTGCCCAGGCAAAGCGGTGCGAGTTGGACCGTCCATGCTTATAAACCCTACTGGTTTCATCGGGCAACAGGACTTGAGATGTCATTTCATCCCAATGTCGGGTAAAAGACTCACAAAATTGGAGGCAACGTCTCCAAAATGATTCCTGCAACGGATGGTCAGGTGGTATTTCTCCGGAAACGCCGTTTTTTGCCCAACTCTGATTAAGGATCGGCTCGATATGAGTGAAATAATCTTGAAAGGGATTCAAACCTCCAAAATTACCTATAGTGTTGACAGGGACATTACAAAGAAATATTTATTCAAGTATGGTTGCAAAACTTGCTACATACATGTACATGTAGATTGTTTAGGTACTGCAGATGTGCATGAGGCTATCCAAATCTTAACTGACATTGAGAAGAAAATAATGAGCTCTCAAGCCCTGTGGCCCAATGAAACAAACAGGTTTATAAGAATGAAAGGCCAGGCTCTTACTGCTTTGCCTGGACAGGCTCAGATCCTGTAACCAGTTTACCAGTGCTTTTAAACAGTAGACAGATAGATACATGTAGACAGACGTACCTTTAGACGTATTGGATGAAAGAAAAAGGATAGATTGACAGATTGATATTTTTTGGGCTTTGGTTTGATGACCCTTTCAAGATCAGACTCTTATTTCACTAAAATCGAGCCGATCGTGGACAAAAACTGGATAGAAAGGTTGTGGGACAACTCGGCACATGACAAACTCGGCACATAACAAAATCGGCCTATATAAACTCGGCACATAATTAGTTGTTTTGGTCAATTACCTATTGTTCACTTGGTAATGATAATTGCATAACCAAGCAAATAATCAAATTAAAGTTACCTGTGAAATAGGGACCAACTAAATAGGGACCAAACATCAATATTTAATGGAGTAGATCTCTATAAAAAAAAAAATGAAGGTTTTTTTTTCAATAAAATTTTAATATTTAAGTTTCAAATATTTTGTTTTTTGTTTGTTTGATTTGAGGTTTAACGTCCCCGTCAACACTGTAAAGGTCATTTTGGAGACGTTGCTTCCAATTTTGTGGGACTTTTACCCGACATTGAGATGAAATTCAAATATTTAAGTTGTTTCTTAAATTTACCAGCGAATAAATCTTGAAAAAAAAAACAAAAAAAAAAAACAAGACATAGGTTGTGGGTACTCGTTAGAACCGCCTCAATGACATGGTTCTAACAAGCACCCACAACCTATTTTTACTGAAAACAAGGAAAAAATATCGTTTGAAAAGACGCCCATCAACTCGGCTAGGCAATCTCTTGTTTGACAATACGCCCATCAACTCGGCTGGGCAATCATGGGTGGCAATGAGTCCCAAATATCATATTCACAGCTTTAGTCATCGTCTGATTCATCAGATAATTAGTGTAGCAATTAAGTCATATCCAGAGCATATTGATTTAGATGATTTTTTTTTAAAAACAATCCAAAAAAAATATACTAGAAACTTTTTTTGATTTAATAAGCATATAAAAAATTATTATAAAATAATAATAATAAAACAGGCAAATAAAGTATTAATGTACAGCTTAATAAGCATTATAACTATTGTGGGCCGAGTTTGCTATGTGCCGAGTTTGTAGGGGCCGAGTTGGTTATGTGCCGAGTTTGCTATGTGTCGAGTTGTCCCGATACCGATAGAAACCACCTGACCTTCCGTTGCAGAACACTGCATCTCACATGTGACCCAAGCACTCAAACCACAACCATGAGCACCAAAGATAGGGCGGTACAATGCTGAGTGTTTTGTTCAAGAATGGCCGATGGTTTAGTGGTGCATACACTTGCCTCTAATGCTAGAGCCTCCCCCCCCCCCCACCAACTCCGAACACGCTCCATTGGCTGAATTCAAAAAAGTGCACAGTCCTTTGGATCTGGACATTAACTGGAGGCCCCCTGTGCAGAAAGAGTGGCGCCGAAAGAGTCATCTCCTGTGCAGGTTAAAGACCCCTACTGTAATTACATGATTAGGCTGTAGGCTTTCAACCCTGCAGTGTACAGGTGTATGTAATGTACATCTCCGATCGCAGATTTCTGGCGTGGGACTTGAACCCCGAAAAAGTGCAGGTTAAAGACCCCTGCGGGAATTACTAGTACATGATTGCCAATGTACTTTGTAGGAATATCGACTGCAATGTCAAACACTTGTGCTGCAGCTGTGAGCTGATCAATTTTTGGTACTTTCAGTTTCAGCCTCGGCCAACTGTAACGTGAAAAATACGCAAATAGTTTTATAAAAATATTGTTATCTTTAAAGTTCCAACTATATGTGAAATTACTGCATTGTTGTTCTTACCGAAATTCTACTAATAACTAAGACATTGGTAATTATACGCCTCTGGCCAGCTGACAGCTTGAAAAAAATGGCGTCATATCGGTCAACAATTGTATGCAAATGAGCTTGTTTCCGGGGAGATACTGGTTTCCGTCGTCTACTATCACAGGCGAGAAAGACGCCAAATAATCGGTAACCATTATTCATGAGCCTAAACATAGACGTTATTTCATTGGATCAAGGTTCAATTGGAATACTCGGAGTTATTCGCTGTGTTTTAATCATTCGAATTTTTTCGTACCTGGACGAAAGCTTTTCAGGCCTATGGTATGATCTATCCCATAGTTCCATACGCGTTTCCAATTTGACGCCACCGCGTGGCTGCTTCGCAGCCACAAGGCGGTGTCGCTATCAAGTAATCCATTAAAAGCAAATCAGAAATGATAATCATTTTTGTTGAATTAATCGATCGATTATACGATTAATCGTGTCAGCCTTAACTGGCACCACTTTTTCTGGGTAGGCTAATGCCAGGCTTGGTTGGAGGTTCTGAGTGGTTTACCAGTAGTCAGTTCGATCCAGTCCTTTATAACACGATTCTGGATATAACATGGTTTTAGCCCTTGTCCTGCTGAATAATTAAGTTTAGTAAGCCACAACCAATTACCCAGCCTCGGTAGCTCTGTCGGATGCGCGTTTGACTGGTGATCAGGAGAACGTGGGTTTGATACCTGCCGGGGTTGGCAACATTCTTTCGTGGAGATTGATCATGAAATCTTTTCTATGGTCATTCTCTCCTTTCCCATGATTCAAGAAGGGTAGTTGTCATTTTCTGGCGAATAAGCCTGCTCATGAAAAGTATGGATAGATCAACTGACAGGCTTAAAAATGACCTTAATAATGTTGACTGGGCTGTTAAACTCCAATACAAACAAACAAACAAACAAAAGCCACAACCATTTCTCACTTTGTTCCAATCAGTTTACTAGATACAATTTATTCCTGCAAATTCGCAAAATGAACCAGGCCTATAGTGATGCTCTGAAGAATTCTTTCTTCCCTGGAGCTATTCCTCAGTGTAGTGGTCTTCCCTCGTCTGTGGTTGGTGCCAGGGCTGTGGAGGGATTCAAAGCCCGCATGGTGTGGATTTGTACCCAGGGGTAAGGGCTTATCCAGTGATTTTATTTTGCTGAGTTCTGGGTTTTGTGCACCACTCAACCGAGGTATTGGTCAAGTATGACTGACTCAGTATATGAAGTAATTTAGGTCGTAGTACCAAAGCGTTAATCCAAAATCATTAGTCCATAGACAAAATGGCAAATATCAATGTTCAGATCAGCAGACATTGACTCCAGAAGAGTGTAATAAGGGGTCCGCAGATAGTAAGCATTACTTGGTAAGCAAGCTTCGCCCACCATGCCCATTGACCCGAACGAAGAAAAGGTGTAAATGCCGAGAAGGGTATGTCCAAGATTTTGGAAGTCTTCCTATGGCTTTCCATTGGCATACATATCAGATATAATTTTGATACCTTGAGCCACATTTTATGGTTCACTGACTTTGTAAAATATTGCGACCACCCTAACATTCACCCAAATGGTCAAGTTAATTTCTCAAGAACTATATGAGCTTCGTTAATGATACTTGCTACAAACGTGTATCTGGAGATGGAAACTTAAATGCAAGCATCCATATTTGACCTTGAGCTACATTTTATGGTTCACTGACTTTGTAAAATATTGCAACCATACTAGCGCTCACCCTGATGGTTAAGTAAATTTCTCAAGAATTATTACAGCTTAATTAATGGAACTTAGTACAAGCTGGCATTTAAGAATGGCAACTTTTATTCAAGCATCTATGTTTGACTTGGTCTAGATGTCATGGTTTGCTGACTTTGCGCCCCCACAGGGGCGACATAGCCTTCGGCGGAATTCTTGTTCTATATAATCTAATGCCATGAAATTCATCATGATAACAAGTTTGTGAAATGAATCCCCCTCTAAACCCTGTTTATATAAAGAAAACTGAGGTTTACAGGGGTATTGGTTATTTAGCTTATTTCTGTTCCTAGACATAGATTGTGGGTACTCATTAAAACCGGTTCAAAGAGGCTTTCTTAATACCCAATACCTATGTTGGGAGTTAGAATTTATCAAGATGTGTTTGTGAAACACTGATGCCCCCAGATAGTGCATGTGAAATATGAAAGCAGTATCACTAAGAAATCGAAAGGTATGGCCAATGTTCATATCTTAAAGAAAGTAGCTCAAGGTCACAAGGTCAAAAATTATGGGATTGTTGGGAAGGTCTTGTGACATAGAATGCACATGTCAAATATAAAAGCCCTATCACTTACCAATCGAAAGTTATGGCAAATGTTAAAGTTTTTAAAAAGTAGGTTAAACGTCAAGGTCATGGTCACGAGGTCAAAATTATGGTACTACTGGAAATGTCTTGTGACAAGAAATACATGTGTGAACTATGAAAGCCATATCATGTACCATTCAAAAGTTATGCCCAATGTTAAAGTTTTGGTGAATGTAAAAGTTTTTTAAAAAGAAGTAGGTCAAATGTCAAGGTCAAGGTCAAGAGGTCAGAAATTATGGTATCACTGGAAAGGTCTTGTTACATGGAATAGGCATGTGAAATATGAATGTCCTGTCTCTAACTAATCAAAAGTTACGGCCAATGTTACAATTTTTGAAAAGGAGGTCAAATGTCAAGGTCAAGGTCACGAGGTCAAAATTTCTTGTACCTTTTGAAAGGTCTTGTGTCAAGGAATGCACATGTGGAATATGAAAGCCCTATCAGTTACCATTCAAAAGTTATGCCCAATTTTAAGGTTTCTGCGGACAGACAAACAGAGAAACAGACACACAGATGGACAGACCGACCAAAAACTATGCAAATATTCATTGGAAAAGTAGCCATTTTGGTGATCTCTATGAAAGACTGCATTTGTCACACAGGTGTGTTATCGTAATGCAGTTGCTAAAATATCAAAATCATCGTTATGATACGAGCTGGAATATACGAGAGTAGTTACGAGAAACTTAGAAGCCAGCTAATAGGTCTAGAGTCCAGGGCCCAGTTGTTCAAAGCATTGTTAGCTTAACGAGCTCGTAAGTGGTCATATTGTCCACAGTTCTAGCCAGTTTAATGTTTAAAATTTTGGTAGTTTTGCTGAAAAAATGTGAGCTGCTCTCATTTTTTCAGCAAAAATTTCAGTGTTTTAACGATACATTAACTAACAACATTGTTAGTTTTGAACAACTGGCCCCAGACATTTGACTTCTTGCATAAAGATACAACTATGTATCAAATACTATCTATAAGCAGCAGTGCGCAGCCCATCGGGCTTGGAGATTTAGATTAGGCTGCAAGGTGCTTCTACACAGAGCTGAAAGCGACCAAATTTGAGTACTGGTAAACCACTTGGAAGATCTAAGTTTGCCCAGGGAAAAAATTGTGTGAGTTGGACCACTCTTTAAACCCTAGCAGTTTCTTTGGCAGTAGGGCTTGAGATGTCATTTTACCTCAATGTCAGGTTGTGTTTGTTTGTTTTGGAGTTTACCGTAAAGGCCCAGTCAACACTATTTAGGTCATTTTTTGAGCCGGTCAGTTTACCTATTCACAGTTTTCTTCAGCAGGCCTTATACGTAAGCGGTTAACCAGTACAGGGTACATGTACATTCTATTGCCAGAATCAGTGGAAGGGAGAGAATGACTGTAGAAAAGATTTCATGATCAATGTCCTCGAAAGAATGTTGCAGACCCCGGCAGGTATCGAACCCGCATCCTCTTGATCACCAATCAGAAGCGTATCCGACTGAGCTACCGAGGCAGGCCTCTTAATGTCAGGTAAAAGTCTCCCAAAATCAGAAGCAACGTCTACAAAATTAGCTTAATAGTGTTGACCTAGTCCTGGCCGAGACTAAAGCCTCAACGCAAACAAACAAATCTGCAAGCAGCCAAAGCCCTGGTGAGCCTAAGTGATAAGTACATGTACCAGGTCCCTTATTAATCCATATCCTTATGAATAAATTAATTTTGCTACATCCATTTTGGACTGTCAGCCAATCAAAATACTTGATATAATGTCTCATTGAAATTCACAAACTAGTTGATGAACAGTGTAGGTCCTGATCAGATGGCTTCTTCAGAAGCCATCAGATCTGGATCTACACTGTTTGGAAAGGTAGGGGTTGCCTTGTTTAGCTGTGTTAGGGTTAGTTAATTCATGAGTTGTTTCATACATATATACTTTATGGAATACTGAATATATTATCACATTAACAAACCCATGTAATGAAAACCCTTGTAAAACAAACTTCATACAGTGAAATATGGGGATTACTAGGGTATACATTATTTTCCTTATTTTTGCTGAAGTACAATTGCACAGATTGTGGATACTTACCTCATTGAATCACTTTTAACCCTTAAGATGCCAAGAAAAACTACATCTGAAAATGTTGTCTGCTTATGTCGACTGCTGAATTTTTTGGCAAACCTGTTAAAAATATTTTTGCATACAGGCAAACAGCGTAGGCCCAGATCAGACTGGTCCTAAAGGAGTGGGTCCACACTGTTTGTAAAAAAATTACTTTTAAGATAACTGCCACATGGCAAAGTAGACAACAATTGGCGTGATTGCCTTTTTATTGGTTAAATTAAATCAGAAGTGATTTTTTGGTACCAAAATTTCTTGACCTTGTTGAAATGACTTTGTTAGACCTTTTTGTTTTGCCTGTTTTAGTTTCTCCAGCTTTCCTGGAGAAAAAGGTTGCAATCAAATTGTCATATTCAAGTTGTGTGTGAGAAAAAGAATAAATCTAATCCTCTGGGTCTTTGGCCTCCACCCATTGGGGCTTTAAGAAATAGATCGGCTGCTTGATGCTTTCACGCAGAGCTGAAACCGACCTGCACACGAGTACTGGTAAACAGCTTAGAGGATCTAAGCCAGCCCAGGCAAAGCCCTTCAAGTCATACCGTCCATGCTTATAAACCTATCTCAGTGTCTGGTAAAAGTCTCACAAAATTGGAAGCAACGTCTCCAAAATGACCTTTACAGTGTTGACGGGGACGTTCAAGCCTCAAATCAAACAAACAAACAACCTCTGGGTCCAGGGGTCACGTGGGAAACTTGGCAAAGTCATGTGACTGCAGCACCCTTGGATTTGGATTTTCTCTGTCCAGCTGGACAATAATGAGGGATTCTACCATAACAGTACTAAGTATTAGGACATATAGGCCAAAGCGAACAGTGTGGACCCAGATCAGACTGCTCCTGTTAGGAGCAGTCTGATCAGGGTCTACACTGTTTGCCATTCTGTCTGCACCTTTTGGATTCCTTGCTGGATCGTGAAACAAATTTGTCAAAATTTTACGAGAATTTCATCAAATCCTTAAGGTGTCCAAATTTTTAGGACTTTTTTGATATTCATCTTTTTCAGAAATATGATGAAAGAGAACAAAATCAAAGTACAGACTGTCCTAAATATTCTTCTGGAGTTCAACTTTACAAAAGACTGGGAAAAAGCGTTTCAACATTTGGATAAAGCGTTATCTGCTAAAGATCAGTACATGTGGAAAGAATTGACTAAGCTGGATAAAAGGGTCAAAAGGCAGATAAAAATGCAAGGCTTTTGAAATCAGAGCTGAAGCTGTTAACCAGTACAATGCAAATTGGTTCCCTAGACACTGACAACTGCCCTGCTTGAATCTGCTCCATGCAGTATATATACCTTTGTTAAGCCAACTTTATATAGAGAAAAGTGGGGCTTGCCAGGGGATTAATTAGTTTCCTTATTTTAAGTTTCCTTGCCGTAATGGACAGACAGACTTTAGCATGTAGTGCAAATCCAGATCAGACTAGGGCTGAAACTTGGCAAACACTTAACATTACGATAACACACCTGTGCGACATAATGCTTGTTTCCACATCTCCAAATTGGCTAGTTTTCTGACAAAATCTGTTATATTTTTCTTATTTAAACTGCAAACATAGGTTGTGGGTGCTCGTTAGAACCGCCTCAATGAGGCGGTTTTAACGAGTACCCACAACCTATGTTTTGGCGCTGAAATAAGAAAAATAATGTTTACCCCCATAAACCCCAGTTTTTTGTGTATAAAGTGGGGTTTAGGGGGTGCTCAGTTCACGGACTTGTTCATGTGATGGCCAAGGTACATGTAAGACCAATTTCAACCAAACTGGCTTAAAATGACTCAGCGGTGGTGCAACTGACATCCTAATCCACACATATTCGGGATGGTTGAATGAGGCAAAGGTGACATGTATCTCGCATCACTGGAACGTCCAACTGATATTGGCTAATACAGTTGGGCCAGGCCTTCTCTCATTGCAGCAGCTATGAGTAGAGGGGGATATTGTTATTTCTGTTTCCACACTTCATTTTTCTCTTTCTCCCTCACTTTCATCTCTCCTACCGTCTCTTTTCTCTCTTTTCTGGGAGAGTGAGATGACACAAAATGACACACAAATGTTGGCGTGTCGTTCAATCAAACCAGGCATGCTACACACTCTTTAACACTGTTCATTATGACACTGTTTTGTATATAACATACTTCAAAGATGGATCCAGAAATGTATTGAATAATTAGAGGGGAATTTCTAGATAATCTACACACCACGTAAACGCACCTATATAATTTGGACACCCTTAATTGCCACTTTCATATAGTTATCCCCACCCTTTTAGAAAAAGCGTTCAGGGATATTGTGAAAGCCTCTGTCTGTCCGTCCGTCCGTCACGCTATCTCCTCCTTAACCACTGACCGGAATGCAACCATATTTGCTAAATGACTTCTTTACATGGTGAGGGCGTGCGAGAGGGACGTTATAGTTGGTTCTGCCCAAAGGAGCAATCTCAAAGGGTCAAAAGGTCATGCCCACTATAAAAGTCATGTTATCGCCCTAGCGCCTACATTTCTTCACCGATTTCAATATAACTTCAGACAAATGTTCCTTATGACAATATCTCGAGCGAGTTCGACTTTCAAGGTCGTGGCCTCAAGGTCAAGGTCATTGGCTATTTTTGGAAAAACTTTGTCATAGCGCCAGCGCCTACATTTATCTACGGATTTTAATATAACTTCAAACAATGTTTCTTATGATAATTTCTCAAGCGAGTTCCACTTTCAATGTCATGGATTCAAGGTCAAGGTCACTGTGGCTATTTTTAGAAAAAAACTTTGTCATCGCTCTTTCGCCTACATTTCATGGCCGATTTCAATATAACTTCACACAAATGTTCCTTATGAAAATATCTCGAGCATGTTTGACTTTCAAGGTTATGGCCTTAAGGTCAAGGTCACTGTGGCTATTTTTAGAAAAACCTTGTAATCACTCTAGCGCCTACATTTCTTGACCAATTTCAATATAATTTCACACAAATGTTCCTTTTGATAATATCTCGAGTGTGGATGACTCTCAAGGTCAAGGTCACTGTGGCTATTTTTAAAAAAGCTTTGTCATCGCTCTAGTGCCTACATTTCTTGTCCTGTTTCAATATAACTTCACACAAATGTTCCTTATGAGAATATCTTGTGCAAGTTCGACTTTCAAGGTCAAGGTCACTGTGCCTATTTTAGAAAAACTTTGTCATTGCTCTAGCGCCTACATTTCTTGATTGATTTCAATATAACTTCACACAAATGTTCCTCAAGACAATATCTTGAGCAAGTTCGACTTTCAAGGTCAAGGTCACTGTGCCTATTTTAGAAAAACTTTGTCATTGCTCTAGCGCCTACATTTCTTGATTGATTTCAATATAACTTCACACAAATGTTCCTTATGACAATATCTCGAGCGAGTTGACTTTCAAGGTCATGACGTCATGGTCAAGGTCACTGTGGCTATTTTAAAATACTTTTGTCATCTTTCTAGTGACTACATTTATTGATGAATTTTTATTATCCCCACGCTTTTAAAGAAAGCATTGGGAGGTATTGTGAACGCCTCTGTCTGTCTGTCCATCACTCTATCTCCCCCTTAACAGCTGGCCGGAATGCAACCATATTTGCTACATGACTTCCTTACATAGTGAGGGCATGCGATAGGGAGGTTATAGTTGGCTCCGCCCTAAGGGGCCTTCTCAAGGGGTCAAAAGGTCACGTCTGGTTTGTGGCATAAGCGTGGGGATTTGTGATGGCTTGCCATCGACTGCTTGCTCTAGTTTTTGTTTGCTTGTTTGTAATGGAGTTTAGCGGCACAGTCATCACTATTTTAGATCACGTTAACCTATCCACACTTTTCCTGGGCAGGCTTATACGTAAGCTGTTAACCACTACAGTGCACATTCTTTCACCAGAAACTGACAACTGCACTTCTTGAATCAGAGGAAGGGAGAGAATGACCTTAGAAAAGATTTCATGATCAGTTTCCGACCCCGGCAGATATCAAACCCGCGACCTCCTGATCACCAGTCGGACGCACATCCGCTGAGCTACTAAGGCCACCACTTTCATATAGTAAAACTGAGGTTAAACGGGGTACACTTC
The DNA here is from genome assembly GCA_963580285.1 of Lucinisca nassula. Taxonomy (NCBI): domain Eukaryota; kingdom Metazoa; phylum Mollusca; class Bivalvia; order Lucinida; family Lucinidae; genus Lucinisca; species Lucinisca nassula. Next base: position 3,246,320 of record OY757015.1, on the reverse strand, counting down.
ATTTTTCTTATTTCTGTACTCAAAAACAGAGATTGTGGATACAAGGCAGTTCCAACAAGCACCCAGATTCTATTTTTGAACAGAAATATGAAACATATCTGAATTTTTACCTGAAAATTTTCCACAATCTATATTTTGAGCAGATATAAGTAAAATATTCTTGTTGAGCAGGCATTTACATAAGTGGTTAACCAGTACAGTGCATATTCTTGCACCAGAAACTGACAACTGCCCTTCTTGAATCAGTGGAAGGGCGAGGATGACTGGAGAGAAAAGATTTTTGATCAATCTCCATGCAAGAATGTTGCCAACCCCAGCAGGGATCAAACCCGTTACCTCCTGATCATTATCGAGAAGCGCATCCAACTGTGCTATAAAGGCCAGCATGTCTGCTGGTCGATAAAGTAACATATTGGTTTCATTTGGCAGCAGGGCTTGAGAGCTCATGTCATCTCTATGTCGGTTACAAATCTCACAAAATAGGAAGCTATGTCTCCAAGTAACCTACACAGTGTTGAAGGGATCATTAAACCTCAATTAAAACCAAACCAAAAACCTTTTTGCCGTAATACAGACACAGTGTGTCAACATTGTGTCTCCCTCCTTTTCGGGGAGACATATTGTTTTTCCCCCTGGCGTCTGTCTGTTTGTCTGTCCATCTGTAACAAAATTGTGTCCGCTCTATAACTTGAAAACCGTTCAGAGCTATCTTCACAAAACTTCATAAGTTTGTCAGTATGTATGTATGGGCAAATCTTGTCCGGTCAGTAACTTTCTTATTTTTAGATGGATTTTGAAATTAGTAGCCAGAAATGTTAACCACCATGAGACGATGTGTCGCACGCATGCCCCAGGTTGGTACCTGAAAGGTCAATGTCATACTTAGAGGTCAAAGGTCAAGAAAGGGGCCTATTTCGTGTTTGGTCAATAACTTGCATATGTTTAGATGGATTTTGAAACTACTTGGTAGAAATGTTAACCGCCATGAGACGATGTGTTACGTGCATGACCCAGGTTGGTATCTCAAAGGTCAAGGTCATACTTAGAGGTCAAAGGTATTCGTGTTTTGTCAATAACTTTCTTATTTTTAGATAGAATTTGAAACAACTTGGCAGAAATGTTAACCACCATGAGACAATGTGTCGCGCACATGATTCAGGGTAGTATTCCTCATAGGTCAATGTCATACATAGCGGTCAAAGGTAAAAAAAGGGACATTTTCTCTTGTTTGGTCAATAATTTTCTTATTGTTTGATGGATTTTGAAATTACTTGGCAGACATGTTAACCACCATGAGACGATGTGTTGCGTGCATGTCCCAGGTTGGTACCTCAAAGGTCAAGGTCATACTAAGACGTCAAAGGTCAAAAAGGGGCCTTTTTCGTTTTTGGTCAATAACTTTCTTATTATGTCTCCCCCGAAAAATTTTTTTTCGGAGAGACATATTGTTTTTCCCCCGGGCGTCTGTCTGTCTGTCCATCTGTCTGTCTGTCCGGCTGTCCGTCTGTCACACATTCGTGTCCGCTCTGTAACTTAAAAAAACCGTTAGAGCTATCTTCACGAAACTTCGTATAAATATAAATCAGCATTAGACGATGTGCAGTGCGCAAGAACTATAACTCTTGCATTTATACTTTTTGAATTATCTCCCTTAGAAGTTTGTTGGTATGTATATATGTATGGGCAAATCATGTCCGGTCAATAACTTTCTTATTTTTTTGATGGATTATAAAATTACTTGGCAGAAATATTAACAACCACAAGACGATGTGTGGTGCGCATGAGGCAGGTCGGTACCTCAAAGGTCAAGGTCATACTTGGAGGTCAAAGGTCAAAAAAGGGGCCTTTTTTTCGTATTTGGTCAATAACTTTCTTATTTTGAGATGGATTTTAAAATTACTTGTCATAATTATTAACAACCATAAGACGATGTGTGGTGCGCATGAGGCAGGTCGGTACCTCAAAGGTCAAGGTCATACTTAGAGGTCAAAGGTAAAAAAAGGGGCCTTTTTTCGTATTTGGTCAATAACTTTCTAATTTTGAGATGTATTTTAAAATTACTTGGCATAATTATTAACAACCATGAGACGATGTGTGATGCACATGAGGCAGGTCGGTACCTCAAAGGTCAAGGTCATACTTAGAGGTCAAAGGTCAAAAAAGGGGCCTTTTTTTCGTATTTGATCAATAACTTTCTTATTTTGAGATGGATTTTGAAATCACTTGGCAGAAATGTTAACCAATATAAGGCGATGTGTTGCGTGCATGACCCAGGTTGGTACCTCAAAGGTCAAGGTCACACTTTGAGGTCAAAGGCAAAAAAAGGGGCCTTTTTTCGGGTTTTGTCAATAACTTGCTTATTTTTAAATAGAATTTGAAGTTACTTGGCAAACATGTTAACTACCATGGGACGATGTGTTGCATGCATGATTCAGTTTGGTACCTAAAATGTCAAGGTCATACATAGAGGTCAAAGGTAAAAAGGGGCCTTTTTTCATGTTTGGTCAATAACTTTCTTATTTTTAGATGGATTTTGAAATTGCTAGGCAGAAATGTTAACCACCATGAGATGATGTGTTGCACGCATGACCCAGTTTGGTACCTGAAAGGTCAAGGTCATACATAGAGGTTAAAGGTATAAAAGGGCCTTTTTTGTGTTTTGTCAATAACTTTTTATTATGCCCCCAACTTTGAAAAAGTTGGAGGGGCATATTAGTTCTGGTTCGATCGCCCGTCCGTTACGCTTTTGATGCATAGCATAACTAAAGAACCATGTATGCTAGGGTTTTGAAATTTCATATATGGATTCCGCATGGAAAATTAGCTGACGCGTATTTTTTTTCTCGTCCGGATTATGCCCCCTTCAAGAGTTATTGCCCTTTGAAATTTTTTTAATAAAATCTTGTCAGCAAGATATCTCAAAAACTATTGGAGCTAGAGCCTTGAAAGTTGGTGAATATAATGGTTGTGATGAGTAGATGAACTGATTAACTTTTGACAAAATTCCGAAAAATACTTTGTGAGTTATGGCCCTTTGTCATTTTGGTAATTTGTGCCCATTGTAATGTATGCTAAAAGTGATGCATAGCATAACTTTAGAACCGTGTATGCTAGGGTTTTGAAATTTCATATATGGATTCCTCATGGAAAATTATCTGACATGTATTTTTTTTTCTCGTCTTGATTATGCCCCTTTCAAGAGCTAATGCCCTTTGAAAATTTTTTAATAAAATCTTGTCAGCAAGATATCTCAAAAACTATTGGAGCTAGAGCCTTGAAAGTTGGTGAATAGATTGGTTGTGATGAGTAGATGAACTGATTAATTTATGACAAAATTCCGAAAAATACTTTGTGAGTTATGGCCCTTTGTCATTTTGGTAATTTGTGCCCATTGTAATGTATGCTAAAAGTGATGCATAGCATAACTTTAGAACCGTGTATGCTAGGGTTTTGAAATTTCATATATGGATTCCTCATGGAAAATTAGCTGACGCATATTTTTTTTCTCGTCCGGATTATGCCCCTTTCAAGAGTTATTGCCCTTTGAAATTTTTTTTAATGAAATCTTGTCAGCAAAATGTCTCAAACACTATTGGAGCTAGAGCCTTGAAAGTTGTTAAATATATTGGTGGTGATGAGTATATGAACTGATTAACTTTTGACAAAATTACGAAAAATACTTCGTGAGTTATGGCCCTTTGTCATTTTGGTAATTTGTGCCCATTGTAATGTATGTTAAAAGTGATGCATAGCATAACTTTAGAAGCGTGTATGCTAGGGTTTTGAAATTTCATATATGGATTCCTCATTGAAAATAAGCTGACACATATTTTTTGCTCGTCTTGATTATGCCCCTTTCAAGAGTTATTGACCTTTGAAATTTTTTTAATAAAATCTTGTCAGCAAGATATCTCAAAAACTATTGGAGCTAGAGCCTTGAAAGTTGGTGAATAGATTGGTTGTGATGAGTAGATGAACTGATAAACTTATGACAAAATTCCGAAAAATACTTTGTGAGTTATGGCCCTTTGTCATTTTGGTAATTTGTGCCCATTGTAATGTATGCTAAAATGGATGCATAGCATAACTTTAGAACCGTGTATGCTAGGGTTTTGAAATTTCATATATGGATTTCTCATGGAAAATTAGCTGAGACGATGAGACGATGTGTTGTACCTCAAAGGTCAAGGCCATACTTAGAGGTCAAAGGTAAAAAAGTGCTTTTTTTGTTTACGGCCAATAACTTTTTTATTTTTCTGTGAACATTTTTAAAGTTACTATGCAGAAATGTTCATCTTCATTAGATGATGTGTGTGTGTGAATTCGGGTTTAACGTCGCTTTCAACAATTTTTCAGTCATATCACGACGGTGTCTGGTTGCGACAGGGAGCTCAATGCTCACTTTTATAGTGCTGCCTCACTGAAGTATCATGTCCCAGACACATTACATGATACCACACCCAGTCACATTATCCCGACACTGGATCGACCAGTCCTAGCTCTACCCCGTAAATCTGAGTGCCAAGCAAGGAGCAGCTAGTACCATTTTTAACGACTTTGGTATGTCGCGGCCCGGGATTGAACCCGAGACCTCCTGTTCCCTGGAGCGGACACTCTACCAACTGAGCTATCTGGGCCGGTCATTAGATGATGTGTTGCACACAAGACCCAGCTCAATACCTCCAATGTCAAGGTTATACTTAGCAGTCAAAAACGGGGTAGACATCTGTGTTTTTGTAGAAAAACAAATTCTAGTTTGTAGATGGTGTTACGAGCCAGGCTTAGCAGAAAGAAAAAGCAAACAAGCCTTTTGGAAAAAATAACAAAATTTATTTACAAAGTATCTTTAACCTGTAGAAGTAAGAAAATTAAATGTACTAAGCTCTGTTATGAAATATCCTTGAATGAATCTATTTTCGTTGATCCCACAGAATTCACAGTCCGAAATGAAAAAAAATAATATCCTTTATCCATCCAACACAGAATTCAGAAATAAGTTTTCTTATAAACCCAAACTTCAAACGCCAAAGTCTGACTCAAAGAGAAAAATCAAGCTCTTTTATAGACCCTAAGATTTCTCCAGAACGTTCCAGAGGGCTGTGGAATAAGATTAGGTATTTTTCTAAAAATAATACAACCCCGAACTTTCTGGAAGATCCCAAAGTACTTTTCCTTGTAAACAATTGTTGATCAACTGAAATTAATCTGTGACTCATTTTTCCAGAAGTGCCTTTAAGAAGAATAAACACGATATTAATAGCATTATTAGGTCACCCAGTGGGGTGATTTTTTTTTTTTTTTTGATTGATTGATTTGGGGTTTAAAGTCCCCGTCAATACTGTAAAGATCATTTTGGAGACATTGCTTCCTATTTTGTGTGACTTTTACCCGACATTGAGATGAAATGACATCTCAAGCCCTGTCGCCCAATGAAACCAATAGGGTTTATTAGCATGGGCGGTCCGCCTCGCACCGCGGTTCCTGGACAGGCTTAGATCCTCTAAGCGGTTTACCAGTACTAGTGTGCGGGCCGGATTCAGCTCTGCGTGGAAGCATCATGCAGCCCATATATTTCTTCAAGCCCCTATTGGCGGGGTCCAACCAAGTGTGGTGAAAGAAAGAATCAGAAAAATAAATTCTTATGCATAACAATTGATTTTGAAATTACTTGGTAGAAAGGTTAACCACAATGAGACGATATGTCTCTCGCATGAAGCATGTTGGTACCACAAAGGTCAAGGTCATACTTAGAGGTCAAAGGTAAAAAGGGACCTTTTTCGTATTCAGCCAATAACTTTCTTATTCCTGGATGGATTGTGAAATTACTTGGCAGAACTGTTAACCATCATCAGACGATGTGTTGCGCGCATGACCCATGTCCGTACCTCCAAGGTCAAGGTCATAATAAGAGGATAAAGGTAAAAAGAAGAGTCTTTTGTGGGTCCAGTCAATAACTTTTTTTATTTCTGGATGGACTTTTTAAAGTAACCTTGCAGAAATGTTCACCTTCATTTGACGATGAGTCTTGTGCAAGACCAAGGTCCATACCTCCAATGTTAAGGTGATACTTAGAGGTCAAAAAGGGGGTGGGGACATCCGTGTTTTTGTAGAAAAACAAATTCTAGTTAAAACAAGCTCTCAAAAGGCCTTCTGTTAAACACTCTGATCCCCGCCCATCGGTGCTGGAAGAAATAGATCGGCTGCATGATGCTTCCACGCAGAGCTGAAACCGGCTGCACACGAGTACTGAAAAACCGCTTAGAGGACCTAAGCCTGCCCAGGCAAAGCAGTGCGATCGGACCGTCAATGCTTATAAACCCTATTGGTTTCATAAGGCGACAGGGCTTGCGATGTCATTTCATCTCACTGTCCAAAATAACCTATACCGTGTTGACGGGGACGTTAAAACCTCAAATCAAATAAACAAATCTATTAAACAGTCAGGTGCAAACGCACGCTCCTTATGTTGACTGTATGGTTTAAGTATAGTTCGAACAATTTGACATGAGACTGACATTTTTGCATGGAATAAATTAGTCAATGTTATCGCCCAATACGTCGGCTTTCGTAAACGTCTCTAGACTTTTCGGCATCTCGTGAATTGCGACCCATTTACCGACCTCTATGTATTGAATAACAATATCGCCATTTTCGGGAGACGGTGAAGATAAATCCATGCATTCAGTCTCGTGTGAAATTATGTTAATAGAGTTCACCAGTCTTAGGTAAATTTGTTCAAACTATACAAAGTTCGCATATGGAGTATTAAAATACAACACATTCCTTAATAAGTATAAGCATTTGTCCTTTTACTGTCGAACATGCTTGTATATGTAGCATGTCACGAAGTATGAGTCCGATTTTCCGCGCGTCCATTCGTTCCTTTGTCAATCCGTGCAACATTTGCGACAACCCTTGCTTTCACCCAATGGTCAACTTCATGAGGTTCATTGATGATACTTTTTGCTAACTTCCATCTTGGGATGGCAATTATAATGCAAGCATCCATATTTGAGCCCCGCCAAGCGAATTTGTGTTTTCGAGCATTCCGTCATGACAAACTTTAACTGTGCATGCCCAGCCATTCAGAGGTGCCAGGGATACGGCTTTCTGTCTGAAGGTTCCTCTTGATTAACTGCTTGTATGAGCGAGCAGCGAAGGTTCTGGCGAGACTGCGCGGATGCGCAGGCTCGCCTGAACCTTCGCTGCTCGCATAGGCGATAAGTACCAAAATCGCTTGACGGGGCCCATTTTACCTTGAGCTAAAGTCCATGGTTCACTGACTTTGTAAACTATTATGTCAAACCAAGCTTTCATTCTAATATTTAAGTTCATTTCTCAAGAACTATATCTGGCCCCCGCCCATCGGGGCTTGAAGAATTAGATGGGCTGCATGATGCTTCAACGCAGAGCTGAAATCGACTGCACATGAGTACTGGTAAACCGCTTAGAGGATCTTAGCCTGCCTAGGCAAAGTGGTGCGAGTCGGACCGTCCATGCTTATAAACCCTATGGATTCCTTTGGGCGACGGGGCTTGAGATGTCATCTCATCTCAATGTCGGGTAAAAGTCCCGAGAAAATTGGAAGCAACGTATCCAAAATGACCTCTACAGTGTTGTCGGGGACGTCAAGCCTCCAATCAATCAATCAATCAATCAACTAGCTTTTGTTTTTCTACAAAAACACAGATGTCTCCCCCTTTTTGACCTCTAAGTATGACCTCGACATTGGATTTACTGACCAGGGTCTTGTGTGCGGCACATCGTCTAATGAAAGTGAAAATTTCTGCAAGTCCATACAGAAATTAGAAAGTTATTGACCGGACACGAAAAAAAGACCTTTTTTATTTTCACCTCTAAGTATGACCTTGACTTTGAAGGAAACGACCTGTTTCTTGCACGCGACACATATATATTGTAATGATGGTTAACATTTCTGCCAAGTAATTTTAAAAACCATCTGACCGGACATGAAAAAAGATAACCTTTTCATAAGCTCGCATGTACGAAGTAAATGGAGAGCTATTGTTGTCACCACGGATGTGCGCCTTTGCTAGTGCGTTCCCTTCACACTGCGTTAAAGGTTTTTCGAATGCTTATATCTCAACAGTCGCTCATCACAGAACACTCATATTTGGAACTTAAGTACCTGGGAGGGTCTTCTGATATTCAAAGTGAACAGACCCTTGGTTTATGCCCACGGGTGGGGCTAGGGGTCTAAATCTAGAACACATCTGTAAAAATGGTAAAGTTTTTGAAATGCTTATATCTCAACAGACACTCATCACAATGCATTCATATTTTACAACTTTACAACTTGGATACCTGGGAGTGTCTTCTGAGATTCCAAGACAACACACCCCTGGGTTCATGCCTGGGGTGGGGGGGGGGCTAGGGGTCAAAATCTAGGACACCTTCGTAATTTGTTATATACGTTTTCATCGTGCTAACAAGGTTTAGACACAGTTGGTTATATATCAGCCAACCAAGTGACATTGGTTCAAGTGTAAAAGGGTGAAGGTCATGGTGACCTACATTTCAAGGAGCAATGTCATACCTGGGATATCAGTGCCATGTGACCCCATGATTGACCTCAAAATATATCTAGGTTACTGTGATCTAGATTTCATGGTTCAGTGATTTTGCCTATTATCTTGAATACTACCGGTATTTGAAGGAGAAATGTCATACCTGGATTATTAGTGCCCTATGACACGAAAAATGACCACCAAATATATCTAGGTCAGTGTTACCAGTATTTCACGGTTCAGTGATTTTGCCTGTTATCTTGAATACTGTTTGATGGAGAAATGTCATACCTTGATTATCACATTACGAATACACGCCTATACAAATACATCGCTACCTTTATCGCCGAAAAAATGAAAATGTTAAGATGAAAATTTGCGATATTCTTGTTATTTCTGCTCAAAATATAGATTGTGTGTACTCGTATAGATTGTGTGTGCCTCATCGAGGCGGTTCTAACGAGTACCCACAATCTATGTTTAAGAGCAGAAATAGTGAGTGAGTGAGTTTTAGTTTTACGTCCCACCAACAGCTAAGGTCTTACGGAGACGGGACCTCGGTTTAAAGACTCATCCGAAAGTCTGGAGAAGCCCTGAGCAGAAATAAGAACAATAAGGTGTACCCCTGTAAACCCCAGTTTTTCTATATAAAAGTAGGGTTCAAGAGGGTCAAAATTATATAGGCGTGTTTTCGTGATGAGTTCCACGTGACCCCGTGATTGACCTCAAAATATACCTAGGTCATCATGATTTAGTAAGTTTGCCTATTATCTTGAATACTATTTGAAGAAGAAACGATATACCTGGAATATTAGTTCCATGTGACCTGCTGATTGACCTCAAAATACATCTAGGTCAGTGTGACCTATATTATATGGTTCAGTGATTTTGCCAATTATCTTCAATACTATTTAATGGAGAAATGTCATACCTGGATTATTAGTTCCACCTGACCTGATTATTTACCTCAAAGTATATCTAGGGCAGTGTGAACTAATTTGATAATGAAATGTTATACCTGAGATATTACTTCATTGCAACCAGATGATTGACCTCAAAATATATGTAGGTCAGTATGACCTATATTTTATGGTTTTGTGACTTTGCCTTATATCTTGAATACTATTTGATGCAGAAACTTCATATCTGAAAAGTCAATTTCATGTGACCAGATGACTGACATACAAATATATCTAGGTCAGTGTAACCTATTATTTCCTGGTTCAATGATTTTGCCTCGTAATTCAAACACTATTTGATTCTGACACGTAATATCTGGAATATATGTTCCATGTGACCTGATGATTGACCTAAAATGTATGTAGGTGAGTGTGAGGTATATCTCATGGTTCAGTAGTTTTGTCTTTTATCTTGAAGGCGGGAAACAGGCGAGCTATGCTGTCATGCGACAGGTGCTGTTTGACATTTGACCTTTAAGTATGTCATTGACATTTGAGGTACCGACTTGGATCTTGGGCATAACACATCATCTCATGATGGTTAACATTTCTGCCAAGTTATTTCAAAACCCATCAAAGAATAAGGAAGTTATTGATTGTACACGAAAAAAGGCCCCCTTTTATGACCTTGACCTCTAGGTATGACCTTGACATTGGAGGTATGGACCTTGGTCTTGTGCACAACACATCGTCGTTTGAAGGTGAACATTTCTACAAGGTTACTTTGAAAAGTCCATCAAGAAATATAAAAGTTATTGACCGGACACGAAAAAAGGCCCTTTTTGACCTTTAATCTCTAAGAATGACCTTGACCTTGGAGGGACCGACCTGGGTCTTGCACGCAACACATCGTCTCATGGTGGTTAACATTTCTGCCAAATAATTACAAAACCCATCCAGGAATAAGAAAGTTATTGTTCGAAAACGAAAAAAAAAAAAAAAAAAAAAAAAAAAACCTTTTTTGACCTTTTACCTCTAAGTATTACCTTGACCTTGAAGGAGCGGACCTTGGTCTTGCGCGCAACTCATCGTCTGTTGATGGTTAACATTTCTGCCACGTAATTACATAATCCGTTCAGGAATAAGAAAGCTATAAAATGACTTTCATATAAGCACTATGCTTACCGTCAGATCCTATGTCATTTTGCGTGTATGTATCTATGTATGTCTTTGTAATGTATTTGCAAATAAATATTGTTTAACGCAAGAAAGTTATTGACCAAACACGAAAAATACCCTTTTATGACCTTTGACCCATAAGTATGACCTTGACCTTTGAGTTACCGACCTGGGTCATGTGGGCGACCCATCGTCTCATGTAGATTAACATTTTTGCAAAGTAATTTCAAAATCATCAAAAAAATAAGAAAGTTGTTGACCAGACAGGATTTGCCAATACATACATACACGACTTTGTGACCGACCAACTTCCAAAAAAAAAAAAAAAAAAAAAAGTACCTCAAAAAGTATAAATGCAAGAGTTATAGTTCTGGCGCTCTGCACGTCGTCTAATGTTGATTAATATTTATATGAGGTTTCGTGAAGATAGCTTGAAGGGTTTTCAAGTTATAGAGCCTTCAAGATTTTGTTACAGACGGACAGACGCCCGGAGGAAAAACAATATGTCTCCCCGAAAAGGGATAAATCAATCTCAATAACTATAAGGGCTTCACTAATGATTCTTGATTTTGTTTGTTTGTATTGGATTTTATCGGCCCAGTCAACACTATTTAGGTCATTTTTCCTGGGCGGGCTTATGAGTAATAGGTTAACCAGTACAGTGCACATTCTTCTCCAGAAACTGCCCTTCTTGAATCAGCAGAAGCGAGAGAATGACCGTAGAAAAGATGTCATGATCAATCTCTACAAAAGAATTTTGCAGATCCCGGGAGGTATCGAACCCGCGTCCTCCTGATCACCAGTCAGACGCGCATCCGACTGAGCTACCGGGACCGGCTAATGATACTTGGTACAAACTTGTATCTAGGATTTATGCAACCACATTTTACGTTAGCCTACATTCCACGGTTCACTGACTTTGTGAAATTTTGCATCAACCCTAGCTAGTGTTCGTCCATTTCTCAAGAACTATAGGAGCTTCATTAACGATATTTGGTACAAGCTTGCATCTAGGAGGGGCAATTTTATTGCAAGCATCCATGTTTGACCTTAACCTTTTCATGACTGTGACTTTGCGCCTCCACAGGCGCGACATACATGTAGCCTTCTTTGGAATTTTGTCAAAAAACACATAGCAATTTATGTGAGAATGATCCTGTTACAACTTCGGCAGACTGCAAAATCTAGCACAATACTTGTCTGCAAACATCAGAGCATGTGTGCTTATCACCACGAAAATGTGCCTGTTCAAATACATTGAGAATTTAGCCGCCAAAAATGAAAAATTTCCGATATAAAATTCCGATATTTTTCACATCCTGCTCTAAACATACATTATGGGTACTCGTTAGAACCGCCTCGGCGAGGCGGTTCTAACCAGTACCCGGAATCTATATTATTGAGCACAATTAAGAAAAATAATGTATGACCTCTGTATACCTCAGTTTTACTACATATAAAAGTGGGTTTTTTTTAGTGGGAGGGGTGGGGGGAGGGTAAAATTTTATAGGCGCTTTTTACGTGACGTTAAGGTCAATATTGTAGCTATATTTCTGAATTCTACCGCGATTTGAAGCCCAGAAGCACTCAATCTTTACGCCCTGTTGTGGGGTAATGCTAACGCGCTTGACCGTAGCAGACGTAAAATGCGAAAACTTTACAACAACAATAATAACATTTTGTCTCACAAATTCTTGCCTGACCCTCGTAACAAGCACATGCATAAAATCTAAGATGAATTCAAAGACTTATCAGATTCAGTAGTATATTGGAATCGTTTACTTGGAATATGACCGTATTTTGAACTTTTCATCCTCAAGTTCTTGCTGGAAAATTCAGGAAAATGGGACAGGAATGAAATCCCATATGTCCGGAAACTGATCAGAACTGATAACTAACATTAATGATATGCGCATCTTTATAACACCTTTGCTGGGATCCGAGGCCAAAGCCATGCGTGTTAAACAAACGTGTTACAGGAAAACCTGTCTTAGTGGCCACCTCTATTATGCAAGCAACCTGTCTTAAGTAGGCCTAAGCAAGCAGTTGGTTCCCCCAAAAGGCAAATGCATTCAATTTTCCCTGTATTAAGCAAATGTATGTCTTGCAAGCACATTTTGGTTACCCCTTAGGGGCTTGCTTAGTACAGGTTGGAATGTATATCCTCACATAAATACTTACATAATTATTTTGTTTTTTTTTGTTTCTGTACTGTCTTTTCATGTACATTCTGTTGATATGTTCAAACCGACATGTTAAAATGAACGATGTCATAAAGAGGTTTAGATGTACAGTAGAACTTCGATGACTCCAACACCGTTGGCTAATTTACCATGGATGTGTCGAACCCATTCTTGAGCCCCTAGCGAAATCCTCTACATAAGAAATAGTGGGTGATGATTAAGGAAATTTTAGTCTTTTATCTTGCAAATGTATGCTGCGTGTACGCATTAGAATCGCCTCGATGAGGCGATTCTAATGAGTACACACAGCATACATTTTCATTATAGAACACCGAAAAGATGTCTAAAAGTATCTCGTTATGCCTCCTGGCAGTCACCTCAGTGGCTCGAACTACCCCTGTCTCGAACAGATTTTCGAGGTCCTAAAGGTGTTCGAGCCATTGAAGTTCGACTGTATATCACATTAAAAAAGGAAACGCTACTACTTTCACCACAACCTCTTTATAATATTGCTTACAATAACATCGGTTCGGTTTTAAAACGGTTAAAAGATTCATCCGAAAACATACGCTATATAGAGACGACCCCTGCCCATCCGGGGCTTAAAGAAATATATGGGATGCATGATGCTTCCCCGCAGAGCTGAATCCGGCCCGCACACTAGGACTGGTAAACCGCTTAGAGGATCTAAGCCTGTCCAGGAACCGCCGTGCGAGGCGGGCCGTCCATGCTAATAAACCCTATTGGTTTCATTGGGCGACAGGGCTTGAGATGTCATTTAATCTCAATGTTGGGTAAAAGTCCCACAAAATTGGAAGCAACGTCTCCAAAATGACCTTTACAGTGTTGACGGGGACGTTAAACTTCGAATCAAACAAACAAACAAACGCTATATAGAGATTAAAGCTCTGACAGCGCCGGCCTCGGTAACTCAGTCGGAGCGCGTCTGACTGTGATCAGGAGGACGCGGGTTCGATACCTGCCAGAGCCTGCAACATTCTTTCGTCGAGATTGATCATGAAATCTTTCCTACGGTTATTGTCTCCCTTCCGCTGATTCAAGAAGGGCAGTTGTCAGTTTCTGGCGAAAGAATGTGCATTGTACTGGTTAAGCCTACCCAGGAAAAGTGTGAATAGGTAAAATGACCGGCTCAAAATGTCCTAAAACAGTGCTGGCTATTACAAACATAAATCGCTGCCAGCGCTGGTGGGTTGATTGTCTCGGAGTGTGGGCTTGGAAAATGACCCTAAACGAAAACTTAGACTGTTGTTTTCAACCATTAAATTCCAGCTCTTTAAGCAAACATTGTAGAGCCAGATCAGAAGCCGCGTTCAGCACTGGGTCTACACTGTTTGCCAAACCCAACAAATGATTCCATTCCAAGTGCTATAGATTGAACCCTCTTACGCAACATCCTGACCTCAATGATACGAATAACGCGGCTATTTTCTATAAATAACCGTTACCTTGATTTCCTACAAATCAGTGATAGTCACGTGTACCTGATAATCAATCGACCAAAAAATTCCATTAGATTGGATCTGTTAATATTTCTTGTAATGTTTTAGGCATTGGCTTAGATTTCAAATTACGGTTTGCATTCCGTTTAACCCTTGACCTGCTGAATATTTATATATGCCACACCCACCACTGCTTATCAACCAATCAGATTTCTTCATGCAAATCATTGCAACAAATCCATAAACTGAATGACAAACAATGAAGATCCTGATCAGATGGCTTCTGAAGAAGCCATCTGATCTGGATCTACATTGTTTGAAAGATACGACATATCCGGGCTCAGCAGGACAAGTGTTAAGTAATATTTGGTAAAAAAGCCGCACAACAACTGAATGTCCTAAAATGGGAGTAGATTAACCCATTCCCACTTGGGGACTTTGTGAATTTTGCTGATTTTCACAAAGGCTTAGAACAACAACTTTACATAACCATCATTTCCTAATAAATGGTCTTTTTAACATCAAACTTGTCAGAAGTGTTCATTTGGCAGTAGCCTTTCAAATGGAACCTTTTTAGGGTAAATCATTGTTGCCATGGTAACGAGGGGCATCTCGAAGTTGTCAAAAAGTGTGATTTCACGTGTATTATTGACCGAATCATAATCTTTACACTGCTGTCAAGGCAACAATCAAGGGGTTTGGCACTGGCCATTTTCACTGTCTGCGGCATGGTTTGCCAGCGTCAATTTCCAGGCATTTTGGACCCCAGAAACCCTCAGATTTCATTACAGCGGCCGGTTGGGCCATATCCTGAGTTTTTTTTTCGGTAGGTATATTTTTAGTGGGGAGCCACGCGAAAAAAATGGCCATTTTTAGGACAACTAATCCTGACGCAAACATGGCTGTCCAGTGGGGTGGGAGATGCAGATTTAATGTGGTTCTGCCCCCCCCCCCCCTCTCCCAAAGGGTGGGGAAGGGGGTGGGGTTCAGACACGTAAAATGCGTATCTGAGTGGAAGGGTTAAACAATAGTCAGTTTTTCATAATTTCATTCTGTCCAATTTTAACTTTTGCCAGTTGCTAGGCATTTCTGATCTGAATGTAACAGCAAAGATGGAGAAAATCCAAGAAAGAGCTCTGCGATATGTAAAAATGGATTTGGATCATTTTTTGTCTAGCAGTGTCCCAGCACAGGAGGTCCGTTCGAGAACCCTCTTTATACACCATTCTGATGTCAAAGCGACTAGAATAGCATGGCTATAAATAACAGTTAGCTGGATTTCATAAAACGCATAATTTAATTGACCACGTGGACAATCACAGGTAAATATTCTAGATCATTTAAGGGGAATGTAAACATCTGACAGATTTTCCCGCCATTTTTCAAAGGGAGACAACTTTCTGGACTTCCTGTTTGCTTTTTCTATAAACTTTGTTCCACTGACGAAGGGGTCTATTCTTAAAGTAAAGAATTTGCTCCTCGGGAGCAAATTCTTTCCTTAAAGAGCTGACCCCTATTGACATGGGAGACCAAAATACTTAAAATACTTTTGCAGGAGTTGCCTACCCTGAAAATGTACACGTTCCCCTTAAAACTTTGGGTTGATTGTTTAGCAATCGACCCAAGAAGCACACACAAAGTTTGAGCCTTTTCCAACCACATTTGTCGGGCTATAAGATTGAAGTCCGCTTGTGAATCCATGCAGTCACATCAGTGTATGAATGTGCCTGCCTCCCAGTCGGTAGCTCCGCTCTCATTTATAAGTTTGCCCAGGAAAAGTGTGGTTGGGTAAACTGACCTGCTCGATATGACCTTAATAGTTTTGACACTGTTTAACTTCACTGGTCAGTAAAAGGCCCGGTAGACGAGCTACTTTCTGGATATCATTTTTAGTGACAGATTCCATCTGTCTATTCTTGCTGTGCTGCATGTTTAAAGTAATTCAGGCTTTCTTCCGGCTTTGACCGCCATAGAAAAATGAGTCCGCACAAAATGTTGTCCGGTTTGGCGCAGTAATCAAAATTGTACAAACGTATTAGTTATCCTGTAAGCGTAATACAAATTTTGAAGCAGACGACTTGACAATTCAGCATTTCATATGAATCAGCTGCATCATGCGACGGGTTTGGCGAAGATCAATGCGGCGTCTGCTAAGCAGTCTGTTCAGGTTTTACACCGTTTTCTATCATTTTTAGTGGAGTTTGTTTGTTTGATTTGACGTTTAAAGTCCCCGTCAACACTATATAGGTCATTTGCGAGACGTTGCTCCCAATTTTATGGGACTTTTACCCGACATTGAGATGAAATGACATACTAATGAAACCAATAGGGTTTATAAGCATGAACGGTCCGACTCGCACCGCTTTGCCTGGGCAGGCTTAGATCCTCTAAACGGTTTACCAGTACTTAAATAACTGGTGTGCGTCCGGTTTCAGCTCTGTCTGGAAGCATCATGTAGCCCATCTATTTCTTCAAGCCCTGATGGGCGGGGCGGTTTTTAAGTTGAGGAGTAATATATTTACGTACGTTTAATGAATTCTTTTCTGCTTTTTTTCTTTTCTGTGATAGCAGTTCAATTCATCTGGCGGCATGATGCTTCCACGAAGAGCTGAATCCGACCGCACAAAAGTACTGGAAAACCGCTTGTAGCATCTAAGCCTGCCCAGGCAGAGCAGTGCGAGTCGGCCTATCCATGCTCATAAATCCTATTGGTTTCATTGGGCGACAGGGCTTGGGATGTCATTTCATCTCAATGTCGATTGGAAGCAACGTCTCCAAAATTACCTATACAGTGTTCACGGGGACGTTAAACCTTCAATCAAACAAATGAATACGCCATACCTCCCATTAGAAATACGCATCACGAAAACACGCCTATATAATTTTGACCCCCTCGAACCCCACTTACATTATAGTAAAACTGGGGTTTGCAGGGGTGAACCTTATTTTTCTTCTCTAAAATATAAACTGTGGGTACTCGTTAGAACCGCCTCATCGAGGCGGTTCTTACGAGTACCAACAATCTATATTTTGAGCAGAAATAAGAAAAAATTCACAATTTTTCATCTTAAATTTTTCATTTTTTTTTCGGCGATAAAGGTTGCAATGTGTTTGTATAGGCGTGTTTTCGTAATGGGACATGAGTTAGTATAACAAAGGTATGTACTATTCTGATGTCTTGAGACAGAAGATTAAAGACTAGCTACAAGGGTTCATATTTTATTGAAACAAAATATAAACAGAAGAAAAACAAAAACAGTTGGGCTGCTAAAATGACACGAAGGTCTGGACCTGGCAGTACGGCATTATATTTTCTGGGTCAATAGGCAAACAATTATAACGACCCAGAAATGGTTGGTTCTAGAATGTCCATTCATTCTACACAGCTCTAGATGAGAAATAGTAATTGAATACTGGGAGATAAGTTTCTTTGTTTATTGATAAAAACCTCCGTTGTGGATACTTGTTAGAATCGCCTCGATGAGGCGATTCTAACAAGTACCCACAACATATGGGTCTGGAGAGAAGTAAGGAGAATTATCCTTAATTATCATTGCTTTTCCAACTTAACTGGAGCTAAACTACTTTCTATTATATTTTCACGAGCCAATTAAACTAATTGTATTCAGTGATTTTATGACAATGAAACAATATATCTGAAAACTTGTTCATTTCCTGCGCTTTCATAGCATGTAAAATCTATATTTATTATTTCTTTTCGGAAATGTGAGACCAAACATTATTTAATGACAAGTTTGACAAACTTGTCATTATTTAATGTCTCATTGGGAGTTCTAAAAAGTATTGAAAAATATATGTTCCTGAGTCAGAAAAAGGAACATAAATGTATACCTCGGCCGCCCCACTTTTCACTGCATAAAATTGTTCAATATACACGCTTCGTCTTCGGTGCCCTCGCCCATCGAGGCTTGGAGAAATAGATTAGAATACATGGTGTTTCCTCGCAGATCTGAAACCGACTGGATTTTAGTACTGGTTAACTGCATAGAAGGTCTAAGCCTGCCAAGAAAAGAAAAATGGCTGCGAATCGGACCATCCCTTAAGTCCTCTCGGTTTCTTTGGGAGGACCTGTTATCTCAATGTCTGGTAAAATGAATCTACAAAATCGGAAGCAACGTCTCTCAAAGGATCTGAATAGCGCTGAAGGGGACCGAAACCTCAACACAAACGATTAACATAAATGAGCCCGTTTGAGACCTAAGTAGTTTGCCGTAGTTTGCCAGTACTCAAATATGAGCTGGTTATACGTAGTTATAGTTTGTTCAAATGATGATCCCTGGATGACCTTGACGTATTTCAGGTCAAGGTCAAATTTGGTCACATAGGCTTTTGTATTGGAAAGTCAGAACTGTATATTTTTAACTAAATTTGTAGATGGGGAAATGAAACTATATGAGTATTCAAGGTCAAGGTCATCTAAAGATGAAAATAAAAAACAATGTTTTTGTCAGCACTGGTCCATTTGTAATGAAATTTCATATGAAAGCTTTTAGGAAAAAGGAAATTGAAATCAATGAATTTGAGTTGTTACATGACATAAATGGCGGCCATGCCAAACTTAAAAAAAAAAAAAAAAAAAAAAAAAAAAAAGACAGCTGGACATATCTAGACCAAATTTACATATGCAGTCTTTATGGGATGGAGGAACAAAAGTGTGTTCAAATGGATAAGATGACTGCGATTGTCATAGGGGCTTGAAGAAATATATGGGCTGCACGATGCTTCCACTCAGAGCTGAATCCGGCCCGCACACTAGTACTGGTAAACCGCTTAGAGGATCTAAGCCTGTCCAGGAACCGCGGTGCGAGGCGGACCGTCCATGCTAATAAACCCTATTGGTTTCATTGGGCGACAGGGCTTGAGATGTCATTTCATCTCAATGTCGGGTAAAAGTCCCACAATATTGGAAGCAACGTCTCCAAAATGACCTTTACAGTGTTGACGGGGACGTTAAACCTCAAATCAAACAAACAAGACTACGATTGTAAAAACTCTTCAAAAATCTTCTCGGAAATCAAATGGCTCCATATATGCTCAGCACTCAGGTGAGCGGCTCAGGACCATTGGACCTCTGGTTTCTTCTGTCTCTTCCTATTCATTATTGCCATACATGTCACCGCTGCCTCAACCCCCACGGCCCCCGCCCATTGGGGCTTGAAAAAATGGATGGGCTGCATGAGGTTTTCTTGCAGAGCTGAAACCGACCGTACACGAGTACTGGTAAACCGCTTAGAGGATCTGAACCTGCCCAGGCAAAGCCGTGCGAGTCGGACCGTCATTGCTAATGTAACAGGTGAAACAAATGTTAATCACCTTTACCCGGCCGGGACAGGCCAACACTCTACCGCGTCGCTATAAAAGCCGGCGTGTACCGCAAGGCAGTACAAGTGTATTTTATACCTATCAGTACTGCATTTGTTTGTTTGATTTGAGGTTTAACGTCCCCGTCAACACTGTAAAGGTCATTTTGGAGACGTTGCTTCCAATTTTGTGGGACTTTTACCCGACATTGAGATAAAATGACATTTCAAGCCCTGTCGCCCAATGAAACCAATAGGGTTTATTAGCATGGACGGTCCGCCTCGCACCGCGGTTCCTGGACAGGCTTAGATCCTCTAAGCGGTTTACCAGTACTAGTGTGCGGGCCGGATTCAGCTCTGCGTGGAAGCATCATGCAGCCCATATATTTCTTCAAGCCCCTATGGGCGGGGGCTTACAGTTCTGCATTTATAAACCCTATTGGTTTCATTGGGCGACGGGGCTTGAGATGTCATTTTATCTCAATGTCGGGTAAAAGTCCCACAAAATTGGAAGCAGCGTCTCCAAAATGACCTATACAGTGCTGACGGGGACATTTAACCGCAAATCAAACAAAAAAAAAAAAAAATACCCCAACGCAACAAAATGCTGGCAAACATTACTATACGTAACACACTCGTGCTACATAGTGCATTTTTCATATCTGCAAAAATGGCTTCTTTTCTGATGAAAAGCGATGATATTTTTCTTATATAAACTGCAAACATGGGTTGTGGTGCTCGGTAGAACCGCCTCATTGAGGCGGTTCTATCGAGTACCCACAACCTATGTCTTGGAGCAGAAAGAAGAAAATTAATGTATACCCCCGAAAACCCCAGTTTTTCTCTATATAAAGTTGTGTTTAAGGGGGTGTTCATTTCGCGGATTTGTTCACGTGATGGGAAATAATTTTGTTCTGTATCTTTGCGTGTTACATTACATTAATATTTACGCTGGGTCAGTATGGTATAAATGTACAATTAGCCTGCCTTCCAGAAAATTGATTCCGTATTCGATGCTTATATTCATTCGGAACAAAATTAACATACACGCCTTATAGCGACAAAGTCCACCTTAATCAACTCCGGTCTACTCTCGCAAACCGGAAATGCCGTTACTTAGGTCTTAAGGGGAATGGGAACGCCTTCAGGGGAGGCAACTCCTGAAAACGTATTTTTGTCTCCCATGTCAATAGGCGTCAACTCTTAAAGGAAAGAATTTGCTCCTCAGGAGCAAATTCTTTCCTTTAAGAGTAGACCCCTTTTTCAGTGGGGACATGGCTACAGAAAAGCAGACAAGAAGTCCCGAAAGTTTTCCTCCTTTAAAAAATGGGGGAAAAATCTGCCAGGTGTTTCCTTTCCCCTTAAGTTGCCAATCACAACTGTTGTAGTCTGCCCGCTGTCTGTTGTTTATTGTTAATTCATTGTTACAAAACAGTGTGGACCCTGATTAGTCTAGAGGCGTCTGATCAGTGTCCACACTTCTTGCATGTATGCGAAATAGTATGATTGAAAAGTTTGCAGACTAAATACACAGGTGACAGTTTCAGATGCCATTTCTCTTGGCGTCTTAAGGGTCGAAGAAAATGGCAAAGAAAACAATTTATTATTTGTGTCAATAATTAAGCAAATAATTTCCATTTTGTTGCTAGGGAATACAAGTGCTCCGGTGCCAACCCAGTCCTCTTTATTGAATCGTCAAGATTCTTGGCCAAACATATGGATGTCTTCATTTAGATACTTTCGATTTATAGAGTTTGACACATTTTGTAGCTAAGTGACAGATATGAATCACGAAAGCAAGAAAAAATATAAAGGCCAGATCTGATTTACAGAAAAATCAATTTCTGGCAATACAGTTTTCAGAAAACTTCTACTACAAATTTGGTGTTTCCCTTTTTTTTTCTTTTTTTTTTGTTGTTATTGTTGTTGTTGTTTTATATAGAATAAACAGGGTGCTGAACAAAATAGACTTTGTTTGTTTACGGAATACAGAAATCTGACAAAGTGATTGTGAACATTTTTTTTCCTGTTCGACTGTTTTTATCATTACGAAATCACGCCTTTAAAAGTTTCACCCCGTTAACACCCGCCTTTATATAGTAAAACTGGGGTTTACAGGGGTCTACATGAATATCATATGGTAAGAGTCAAACTCAGACAGTAAGCCAGAAAGGTTTTGTTTGATTTGAGGTTTAACGTCCCCGTCAACACTGTATAGGTCATTTTGAGACGTTGCTTCCAATTCTGTGGGACTTTTACCCGACATTGAGATGAAATGACATCTCAAGCCCTGTCGTCCAATGAATCCAATAGGGTTATAAGCATTGACGGTCTGACTTGCACCGCTTGGCCTGGGCAGGCTTAGACCCTCTAAGCGGTTTACCAGTACTCATGTGCGGTCGGTTTCAACTCTGCGTGGAAGCATCATGCAGCCCATCTATTTCTTCAAGCCCTGATGGGCGGGGGCCCAAGCCAGAAAGGTAAAACCATGACCAAATCTTCAGTGGTTGCTATAAATCGACTATCGATTATAAGGGCAGGACTAATAATCGATTATCTTTTCAGCCCTAAATTGATACACATTCAATGAGAAAACTCTTTAAATGTTTTATTAACTCGAATCTAATCAAAAAGGAAATAATTTGCTTCTGCTAACAGAAGGTACCGCAAGTTGTCTCCAGTTTGGAAGAGGAAAAGGTGCAAAGTGTTAATTTCCTTTAAGATACAGTGAAAGTTCGATAACTCAATCGCGGATAGCTCGATTATCAGTCCTGTCATTGCGATCGATAATCGTTTAGTAATCGCTAACGTTTTTGTCATAATTTAACCTGTCTGAGCATGACTCTTACCATATATTGCACTTTACCATATGTATATTTGAACAGGCAGGCCTGAGCAAACAGTGTAGACCCAGATGAGACGCCGCGGAATGTGGCGTCTCATCAGGGTCTGCACTGTTTGCCACTTATCCAGCAATTTCAAGCATAACTTTGGGTAGTAAATTGTACCTTTCAAGTAATCGATTAAAAGCAAATCAGAAATGATAATCATTTTTGTGGAAACTATCGATCGATTAATCGATTATACGATTATTCGTGTCAGCCTTAATGATCAGGAATCGATACAATCAACCCAAAGCTCCCATTAGAGACACCAAAGGGGAAGAAACACAAACATGAAACATCAGACCTAAAAAAAAACAACAACCACCCCATACCCCCAACGCAACAAAATGCTGGCAAAGGGAATAATTTTGTGCTTTGCGTGTTATATATATTACATTTCAATTTACACTAGGTATGGTATAAATGTACTATTAGCCTGCCTTCCAGAAAATTGATTCCGTATTCGATGCCTATATTTATTCGGAACAAAATTAATATACACGCCTTATGGTGACAAAGTCCACTTTAACCAGCTCCGGTCTGCTCTCGCAAAACCGGGAATGCCGTTACTTAGGCCTTAAGGGGAATGGGAACGCCTTCAGGGGAGGCAACTCCTGAAAACGTATTTTTGTCTCCCATGTCAATAGGCGTCAACTCTTAAAGGAAAGAATTTGCTCCTCGGGAGCAAATTCTTTCCTTTAAGAGTAGACGCTTTTTCAGTGGGGACATGGCTACAGAAAAGCAGACAGGAAGTCCCGAAAGTTTTCTTCCTTTAAAAATGGGGGGAAAATCTGCTAGGTGTTTCAATTTCCCTTAAGTTGCCAATCACAATTGTTGTAATCTGCTCGCTGTCGTTTATTGTTAATTCATTGTTACACAACAGTGTGGACCCTGATTAGTCTAGAGGCGTCTGATCAGTGTCCACACTTCTTGCATGTATGCGAAAAAAGTATGATTGAAAAGTTTGCAGACGAAATACACAGGTGACAGTTTCAGATGCCGTTTCTCTTGGCGTCTTAAGGGTTGTAGAAAATGTCAAAGAAAACAATTTATTATTTGTGTCAATAATTAAGCATATAATTTCCATTTTGTTGCTAGGGAATACTTGTGTTTCGTTGCAAATCCTGTCCTCTTTATTGAATCGTCAAGATTCTTGGCCGAACATATGGATGTCCTCATTTAGATACTTTCGATTTATAGAGTTTGACACAGTTTGTAGCTTCGTAATAGATATGAATCACGAAAGCAAGAAAAATATAAAGGCCGGATCTGATTTACAGAATAATCAGTTTCTGGCAATACAGTTTTCAGAAACTTTTGCTACGAGTTTGGTGTTTCACGTTTATTATTTTTTTGTTGTTGTTGTTATTGTTGTTGTTGTTTTATCTAGAATAAACAGAGGGCTGAACAAAATAGACTTAACATTTTTTTTTCTGTTCGACTGTTTTTATCATTACGAAATCACGCCTTTATAATTTTCATCCCATTAACACCCGCCTTTATATAGTAAAACTGGGGTTTACCGGGTGTACATTATTTTTCTTACTTCTGCTCAAAACATAAATTGTGGGTATTCGTTAGAACCGCCTCAGCGTAGCGGTTCTAACGAATACCACCAACCTATCATGTTATTTTGAGCAGAAGTTTGAAAAATATCGGATTTTTTATCTGAAAATGTTCAGTCTTTCAATATAATTGAACAGGCGTGGTTACGAAATGCATTGCACGATGTCCACACAATAGATCTTGTCGAATTTTAGGAAGCTAATCGCATGGGCAATTCAAGGACTTTTTTCGAATTCCATAAAGTTGAATTTTGTTACAAGTCCGTGTAATACCCTTGTCAATCCCACTTTACAAGTCCGTGTAATACCCTTGTCAATCCCACTTTACAAGTCCGTGTAATACCCTTGTCAATCCCACTTTACAAGTCCGTGTAATACCCTTGTCTATCCCACTTTACAAGTCCGTGTAATACCTCTATCAATCCCACTTTAAAAGGGTATACATTATTTTCTCTTTATTATAATGAAAATTTTACCACCAAAAGTTGAACATTTTCAGATAAAAATCCAGATATTTTTTTCATATTTCTGCTCGAAATATTGATTGTGGGCATTCGTTAGCAACTAGTACCCACACTCTATGTTTTTGATCAGAAATAAGAAAAACAATATGTACCCCTGTAGCCCCCAGTTTTACTATATAAAAGTGGGGTTTCATTTGGGGGGAGGGGGGAGGGAGACAATAATAATATAGGAGTGTGTTTGTGATGTTTTCATACGCTCAAAAACATTGATTGTAAGCACTCGCTAGAACCGCCTCAATGAGTCGACTGAAATATGGGCACACGAGAGAAATTCAAAAATGTCGAATTCGATAAAAAATTGATACTGCAAGCATGGTGTTATACATACAACTGTCCGTTTGACTAACGTCATGTTAACGAGTCCATTAATGAACACTCCTATAAACCCCACTTTATTTAGAGAATAGTAGGGTGTTCAGGGGTATCCATTATTTTCTCTTATTACTGCTTTAAGACATAGGTTGTGGGTCTCAATAGAACCGCCTTAATAAGGTGGTTCTAACTAGCACCCACAACCAACTTTGGAAGCAGAAATAGGGTAAATACCAATTATTATCAATTGATTGGATGTCATCAGTATTAACACTAGGTCAACCAATAAGTTTCTTTTTAATTGTGTCAATTAATAAAATTGTCATTAATCAAGTAATTTCTTATGGACCTAGTTACAGGTCCTCGGTCAGCTGCATTGGCCCTCGGCCTTCGGCCTCGGGTCAAATCAGCTGACCTCGGACCTGTACCTGGGCCAATAAGATATTACTTGATTATTATATGATAAATACTTGTTCTACAGCTATTGTAGAAGCCTCAGTGGTGTAGTAGATAAGCTGTTCGCCTCATAAACCAAGGTTCTTGGGTTCGATCCCGGGCTTCTCTAGACTTTCGGATGAGTCTTTAAACCGAGGTCCCGTCTCCGTATGACCTTAGCTGTTGATGAGATGTAAACCTCACACACTCACTCAACAGATATTTAAGGCACTGTAGCCCCCGGGTACGTTAAGATAAACTCCTCGATACGCGTGGACACCTGTGATGGATTCGAAATTGTCGTATTTGACAAGAATTGATCTTATACACATGGTCTCATTTTTACGGCTTTGAAAAAAATTTCCGCCTTTGCCTATGCTTGGATTTGAAGCCGAGCCGCTCGAGTGAAAGTCCAGTTCTCAAAGAGTCGAGACCCTAGGGATTATATTGCATAATCTACCAAGGTATATAATTTATGGAACAATGTGAGGTCCATAGCATTGCACATACATGTACACAACTGTCCGTTTTGACTAACATCAAGCAAAAATTCCGTTAATGAGCACCATCAGAGTAAACCCAACTTTATATGGAGAAAAATGTGGTGTACAGTGGGTATCTATTTTGTTTTTTTCTATCTTTTTCAGCTCCAAGACAGGTTGTGGGTACTCGTTAGAACCGCCTCATTGAGGCGGTTCTAACGAGCACCCACAATCTAGGTTTGGCTCCAAGACATAGGTTATGGTACTCGTTAGAACTGCGCACCCAAAATCTATGGTTTTAGGAGAAATAAGGAAAATATCGAATATTATCTTATTCAAAATGCTACTTGAACAATTATTATATACAAAAACAACAGCAACAGAAAAAAAAAATAAAATAAAAAACTTAGCATAAAGGGATAAAAATGCACCTTAATAAATTGATACCCGTATGAAATTCAATCATGTCGAATTAAACAGAGATTCGTGGTGTAGACATTGTCTTATACATACAATTAACAATTCGAATAACACAATGTAAGCCCCATTTTATACAGAGAGAAGAGGTGTACAGGGATATGCTCCAAGTCATATTGTTTGTGGATACTCGTTTAATCAGGCGGTTCTAAAGAGCATACTTTTTGTAACGAATTAAGGAAAATATATTTTCATATAAAACGTTTGTTCTACACATATTGAAAAAATAAAATCGGAAAATAGCACAGAGATGTGTTTGTTTGTTTGATTTGAAGTATTCCCCGTCAACACTGTGTAGGTCATGAGACGTTGCTTCCAATTTTGTGGGACTTTTGCCCGACATTGAGATAAAATGACTCCTCAAACTATGTCGCCCAATGAAACCAATGTGGTTTATACGCATAGACGGTCCACCGCTTTGCCTGGGCAGGCTTAGATCCTCTAAGCGGTTTACCAGTTCTCGTGTGCGGTCGGTTTCAGCTCTGCGTGGAAGCAGCCTATATATGTCTTGGCGATGTGTTATCATATACGTCAGTGACTTAGTAGATATCTTCTTATACAATCTGAGACGCCATGTCCTGCAACGGAAGGTTAGGTTGTTTTTTTTCGGGTATTCCGGTTTTCGCCCATTTCTCTCGAAATAAGTGAAATATGCATGAAAGGGTCGTAAATATAAAACCAACAAAAATCCTCTTATACATACAAATGTCCGTTTGGCTGTTGAATACGGTGCATTTCTGTCAATGACCCAAGAGCAATTGTCTGAATTACAGAACTGTGGGAAACCGTTGAGTTGTGGATGTTGAATCGCCTGGACCAAAAACTTCTTTTTCTTAAACAATTTGACGTGAAGATCCCTTTTAGTTCCCTTCTAAACTTAGACCCTAACATGATATAAAGAAGAAAGTTTACACAGTTGTTCACATACATAACCATAGTCACAGTGGTCCAGGCTAAACTTAAATTTGCCAAACCTTGGTCAGTCAGTGTTTCTGGTGGCCACCAATATGGCTGACCAATGCTAAAAATAGAAACAGGCGATACACAGATGATAAATACTGTATTCAGCGAAATTGTCATTTTCGTCACAAACGAAATCGTTCTTTTCCGGGCGTTTATCGAGTCTTTTTGTCTAATCGAGGTCGAATTGAATTTCTGATTAATCCTTAGTTGGTGAATAATTATAATATTCCCAAAAATAAGAAACAAACATGGTATCATAAAAACAACGAAGAAATCCACCCAAGGCCAAACTTTGAATTCAAAGTACTCAAATGCCTCTTTACAAATACATACAGTTCTGTTCACGTGCGGCCTAAACTCCAGATGGTAGCCGGTCAGGAAATGACTATTTAAGCCTAGAATACAAAATGCCATTATGAGAAGGCAAATCCAGGTTCGAAACTTTGTACACATCGCCCGGACCCGATGTGGGTAAATCACGCTGATCACGCGTTCACCCGTTATCAGAACTAAAATCCAGGAAGAAATCTGTAGACTTGAATAGACCGCGAAAATATGTAACTTGCAGACGACACTTGATCCCGCTCTGAAGTCTGTCTCTTCAAGATCGCCAATCCAATTTAACAATGGTGAAACACATATGATGAAAAGATCTATTCCTGCCAAAAACATCAGATAAACAGAACTTTGGCTTCGTCTCATTCTCAACAGAACTACCAGAGAAAGTATATTTCCAGGAATTCCAAACGAAAACAGAATTGGCGGGAAAATACGCTCCATATTATGCGCGATTTCCACTTCTTTCGGTTCCGAATAATTCATTTTGATATTTCAAAATTTACTTTCCAACATATAACAAAAGTATTTATTAAGATAAAACGTGTATTTTAATACTGTCTTTTTGATATATTTTCCAAATGAATGCGCAATGTAAAATGATATGTGTTAAAAAGAAACTGCATTAAATATTTGTTTGTGTTCCTCCTGTCATTTACTAAAGACCTTTTGCCGATTGTCGCAATATTAGCGGTACACATTTACACTATTTTTAACACCTATAAGATAAATTATATGCATTCAAGATGTTTTCCACATTTTGACACAGCGGCTATAATACCGGTTGCGAAAAATCAGAATGAACCATGATAAAATATTTTCAATGATTAATTAATCGTTTCAGCAGCATAGAGACAAGCTCTTATTTCTCATTATAACGAAGCGACAGCTTTTTCTCATAAAACCCAATAACGTATTTTCGATAACCAGATCAGCTATGTCGTAGATTATTGTCCATAGCAATTGTACCTTTCAACAGAAAATCTTGTAGCCGAAGGAATAAAAAGTTCATGCCAGAGTCTTAATTTAAAGCTGAACTATTTATTTATTTATTTTTTTTTTTTTGGAAAAAGTTGTGTGACGTCGCCGATTGGTGTGCCTGGAAGCTGATATATGCGTCTTCGATTGGGAAGCATTCTTTCAAACGCTAACGCTGATATATGTTAGGCCATTGTCGGATAAGGGATATAAGGCACGATTAAAAAGGATAATCGATTAATCGATCGATATATCCCACAAAATATTATCATTTTTGATTTGCTAATCGATTATTTCTGTGTCTGTTGCATTATCGTATTTATCCGAAGTATTTCGGCACCTCACGTCTTTACCGTAATTGTTCAAAAAGCTGAACAAATAGAATGTACTGCCCAATGTCGAGTCTAAAAATAGCAGGATCGTGACGAACAGTGTCGACCCTGGTGAGGCATTTTGTGTTGGTTTTGTGGTGTTTTATCTGGGTCTACACTGTTTGCTAATGTATGTCTGTCCGAATACATACAGCACAGTAGGGCTGGCTAATCGGAGCTGAAAAGATAATCGATTATCAGTCCTGTCATTGCGATCAATAATCGATTACTAATCGCTAAGGTTTTTGTCATAACTTAACCTGCCTGAGCATGACTCTTACCATATGTTGCACTTTAACATTTATATATTTTTGCAGACAGGCCTGAGCAAACAGTGTGGACCCAGATGGGACGCAGCAGAATGCGGCGTCTCATCAGGGTCTGCACTGTTTGCCACTCATCCAGCTATTTCAGGCATAACTTTGGGTAGTAAATTGTACCTATCACGTAATCGATTAAAAGCAAATCAGAAGTGATAATCATTTTTGTGGAAATTATCGATCGATTAATCGTTTATACGATTAATCGTGTCAGCCTTACAGTAGAGTATAAGATATTGTAAGACTCATGCTCAGACAGAGGGCAAGAAAGGTAAAACCATCACCAAATCTTCAGTGTTTGCTATGAATCGACTATCGATCACAAGGACAGATCTGATAATCCATTACCGTTTTAGTTCTGATTAGCCAGCCCTAAATCGGATAAAACTCTTTAAAATGTTTATTTGTTTTGTTTGTATTGGCGTTTAACGGCCCAGTGAACACTATTTAGGTAATTTTTGAGCCGGTCAGTTTACCCATCCACACTTTTCCTGGGCAGGCTTATTCGTAAGTGGTTAACCAGTACAATGCACATTCTTTCGCCAAAAACTGACAACTGCCCTTCTTGAATCAGCGGAAGGGAGCGAACGACTGTAGAAAAGATTTCATACTCAGTCTCCACGAAAGAATGTTGCCGACCCCGTAAAATGCTTTATTAACTGGCTCTACTCTAAAAGGAAAGAATTTGCTTCTGCAAACAGGAAGTACCGCAAGTTATCTCCCCTTTGAATGAGGAAAAGGTGTAAAATCACTATTCCCTTCGAAGTACAGTGAAACTTCGATAACTCAAACACGGAAAAAGTTTAGCATGCGGTATTGTTCAATTGCGATCGACCCATTGTTCAAATTCTCGTACCAAATGGCAAGACAATCCAAGTATAATGTGTTGTCAAAAGTAAAGGCATATTATGAATCAAAGCACTGGGAGTACTGGTGGGTCGATGGTCACCGAGTGTAGATTTGGAACGAGGATTTACACTTAGACATTTAACCCTTAAATTCCTGTGCTGTAAGCAAACCATGTAGACCCTGATCAGACGCTGCGTTTTTCGGCTCCTGACCCTTAAATTCCTATACTCTAAGCAAGCAGTGAAGACCCTGATCAGACGCCGCGTTCTGCGGCGTCTGATCTGGGTCTACACTGTTTGCCTAGCCCAACCCATGATTCCAGCCCAGATTTTACAGTTAACCTTTTCACGTTAACACGCTGACCTCACTGCGATAAAATTCTATAAATAATCTGCGTGGATTCCTACAAATCAGTGATAGTCACGTGGACTCCAGCACTAATAGAGGTTTTGTCCTTTATACCTTTGGGTCGATTGATAAACAATCGACCCAAAAACGTAGAGTCTACCTGCAACCGGTTTAAGAGGTCTGTGTCGCGCCTGCTCACAAGTGTGTTCTTGTCCAAAACTTCTTGTTGTTCAGCTCTCTCACCCACCTTAATCCCTGCGGCATTTTTGTGTTTACTGTACTAGCGAAAATCCTTTCTGCTCGCCGTTATGAATCCCGAAGTCCACTTGGTAATTTACCAGTGTCTTCGCGTATACCTAGAAAGGCCCACTTCTCTGTCTTTACAGAATGGAATTTAGTACTGTATTCTGAATCGTTTGCATGATAAAATGCATTTTACTTTTCCAATACAAAAGCATATGTGTCAAAGTTAGACCTAGGCACAAAGAATGTCTAGGTCAACCCAGGGTCACCATTTTAGCACTTTATGATGGGCCTATGTCCCAGATGCTATTTATCAAGTTTCGTGGAAATCTGCGCAGTGGTTCTGGAGAAGACTATTTTTGAAGGGTTTTTACCATATATGGCTTGGCGGCCATTTTGGTTATGTGACCTGGACCCCATGAGCAAATTTTGGTTTTACCCATCCCATAGAGGCTCCATATGAAATTTGACTTCAATCGGCCCAACGGTTTCCGAGGAGAAGCAGTTCGAAAATTTTCACATTTTTCGCCTCGGCGAGGCTATACTAAATGGATTGTAATATCTGGCAAGTTCATTGGTTAGATCTCATTGATATCTATCAGTATGCCAAAAATTATTTAAATATTCCAATCGGTTAAGTCACTATCACCAATTTTCACAAACGGGTTACGGACGGACAGACAGATTGACAGAATGACACGGTGATTTTAGGGCACTCTTAGAAAATCAACCGACTTCAGTCGGTCGCTTTTTCTGCGGATCGTGCAATTGGAGACTTGAAAAGTGTGTTTCCGTCAAGGGAGAATACCTTGAAGGGTTGAAGTATTTTAAACGAAATGTGAATGGGTAATATTAACGCGCCCTGTAAAACATAACAAATGACAACATAAAATGAACGCCTCTCTTATAGTCAAACTTCAATAACTCAAACACTTTGGGATCATGAAGATGTGTTCGAGGTTAAGATCGTTCGAAATACCGATGGTTAATCAACCGACAGGCCATGAAGCATGCTTGTGTGTGTGTGTGTGTTCATTAGAAGGCATGTTGTGTGTTCTCATTAGAATCGCCTCATTGAGGCGATTCTAATGAGAACGCACAACATGCTTGTTTACGATAAAATCCGAAAAAACCTAAATACTTCACTAACCATTTTGCTTTAGCTACGACAGTCTCTTCATTCAACTGAAAATCTCACTTCCTTATTGTCAGATCAAAACATTTCGATTTACCTCTATGTCTTTGATGGGAAGAAAGTATAAAGATTGTCAAAAAGCGCTGTGAAGGCAAGTCAGTCAAGTTTGACAAATTTGCTTCTGTGACCTCTAAACGGTACAGCTCATGCTGTTTGAACATGTATCATCATAACACAATACACTGACCAATCAATGGTCATCACTGAGAAGTGGGTGGGCCCTTGATCTAGTCAGAATCAGAATCATTACTGGTGACACGTCAAATGACATTCATACACCAGGACCTGTGATATGGGAAGTTAGTCCCTAGCTCTAACCAAAGAGGTAAACTTAGCTACACAATCCTCAGCACCTTCAGGCGTCGAAATAATCGAATCGGGAAGGGCATTCCCATCTCTAATGGTTAGGGGGAAGAAAGATTCTTTATAAATGTCCGTTCTAGCAGTAAGGGTCTGAAACGTCCTTGAATGGTGCTTTCTGCAGTGCCTACCTGGGGGAACAAGGTCATCTGTTGGAATGATGACAGCACCCTTTAGACCTTTGTATAAGAGTATGAGCCTACTGTCTCTTTTCCTTTTCTTTTGAGACTCCCATCTTAATTTTCCTAGAATTCCAGTCATGCTCCCAAGTTCAAAGCAGTAATTTCCAGTTACAAATCTGACAGCTCTATTCTGAACTTTCAATTTCTTCATTGAGGACTACTCCGCTTGGGTCCCAGATGCAACTGCCATATTCCAAGATTGGGCGAACAAGTCCCCTTCACATCCTGAGGACACTGATGAAGATTTCGCCTCAGGAAACCAAGTGTTCTATTCGCCTTTGTACCCATGTTGCTAATGTGTGTATTCCGTCTCAAATTGTGAGTGATTGTCACACCAAGGTACTTAATGGAATTCACATTTTCGAGGACCGTTCCCTCTAAAGTGTAAGAAGCCTCAATTTAATTAGATATCTCCCTAGTTATCTGCATAAAATTGCATTTAACTGGCTGAAATCTCATGCCCCATTTTCGGGCCCAACATCCTAATCTGTCTATGTCAGCCTAGAGTCTCAGTGAGTCATCTGTATCTCTAATTTCCCGGAAACAAACACAGTCGTCTGTGAACAGTCTTATTTCTGAGTCAATGTCAGCGGAGATATCATTGATGTACAGGGACAACAATAGAGGACCAAGAACAGTCCCTTGCGGGACTCCAGACAAAACTGGCGCCCATACTGAAGATTCACCATTAACAACAACCCTCTGTTTTCTTTAGCAAAGGAAGGAATCTATCCATTTTAGAGTCTTTCCTCCAATTCCATAACCAAATAATTTGGATTTAAGTAGATCATGCGGAGGGGTGTCAAAAGCCTTCTTGAAATCCAGAATAAATGTGTCCACCTGCCCCACTTTGTCCAGGACTTTTGCCCAATCATTAACAACCGTGCTCAACTGAGTTTCGCAACTATGCCTTTTCCTAAATGCATGATGTCTGTCTGACAAAAGTTTATGTTCATCCAAGTGGGCCATGCTGTTTGAGCAAACTATGTGTTCAAGCAATTTACATAGAACACAGGTCAGTGACACCGGGCGATAATTTCGAGCAAGAGCCCTGTCCCCTTTTTTGAAAAGTGGACAGATGTTCGCTAGCAGCCATTCTTTGGGAATTTCACCCATATCGAAAGATTGTTGGAAAATATGAGCAAAAACTGGACCTAACTCGTTTGCTAGTTCCTTCAGGACTCTATGATGAAACTCATCAGGCCCTAAAGCTTTAGAAGGGTTCAAACCTTTTAAGTAACTTGATCACTCCTGTCGAGTATACAACAATATTTTCCATGAAAGGGGCCGATCTTTCAGTCAATGGAACCTCGTTGGACTCAGTTTTATTAAATGCATCATTGAATTGACCAACCGATTCCTCTGCCCTTTTCAGAGTCCGATTCAGCGACCCCGTTCCCTCCTCTTTTATTAAGGGGTGAGATACCTTGCCTATCTTTCTTCTGGGTATTGATATATCTGTAGAAGTCTCTTGGATTTGCCTTTACATCACCTACCAAGTTATTTACATACAGATCATGCTGAATTTTGATGTCATTTTTAATTTCTCGTCTCAAGTTTTCAAATTTTGCTCTGAGTTTACCACTTCCCAACTTTTTTGCCTTAGCATGAATCTTATTTCACCTCCGAATATTTCTTCTTATTTCTGGTGTGATCCAAGGAATTGAAGATACAGACCTGCTAGTTTTGGAGGGGATATGATTTTCGGACGAAGCTTGAATGAAAGACTTTATCAAATCAATGTTCTCCTGGACAGACCGAGCGTCTGAATGACCATTAAAGTATTTCTCTCTTGCAAATTTTTGGGCATCCTTCCTCATAGTTTCATAGTCACCCTTTTCATATAAGTACACCTTTCTACGAGGTTTCTTTATGGGTGGTATGAAGATTTTCAAAAATCCAGAGACAATATCGTGATCACTTAATTTGGAGATTGAATATCCCCAAACTGTCCTTGCACAGTTGAACGAATCAAATCCAAAGTGTTTCCATCTCGAGTAGGGAAGTCAACAACCTGTTCCAAGCCATGATCATTCATGATGTCAACCAACACCTGCCCTTCTGATGGACTCAGCATTGTGCCTTGTTTGCTGAGCCTATCTGGCCAAACAATCTGTCTGAAGTTGAAGTCACCTATGACATGTACTGCGGGAAGTTTTTTTACCCTTATTCTGAGACTTAATGCGATCAAGCTGATCTTTAAATAACTGTGTCGTTAGGTGGTCGATACCAACTTGCAATAAAGTGGGAAGTTTTATTTCCAAATACCTTAACCCAAACAGATTCTGAATCGTTTTCCAGTTCCATGAATGGCATATGAGAGATGTCTCTGTGAACGAGCAACATCACCCCGCCGCTATGAGTGTTTCTGTCTCGTCTAGTTTGGTGGACCATGTGATAGGTGAAAAACAATTCAGTTCATGTATCTGATCTTTACAGAAAAATGAAACACTTGACAGCGTTGCTAGAATTAGAATGTTGCAACTAAAACAAAATTTGTAGTATTATACCTATGGATAGAAATCTTTAGGGACTGGACTCCAGAATGTTTTTGAATAAACCATGGTAAACGAGCCAGCCGTGTTCGAGTTTACGAAGTTCCACTGCATGACCATGGGGACTAGCTTGGTCATGTGACCTGAACCTTTAAACCATTCGAATATTTTTTACTGAAACATTGATGGTGTGGTGGGGGTATGGCATGGGGGATGCATATGAAATTTCATTTAAATTGGCCCAGCAGTTTATAAGGGGAATGTTCTTTGAAACGTTGATTTGATTGGTCTGCGATCCTAGTGACCAACAGCTTAAGTCACTGAATGACCTTGCCCGCTTGCTTCCGCAGATATTCAGGTAGTGCCCACTTTTTATGTCACAGACTACAATAACTTTCGCAAAATATAATTTTTCCAATTTCCATGTCTGAGTCTACAATCTATTTAAAAAAACGCATTGTTCCAGTTTTTTCCCATTCAAAATAGTTTTACTAAAATGGATTTTTTCTACCTTTTTCCAATTACAGAGCATAAAGAACTAATTTCACCTTGTCAAAAATGTCAAGGTCACCTAGGGCCACCAGTTGAACAAATTTTATAGTACTCAGTCACTGGAAGCAACATACTAAGTTTCAAGACAATAGACAGAGCAGTTCGGGAGATCCTTAAGGTTTTTACCATATATCACCTGCTTAGTTCAATACCATATATCGTCTGCTTAGTGCAATACCATATATCGTCTGCTTTGTGCAATACCATATATCGTCTGCCTAGTGCAATACCATATATCATCTGCATAGTGCAATACCATATATCGTCTGCTTAGTGCAAACCCATATATCGTCTGCTTAGTGCAATACCATATATCGTC
Organism: Lucinisca nassula; assembly: GCA_963580285.1. Classification (NCBI taxonomy): domain Eukaryota; kingdom Metazoa; phylum Mollusca; class Bivalvia; order Lucinida; family Lucinidae; genus Lucinisca; species Lucinisca nassula. The sequence goes on along the minus strand of OY757015.1, from coordinate 3,210,559 downwards.
TGCTAAGTGCAATACCATATATCGTCTGTTTAGTTAAATACCATATATCGTCTGCTTAGTGCAATACTATGAATCGTCTGCTTAGTGCAATACCATCTATCGTCTGCTTAGTGCAATACCATATATCGTCTGCTTAGTGCAATACCATATATCGTCTGCTTAGTGCAATACCATATATCGTCTGCTTAGTGCAATACCATATATCGTCTGCTTAGTGCAATACCATGTACCGTTTGCTTAGTGCAATACCATATATCGTCTGCTTAGTGCAATACCATATATCGTCTGCTTAGTGCAATACCATATATCGTCTGCTTAGTGCAATACCATATATCGTCTGCTAAGTGCAATACCATCTATCGTCTGCTTAGTGCAATACAATATCTCGTCTGCTTAGTGCAATACCATCTATCGTTGTAACTGTCATTATGGCATTTACATCGTTATTGCACTAAGCAGACGATATGGCGATGGCGGAAATCTGGTCATTTTAACAAATCTTCGTATGCCACGGGGACACCATACACAACCTTTAATTTGTTTGTTTGAATTGAGGCTGTACATCCCCGTCAGTACTGTTAAGGTCACGATATAGATCTCGGGCTTTAACCTTTGACATTCATAGACATTCATGTGGTACCTACTCTAATTTTTGGTTAAAAAATAAACGTTGTTTTACCTTTTTCCAATCTAAACGCCTAAGGACCAAACCTGAGCTTGTCTTAATGTCAGCCTCATCATTTGTACATTTAGTAGTTTGAGTTTTACGTCCCACCAACAGGTCATACAGAGAGATTTAGTAGTACACAGACACTTAAAGCTTGTCCTGCGGTTCTGGAGAAACGTTTTGTTTTTCATTTGTGGCATTGGAGGCTATCTTTGTTAAGCGACAAGGACGGTTTTAACAAATTGCATTCACCGATTGATCTAAGATCTAAGTTTTGAGCGGAATTATGAACAAGAAACTCAAGTGACTCGATTGTGATGTATTGTATCTTTTCGGAACATTACGCAAAAACGCCTATACCAATACATTGCCACCTATATCGCCGAAAAAAATTGAAAATTTTATGATGGACAAATGTGATTTTTTTTTCTAATTTCTGCTCAAAATATAGACTGTGGGCACTCGTTAGAACCGCCTCATCGAGGCAATCTATATCTTAGAGCAGAAATAAGAAAAATAAGGTATACCCCCGGAAACCCCAGTTTTACTATATAAAAGTGGGGTTCAAGGGGGTCAAAATTATATAGGCGTGTTTTCGTGATGAAGAAAGAGGCAATGATATCTCATTATTAAAGCCGTTTAGTTATAAACTTATAAACTATAATTACATGAACACTGAATTTGCAGTATCAAATGCCATTTTTTTCTTGTTGAATTCTCAAGATTGAATATCTAATCTGTGTTGAATTTAACAATGCATATTTGTGCCCCGTCAAGCGATTTTGGTATTTGTCGCCTATGAGAGCAGCTAAGGTTCAGGCGAGCCTGCGCATCCGCGCAGTCTCGCCAGAACCTTCGCTGCTCGCTCATACAAGCAGTGAATCAAGAGGAACCTTCAGACAGAAAGCCATATCCCTGGCCCCTCTGAATGCCTGGGCATGCGCAGTTAAAATTTGTCATGACGGAATGCTCGAAGACACAAATTCGCTTGGCAGGGCTCATTTCAGAGTTGAATTCAATCATGATAGCCTCGGCGAAATTATCAACCGACAAGCTCAATCAGCAAAAAGCTGGACTGGTCATCTTTATACTTAGCACCTTCATCAACATCAAGAACAACACATTATTATTGTTATTATTATTATTATTTTTATTATTATTTTTATTATTATTATTATTATTGGTTACATGTTCTTTTCTACAAACAATATTAGCTAGTGTTTATCCACTTTATTTTCATTACGTTAATAATAATAATAATATTAATAGTTGAAGTAGTGGTAGTAGTACAGTGATAGTAGTAGTAGTAGTAGTAGTAGTAGTAGTAGTAGTAGTAGTAGTAGTAGTAGTAGAAGAAGTAGTAGTGACAGTAGAAGCTGGATATTATTATTATTATTAACATCGTTTTGAGTATTATTTTTATAATAATAATAATAATAATAATAATAATAATAATAATAATAATAATAATAATAATAATAATTATTGTTATTATAATAGTAGTACTGAGTTGTGGTAGTGGGTGTAGTAGTATGAGTATAATTATTATTGTCATCGTTTTTATTTTTAAGATTATTATTTTCATTATGCATCATCAGAAGTAGTGATTTATTTGTTTATATTGAGAGTTTATGTTCCCGACAACATTATTAAGGTCATGTTGGAGACGTTCATTCCAATGAGTGAGACTTTTACCCAACATTGAGATGAAATAGCCTCACAAGCCCTGCCGCTTAAACAAACCAAAAAGGTTTATATATAGGGATGGTCCGACTCACATCACTTTGACTGGGCAGGCTAAAATCTCCTAAGGTGTTTACCTGTACTCATGTGCGGTCAGTTTCAGCTCTGCGTGGAAGCATCATGCAGTCCAATCTATTTCTTCAAGCCCCGATCGGCGGGGGCCCAATAATAATAGCAGTAGTGGAAAAAGCAGTAACAGTATAATTATCATCATCATTTTTTTTTTTTTTTTTTTTAAATTATTTTCAGTAGTAGTAGTTATAGCAGCACCATAATAATTATTATTTATGTATAATCAAACAACCACTATTGGCTAATTTTATCCAATTTTATTTTAATACATGTTCATGTATGTAATGCCCTTGTAAATCCGATTTTATGTCAAGAATAGCAAGGTTTACATTTCAACCCGCAATTTACCTGCAATTGTATCGTTAGAGAAATATCATTTATACAGCATATTTATGGGTAAATAGCAAATTGTTTTCAGCCCCTTTCAATTAACTGTTACGAGTCTTCATTTGAAACAAATAACTAAACTTCTTGCACACCAGACAAGGAAATCCGTGGTTTTACCCTGGGATACTGGTGTTCCGACCCAGAATCGAATATAATCGCGTGTTTGATAATACACTGGTTGATTACGACCTCGCATGCGCCGTCGTTAAGGTTGACGTCGCAAGACGTTGCGTAATGTCACTTAACATACCTACAGTGGCATCACAATATGACGGACGTCGGTAACCGAAGTGACTGCAGTATTACGAATCCGCACTAAGAAATGAGAGGTACGCAAGAAAAAGAATCATGTATGGGTGTGAGGGGTGGATAGAAAATCCGTCCCTCGGGATCACTGTCCGGCATCACTCGAAAAGCGTGATTTTTCCATCCACCCCTCACACCCATATAAGATTCTTATAATATTACAAGAAACATAATAAAAACGATATCTTGTGGACAGTTATATATTTATCTTTGTGACTGAAGTGCAAAGTCATGGCATAGCACAATTTACATGTTGGCAAGTTTGAAACACATCTTTCCATACAAAAACACCAATGGTACTGAGTTCACTATGTTCCTTACGCACCCTTATAATAACCGTCAAATGATCTTTTAGTATTGTACCCAAAATATTCAGAACCAATCTTATATATTTTTTTTTTTCACAAAGTGTCTAGGCTATGGAATACCCTTTAATTGCTGTCAATAAAAATGTGACATACAAATCCTTTTCTCTTACTGAACTGCAAAAAAAAAAAAAAAAAAAAATAATAATAATAAATAATAATAATAACATTAAATACACAGTTCTATTAATAGTTCACATAAGCAACTCGCGTTTGAATTAATGTGTAGAGAGAGAGTTTGTTTGTTTGTTTGATTTGAGATTTAACGTCCACGTCAACACTGTAAAGGTCATTTTGGAGACGTTGCTTCCAATTTTGTGGGACTTTTACCCGACATTGAGATGAAATGACATATCAAGCCCTGTCGCCCAATGAACCCTTTAGGGTTTATTAGCATGGACGGCCCGCCTCGCACCGCGGTTCCTGGACAGGCTTAGATCCTCTAAGCGGTTTACCAGTATTAGTATGCGGGCCGGATTCAGCTCTGCGTGGAAGCATCATGCAGCCCTGTTTGTCTTTTAGCGCCTATGGGCGGTGTAAAGAGAGGTATTGAAGAATAATATTAGTGACCTTAAAGAGGTAGGTTATCAAAAGCTCGAGTCACAAAAACATCAGAATTTTTTATCAGAATTTTTTTATTTTTTGGTTGTAAAATTTTCATTTTTAATTAAATATGCGTTTTTCGCTATGTTTTTGTTGCGTTGACGTCTGAGTCCTGTGTAAAAAGGCTAATGTGTAAAATATGGACTGAACTTATGTATTGGGCGTCTGGTCAGAAAGCGGTGTTTGGTGAGGATCTATACTGATCACTAAAAAGAAAAGAACTGAAGATTTAATTGAAATAGCCCAAGTCTTCACTGAGGACTATTTTTTTCAGCTTTCGACCCATCAGTGCTGCCAGTGCTTTGAATTGATAAGTTTTTACTAGTTTTGAAAGATGTTTTTGAGAGAGACGTGACTTCAATAAAACATCTGTATCTGTTAAGCAACAGTCCAGTATTTAATTTGTAGTTGGTTTTGTATGAGTCTATTAACAGGATCGTGCCATTTGCAGACCTTAATTAGCTGGCAAAACTAAGGTAAATAGCAACTAAGTGGTTTCGCTTTATTCATTGTTATTTTTCTTGTTTACAAACGCTTTGCAATGTCAACATTGATGTTGTTTTTTTTTTTAACAAAACGCAAACACCATTCCATCACGAAAACACACCTGTATAATTCTGAACCCTTAAACCCCAATTTTATGTACTAAAACTGGGGTTTACAGGGGTAAACATTATTTTTCTTATTTCTGCTCTAAAATATAGATTCTGGATACTCGTTAGAACCGCCTCAATGAGGCGGTTCTAACGAGTACCCATAATGTATATTTTGTGCAGAAATAAGAAAAATATCAACTTTTCATCTTAAAATTTTCATTTTTTTTTTTTTTTTTTTGCGGTATTTTCAATGTATTTGTAAAAGCGTCTTTTCGTCATGCTACCATTGAACGATATAATCAAAGTACCGAAAGCACTGGTTGGTCGATTGTCCCTGGGTGTAGGCTACTGACCCTGCCGCGATTCAGTGTTTCATTTGTCCCTCAAATTCCTGTACTAAAAGCCCAAGGTGTAGATCCTGATCATGCATGTCTAATCCCGAGCTTTTCAAAAAGAGAATATAGGGATCAACCATGGTTTTTCATGCATCAAAATTTGCTCGGTCCCGAGGAAGATGTTTGAACATGAGGCCGCTCAACGTAACGTAAACAAAGCAAGACCCGTCTTGCGATACCAAAAGCTCAAAATCCATGTTCAAACAGCACGCGAATTTCAAGATTTGAATACGGTTTTTGCTGTTTGAGCCCGGCTTTCGGTCCATCGACAATGGCTTCAAACAGCCATGCGCATAGGTATTTATGCAAGAAAACCATTTTATCATATGACGTCGCGTCTGAGAATGTAATAATTAGAGATTATCACATGGGATTTTGGTTATCGCCCGATGTATCAACCCGAGACCCCATTATCTGCCCGAAGGCTTTAGCCTGAGGGCAGATAATGGTCGAGGGTTGATACAGAGGGCGATAACCAAAACCCCATGTTATAATTTGTTTATCACATATTCAGATCCTAATCTTACTGTGTTTGACGTTCATAAATTGAAAAAAAAAAAAAATGTGATAAAAAGCGTGATTCATGCTAAAAAAGCGCGTAACGTCACGCCTAACTATTCGCGTTACGTCATGTAATTGGCAACGTCACAATAACGTCATGTGTGGGCTGATAACCGCTATCCGTTCAAAATACACTGTTTCCGGTTATCAGACCGGGCGGGCTGATAACCGGAATTGGAAACAAGCATTATCACACATGCAAAACATGGGTTATCATGTTAAATATAGTACTGAATATGTGATAACGTCATTTATCATATGACGTCGTTGATAAGCAGTGGATAACGTCGTGTAATAACAATCGTATGACCACACGTGTAGTAACACTTTGGCGGGATTAAGTAACGTCATGACGACGTCCATGTCCACCATGCAATGTTTGTGGAAAATTTGTCAAATTAAAGGCGATGAAATCCAATTAAAAGTGGTCACATGATATAAACAGAACCTTACACTTACACTCATAGTCATTTCATAAGGCTCGTTTCATAAATTTCATATGAAATGACCACTCGTGTAAGACCCTAAATGCAATACACCATATTTGCAATATTTGCTGGCTCCCAAATTGCACATTGTCAGTATTGGAAAAATAGGTAATCAGACCCCCTGACCTTTCAAGGTCAGGGGGGGGGGGTCTGGTTACCTGTTTTTCCAACACTGATAACCTTCAGACTAGGAACCAGTAGATAATGCAAATAAGGTGAATAAATCCACTGGTGGATTAAATTTGCATATTAATTAGATACACCCGTAGCGTTACACATATTGCATCCTTAACCCTTTCTGCACCAAATGGAATCTTCCTCCTTATATATAGCAAGAGTCCATTTCAAACTTTAGGGGTGTCAGATTGTGTTTTCTTCAAAATTGGTTAGAAAAATAGCTGAACTTTTTGCAAACAGAGCAGGCCCTGATTAGACGCCACGTTCTGTGGCGTCTAATCTGGGCCTTCACTGTTTGCCAGGGTACCCGTTTTGGGGATTCCGGTACGGAATGGCCCATTATGTGTTAAAGAAGTCACGTTTACTAATGGCGGAATATTGACATTTTTGTTAAAATATCGTGAATCTTACGCGTTTCAAATGTCATATGATAAACAGAATCTTGCAGTCGTGCTCATGTATTATTGAATTTATTAAACGAGTTAAGGAACAGGCATAAAATGCTCAGCGAAGCCTCGCATTTAATCTTTTTTCAACAACTCGTTTAATAAATTCAAGTAAAACATGGACACACCTGCAAGATCCTCTCATGATTACTTGTTGATCTTGAAGACTTATTGCAGAACAGGGTAGTACATCTGTACTAATAAAAGAACAAACTAGCCCCAAAAGCTAGAAAACGGTAAAAACAAGGTGACGATATTGTCCTCATTTATGAATTTTATATGTGATTTTCTTTTTGTATTCAGTCTACTAGAATGTTTTTCTTTTGAACATAAAGATCGTTTTTCAGTATATTCTCCAATCACGTGACACACTTCCTGTAAACTCTCCCCTTATTTTTGGAACTAGGGCTGTTGACTACCGATCTCTTTATAGCCAGTAATAATGTTCTTCAGTACTTCAACACATTATTCTAACACGATCTTTTAGCTGAATTGTGTACTTTCTTTGCAGTTCAGTAAAAGAAAAGGATTTGTATGTCACATTTATTGACAGAAATTACGAGGACTGTTCAAATATGAATGCAACTAAGCACATAAAATTGATTCCGTGATAGATTTCGATGAAAAATTTATTTTGTCCCCTCAAAGTATTCCCCTTTAACAGATATACAAACTTTCAGTCTTCTGATCCAATCATTGAATGCATTTTGGTAGTCTTTTCGAGGTATACTATGAAGGGACTAGAATATTGCAGAACCGAGGTGTTTGCGCTGTACAAATTTTCGACCAGAAAGGTATTTTTCAGCCGCGGGAACAAAAATAAGTCACACGGGGCAAGGTCAGGGGAATACGGGGGGTGAGGGAGTTCAACAACCTTTTCCTGCTTCAGATAGTCTTGCACAATGAGCGCCTTGTGCGATGACGCATTGTCATGTAGCAATCTGACATTGGCCAAACTAGTTGCGGGTCTTCGTTCTTTGAAATATTTCTTCAATTTTCGAAGAACTTTATTCTTGTAAAACTTCGCATTTACAGATTTGCCTTTAGGCACAGCAACCTGAATAGCAATGCCCTGATTTGAAAAGAATATGGCATACATTACCTTCTTGACGCTCATGGTCCGCTTTGCAATGCATGGTCTTTTGCAATACTTTGTTTCCCATATTTTGCTCTGAATCTTTCGTTTTGGCTCAAAAAAGTGAACCCATGTCTCGTCACCTGTGACGACATTAGCGAAAGACCGTGTATTGTAATTTGGAAACTTTTTAAGCAACTTCTTGGCGCACTAGACGCGTGTCTTTTTCTGCTCATCTGTCAACAGATGGGGAATCCATCTAGCACAGAACTTTCTCCTTTTCAAATCCCGTTTCAGAATTGTATGAGCTGCTCCTAATGAGATACCAACCATACTAGCTATTTGCCTAGTGGTGTATCGTGCATCGGTAGCAACTATTTCTTTCACTCTAGCAACCATCTTGGCAGATGTTGCTCTTTTCGGCCGACGATCATGTGGTGCATCTTCTGTTGAGCCTAGCCCACAGCTGAATTTCTTACACCAACGAAAAACTGTCGGAAAAGACATTTCATTATGCCCATAAACCGAACATATTTCATCATAAATGTCTTTGCACCGTATACCAAGAATACAACGATTCTTAATATAGATGAGTTTAGGACGCCACCGGTCGCTACGGAAATACTATCCCACGGTTCCGTATTTTTGCGCATGCGCAGTTTTGTGTGGCAAAAAAATATAACCATTGTTCAGACTGCTCCGATAGCAGTCATTAATTTCTTTGAATATGACAATTTTAAATATAGCGTAAGGTAAAGGTGACGTATGTCTTGCGTCACTGGGGCGTCCACCTGATATTGGCTTACAGTTGGGTAAGACCTGCTATCCTTGCAGCAGGTAAGAGTAGAGGGGAGTGCTCTTATTCCTTCTGTTTGTACACTCCATTCATTTTCCTCTTTATCCTCTGTTATTACTTTAACCTACGATCTCTTCTATTTTTTTTCTTCCTTTCTCTGGGAGATGAGACAATATTACCCACAGGGGTTGACGTGTCGTTAAACCCAAAACAATTAATAATCGAATAATTGACTGACAATGGTCGCGTCATATTGCGCTAATCGCAAGGAAGGATTACCACCCAGACGGGTTCAACATGTGGATGAAAAAGATCAATCGTTTACGACCAGTAACCGGGTCGTTTGAATATGGAAATTCGCCGGCCCCGCGACCCCCGCCCATCGAGGCTTGAAGAAATAGATGGGCTACATGATGCTTCCACGCATTGCTGAAACCAACGCACACGAGTACTGGTAAACCTGGTAAACCAGTTAGAGGATCTAAGCCAGCAACGTCTCCAAAATGACCTATATAGTGACGGGGACTTTAAATCTCAACTAAAACAAAGAAACAACAAACGAATTACCGTCCCCGCCAACACCATTTGCGTCATTTTTATACGTTGCTTCCTATACCCACATTGAGATTAAATTACATCTCAAGCCCTGCCACCAAATAAAAAAATGTAGTTTATCATGTTTATAGCGGTTTTGTTTGAACTGAGGTTTAACGTCCCCGTCAACACTATTTAGGTCATTTTGGAGACGCTGCTTCAAATTTTGTTGGACTTTTACCCGACATTGAGATGAAATGACATCTCAAGCCCTGCCCCCAATGAAACCAAAAGTCTTATATGCAGTAGGCGGTCTGACTCACACCGCTTTACCTGGGCAGACTTAGTCCTTCTAAGCGGTTTACCAGTACTCATGTGTGGTCAGTTTCAGCTCTGCGTGGACGCAGCATGCAGCCCAATCTATTTCTCCAAGTCCCTATGGGCGGGGGCGAGAATTTATAGCGGTTTTACAAGTACTCATGTGCGGTCAGTTTTAGCTCTGCGAACCCAGGACCTCTCGTATACAGTAGAAACACTCTACCGACTGAGATACCGGGCCACATCTTCGACCTTTTACACCCCCCACCCCCTGCCTAATGAGATTCGTCCCGAAAACCTAAGTTCTATCCAGTCTGGCTATGGGACTTTCACGTTCAGATTTTTCAAAGTATCGCTTCGAAAACTCTGCCTTAACTGCTAATTTTTTTCTGGCAAATCAGGTCAAAGATTTATTCAGGACCCCGTTACTCAGAGTATGAGCATTAAACAAGCATCCATTTAAAACATACAGCAAAAGGCAGCGGCGGTGAACAACAAATAGCATGTACATGTATAATGGAATAGTAAAAAGAGAATTCGGAAATTCGGACATATCTGCCAAGTACTGTTGTGATTCAAAAGATTGTGAAGTTTGATTTTAGGTTTAACGACCCCGTCAACACTGTAAAGGTCATTTTGGAGACGTTGCTTCCAATGTCGTGGGACTTTTAACCGACAATGAGATTAAATGACATCTCAAGCCCTGCCGCCCAATGAAACCAATATGGTTTATAAGCATGGACGGGCCGACTCGCACCGCGTTGCCTGGGCAGGCTTAAATCCTCTAAGCGGGTTACCAGTAGTCGTGTGCGGGTCGGTTTCAGCTCTGCGCGGAAGCATCATGCAGCCCATGTATTTCTTCAAGCCCAGATGGGCGGAGGGGGGGGGGGGGCACTGAACTGCAGTATAAAAGTCTATGGATTTTGTGGATGAAATGACAAACACTATGCTTAAAAAATCTTATTTTTCCTTAGTTTACTGTACACACGCACGCTTGACTGATTACTTTTTGCCACACAAGACTGCGCATGCGCAGCGTTACCAAGGAAGTTAATCAGCCTAAACTCATCTATAGGACCGTATTTCAACGGCGTACTCTGACCTTCTTCCAACCATGTTTTGTATTAGTATACAAGAGTAGACAGTGTTTATCGAACGATATACATGGCTAAAGTGCACAGATTTTAACAGGTTTGGTATCAATGTATAGGTAAAGTGTTTTTCTACGCTGTGATATTTATTTCCAGGTGATTTTCGCATTAGTGCATGAGAAAACGTTCTACTTGCATTCATATTTGAACAGTCCTCGTAAAAGTTTTTCCATAGACACTTTGTGAAAAAAATATGATTGGGTCTGATTATTTTGGATAGAATATTAAAAGATCATTTGACGGATAATATAAGGGTGCGTAAGGAACATAGTGGACACAGTACCATTGGCGTTTTTGTATGGAAAGTTGTGTGTTTCAAACGTGCCAGCATGTGCATTTTGCTGTGCCCTGACTTTGGGTACGCTTACTTATAAGATGTAGCACTTTAGTCACACAGATAATATATTGCTGTCCACAAGATATCGATTATTATGTGTCTTGTAATATTTTAGTGAAGTTTATAACAGTTAATTGAAAGGGACATGACAATTCGCTAACGAAATTGGGGTTTGAAATATAAACCTTATTTTTCTTGACATAAGGGTATCACATGAGCATGTTAACATGACGAAAATAAAACTGGACAAAACTCGCCAATATGGTCTGTTGGAATAATAATAATAATAATAATAATAATAATAATAATAATAATTATAATAAAAATAAAAATAATAAAACTAATAGTAATAATAATATAACTGCTGCTGCTAATACTACTACTGCTACTACTACTACTACAACTACTACTACTACTACTACTACTACTACTACTACTACTACTTCTACTACTGATAATAATTTTATTAATAAAACGATGATAAATATGATACTGTTACTACTTTTTCCACTACTGCTACTATCATTGTGCCCCCGCAGATAGGGGCTTGAAAAAATAAATTGGTTCTACAAGAGCTGAAACTGATCGCACATGAGTACAGGTAAACTGCTTACGAGGTCTTAGCTTGCCTAGGCAAATTGATCTGAGTCCAACCATCCCTTTATATAAATCCTTTTGGTTTGTTTGGGTGGTAGGGCTTTAGATGCCATTTCATTTCAATGTCGGATTTGGAAGCGACGTCTCCAACATGACCTTAATAATGTTGTCAGGAACATAAAATCTCAAAACATGTACAAACAAACAAACTACTGCTACTGATGACAGTACTTATATTAACGAAAATAATAATTTTAGGAATAAAAACGATGACAATAATAATTGTACTCTTACTACTACTCCCACTACTACGACCCAGTACTATAATAATAATAATAATAATAATAATAATAATAATAATAATAATAATAATAATAGTAATGATAATAATCAAAACGATGGTAATAAATATATCTTGCTACTACTCCAAATGCTATTACTACTAATAGCACTACTGCTTCTAACACTATACTACTACCACTACTTCAACTATTTTTATTATAATTATTTTAATTTGATAAAAATAAAGTGGACAAATGCAAAAAATATAACTAATATTGCTTGTAGGAAAGAACATTTAACAATAATAATAATAATACTAATAATAATAATAATAATAATAATTATAATAATAATAATGTGTTGTTCTTGATGTTGGAAAGGAGGTGTTTAGTATGAAGTAGACCAGACTTTTTGCTAATTGTGCTTGTCGGTTTATAATTTCGCTAAGGCTGTGCTCACTGATCAATCATGGTCGAATTCAACATTGTGAAATATATACTTTGTTAAATTCAACACCGGTATAAACGTCAATTTAGATATTCAGTCTATGGAATTAAATAAAAACAAAACAAAACAAAAATATGTACAACCTGCATTTGATACTGCAAATTCACTGATCAAAACGGCTTTAATAAAGAGATATCATTGACTTTTTCTTTCCGAAATGGATACATGCAATCACAATCGAGTCACACTTTTTTTTTCTTTTTGGTTTTTGTTTTACGACCATTTCAAGATTATTTCACTCATATCGAGCCGATCGTTAATCAGAGGTGGGCGAAAACCTGAGTACCCGGAGAAAAACCACCTGAGCTTCCGCTGTGATATGGCACTGCCATATCTTTTCTTGTTACCACTAATTGCTAAATACGAGTATTCCTCATGAAGTAAGTAAATAGTGTCTATCGGATTTCATTCCGCCTTTCAATAGATAGGGCAGTGGAACTCACCGAAATGGAGCGTAATGGGAAAACAAAACACGATCGAAATCCACCTTGATTGCCTATGCCCACGCGCGTCCGTATAGGACCTTAGATGGATTTTCCTACGGAAAATTAGTGCCCGGTAAAGTGCAATTGTCCCCAAGTTTGCAAGAAAATATATGTAACAGGCTTTTAATTATTTATTATTATTATTATTTTGGTGTTTGAAGGCACTTTCAAGATCATTTCACTTATATCGAGCCGATATTTAATCAGAGGTGGACGAACACCGGAGTACCCGGAGAAAAAAAAAAAAAAAAAAAAACACCTGACCTTCCTTTGCAGAACTTATATGTGACAGATGCACAGCGGTGAGACACATGGTGATTAAGAGTCAGCGCTCTTATCCACTAGGCCACGGAGGCCCGTTAAAAGTTAAGGTGGTGCTAAGGTGGTTCATGGTGACTGAACACATTATTTGTCTAAATCGCGACGGAAGTAAGGGCGAGGATTGTGGCCACGTAAAATCGATTTAAGCACCCCCACCCCGAGTTGAATTCGTTTCCGCTGACCGTTCCAAGGCGGTTCTTCTGTCGCGGTTTATTTTTGTTATGGTTTGTCTTTGTGTGTTTGTGTCGCTTATATTATTTTAATTTTGATAGCCTATTAGCCATTTTGTGGGAAAGTAACTTCCTTTTGGCTTTCCGCTATTGATGTTTCCATTAGGGTATGTTGTTTCATGTTTGTGTTTCTTTCCCTTTGGTGTCTCTGATGGGAGCTGTGGGGGTTTATTGTATCGATTCCTGATCATTGCCTCCACTTCTATTTTGAACCAATATCTAAAATCCGCCATTAGTCATGAAAACACGAAAACTCTGACGTCACAACGTCGTCAGTATTTATATTGTCTGCCAACCTGTTTATGTTTTGGACTAAACACTCTTAATTTACTAGAATGGACGAATCCACAACAGAAAATCCGGGATGAAAGAGTTAAAATGATCGTTCTCATTGATTTTTTTTATGTTTTTGAGATTCGTTTGTTTATCAATCAACCAAAGTGTCCGCTCCGGGGAACGGGAGGTCACGGGTTCGATGCCGGGCCGCGACATTCCAAAGTCGTTAAAAATGGTACTAGCTTCTCCTCGCTTGGCACTCAGATTTACGGGGTAGAGCTAGGACTGGTCGACTCGGTGTCAGGATAATGTGACTGGGTGTGGTATCATGTAATGTGTCTGGGACATGCAACTTCAGTGAGGCAGCACTATAAAAGTGAGCATTGAGCTCCCTGTCGCAACCAAACACCGTCGTGATATGACTGAAAAATTTTTGAAAGCGACGTTAAACCCGAATTTACACACACATCAATCGACCAAAGCTATAGAAGCTTCCCACCTGCTAGTGACTATCGCTGACCATGTGTTCAAACTCAGGTACCGGTTATTTATAGCAGCACTTGTCGTGTCCTTGTGACGTCAGAGGCTGTGTAAAAAGTAAAATCTGGACTGGGTTCATGTAAAGGGATATTGTCAAACAGTTTGGACACCGATCAGACGCTGTAGACGCCACAGCGCCTGATCAGGTTCTACACTGTTTGCCTATATTACAGGAATTTAAAGGATAAACGGACGGACTATGCATCCTCTCACTTCCCCTTCCCACTACCAACCTTCAAGCCCATTTTCTCAATCTATACTAAAAGACAATTGACCCAGCTTTGAATTGCGATACAATATCCGTTTGTATGATGGTGTCTACCGTCTCTCAAGATCCAGCGTTTTTTGTTTTGTTTTGGTTTTTCGTTCCCTTTTTCGATCCCCCTTACGAAAACACGTCTCTATAAATACATTGTAACCTTTATCGCTGAAAAAAATGAAAATTTTTAGATAAAAAAATTGCAATATTTTTCTTATTTCTGCTCCAAATATAGATTGTGGGCACTCGTTAGAACCGCCTCGAGGCGGTTCTAACGAGTGCCCACAATCCATGTTGTTTTCTTTTGTTTGTTTGATTTGCGGTTTAACGTCCACGTCAACACTGTAAAGGTCATTTTGGAGACGTTGCTTCCAATTTTGTGGGACTTTTACCCGACATTGAGATGAAATGATATCTCAAGCCCTGTCGCCCAATGAAACCAATATGGTTTATTAGCATGGACGGTCCGCCTGTTCCTGGACAGGCTTAGATCTTCTACTAAGCGGTTTACCAGTACTAGTGTGCGGGCCGGATTCAGCCAATCTGTTTTAGAGTAGAAATAAGAAAAATAAGGTTTACCCCGGCAAACCCCAGTTTTACTATATAAAAGTGGGGTTCAAGGGGGTCAAAATTATATAGGCGTGATTTAACGATGCAAACATAGATTGAAAGTACTGGTTAAAACCGCCTCATTTAGGCGGTTCTAACGAGTACCAACAATCTATGATTTTGAGCAAAAATAAGGAAATAATGTACACACTTGAAGACTCCAGTTTTCACTTTATCTTTATAGCTGTTAACGCGATGTTTGATGTAGTTGTACAAAGCTATCAAAACTATTATTATTTATAGACAGCTTTGTTTAACGAGTTCGTTAAGCTAACGGGGCTTTAAATAAAACGTGGGCCTATACTACGGAACCCGGGAAGGGACATGATTTTTTATTTTTAATATTTTGTGCGAACAAGATAATATCTTGTTCAGACAACATATTATCTTGTGCGGACAAGATATTATCTTGTCATGGCAAGATATTATCTTGTGCGGACAAGATATTATCTTGTGCGGACAACATATCTTGTTCGCACAACATATTATCTTGTGCGCACAAGATATTAAGTTGTGCGAACAAGATATTATCTTGTTCGCATAAGATAATATCTTGTCCGCACAACATAAATCTTGTGCGGACAAGATAATATCTTGTGCGCACATGATAATATCTTGTCCGGACAAGATATTATCTTGTTCGCACAACTTAATATCTTGTCCGCACAAGATGATATGTTGTGCGAACAAGATAATATCTTGTCCGCACAATATTATATCTTGTTCGCACTACTTCCCAAGCTCTATGTTGTGCAAACAAGATAATATGTTGTGCGAACAAGATAACATGTTGTCCGCACAAGATAATATGATGTCCGCACAACATAAATTATGTTGTCCGCACAAGATAATATCTTGTCTGCACAACATATTATCTTGTTCGCACAACTTAATATCTTGTTCGCACAACATATTAAAAAAAAAAATATGTCCCTTCTCGGGTTCCGTACTATACAGATCTTGTGAAAGTTTTGATTTTGCGCACAATGAGCAAAATCTTTTTTTTTTTTTTTTGTTTTCGGGTCGTGCTTTTGTTTCGTCTGTCAATAATTGTTTTACGCTATTCGTGCATGGCAAAAGTCACAAAGTACTGGGGCGTTTGCCCCCGTGCCATGGGCCAGTAAGAAAACAAAAAGGAGTATTAACCCATATATGCCTAGTGGCCCTTTTTTGGGACGTTGGCAAACAGTGTAGACCCAGATCAGACGCCGCATTACGCGGCGTCTGATCTGGGTCTACACTGTTTGCTCAAAGAACATACATTTTTGTACAACTTACATTAAACAAAACAAATCTGACACCCCTGTAATTGAAAATGGACAACTCCAAATTTATAAGATGGAAGATTCCATTGTCATATATGGGTTAATTGACTGAATGTTTCATTGTTCACAAACAACTTACTTTTTCTTCAAGTAAAAACAATAACAAAACCTTTCAGTTATGTTTGGAAAAACACATCGTGACTGGAAACAGGAAGCTATGTTGTTATCATCATTTATACTGACAGTGGAAATCCTCTGTGTTCATGGTATGTCTTCTTTGTATCGTATTTTAACCCTTTTTGTAGCTCAGTCGGATGCGCGTCTGACTGGTGATTAGGAGGACGCAGGTTCGATACCTGCCGGGTTCGGCAACAATCTTTCATGGAGATGATCATGAAATCTTTTCAACCCCTTCCGCTGATTCAAGAAGGGCAGTTGTCAGTTTCTGGCGAGAGAATGTGCACTGTACTGGTTAACGGCTTACATATAAACCTGCCTAGAAAAAATGTGGATAGGAAAAATGACCGGCTCAAAAATTACCTAAAATAGTGTTGACTGGGCCGTTAAACTCCAATACAAACAAAACCAAAAGAAATCTTCCTCCTTATATATGGCAGGAGTCCATTTCAAATGTAGGGGTGACAGGTTGTGTTACCTTTAAAATGTATTCGAAAAAAAGCTGAACTTTTTGCAAATGTTGAAGGCCCTGATCAGACGCCACAGAAAGCGGCGTCTGATCTTGGCCTACACTGTTTGCCAGGATACCCATTTTGGGGTTTCTGGTACAAAATGGGTTATGGGAGTACTGATATAATAGTCATAGTCTGATCTGGGCCTACACTGTTTGCCAGGATACACATTTTGGGGTTTTTGGTACAAAATGGGTTATGGGAGTACTGAACAAATAGTATATAGTCACAATAGACCCCGATTAGTCTGCTCATCCGGCAACTAATCCGCTGACATCGCTAAGACGTCTCGTGACGTTAACGAGTCCATGCAATGAATATCCTGGCAAACCGAACTTTATACAGAGCAAAATAGGGTTCATACAAATATCCAACATTATCTTTTTTTTGCTCAGTGCAACTGATTGTGGTACTCGTTAGAACCGCCTTAATAAGGCGGTTCTAACGAGTACCCACAATTCATGTTTGAAGCAAAAATGGTAAAAATGAAACCAAATACGGTTATGCACTATATTGTTGAATAAATATGCTCAAATATTTAAATAGATTACTTATATTTGGATATAACGGTGCCCGAAGTTTATGGTTTAGTGGGTAATTGGAGCGGGTGGTTCTTATTTTGTTTGATGTTTGTTTTGGGGTTTACGGTCTTGCCAACACTGTAAAGGTTATGTCGAGCCGACATCAGTCTTAAATTTATGGCCTCAAAGGTACGGGACCTGTATGTGTGTGGGTGTGGGGATGGGGGTGGGGGGGGGGGGGAAAGGGGGCTCTCACAAGTAATGTTTCTAGTTTGCAGGCATTTCACTCCTATATAAATTATATATCCTCAAATGTTTTGTTTGTTTGTTTAATTTGAGGTTTAACGTCCCCGTCAACACTGTAAAGGCCATTTTGGAGACGTTGCTTCCAATTTTGTGGGACTTTTACCCGACATTGAGATGAAATGACATATCAAACCCTGTCGTCTAGTAGGGTTTATAAGCATGGGCGGGCCGACTCGCACCGCTTTGCCTGTGCAGGCTTAGATACTCTAAGCGGTTCACAAGTTCTCGTGTGCGGGTTGGTTACAGCTCTGCGTGCAAGGAAAATGCAGCCCATATATTTCTTCAAGCCCCGATGGGCGGGGGATATATTGACGTTGTATCAACGTCGATACGTTGATAGGATGCCATTTCGACGTGGTGGTCCCATTGGGTTAATTCTCTTTGGTGTGTCCGAGAAGGCTCGTACCGTAGAACTTCTGTAATCAATTAACCGTTACAGTGCACATTCTTTCATCTGTTCATGGAAGGTTTCTTCAAGACAAAATATGTTAAGTTTGTCACACAATAAAGGCTTCTGTTATCCTGGATGTCAATAAAGATCCGGAAGATGTATAATAATGAGCATCTCTTCTCTTGCAATGGTGTCGCCCATTGAGACTTGAAGAAACAGATCGGGCTGCATAGTAATTCCGCGCAGAGCTGGGACCTACCAAACATACGTACTGGTAAACCGCTCAGAAGAACAAATTCTGCCCAGGCAAAGCGAAGCGAGTCGGATCGTCCCTGCAAATAAACCCAAGCGGTTTGTTTGGGGGTAGGGCTTGTCGTGTCATTTCATCTAATTGTCGAGTAAAAGTACCAAGAAATTAAAAACGACGCCTACAAAATGATCTAAATGGTGTTGACGGGGACGTTAAACCTCAAATCAAACAAACAAATTACCACAGTATTTCTGTTACGGATTAACCGTCACAGTGCAGATTCTTTCATCTGTTTTATGGAAGGTTTATATTGAGTTTGTCACACAACATAGGCTTCTGTCATCCTGGATGTCAGGCGATGAGCCTTTGAAAACAATAAGTATCCGTAAGATGTATAATAATGAGCGTCTTTTCGCTTGCCACGTAACCATCGCTCCGCTCATTGAGACTTGGAGAAACAGATCGGGCTGCATGTTAATTCCGCGCAGAGCTCGGACCGACAGAACATATGTACTGGTAAACCGTTTAGAAGAACTATTCTTGCACACCAGACAAGGAAATCCGTGATTTTACCCTGGGATAGAACTATATGCTCTGACCCTGGTGTTCCGACCCAAAATCGATTATAATCGCGTATTTGATAAATGCACTGGTTGATTACGACCTCGTATGCGCCGTCGTTGAGGTTGACGTCACATCACGTTACGTGACGTCACTAAAAATTCCTGCAGTGTCAACACAATATGGCGGACGTTGGTAACCGAAGTGACTGCACCATTAAAAATCAACGCTAAGAAATGGAAGGAATGCAAGAAAAAGAATCCTATATGGGTGTGAGGGGTGAATAGAAAAATCCATCCCTCAGGATCACTAACCGGCATCACTCGGCAAGCCTCGTGATGCCGAACAGTGACCCTTGGGACGGATTTTTCCATCCACCCCTCACACCCATATCAGATTCTTATAAGCCTGCCCAGGCAAAGTGAAACGAGTCGAATCGTCCCTGCACATACACCCTAGCGGTTTGTTTAGGCTGTAGGGCTTGAGGTGTCATTTCATCTCAGTGTCGGGTAAAAGTCCCCGAAATTGAAAACGACGTTTACAAATTGACCCAAATGTTGTTGACGGGGTCGCAAAAACTCGACACAAACAAACAAACACATTGCCATGTCACCATCGCAGCGTTCAAACCAGTCTGTGATTGTTTTGCATTCAGAACATCAAGTTTAAAGGTTTATTATAGTCTCATCATGGTTAACATATACATATATACATCGTATAATATCAACAATTACCTACGATACTGTCATCCAGAGCCGGGCCAATGAATGGGCCCAGAGCAGACGGTAGAGCAAGAAAGTGCAAGACGGCCGATCGGACAGGAACAGGAACACTCGCTAACACTTAATAGGACAGATTAAACATAAGGTGTACAAATAATACGACCGTTTGCACATCATGTGTAACATAACATAAAAAAGTCTAAAAGTTCCTTTGCTATGTTTGTTTGTTTGTTTGATTTGAGGTTTAACGTCCCCGTCAACACTGTAAAGGTCATTTTGGAGACGTTGCTTCCAATTTTGTGGGACTTTTACCCGACATTGAGATGAAATGACATCTCAAGCCCTGTCGCCCAATGAAACCAATAGGGTTTATTAGCATGGACGGTCCGCATCCCACCGCGGTTCCTGGACAGGCTTAGATCCTCTAAGCGGTTTACCAGTACTAGTGTGCGAGCCGGATTCAGCTCTGCGTGGAAGCATCGTGCAGCCCATATATTTCTTCAAGCCCCTATGGGCGGGGGCGGTCCTTTGCTATCAATGTCTCGAGGGGAAAGATATGAGAAGTTTGACGAGACTCAGTATGAATCTTCGCAACCTGTCAAGAAACCTTATAGGTATAACTGGGGGATATCTTTTCGATCATCTATGAAGTAAAATACGTCGTATGTACACATTAGAATCGCCACGATGAGGCGATTCTACGATGAGGCGATTCTACGATGAGGCGATTTCAAGATGAGGCGATTTTACGATGAGGTGATTTTACGATGAGGCGATTTTACGATGAGGCGATTCTACGATGAGGCGATTCTAATGTGTACACACGACATACACTTTCAAGACGAAATAAAGATATACCTCATTAAACTACCGTTAACATTGGTGACTTGGAGCTATGGGAAAAATTCCACTGGGACTCAAAAATGGCTTCAAATCAGCCAAGGTAAATAAACCTTTGGTTATCGAGCCATTGAGGAAGGTTTTTTTACGATTTGCATACACGTACAGTCGAACTTCAATAGCTCGAACACCTTTGGGACCTCGAAAATCTGTTCGATACAGGGGTAGTTCGAGCCACTAAGGTTACTGCCAGGAGGCATAACGAGATACTTTTAGACATCTTTCGGTATTCTATAATGAAACTGTATGCTGTGTGTACTCATTAGAATCGCCTCATCGAGGCGATTCTAATGAGTACACACAGCATACATTTGCAAGATAAAAGAATAAAATCTCCTTAATCTTCCCCCACTATTTCTTATGTAGAGGATTTCGCTAGGGGCTCAAGAATGGGTTCGACACATCCATGGTAAACGAGCTATCGGCATTCGAGCCATCGAAGTTCTACTGTATTTGCATTTGTATACACGTATTTGATAAAAATGAGAATACCAGGTTGGTGTCTTTTGATATCAAGTTTATCAGGCAAGGCTTTGAGAACGCTTGTAGAATCGCGAGGCTTGCCGAGCGATTCTACATTCGTTCTCGAAGCCGAGCCTGATAAACTTGATATCAATTGACACGAATCTGGTATTTTATTTATTAGTTTATCCCCTTGTTCACTCTTAAATTAGCAATTCATAGTCCTCAGTGCGTCCGAGCATTCTGGCGGTCGATATATTTAATTTCAGCTGACCATGTTTTTCCTATGATATTTTAAGTATTTTTCGCATTTTCCCCAGTTACAATTACATTTTTTGTCATTTTCCAGTAGTCCGGTTCATTCATAAAAGTGCAATGTCACGTTGACGTGATAAAGCTCACTTGTCCTGAGATAGCATATCTTTATCAGGTCAATGCGTTACAATGCAATACATATAGGGGGTACATGTAACTGATAAATTACATTGTAACTGCAACTTTCATTTATTGCTGGATGCAGACTGACTCTTTCATATCGTAACATTCCCCTGCCCTTCAATTCTGGGCGATAAGGCTGATGATTTTGTTTTTAAGGTAACCGGGCGCCAAGAGCACATAGGGGCTACCCCCGTTCGCCGACTGGGATTAGTTATTGGTACTGCTCTTTTCCCTAGGCTGCCAATGTGCTGACTCCTGCCAATTTGACAGTTATCAGCTAGCCGTTGGAGAGTGAGGTGACCTCTTTCGCGGAGGACGTGGAAAGCAGGTCAATCCCACCCTCCACCTCCCCCACTCAAGAGGCCATGAAGGCACAAATCGCACCCAATATAAAGCGTTTGTCCTGTAAACTGAGCAGTCCTCGGGCAATTTTTGAATTATGAATTTGAATGCAGATACAGACAAATAGTCGGGCTCTAGAATGTGGTGACGCGTTGCCAATTCCGGCTGCAAAATGTGCCAGTGCACTGCCTTTTGTCTGGCCGTGGCAAAAAAGCTTGCATGCATTATCGGGATTGGCTTCCATTAGACTCTACCCCCACCCCTATCTTGGTAGAGAAAACGCCCTCGGGCACGGTGCTTGTTAAAGGGTGATAATGCAAGAAATTTTGAATTTTGAACGGCGGCCAAAAGTGAGCGAGGAAGGGTTACTATTAGACCAGCTAAATTCGGCTATTGCAAAATGTCCTAGTACCCGTGCTCTACCACCCTGAAAACACGCCTATGCATTGTACCCCCCCCCCCCCCCCCCCCACGAAGCCTCTAGGAGGGTGATCTTGGTAATGTCGTATACTACTGGTCCAAAGCTGCGTTGTGAGAGAATGTCATGTCTTTATTGTTTTGTGTGTTGCTTCTTTCCCTTAATTTGTGATTAATTTAGTTAGTCAGAGTGTAGTATGGGTGACTTCTATCGCAGGGGATGTGGAAAGAGTTCAACCCCCATATCCTTCCTTGCCTTCTTAGTTTATGAAAAAGTGGTGCTCTCATCGACGTAGAATGCCATATTCTTAGGAAATCTTAAGTGGGTCAGTTGGGGCCGCCATGTTTGCATATCATTATCTCATCCTACGTGAAGGAAGACACCATAGAAGGAATGTATAGGTTGTGATGCAGTATAAGGTAGCACTAAGTGTGCTTGTTGGTGGTGTGGCCGTCTTATGTACAGGGTCCATAAGGTCAGGCTTATAATGGTTTTGCATAGGCGTATCTTCGTAGTGGTGGAAAGTTGTATGGTTTGGGAAAAGCAAGTATGAGGCTAACCCCAGCCGTTGTGCAATTCCGCTTTTATTTCATTCGGCACGGTCGGTCTAAAAGGCTTTTTAAGGATCTTCCCGAATCCAAATCCCTATCAAATTTGGTCATTATCGTTGCCCCGCCTAATGAATTGGTCTGCACGTGGGCCTGTTCCGGATATGTATGCTCGGTTCTGGCTACCTATGTTACATTCGCTTTGCATACTTCCGGATTTCATCAGGAGGGTATCCCCGAAGGGGGCCTCAGTGATGCCTCCTGCTGGGCACCCGGATGATGACTTCTCGGTAGATGTCCTACACGAGGTATGGTGGGGTTCCCCGTCAAGGATCCCCGCGTACCTGAAAGAGAAATTATGATTAGTACATTGGGGTTAGGGTTAGGGTTAGGGTTAGGTTTACATAAGCCTAGGTTTGGACTTGTCCATTTCCGATGTGTTGCGTCGGCGGAGCACTCCTAAGTGCAAAGCACATGCGCCGCAACCACAGCGTCCCGCCTCTGCACGACCGCCTCTGGTCCAAGTCATGTAGGGAAAGGTCCATCAGGGATAGGAGCCGTGCTCATGTAACCCTTATATAAGCATGAATGGGTTTGGTGTCCTCCCCCCCATACACCCGCGGACTCCAGGCCGTTGCCCCGGAAACGGCCAGTCCGTCCAAGGTTGCGGTATCATGTATTCAGGTGCCCCCGCCCGAAATTCCGGGCACACGGAAGGACGGAAGCATGAGAGACGGGCCTACATGTGTGGGTTGGGTGTCGTAGGTCACCAAGGTCGTTTGTTTTGTTTGTTTTTGTTTGATTTGAGGTTTAACGTCCCCGTCAACACTGTAAAGGTCATTTTGGAGACGTTGCTTCCAATTTTGTGGGACTTTTACCCGACATTGAGATGAAATGACATCTCAAGCCCTGTCGCCCAATGAAACCAATAGGGTCTATTAGCATTGACGGTCCGCCTCGCACTGCAGTTCCTGGACAGGCTTAGATCGTCTAAGCGGTTTACCAGTACTAGTGTGCGGGCCGGATTCAGCTCTGCGTGGAAGCATCATGCAGCTCATATATTTCTTCAAGCCCCTATGGGCGGGGGCCGTCACAAAGGTCGTACTACAGGGGTGGATGGTCTAAGGGTAAATGTTAACCTCACGGTCCCAAAATAGAGAACTGTGTGTAAGTTATTAGTTATAGGATTGTAGTAGTAATAATAGTAATAATAATAATAATAATAATAATGCCCCTATTTAGAGAGGATAAAATATTAAGCACCCGCACCCGACACGCACCGCGAATCGCCAGCCACGCCTGGAACCAGGAGCATCTGGCGGAAATCAATGTCCAAACATCATGCACCCAGCAACAACGATCGGACGCCCACGGCTAGTGTGGGTCCGGTGGGTGGGTCAAGCACCCGCACCGGGGCCATAAGGGAGCGTGTGTCCTACGGGTCATTACCGTCCACTAGGGAGGCGTGTTCAAGCGCCAGTCATCTGTCAAAAGTTTAATTCCTACAGCACCAATACGGGGGACCGCAAGGGGAGTCATATTGGCAAGTATAGGGATGGGTGTGACTTGTCAATAAGGGCGATAAGGCCAGTTATGGCCAATGCTTTATAACCAGCTCCTGTTGCCATGCACGACACGCGACCAGTGAAAAACGGAGATTTTCTAAAGAACATAGAATTGACCAATTGCTGGATGTTTCTTAAAAATCGATAAAAAGTCAGCTCCTTGTGACAGTTTTAACCCGTACCCACTGTCTACGCATGGAAGTAAGCATGAGAAAAATAAATAATACCGCTGTAAGTATCAGCTTTCTCTATATAAAAAGAGATTTTAACGGTTGTTTATTGCACGGTATGCATAACTAGGCAACCTAAAGGCCATCACATACTGCATAAGACCGCTCCCGACCATCGGGGCTTGGAGAAATAGATTGGGCTGCATGGTGCTTCAACGTAGAGTTGAAACTGACCATGAGTAATGGTAAACCGGTTATGTAAGTCAGACCTCCAAGTGCATAATAGCCTTTTTGTTTCATTAGGCGGCAGGGCTTGAGAAGTTGAGATGTCATGTCATCACAATGTCGGTTAAAAGTCCCACAAAATTGGAAGCAACGCCTCCAAAATGAGCTAAATACTGTTGACGGGGACGCTAAACCTCAATCCAGACAAAAACAGGACCGTGGAAAGTGGCGAGCACAAGTGAGTCCTCAAAAATACCAGCAAAGCCGAACAAAAATTGTTCAGCGGAAGGCCTGTGCTAAGGCATCATAAACTTGAAGAGCATTTCCCTCTTGGTGTATCTACAATAGGCAGTTAAGCCGTAAGACCGTAAACTAAACATCACCCCTTAAACCCCACTTCATTTAGAGAAAACTTAGTTTACTTGGTTCAACACTGTAAAGGTCATTTTGGAGACTGCTTTCAATTTTGTGGTACTTTTACGCGACATGGAGGTGAATGACATCTCAAGCCCTGTCGTACAATGAAACCAAAAGGGTTTATAAGCATGACAGTCCGATTTGCACCGCTTTGCTGGGGCAGGCTTAGATCCTCTAAGCGGTTTACCAGTACTCAGTCAGTTTCAGCTCTGCATGGAAGCATCATGTAGCCCATCTATTTCTTCAAGCCCCGATGGGCGGGAGCCAACAAAAAGTTGTACTCCACCCACTTGATTAAGATTTGTCAATGCCATTAGTCACGGACGAACTATTATTGTAAATGCTTTTTTTTCAGCTGTGGCTCCAACGTTTAACCCGGAGACATACAATATTCAAGTGGGCCTGAACACATCAAAAGGGGCTGTTTTAACAACGCTTACAGCGACTGACACTGACGGAGATCCCCTCACCTATGCGACAGGAAGCACGGGAGGAGCTTCCTATTTCGGCATTGATACTAGTGGGGGCATCGTCAGCCTCGTTCTGGTTAATCTCCTTGATGTAGAATATGGCAATATCCAATGGGATTTCAAGGTTACTGCGTCTGATGGGACAGGCAATCAGGGTAAGGTATAAGGAAACACCCGTGTGAGATTTTATTATCTTTCATGGGTCTTAAAACGGGATTTCATGTCTTTTTCTAATAATATGTGTGTGTTTTACGATAACATACGCGTCCAAAGTACCAAATGGAATCTTCCTTCTTATATATAACAGGAGCTCATTCCGAATCTAGGGGTGTCAGGTTGTGTTTTCATCAA
Organism: Lucinisca nassula; assembly: GCA_963580285.1. NCBI lineage: Eukaryota > Metazoa > Mollusca > Bivalvia > Lucinida > Lucinidae > Lucinisca > Lucinisca nassula. The sequence continues at coordinate 3,184,425 of OY757015.1, read as the reverse complement.
AATTTATTTGGAAAATAACTGAACTTTTAGCAAACAGTGGAGGCCCTGATCAGACGCTGCGGCGTCTGATCTGGGTACCCCTTTAGGGGTTTCTGGTACTGAATGGGTTAAATGCCTAACACTAGCATATCGACTCGAGCTGTCGGAGTTATCGAAGATGATTTCACTCTTTTTCGCATTTTAGTACCAAATATTGATTGAGGGTGCTCGTTAGAACCGCCTCATGGAGGGAGGGTCGGTTTAATGGCCTTTCAAGATTATTTGACTTATTTCGAACCTATCGTCGATCAGAGTTGAGCGAAAATCGGAGTACCCGGAGAAAAACAACCTGGCATTCCGTGGCAGCCCATCATTGGGGTCTCACTATGCAGTAGTAAATAACCGATGCCAATTGGTATGTTTCGTACTTACGGATCTCTGTGGCCTAATAGATACATGTAAGAGCGCAGACTTTTAACATTAGGTCTCTCACCGCTGTGGTCCCAGCCTCGCTTGGGTCACATGTGAGACGCCAAGTTCTGCAACGGAATGTCCATTGAAAATGTGAATAGGTAAACTGACAGACTCGATATGACCTAAATAGTGCTGACTGGGCCATGAAACTCAAAAAAAAAAAAAAAAAAAAAAAAAAAAACTTTATCAAGATAAGGAAAGTCGCCCCTAAATTGTCTCTAAATATTTGTCATCTTGAGTAAATGGTCACAGTTCCTAGAGGATCAAGAACGAAAATGAAATCACTCAAATCAGCTCTGGTTGCCTCGTGCGTTGTGCGTTGTGCGTTGTGCGTGCGTAAACTTTTTCTTGTGAGTACTCTAGAGGTCACAGTGTTGGTCCAATCTTCATCAAACATGGTCAGAATGATCATCTTGGCAATATCTGGGTAAATTTTAAATATAGGTCATATCGGGTAAAAAGTAGGTCAGTAGGTCGAATCATAGACAAACACTGTGAGCAGTCTAGAGGCCACATTTTTTATCCAAGCATCATAAAACTTGTTAAGAATGATAATCTTCACACTATCTGGGTCAAGTTCGAAGATGGGTCATGTCGGGTTAAAATAGGTCAGTAGGTTAAATCATAGAAAATACAGTGTAAACAATGTAGAGGTCATAGTTTTGGTTTAATCATCATCAAACTTGCTCAGAATAATCATCTCGACAATATTTAGCTCAAGTTCGAATATGGGTCAGATCGAGTTAAAAAGTAGGTCAGTAGGTCAAATCATAGAAAAACATTGTGAACACTCTAGAGGCTCCGAATGATCATCTTGACAATGTCACTGTCAAGATCGAATATTGGTCATGTCGGATCAAAAGGTAGGCCAGTGGGTCATTTTGTCCTAACATTTGAACCGTTTGACATAGAGCCTTCATATTTGGTATTTCGGTTCCTTGTGACAAGGGCTCCCCAATCATACAACAAAAATGACCGTGACCTTGGCCTACTTTATCATAACTTTTGAACCATTTTAAATAGAACCTTCATATTTGGTATGGAGGTTCCTTGTGACAAGTTCTTCCCACCCATGCAAAAATTTCGAACTATGACATTGACCTACTTTGTCATAACTTTTGAAGCATTTGGGATAGAACCTTCATATTTGGCATCATATGTTCCTTGTGCCAAAGGCTTCCCGCCCTTACAAGAATTTTGACCTGTGACCTTGACCTTTGACCTACTTGTTCATAACTTTTGAACCATTTGAGATAGAGCCTTCATATTTGGCATGTGGGTTCCTTGTGATAAGGGCTTCCCACTCATGCATAAATGTTGACCTGTGGCCTACTTTATAATAACTTTTGAACCATTCGGCATAAAACCTTCATATTTGGCATGTAAGCTCCTTGTGACAAGGGCTTCCCACTCATGTAAAATATTTTGACCTGTGACCTTGACCTGAACTGGACATGTGACCCACTTTATCATAACTTTTGAACCATTTGAGATAAAGCCTTCATATTTGGCATGTAAATTCCCCCTGACAAGGGCCTCCCACCCATACAAATATTTTGACCTCTGACCTTGACAATTGACCATCTTTGTCATAACGTTTGAACCATTTGAGATAGACGCTTTATATTTGGCATGTAGTTTCCTTGTGACAAGCTCTTCCCACTCATAAAAATTGATATCTGACCTTGATTTACTTTATCATACCCATAGGGGCTTGAAGAAATACATGGGCTGCATGCTGCTTCCACGCAGAGCTGAATCCGGCCCGCACACTAGTACTGGTAAACCGCTTAGAGGATCTAAGCCTGTCCAGGAACCGCAGTGCGAGGTGGACTGTCCAAGCTAATAAACCCTATTGGTTTCATTGGGCGACAGGTCTTGAGATGTCATTTCATCTCAATGTCGGGTAAAAGTCCCACAAAATTGGAAGCAACGTCTCCAAAATGACCTTTACAGTGTTGACGGGGACGTTAAACCTCAAATCAAACAAACAAACAAAAACTTTATCATAACTTTTGAACCGTCTTAGATAGAGCCTTCATATTTGGCATGTAGGTTTCTTGTGACAAGTCTAGCCTACTACCACCAAGTCACCAGAACTAAAAAATATACAACCCTTAAAATGATTTCTACTCCTAAATATATGATATAGGTCTCATTTCACAGAAATGTTTCTTGGGTCACTGTCAACCAAATTTGCTCAAACCATCCACTCCACCTTACATTACCTACTGTTTTATTTCTACAATAAGGATCAGGTGAGCGATCCAGGGCCATTATGACGCTCTTGTTTTTATGATGCAGTCACTTCGAATGTCGACGTGCGCCATATTTGATGGCAATAATGCGGCGCTTTATACGCATTGACGTCAAACTTAACGACGGCGTACGTGACCTCCTATTCAACCAGTGCACATCAAAAACGGTGAAATTTCACTATTAAGACTACCTAAAATTAAGACTTACTTTGCTTTAAAAACTTATTTTGGAGGTTTTACTTAATCTTTCTTTGTGTTTGCTGCCCACAGTATCCTGTGGTTAGGGACCACCTTTGGGACAGTTCAAAAGTGGTCTTAAAGACCACTTCTGAACAGTCCCAAAGTGGTCTTAATATAGGTATTTTACTGTATGTGAATATTCTTGATTTTTATACTATCCCCGGGTAAGATAACCAGGGTAGGATACGATTTTTTATTCCATGGTTAAGTCCAGGATTTCTTTATCCGGGGTGCAATATAAAGGGAAAAAATCTATTTGCATTATCCTTCACTATCTCTTTCCTGAAGCTACGTATTCTTTAGACTCGAGTACAAGTTCGGCTCAGACATGATAAACCAAATATCGGGGTTTGAATTTTTGAAATTTCCCTTCATGGACCTCATGATTTACTTTCTATATTTTTACAGCTACAGCCACAGTTTCCGTCAGTACCTATCAGTCGACAACCACGTCAACGTCGACACAGCCGCCTCCTGGATATGATTGGTTCAACAATGCTGATAATGTGATACTGTTTGCAAGTGTGATGGCGTTTGCGGCATCACTTTCAAGTAGGACGATTTTTGTTTTGATTAATATTCCAGAAAGGCATGTACTTTTGGGGCCGATCACTAAACAATCGAACCAGAATTCTAATGCATTTGCGTTTGTAACGCGATGTCTGATTGGATATTGTCAAAAACTTGCAACAATATATTCTGCGATATCCTGTCGGAAACCAGACGCCATCACGTTATGTCGCTTTTTCACTGTTTATGCGTCGCCGTAACAGTAGGGAGGCATCTAAGGCTGTTGCTATGATTCTATTCGCAATCTGCTTCCGCCGGTTGGGACTATATTTTGTCAGAAAAAATAAGGAAGAAAATCACAAGAACTTCCGGTAATTTATAGGCCATTACATTTTGTTACGAAATGTAGATTGAAGAAAAATGAAGGACAATTAATGAGAATGATCTTTTCTGAGGTCTATAGAAAAGGGTAGAGAGTGTGAAGGCTTAAACCGACTTAGCAGACGCCGCGAAACAATGGCCCCTCAATTTACTGACGTCAAAGTACTTTGATACACATGCTGGGAAAAAATGGCACAAAAAATGCTCCCCTCCAGATTAAGATTATTTTTCGCACATTTGTCAAGGACATATCAGTCCGTCTAAAGGACTGAGTGGGAGTTGTCGCGAGCGTGGTACATTAAGAAAATCCTTGTTCAACTGAGAGCCAATTCTGCTTGGAGGTACGAAGAGTACGCATGCGCGTTTCGATATCTTGTCAAGTCATTCTTTTCTCGCATGATTCAGGATTACGGGGGGCATTATATTAATATGCTGTGCAGTCTGATGAGTTGAATTATTTTGGTAATCTAACCATACTTGGGTGAGAGAGAGAGAGAGAGAGAGAGAGAGAGAGAGAGAGAGAGAGAGAGAGAGAGAGAGAGAGAGAGAGAGAGATAGAGAGGGGGGGGGGAGAGAGAGACCCGGCCAGCAGAGCATGTCGGACCAACGTCGGGCCGACAGCGATACGGCGTGTCTGTCCGGGCCCGCCGTTGGCCCCCTTTTACGCTAGCGAGAGAGAGGAGAGAGAGAGAGAGAATCAAAATGAAAGTTTACAGTTACGCGTAAGGAATGCACCATGAACCGAAAGAAATGACGACGACGAGAGGGAGAGAGGGAGATCGAGATCGAGAGAGACCAATCTGTCAGTTAAAAAAAATCAGTAGTATGCAGTCGATAAGATTTACTGACGTCATTTAATATGACGTAATTTAATATGATTTCGTCACACCAAACTGTCTACACAGCTGTGTCATGCTTGTAAAATATACTGCACATTCAGGGTATTGACAAAATTATTGATGTAAATTATAAACAAACATGATTGAAAGGTGGATTGTTCAGTGAAGAAGATGAGTACGGTACCACAAGACTTGTATTCAACTCGCTTTTCATTCGTTGTTATCAAAAACAGGGGAATTCTGTGAGTTTCACTTAAAACTTTTAGCCAAACCTGCCATTTTGGAAGGAAAAAATGGTTTTATACACAGGGGCCAGTTTCAAGCTTTTTGAGAGGAGAGATATACTATCCTATAATAATATAGACACGGGCACCTTCGGGAAACTATGACCAGTCGTGAATGAAGTTGTGTAGCTCTGGCAGTTGTAACACACAAGTCAAAATTCTTGTAACACATGTAGATAACACATTTATGTATTCAACAGTACCTGCTATGTCTAATCTAGTCTTCACGGTATGGAGCAACGCCACACATAATCTCAAGAATTGCTCAAAAATGACAGCATATAGCTAAGCCTGTCTGCTCTCTTCCCAAGAGATTCCAAAGTTTTCCAGGGCACAACACAAAGAACATTTATATCCATGTCCAGAATTTTCACCAAATACCAATCACCTGTGTCCATAATTTCAATAAAAACTTGTAAATACTACTCCAAATCTTGAAAACAATTTAACAATTTTGACATCTCCTTGCTCTGGCAGCCATTTTTTGAGCCAGTAGAAAGGAGCGATTTCATCGGTTAAAAATCTCAACAATTCAAATTGGCCAATGAAAAAATAACCTTATGCTATGACATCATGATGACATCATGATTTCTTTACTCCTGTTCTGTAAATAAAAAATGGCTGCAAGAGCCAGAAGATGTCATAATTGAACATTATTGTTATCAAGTTTTGGAGTAGTATTTGCTAGTTTTGTATTGAAATTATGGACACAGGTGATTGGTATTGGTGAAAATACTGGACATGGATATAAATGTTCTTTGTGTTGTGCCCTGGAAAATTTTGGAATCTCTTGGGAAGAGAGCAGACAGGCTTAGCTACACGCTGTCATTTTTGAGCAATTCTAAAGATTATGTGTGGTGTTGCTCCATACCATGAAGACTAGATTAGACATAGCAGGTACTATTATATACATAAATATGTTATCTACATATGTGACAAGAATTTTGACTTGTGTGTTACAAACTGCCAGAGCTACACAACTTCATTCACGACTAGTCATATTTTCCCGAAGGTGCCCTTGTCTATATTATTATAGGATAGTATATCTTTCCTCTCAAAAGCTTGAAACTGGCCCCTGTGGTTTTGTACACACGTTTCGACCGGAAGTGCGTAGAAAAAATGACACAAAAAATGCTCCCTCGCCGATTTTGGCACAAATTCAAGGTGAACAGATTAATCTATGCCGGAATTGATGATATAGTTGAGAATAATCGCGAGGAATATTATAATAGTTTATTTTTGTTTTCCTCGAAGGTACCGACATGGTTGAAAATTCGTCATTTTCAAACCCTTGGTCTGCCCACACCAAAATGCTAATTCAGGTTTTAGTCTTTATATTGACTACAGCAATATTTATATATATCGCTTTTATCTTTGTCAAAGCTAAAAAATAAACGACAATCACGTAATTTGATGTGAAAATAGTTAGTCGAATGGGAGCATCAAAATCGGAAGTAGTCCCATCGAATCGACGCACGAGAATTTGTTTTTAAATCTACCTACTCTGGCCAGTGGCCACTCTGATGCCCTACTGTAAAACGAAATTTACGACAGTTAAACCGCCCATGTACCTCCTCAAATGACAATTTTCAACACAGTTATTCTCTTATCATATGCAATAGCTCATATACTACTGCCGTCTACGTGAATACCGCTGACCAGTAAAGTTAAACCACGCCAAATTTAAAACTAGAGCAAAGTCGATTGGGGGCCAATCGCAAATATCCGCACTTTTGACCTTGACCTTTGACCCCGGAGGTCACAGCCAGCATCCGAAACCTTATGTGTAATCTACACATCCCAGGCAATCATCCTGTCAAATATGAACACCATCCGACGACCGGTGTAGGAGGAGTTCGCGTTACGAAGAAATGTGCACTGACTGACTGACGGACTGACTGACGAACGGACTGACTGACGGACGGACTGACGGACGGGACCGATTACATTATATCCGACTTTTTCTTCGAAAAGTGCGCATGTAATGAACAGAGCGTAATGAAAATATAGGAGCCGCAAGTACCAGAATTTTTTCCATTATAAAACTAGTTGACCCAGGGTACAAAATGAGACATTTACAAACAATATAGACCAAGATCAGACGCAATAAAATGCGGCGTCTGATCAGGGTAAACAGTGTATGCTTTAAGTGACAGGAATTTTAGGGCAGGGCATTTGTGCAGGTTCAATACCATTTTCCCAGCCTACACCTAGACACCCATCACGAAAACACGCCTATATAATTTTGACCCCTTTGAACCCCACTTTTATATAGTAAAACTGGGGTTTACAGGGGTAAACCTTATTTTTATTATTTCTGCTCTAAAATATAGAATGTGGGTACTCGTTAGAACCGCCCCGATGAGGCGGTTCTAACGAGTGCCCACAATCTATATCTTGAGCAGAAATAAGAAAAATATCACAATTTTTCATCCTAAAATTTTCATTTTTTCGGCGATAAAGGTGGCAATGTATTTGTATAGGCGTGTTTGCGTAATGATCGCCCCACCAGCACTGTCAGCACTTTGATTTTCTACCCTGACTATCGCGATTAACGTTTGGACTGCGAATTATTGTTTATTCGTATGAAAGTATGAACGACAGTTGGTTCCTTAACAAAGTTTACATGAACCCCGAGTTCATTTACTTTGCAAGTGACCCGCTGCGTTCATACTGTCATGAACAGCAGAAAAATAAAATTCATTTCTTAAATGTACTACGTTTTCACTACGTTTTACAACGTTTAATGCCGTTTTGCTACGTTTAAACATATTGCCCTCAATACTTGTCAGTGAGACTATGGCTTTGAATGGATGATGTGACTACTAGTAGTATCGAGGTCGAATTGGGACTAGGACGTCAACAAAAGTATATTGCGTAATTCACATTTCTTCATCATCAATTGTGACTTTGCCACTAAATCAATCGTCCTTCATTATCAAACGAGCGCATATGCTATGAATGTTTCGTCCAACATCACCAAACACGCGCTTGTGCTCTAAAATCACTAAACGCGCGCGTTTGCTCTAAATGCTTAATCATACGTCACCATACACGCACTGGCGTTCTTAATGCTTCTACATCAACAGACGCGCGCTGGTGCTCTAAATGTTTCATCGCGCATCAACAAAAGCGCGCTTGTGATCTAAATGCTTCTTTCTACATCATCAAACGCGCGCGTGTGTTGTAAATGCTTCATTCTATTTAATCATACGCCCGCCTGTGATCTAGATGCATCATCATATATCACCAAATGCACGCTTATGCGCTAAATATTTCATTCTCAAAGAAAAATGCGTTTTCGGTCTCAATGCTTCACCACCAAACACGCACTGGTGCATTAAATGCTACATCTAAGGCTGCCACGATCAATCGTATAATCGATTAATCGATCGATAAATTACACAAAAATGATTATCATTTCTGATTTGCTTTTAATAGATTACTTGATGGGTACAATTTACTACCCAAAGTTATGCCTAAAATAGCTGGATGAATGGCAAACAGTGCAGACCATGATGAGACGCCACATTCTGCGGCGTCTCATCTGGGTCTACACTGTTTGCTCAGGTCTGTCTGTTCAAATATACATATGGCAAAGTACGACTTATGGTAAGAGTCATTCTCAGACAGCAAGCCAGACTGGTAAAATTATGGCAAAATCCTTAGCGATTACTAATCGATTATCGATCGCAATGACAGGACTGATAATCGATTAGCTTTTCATCTCCGATTAGCCAGCTCTAGAGCCTACATCATACACCACCAAAGTCGCGCTTGTGATCTAAACGCTTCATTCTACATCATCAAACGCGCACTTGTGTTCTAAATGCTTCATCATAATCTCTACTCTTAATGCTTCATCAGACATCACCAAACGCACGCCTGTGATCTAAATGTTTCATTCTACCTCCAGACGCGCGTTTCTTACATGCTTTTCAATGAATGATAGAGATTTATCAGTGAAATATAAATCGATATTTTCACTGTTTCAAACAGTGAAAATACGATTTTTTATTTTTCACTGTTTGGGACTACTTTTTTCTTCAAATCTAACTCTAATTTCAATTTATCTTTGTCAGATAACTGAACAATACTGAAATGTGTTCTAATTGACGCATAGCCCGTTCATGTGTGACGGGGACGTTACTGACGTCATTTATGACGCTGACGTCACGTCTTTTGTCGCGCGACGTTAGACTTGCCAGCAACTTCTTTGGAAAACTACTCTCTCAATTATTTCATTAATCATTCATAATAATACCATCCCAGGCCATTTCTCAGGTGCAAACTTTCAGTTTACACCCAATAGTATACCCACTAAACACGATGGACACCACTAAATTGACGCGAAACGAACAGGAACAAAGATAATTTTCTCCGAATGTGAGCGACACCATTAAAGACGCTAAATATTGCCTTTTGAAGCATGTAAGAAACAGAAAATTTGATTTTTTCAGTGCAAGATCAAATTTTATTTCACTCATGAACACCAAAACTGCTATTTTCACTCGTGGCTACGCCACTCGTGAAAATAACAGTTTTGGTGTTCATTCGATGAAATAAAATTCGATCTTACACTGAAAAAATCAAATATCCTCTATTTGTTATCTTAATGCTTCATCACACATCACCAAAACGCATGCTTATATACTAAATACTGCATCAATCATCAACAAAAGCGCACTGTGTTCTAACTGCATCATCATGCATCACCAAACGCTTGTGCTCTAAATGCTTTATTCTACATGCCCAAACGCATGCTTGTGCGCTAACTCTCATTCTACATCACCAATGTCGGTGCGCTTGTGCTCTAAATGCTGAACACCATACATCACCAAACGCGCACTTGTGCTGTAAACGCTTCATCATACATTATCAAATACACGCTTACGCTCTAAATACTTCTATCTACTTCACCAAACGCGCTTGTGCTCTAAATGCTTCATTATACATCGCCAACACAAGCTGGAAATGTAGTTGACTAATAGTTAACTATGTGTCTGATGAAGGTGACTTGTAGTGATCTAGGGTGTCAGGAATCGTCTGAATGGTACTGAACATCACCAGAATGGTACTGAACATCACCAAACGCGCATTTGTGATCGAAATCCTTTATCATACATCCCCAAACATGCGCTTGTGATCTAAATGCTGCATTATACATCGCCAAAGGTGCGCTGGTGCTTTAAATGCTTCATCATACATTATCAAGCGCGCGCTAATGCTCAAATACTTCATGATACATCACCAAACACACGCGTGTGCTCTAAACGTTTCGACCCACATAACCAAACGCACGCTTGTTCGCTAGATGTTTCTATATAGATCACCAAAATGCGCGCTTATGCTCTAAATTCTCCGTTCTTCGTCACCAAACGCGCGCTTTTGATCAGAATGCTTTATTCTTCACCACCAAGCACGCGCGTGTGCGATAAAATTAATGCTTCCCTCTACATAATCAAACACGCACTTGTGATCTTACGGCTACATTCTTTATCGCCTAACGCGCTTGTGATCTAAATGCCCCATTCTATATTATCAAATGTGCGCTTGTGCTCTACATCATCAAATGTAAGCTGTTGCTCTAAATGCTTCATCATACACCAACACACGCTTACGGCTTATATGCTTCATTCTACCAACAGACGCGCGCTTTTAATCAAAATCCTTCATCATACATCACCAAAAATGAGCTTGGTATCTACAACACCAAAGGCGAGCTTGTGCTCTAAATATTCATTGTACATTATCAAACGCTAGTGTTCTAAATTCTTCATTCTGCATCACCAAACACGCGCGTGTACCCCAAATGTTTCGTTCTACATGAACAGACGCACGCTTGTGCTCTAAACGTTTCATCATATATCACTGAAGGCCCGTGTGCATTAAATGCTTCATCATATATCAGTTAAGGGGTGCTTGTGATCTTAATGCCTTGTCATACATCACCAAACGGGAGCTTGTGATCTAAACGCTTCATCATACATCAGTAGTGCGCGCTTGTGTTCTAAAGGCTTCAATCTACATCATCAAACGAGCGCTGGTGCTCTACATGCTGCTTCATGCATCACCAAACGCGCACCGTTGCTCTAAATTGGCCACATTATACATCATCAAACGCGCATTTGTGATCCAAATGCCTCACCATACATCACCAATGCACACTTGTGACCTAAATGCTTCATTGCACAATATCAAACGCGCACTTGTTCTAAATGTTTCATAATACATCACTAAAGGTGCGTTTTTGATCTAAATGCTTCATTCTGCATCGCCAAACGAGAGATTGTAATCTAAATGCTTCATCATACATCCCCAAAAGCGCGCTTGTGCTCAAAATGCTTCATTCTGTATCGCCAAACGAGTACATTTCATCTAAATGAATTATTCTACATCACCAAATCCGCGCTTGTGCGGCGAATGCTTTATTCTGCATAAACGAGCGCTTGTGCCATAAATGCTTTATACTGTATCATCAAACGCGCACTTGTGCTCTAAATACATCATCATAAATGACAAAATGCGCGCTTATGATCTAAAGGCTTCATTCTAGATCACCAAACGCGCCCGTGCGCTAAATACTTCATTCTACATACTCAAACGCTCACTTGTGCTCTGAATGCTTCATTCTTCATCACCAAACGCACGCTTGTGATCTAAATGCTTCAGAGTTTGTCATCAATTGCTCGCTTGTGCTCTAAATGCTTCATCATATATTGTCAAACGCGCGCATATAATCTAAAGCTTCATTCTATATCATCAAACGCGCACTTGTGATCTAAATGCTTCATTCTGCATCATCAAACGCGCTCTTGTGATCTAAATGCTTCATTCGACATCACCAAGCCCGCTCTTGTGATCTAAAATGCTTCATTCGACATCATCAAACGCGCACTTGTGATCTAAATGCTTCATTCGACTTCACCAAACCCGCTCTTATTATCTAAAAGCTTCATTCTATATCATCAAACGCGCACTTGTGATCTAAATGTTTCATTCTACATCACCAAACGCGCGCTTGTGATCTAAATGCTTCAATCGACATCATCAAACGCGCACTTGTGATCTAAATGCTTCATTCTATATCATCAAACGCACTGTTGTGATCTATGTGCTTCATTCTGCATCATCAAACGCGCACTTGTGATCTAAATGCTTCATTCTATATCATCAATCGCGCTCTTGTGATCTAAATGCTTCATTCTGCATCATCAAACGCGCTCTTGTGATCTAAATGCTTCATTCGACATCACCAAACGCGCTCTTGTGATCTAAATGCTTCACTCTACATCATCGAACTCGCGCTTGTGCTCTCTCTAAACGCTTCATTCTACATTACCAAACGCACACGCTTGCTTTAAATGCTTCATCATACATCACCAAACACGCGCTGGCGCCTTAAATGCTACATCATACATCACCAAACGCGCATTTGTGCTCTAAATGCTTCATTCTACATCATCAAACGCGCACTTGTGATTATCTAAATGCTTCATTCTATATTATAATGCTTCATTCTACATCACCAAACGCGCGCTTTTGATAATGTAAATGCTTCATTATATATCATAATGCTTCATTCTTCATCATCAAACGCGCACTTATGTTCTAAATGCTTCATTCTACATCATCAAACGCGCACTTGTGATCATCTAAATGCTTCATTCTATATTATAATGCTTCATTCTTCATCACCAAACACGCGCTTTTGATAATCTAAATGCTTCATTCTATATCATAATGCTTCATTCTTCATCATCAAACGCGCACTTATATTCCAAATGCTTCATTCTACATCACCAAACGCGCGCTTGTGATCATCTTAATGCTTCATTCTACATCATCAAACGCGCACTTATATTCTAAATGCTTCATTCTTCATGCTTGTGAATTGAATACTTCATTCTACATCATCAAACGCGCACTTATATTCTAAATGCTTCATTCATCATGCTTGTGAATTGAATACTTCATTCTACATCATCAAATGCGCGTCTGTCATACATTATCAAACGCGCGCTGTTGCTCTAAATGCTTCATTCTACATAAGATAAGTTAATCACGAGGAAAACTGTCTTTAGGGTTTGTTACCAGGTAAAACAAAAACCGGACTGCTCAGCTAGACAGACTGGCAGAAATCTCGAAATTTTGGTTAAAGATACCAATTAAGGTGTAACTATACCAAATTTAGTGACACAAAGGACCAAATTTAGTGACCAAAGGAAATTTACTAATCACTGTACCACCTATCTCCAAAGGTGTTGATCGACTGTCTGATCTATACCTTTGTTGTTTTCGAATGGCAAAATCAGGATTGGTTGAGACATAGTTCTAATTATATAGAGGATCTTACATGAGTGTTCATGTATTATTGAATTTATTAAACGAGTTGAGGAAAAGGGATAAAATGCGAGGCTTTGCCGAGCATTTTATCCCTTTGCCTCAACACGTTTAACAAATTCAATAATACATGTGCACGAATGCAAGATTCTATTTATCATATGACATTTAAAACGCATTTTATCCACGATTGTTTACAAAAATGTCAATATTCCGCCGTTAGTAAACACGTCGTTAAGGACGTCGTACATGTAACGTTACGGGACGTATCTAGCTAATTTGCATGTTTAGTCCACTAGTGGATTATCGAAAATATTACATAGCGTTTTTAACCTCTCAGACGCGACGTCATATGATAAATAGAGGATCTTTCATAATGTATTATTGAATTTATTATATAAGTTGAGGAAAAGGCTTAAAATGCGAGGGTTATCAAACGAGTTGAGGAAAAAGGGTTAAATACGAGGATTTGCACTTTATGCCTTTCCTCAACGAGTTTAATAAATTCATTTGTAAATGGGCATGAATGCAAGGTTCTGTTTATCATTTGGCATTTAAAACGCATTTTATTCGCGATAAAAATGTCAATATTCCGCCATGTCGTTAAGGACGTCGTACGTGTAACTCTAACGAATTTGCATATATAATCCACTAGTGGATTACCGAATCTATTACATAGAGGATCTTACACGATAGGTCATTTCATATGATATTTATGAAACGAGCCTTCGGCGAGTTTCATAAATTTCATATCAAATGAACACGAGTGTAAGATTCTGTTTATCATATGATCACTTTAAATTAGATTTTATCACCTTTGAATTTGACAGTTTTTTCTACAAAAATGCATCGTTGACATGGACGTCGTCATGACGTTACTTAACCCCGCCAAAGTGTGATTACACGTGCAGTCATTCGATTTTTATTACTTGACGTTATTCACTGCTTACCAACGACGTTATATGATAAGTGACGTTATTACGGTCTAAGTCGCGACGTTATATGATAAAATACGTTTCGCATCAGGAAAAGAAAAAAGAAAAAAATAACGCTGACAGATGAAATTTTAGATATTGTTCTTGCTCCAAACATAGTTTCTGGGTGCTCGTTGGTACCGCCTTATCAATGTGGTTCTAATGAGTACACTCAACCTAGATTTCTGAACAAAATTACACCTTATAGATTTAAAACCGATTTATTTCGCACTTGAATAGTTCTTTTTGTTTAGTCCAAAGCACAGGCACTTGGCCCGTTGATTTGTCCGAAAAATATGTGGAATGTGTTTAAAGTCAAATTCTAACACAGCGCGCCTATATAGGCAATGGAAAATAACCGTGTTTTATTCTACAACAAATCACGACAAGGAAGAGCGTGACGAGTGACGTCATTAAAAACTGCAAATTTATGACGTCACTAGTCGATTTCCTTGACGTTAGACGGTGTAACGTCATTTTCTCGCATCGAAAACGTTAGAAAAGGATATAAATGCATGTATTTCAGTCGATAATTTTAGCGGGATTTCTTCTAACAATGGCGAAAAGTTGTGAGATTTTGAAGGAAACAACAGTATTATTGCGGATTTTCAGCCTGTTAGAATCGAAATAGATCAGCTCTAGTTTGTTATTTGTTGAGTAATAAATCACAGTTTGTCGGTCAGTTGTAAGTAGACAAATCACGCGCGCTACGCGCTCGTGATTTGTCTACTTTACAACTTACCGACAAACTGTGATTTATTACTCAACAAATCACAGCTAGAGCTGATCTATTTCTTAAATATGAGTTAAAAAAAATCATACTGTTATAGAAAGCTGGCTTTTTATACCAGCATGAAAAAAAAATCTGGATTTTTTTACTCATATTTTGACATTTTTTCGTACGAATCAACGGGCCAAGTGCCTGTGGTCCAAAGACCACCAACACGTTGGTTCCATATGTAAACAGTGACTTTCCGCTATTTAGGCAAAGCTTATTTAGTAGGCTACTGTTATTCTTTCTTTGTGATTTCAGCATATAGTGTCCTCTGGTCAGAGACCACCTTTGGGACTTTCAAAAGTGGTCTTAAAGACCACTTTTGAACCATATGTACACAGTGACTTTCCGCTATTTAGACAAAGCTTATTTAGTAGGCTACGGTTATTCTTTCTTTGTGATTTCTGCATATAGTGTCCTCTGGTCAGAGACCACCTTTGGGACTTTCAAAAGTGGTCTTAAAGACCACTTTTGAACCATATGTACACAGTGACTTTCCGCTATTTAGACAAAGCTTATTTAGTAGGCTACGGTTATTCTTTCTTTGTGATTTCTGCATATAGTGTCCTCTGGTCAGAGACCACCTTTGGGATGGTTCAAAAGTGGTCTTAAAGACCACTTTTGAACCATCCCAAAGGTGGTCTTACAATTAGAATTTTACTCTATTTATTCTCAGTCAACAACCACTAAAACAAAAATATACGTGATATTTTTCAGTTTTATCTCTTATCATTATTATGAACTGGTAATTTGTCTGCATAATAATGAGTCTGTGTTTGGGACAGATCAGGCAAAAAGGTACTTACCACCTAGGCGACCAGCAAAGACTCAGGCGAGCATGCGCAGAAGCGTGGATGCGCAGCCTCGCCAGAGTCTTTGCAGAAACATTAGGATAACAGACTCGTGCGACATAGTAAAATCTTTCATATATCTAGAATAATTACTTTTCTGGTGAAAAAATTTGATATTTTTCTTATCTGTACACAAAAATAGGTTGTGAGTGCCCGTTAGAACCGCCTAATTGTGGCCGTCCTAATGAGTACCCACAACCTATATCTAAGAGCAGAAATAAGAAAAATAATGTTTTCCCCCCTAAAACCTCAGTTTTCGATATATAAAGTGGGATTTAGGTGGGGTGGGGGGGGGGGTGTTAAAAAAAAAGAGCTGGAGTTCTTAGAGCCGATGTCCTTTCATGCAATAAATTCTAAGTCTAGCTCCTTCAGTTGGCCCCAACGTTCTTTTGAAGAACCTAAATTGAAAAAATAAGGTTTGATTTCTCATGCGTCATCAGTTTGTTAATATGCTGCTATTCAGCGTCCTTTTAGCACATAAATGATGGCTCGATAACATGCACTGTCCATTAATTTCAGTATTATTCAAGAATAATAGCCATCTGAGAGATGTTTATAACATAGTATTTTCCAATCTTCTGGTCGTTGTTCAGAGCGGTCAGCATTACCAAAGGTATCCCGAAAACGCGCAACAGACCTATGCTATATTATTTATCTCATACTTTAGTCAAATTGTTGATATTAGTTTTGACCCAGTCATCAACTCACTTAGCTAACTGCATCTACCAATTTTCAGATCACAGGCTGCAATAAGTTCCGAAAAGTACCTAGTTTTGATTTTTTTCCTCCCACATAAGTCCATGTATCCAAATTTGACATTGACATAAAATAGGTCTAGGTCATCAGAGGGTCATCATTTGAACATGCAATGATGGGCCAGAGTCCCCAATGCTATATACCAAGTTTCATGACAATCAGCCAACTGGTTTCGGAGAAGATTTGTGAAGATTTGTGAAGGGTTTTTGCCTTACAGGCATGACAGCTATCATGGTCATGTGACAAAACTCAATTCTCATTTTCTTTTTCCTAAAATTTTGTTGCAAATCGCCCAGTAATTTGTGTGGAAAACAAGTATTAATTTCCATATCTTAATGACCCAGGGCCAAGGTAAACGAATGACATTGACCTTAAATACTCATGTAGTTTCATCCACTCACTTAGCTAACTGCATCTACCAGTTTTCAGATCACAGGCTGCAGTAGTTTCCAAAATTACTGTTGTGACTTTTTCCCATACAAAAGTCTATGTGACCAAATTTGACCTGGGTATAAAATATGTCAAGGTCATGCGAGGGTCATCATTTGAACAAACTGTGATGTGCCCGAGTCCCCAATGCTACAAATCAAGTTTCATGATAATCGGCCTTTTAGTTCCGGAGAAGACGATTTTGAAGGGTTTTACCTTATATGGGCATAGCGGCCATCTTGGCCATGTGACCAAACTAAAATTCATTAATTTTAATTGATTACAGTGGATTCTGTGGAAAACAGGAACTAATTTCCATATCTGAATGACCTTGGGCCAAGGTCAAGGAATGGTCTCGACCTTGAATATCCCTGTAGTTTCATCCACTCATTTTGCTAACTGCATCACAGGCTGCAATAATTTCCAAAAGTCAATGTGACCAACCTTGGTGTAAAATAGGTCATGGTCATCCGAGGGCCATTCTTTGAACAACTATGATGGGCCCCGAGTCCCTGATGTGCCCCGAGTCCCATATGCTACATGCCAGTTCCATGCCAATCGGCCCAAGGGTTCGGGAGAAGAAGATTTTGAAAGGTTGTTACCTTATATGGGCTTGACGGCCATCTTGGTCAGGTGACCAAACTCGAACTAATTAATTTTAATTTTCTTTCCCTTAAAGCCTTCATATGAAATTTGATTACAAATGGCCGAGTGGTTTCTGTGGAAAACAAGTTTAAATTTTAATATCTGAATGACCTTGGGCCAAAGTCAAGGAATGACCTTGAATACTCTTGTAGTCTCATCTAATTTAACTAACCGCATCGGGCAATTTTCAGATACCAGGCTGCAATAGTTTCCCCAAAATACTCAGTTATGACTTTTTCCCATACAAAAGTCTATGTGACCAAATTTGACCTTGGCGTGAAATAGGTCAAGGTCATCCAAGTTTCATCATTTGGACAAGCTGTGATGGGCCCGAGTCCCAAATGTTACTTTCCAAGTTTCATGCCAATTGGCTCGCTGGTTCCGGAGAAGATTTTTGATTTTTTTTTTACCTAAAATGGGCATGGCGGCCATAATAATCATGTGGCCTGAACCCTGCGAACAAACTTTCGTTCCCCCATCCCATGGATGCTCAACATGAAATTTGATTTCAATCGGCCAAGTGGCTTCGGAGGAGAAGATGTTTGAAAATATTTTCCGACAGACAGACGACAGACAATACAATTGCAGGGATCTGTCTGTCTGTCTGTCGTCTGACAAGCTTACCTATGAGCCATCGGCTCAGGTGAGCTAACAAGGATTCTAACACAGCGCGCCTATATAGGCAATGGAAAATAACTGTGTTTTATTCTACAACAAATCACAGCTCGGAAGAGCGTGACGAGTAACGTCATTACAATTCCCAATTTATGACGTCACTAGTCGATTTCCTTGACGTTAGACGGTGTAACGTCATTTTCTCGCATCGAAAACGTAAGAAAAGGATATAAATGCATGTGTTTCAGTCGATAATTTTAGCGGGATTTCTTCTAACAATGGCGAAAGGTTGTGAGAGTTTGAAGGAAACAACAACATTATTGCCGATTTTCAGCGTGTTAGAATCGAAATAGATCAGCTCTTGTCTGTGATTTGTTGAGTAATAAATCACAGTTTGTCGGTCAGTTGTAAGTAGACAAATCACGCGCGCTACGCGCTTGTGATTTGTCTTCTTTACAACTGACCTCCAAACTGTGATTTATTACACAACAAATCACAGCTAGAGCTGATCTATTTCTTAAATGAAACTCTTGGTTGTCTCGGTCATATGAAAATGGGACAGGCGGGTTACTTATTGACTCGCCCTCGTACATACGTAATGAAAGCCTTTCAAAGTAGGCTATCATCTCGTTATCAAATCAGTTTAAAGAATGCAATGTAAACTCATTATTTATATGAAGAAAAGTGGGGTTTACAAGTGTATCCATTATATAATTATTGTTACTTTAAACGATAGGCTTTATGTACATTGCTCTCGTTAGCAGCACCCACAATCCAGTTTTCAGTAAATAAACAAAATTATCAGATGTTCATAAAAAAAAAAAAAAAAACTACAAAAAATCATCATGTTTTAGCCTTGAAAGAACCCAGTCCCACACATGTTTGTGATCTGGTAAAGTACAGAAAAAAATCAAAAGTAATCAAAAGTCATCAACTTTGAAGTCATTTTTAAATGCATATCCTGGTAGAACCCGCTTATAGTGAAGATTACCCGGTTGTACATTCCGACTTAATTGACGTACTTTTATTCTTCAGGTATTTGTGTGCTATGTTGTTGGAAGTTTCACCGTGACGGCACGTGTTTACCGGAAAGTTGTCCCACTTATAAGCAGTGTCGGAAAAGTGCAAGTAGAACATGCCACTGTCCCATGTAAGTTTTGTTTAAGAAATAGATCAGCTTTAGGTGTGATTTTTTGAGTAATAAATCACAGTTTGGAGGTCAGTTGTAAAGTAGACAAATCACGTGCGCGTGATTTATATCCTTTTCTAACCTTTTCGATGCGAGAAAATGACGTTACACCGTCCAACGTCAAGGAAATCGACTAGTGACGTCATAAATTTGCAGTTTATAATTACGTCACTCGTCACGCTCTTCCTTGCCGTGATTTGTTATAGAATAAAACACAGTTATTTTCCATTGCCTATATAGGCGCGCTGTGTTAGAATTGTCAATACAATATATGCCATATCGAACGGGTCAGTTTGCCAACCACACCTAATACATACTCGATTGACATTACGAAAACACGCCTATTCACACCAGGAGAACTAAACCCCACTTTATATAGAGAAAACTGGGGTTTACAGGGATACACATTATTTTTCTTATTTTTGCTCCAAGACATAGGTTGTGGTTAGACCCGCCTGAATGAGGCGGTTCTTACGAGCACCCAAAAACTATGTTTGCAGTATAAATAAGAAAGCCCCCGCCCATAGGGGCTTGAAGAAATATATGGGCTGCATGATGCTTCCACGCAGAGCTGAATCCGGCCCGCACACTAGTACTGGTAAACCGCTTAGAGGATCTAAGCCTGTCCAGGAACCGCGGTGCGAGGCGGACCGTCCATGCTAATAAACCCTATTGGTTTCATTGGGCGACAGGGCTTGAGATGTCATTTAATCTCAATGTCGGGTAAAAGTCCCACAAAATTGGAAGCAACGTCTCAAAAATGACCTTTACAGTGTTGACGGGGACGTCAAACCTCAAATCAAACAAAACAAAAAAGTATAAATAAGACAAATGTCACGGATGTTTGTAGCAAAAGGTAGCCATTTTGGAGATGTGAAAATGCACTGTGTCGCACGGGGGTGTTATCATTATGAAATATACTGGAAAAAATTACCACCAAAAAATAAAAATTTTCAGATAAAAAATTCTGTTATTTTCCATATTTCTGCTCCAAATATAGATTGTGGGAACTCGTGTTAGGACCGCCTCGGCGAGGCGTTTCTAGCGAATACCCACAATCTATGCTTTTGTGCAGAAATAAGAAACACAAGGTATACCCCTGTAAACCCCAGTTTTACTATATGAGCCCCGCCAAGCGAATTTGTGTCTTCGAGCATTCCGTTATGACAAATTTTAACTGCGCATGCCCAGCCATTCAGAGGGGCCAGGGATATGGCTTTCTGTCTGAAGGTTCCTCTTGATTCACTGCTTGTATGAGCGAGCAGCGAAGGTTTTGGCGAGACTGCGCGGATGCGCAGGCTCGCCTGAACCTTCGCTGCTTGCATAGGCAATATGTACCAAAATCGCTTGACGGGGCCCATATAAAAGTGGGATTTAAAGGGATCAATATTATATAGGCGTGTTTCCGTGATAACAAGTATAGTGCATATTCTTTCGCCGAATATGGACAGCTGCTTTCTTGAAACAGAGGAAGGGAAGGAAATAACAGAAGAAAAAAAGAAACAACAAAAAACATGATTATTTTTCCACAAAAGAATATTGCTATTCCGGTAGGTATCGAAATGGCGACCGTCAGCAATAATAATCCATGTCATCAGTCAGGCGCACACCCGTTTGTTTGTTTGATTTGAGGTTTAACGTCCCCGTCAACACTGTATAGGTCATTTTGGAGCCTTGCTTCCAATTTTGTGGGACTTTTGTCCGACATTGAGATGAAATGACATCTCAAGCCCTGCCGCCCAATGAAATCAATATTGTTTATAAGCGTGGGTGGTCCGACTCGCACCGCTTTGCCTGGGCAGGCTTAGATCCTCTAAGCGGTTTACCAGTACTCGTGTGCGGTCGGTTTCAGCTCTGCGTGGAAGCATCATGCAGCCCATCTATTTCTTCAAGCCCCGATGGGCGGGGGCCGATCTGAGCTACTGTGGGGTGTTTATATATAAAACAAATTTTAACCCGAAAGCCGTACAGATTCAAACAGTGTCGATTCAGATAAGAAAGGGGCCGCCTCATAAGTAACCCTGCTGATCACTTTGACTGAACTCCTATTTACAAGTTGGGGTTTAGTGAACGGGCTTGTAACACAGATTTGTTACACAGATTTGTTACAAAGATTCGTTAATGTGGTGGTGTCGAATCTGAACACTTATAAAAGTGTATGTTTTTTACTTCCTTACGAAAACATGCCTATACAAATACAGTTGAACTTCGATGGCTCGAACCACTTTGGGACCATGAAAAGTTATTCGACACAGCGGTAGTTCGCGCCACTGAGGGTTACTGCCAGGAGGCATAACGAGATACTTATGAACATCTTTTAGATATTCTGTAATGAAAATGTATGCTGTGTGTACTCATTAGAATCGCCTCACCTAGGCGATTCTAATGAGTACACACAGCATACATTTGCAGGATAAAAGACAAAAAAAATCTTAATTATCCCCAACTATTGCTTGTGAAAAGGATTTCCCTAGGGGCTCAAGAGCGAGTTCGACTCAGCCATGGTAAACCAGCCATCGGTGTTCGAGCCATCGAAGTTCTACTGTACATTGTAAATTTTACGGCATTTACGGCCGAAACATTTACGGCCGAAAAATCGAAAATTTTGTTTGTGATATTTTTCTTATTTCTGCTCAAAATATAGATTGTGGGTACACGTTATAACCGCCTCATCGTGGCGGTTCTAACGAGTACCACAATCTATGTTTTAGAGCAGAAATAAGAAAAATAAGGCTAACCCCTGTAACCTTAGTTTTACGAGATAAAAGTGGGGTTCAAGGGGTCAGAATTACATAGGCGTGTTTTCGTGATGTATAGTTAAAAATATATTGTTCTCTGTCACTTTTATTGATTGATTGATTGATTGTTTGATCGATTGGATTGATAACAATATTTCTGGCTGTCTGGCGTGCTTGCTTGTTGGGTGGATGGTTGGATGGATATATTACGTTGGCTGGCTTTACGGGCGGGCAGACGGACAGGCGGTCGGACGGACGGACAGATCAGGGATACAGACTAAGCATTTTGCTTTAGGCGCCCAGATTGCCTTAAATCCAAATTTTACAGTAAGTTAATAGGCATTTTTATTCGAAACTTAGGGCGCCCAGGCCAAAACTTAGGCGTCTTGGGCGACCGGGCGCCTGTTAGTCTGTATCCCTGCAGATTAACAGATGTATAGGTAAATTTTATCCCATTTATATTCCTACAGACCATGTAACTTTTATAAGAAAAAGAAGAAAAGGAAAAAGAAGGCTAGAAAGAAAGAAGAGACAATGAAACGGAAAGGAAAGGAGCCACCGGCACCACCGTGAGTTTCATTTGACCCAATCTTACCCGGAAACCCCCTAAAAAGAGACATAGGATGCCACTGGAAACGTGGATCAGACGCAGCAGTATGCGTTTGCTAATACTCTTAATCATTAGGGTCTCTCACCGCTGTGCGTTACGAAAACACGCCTGTTTCCGTGATTGGTTGGACCTTCGCTCGGGCCAATGCAATGGTTAACTTTACCGCCGAAAAAACAAAACAAATAAAAAAAAACAAAAAAAAACAAAAAAAAACAAAAAACACCAAAAACAAACAAACAAAAAACAAAAACACGAAAATTTTAAGATAAAATATTAAGTTATTTTTCTTATTTCTGCTCAAAATATAGATTGTGGGTACTCGTTAGAACCGCCTCCTCGAGGCGGTTCTAACGAGTACCCAACATCTATATTTATAGCAGGGTTTACCCCTGTAGACCCAAATTTTAACATATAAAAGGGGGATTCAATGGGGTAAAAATTATATAGGCGTGTTTCCGTGATGGGTTGGACCTTCGCTCGGGCCACTCGTAAGACGCCAAGTTCTGCAACGGAAGGTCAGGTGTTTTTCTCTCCGGCTTCTCCGGTTTTCGCCCACCTCTGATAGACAGTCGGTTCAAAAGAAGTGAAATAATCCTGTCAAAACAACAACAAAAACCACAACAAAATACGCGAGCTAAACCAAAGTTTTAAATACGAAAGTCATTTCCCTTGCTATTTATACTAATACACTACAACGTCTTTATAACACTATTAATGGGGTCCAAAGCAGAAACCATGTTAGTTAAACAACCGTGTTATATATTCAAACAAAAATGTTCGGATTACATTTATGGTCATTTTTCTGTATAATCTATACATTTTTGGGATCCACCTTGATTTGTTTGTTTGATTTGATAGTTAACGTCCCCGTCATCACTATATAGGTCATTTTGGAGACGTTGCCTACAATTTTGTGGGACTTTTTCCCGACATTGAGATGAAATGACATCTCAAGTCTTGTCGCACTATGAAACCTATAGGGTTTATAAGCATGGAAGTTCCGACTCGCACCACTTTGCCTGGGCAGGCTTAGAATCTCTCTAAACGGTTTACCAGTACTCGTGTGCGGTCGGATTCAGCTCTGCCTGAAAGCATCATGCAGCCCATTTATTTCTTTAAGCCCCGATGGGCCGGGGCCGTGATTCATCTTGAAACCGTGTTGTATCCGTAACCGTGCTATAACGGACAGTGTTATAATGATGTTGCGGTGTAGTTTTATAGAATAAGGATTCACTGACTGCGCTTTGGTAGAGTGGGTTAGGTTGGTATGGGTGTGGGGTGGCGGCGTTTTTTGGATGAATTTAAACAAAAATGAATCAATTAGCAAATTCGGTGTGAATTTCGTGACAGGATACGTGCAGTGTCTTTGACAATTGTATCAATTAACCTGGTAAACGAGTGGACTCTTCCATTGCTACATTTTGGACAAGTCCATTTGTCATATAAGGGGTGCCAGGCCTATTTTCAATTTTTATTCTATTTTTGATGGATAATGCGGTTAGCAAAAAGTGCAGGCCCTGATCAGACGTCTGCACTGTTTGCCAATGCACCCTTTAGGGATTTCCCGCATGATTTTGGTTGATTTGAGGTTTAACGTCCCCGTCAACACTGTAAAGGTCATTTTGGAGACGTTGCTTCCAATTTTGTGGGACTTTTACCCGACATTGAGGTGAAATGACATCTCAAGCCCTGTCGCCCAATGAAACCAATAGGGTTTATTAGCATGGACGGTCCGCCTCGCACCGCGGTTCCTAAACAGGCTTAGACCCTCTAAGCGGTTTACCAGTACTAGTGTGCGGGCCGGATTCAGCTCTGCGTGGAAGCATCGTGCAGCCCATGTATTTCTTCAAGCCCCTATGGGCGGGGGCCGTTTTCCCCGCATGAAATTGGTTAACTTAATATAATGAGTTTGCATATTTTGTAATTTGTCACAGACCCAAGGTTCTGTACAAGGACGAACAGGAGGATGGAAAGGATAAAGAGTCCAAAGTTTCCAAAACATCAAAAACAAAGAAAGTAGCGGATAAAGAAGCACGCAGTAAGTGTCTGTCAGCTGTCTGTCTGTTTATGTGTCTGTCTGCAACATACTGTCCCGCCCCGTCCTGCAGCTTACTGAATCATCCTACCCCACCCGAAACATGCACGAATAGTCCTGTCCCATAATGGAACGTCTTTCAATAAGTTTTACTTTTCGGGTCGATTGTTTATCAATCGGCCAAAAGTTTCAAGGACAAAACCTCTCCACGTGTCATTCACCGATTTTGAAAAATTAAGGTTGCGGTTTTAAATCGAAAATAGTCGTGTGCTATTCCAGTGGAATTCGTTTCACTGACCGTTCCAAGGCTGTTCTTTTTTCTATCGCGGATTATTTTTGTTATGGTTGGTCTTTAAGTGTGTGTATCGCTTATATTATTTTGTTTTGGGTATCCAATCACCCGCTTTTGTGGGAAAGCAACTGTCCTTTTGGCTTTCCCCTATTGATGTTTACATTAGGGTCTAGTGGTGTATCTGATGTGAGCTCTGGGTTAATTGTATCGATTCCTGATCATTGCCTTCACTTCTTTGGTCAGTGTGTTAATCAATAGAATCTGGACAGGAAAATGTGTTGGAGCTGACAAGCAGTGTAGACACAGATCAAACGATACTATAATCGGCGTCTGGTCACGGTCTGCACTAGTTGCTTAACCCTTATCTTGCTGTTCACGACAAGACCTACCTTTGCAAATTGTGTAGATACAGAGAAGAAGTCATCTTATCAGGATCTACACTGTTTGTCATTCAGTTTGAGAATTTGTAGGATTAAACTACAGTCGACTCGAACTTCAATGGCTCGAACACCTTTGGGACCTCGAAAATCTGTTCGAGACTGGGGTAGTTCGAGCCACTGAGGTTACTGTCAGGAGGCATAAACGAAAATGTATGCTGTGTGTACTCCTTAGAATCGCCTCATCGAGGCAATTCTAATGAGTACACACAGCATACATTTGCACGATAAAAAACTAAATTCTCCTTAATTATCCCCCACTATGTCTTATGTAGAGGATTTCGCTAGGGGCTCAAGAATGGGTTCGACACATCCATGGTGAACGAGCCATCGGTGTTGGAGCCATCGAAGTTCTACTGTACATCAAGTAATTTGATTGGTTCAAAGTCAGAAATGGGTGTGGCTAAATTAACATAAAACGAAATTTCCGTCCGTAAAACCACCGATTTACCTCCCAAATTGACAATTTTGAATACAGTTTTCCCCTAACTCTCAGTTTAGGACTATTTTCCAAGCCTACACTCAGAGGCAATCGACCCACCAGTACTCTCAGTGCTTTGATTTATTTCTATTTCTCATTTTCAGACGGTGCAGTAACGCCTATCAGTATTGGTAATGTTAGTTTACACGACGTTGGAATGGACCGTGCTCGCACTCCTGGTTTCAACGCACCCACGGCAACGGGGTACGGCGGGAAGCGACCTGTCTCGCCGAAATTATTTAAGAAACGATGAAGTCCAAGGGTTCACGAGTGGGCAAACGTACGCCATCAGCACGTGACTGATACATCAGGAAACTCAATAAACATTTATTTCTTAAATTGATTATTATGATAATCAGTATTTTATGATTATTGTCAACGTCCACGGACGTAGACTAAATAGGCTTTACTTTTGCTGCAAAGGTCACGAATGTAATTGAATGTTATTTTCTATTGACACGACACCCGTGTTGTAAGTCACAATGATTAAACCCTGTCTTGACCGGAACGCTTCCTTACAGTTTATCACGCGCTTACAAAATAAATGTTGATTTCGCTCCCATAATACAATACACGTTTGTTTGTTTGTTTGTTTGATTTGGGGTTTAACGTCTTCGTAAACACTGTTAAGGTCATTTTTGGAGACATTGCTTCCAATTTTGTGGGACTTTTTCCCGACATTGAGATGAAATGACATAACAAGCCCTTTCGCCCAATGTAACAAATGGGGTTTATTAGCATGGACGGTCCGCCCCGCACCGTGGTTCCTGGACAGGCTTAGATCCTCATAGCGGTTTACCAGTACTAGTGTGCGGGCCGGATTCAGCTCTGCGTGGAAGCATCATGCAGCCCATATATTTCTTCAAGCTCCTGTATATCTTTCTGTTTGCTTTCAATCTAGAAAATAAATAAATAAATAAATGCCCAGCTTGCATGGAAAGTTTTTAATAATTGTAACCTGCAATGAGAAACGAAAGAATACCAGGTATATATGCATGTAGTTCGAACAAATTGACATGAGACTGGTGAACTCTATTAACATAAATTCACAGCAGACTGAATGTATATATTTATCTTCGTCATTTACCGAAGATGGCAAAATTGTTATTCAATACTTATAGGTAAGGCTGACACGATTAATCAGTTAATCGATTAAACATTCGATAAATTATTCTAAAATGATTATCGTTACTGATATGCTAATAATCGATTATTTGATAAGTATAGTTTTCTACCAAAAGTCGTGTCTAAAATAGCTGGATGAGTGGTAAACAGTGCAGACCCTGATGAGACGGCGCATTTTGCGGCGTCTCATCTGGGTCTACATTGTTTGCTAAGGCCTGTCTGTCGAAATACATATGATATTGTATAACATATGATAAGAGTCAAAGCCAAAAAGGTAAAATTATGATAAAGTCTTCAGCGATTACTAATCGACCATCGATCACAATGACACGCGCGATAATCGATTATCATTTCAGCTCCGATTAGTCAGCCCTACATATAGGTCAGTACTGTTGTCGGAGGATAAGTTGACCGTGACGTAAAAGAGTGAACCACTACAGATAGGTATGACAGGTTGTACCGTTATCATTATCATACCCATCATTGGTTGACAAGACAGATTGTACCGTTATAATTATCATTACCGAAACGTCTTTACCTTTTGGCAACAGTGGACTATGCTTTATAACAAAAACATTGGCTGACGTCACTTTCAACTTATCCTCCGACAACAATAAATGGGTCGCTATTCACGAGATGCCGAAAATTCACGAGAGGCTTACGAAAGCCGACGCATTAGGCGATAGCATTGACTAATTTATTCCTTGCATAGAGGTCAGTCTCACGTCAAATTGTTCGAACTATACCTGTTTTTCTGATTTATATACCGCAATCATGCATTCTAGTAACGTAATAAATGGGGTAGAATAACTGCAAGCTACATAGGTAGTGACCTGTAATACTAAAATACCTTCTACTTACATATAATACGTCTAGTGAGCGTTTATAGACCGGCCCTACTTTTCAGGTCTCTAATTTGCAAAGTGTAAACAATAACATGAACGGGCCTCCGTGACCTAGTGGACAAGAGCGCTGACTCTTAATCATTAGGTCTCACACCGCTCTGGGTTCGAGCCTGGCTCTGGTCACATGTGAGACGTCAAGTTCTGCAACGGAAGGTCAGGTGCTTTCTCTCCGGTTTTCGCCCACCTCTGACTAACGATCGGCTCGATATGAGTGAAATAATCTTGAAATGGCCGTAGAACCAAAACAAAACAGTAGCATGCAACCTTGTATAAACGGGAAAATAACGAAACTGAAATTCATAAGACTTGCAATATTTATTTAAACAGATTTTCAGAAATTTCAGCAAAATTCTTATCTTCACGAATTTTCCTGTTAGAATAATTTCGCACTGCTACTGCGGTTGCGTCTCAATCTCGAAAATAAATTCTAAAGCTAAAATAAAGTATTTATATGCAAATTTCCATACGTGTAAAGCGTTGAGAAACTTTTATTCCAGGGTCCATGTTATTTCCTACGTCTCTGTGACGCGATGACGTCAGAAACTTTGCACTCATTGGCGTCACGTTGAGTACTTGTGCGTGCCATGGCACTGAATGCAGTTTGAATTACCGTATAAACTAAATAATGGAGTCTTTGAAAACGCAGTGAGACGTGACTGCACTTTTAAGTTTGGACTAGTCCGTGTTTTAGGTAAGTCGCCTTCAGTTTGGATTTTACATTGGGCGATACAGTTTTACTGAGATTCGTACTGCGTCATATTAGCCACGTGGCCACGACTTCTACCTAATGGCATTATCAAAAAAAACTTATTATCCCCTCGCAACAACGTTGTGACGGGGATTGTGCGTCCGTGTGTGTGTTTGTGTGTTAGTGTGTGTGTGTCCGTCCGGAACCTTGTGAAATGATAGAAGACAAAGTTTTCAACGTAGAAGCTTCAAACCTTCCACAAATGTTCCCCATTGAAAGACGACAACACCTATTGATTTTCAAGGTCAGGGATCAAAGGTCAAGGTCACAATGGCCTCGACATTAAAAACCTTTTGAACAAGAAAGAAAACAATCAGATCATCCTAGAATCTTCAAATATTCCACAAATTTTCCGCATTGAAAGATTGGTTTAAACAATATTTTATTCAAACTTTAGCAAATGAACAACACAAATACATAGATGTGGAATGTATAAGGATCTGAACGGAAGCCTATGGCTTATAGAGTTCATTTCCTTGTAGTATCAATAAATTAACAGAATAAAATTTGTCTGTGTGACAACATGAATAACTAGTTCATATCATTTAAACGCATACTATATATGTTTCTGAATAGAGAAATGAAAATATAATGAACATAAACAGAAAGGATGATAAATGACTAAATGAGATCATGAAACCATCAGGCCAAACACCGTGGAACGCACTGTCAAGCTTGGTTCTGATAAATTCCTAGCCCAACAGGTACACAACGCGCAGGCAACACCGCACTAACGCCGATACAACGTCATGGCGTTGCATCGACGCCGATGCGACACCGCCCAAACGTCAGTGCGCCGGGTAGGAGTGGTCGCAGAGTGGCACTCTGATTTTAATTAAACCGTTTAGTAGCCAAAATATACAACTGGACGCGTCTAAAGATGGCATTGTTCACGGTTACATTTTCATCTGTTTTCCCATTTAATAGTATATTTACTGTCAATGGCAGGCCGAGTCCAGAAAAGTAACGCTGTCTCAAGTCACTATAGTGAACACAAGATAACAAAAAATGAAATGATGTTTCTGGTGCTCCACACGAACAGAGGGGGCTTGCAACCAAGTTTTTATTGTATAGATGATGATTTAAGGAGCTGCATTCAAGCCTTAAACGTGTGTGCAGAATTTGTCCCAGGCGTGATGTTTGTACGGTATTATAATAGATCGGTGGAATTCGTAGTTGGGACTTGAGTTTATGCTTAAATACAAGTAATGAGGCCGATTCTTTTACATCTTGATCCAGCAAGTTCCATTCTCTTAGAGTCGATGGTAAAAAGGAATTAAAATGGTATGTCGTTCTAGAGGCAGGTATCACAAAGTTTGTAATATTTCGAAGAGTGTATCGTGTTTGTTCCTGGACTCTTGGAGGGATCAATTCTTGTAGGTAAGGAGGAGTCAGATTATTCACCATTTTATATAGTTGACATAATTTATGTTTTTCGCGGCGAGTCGTTAATGGTTCTATACAAGTGTCATCATATAACATTTGTGTACTACATAATTTAGTAGCTCCTGTGAGTATTCGAGCAGCATCAAGCTGGATATTTTCTAAGTTACGTTTATTTTCCAGACTACAGTTATCCCATATTATGTCGCCATACTCTAACAATGGCCTAACAAACGTTGTATACAGCTTAAGCAGAGAACACCTATCTAAAGCAAATTTGTGTCGCCTTAATGCCCCTAATCGTTTGCAAGCCTTTTCTTGTATAGTTTTTAAATGATCATTCCATGAGAAATCGCAAGATATCATTAACCCAAGATGTTTATGCTTTGGGATCTCCTTTATTTGAGTATCTCCCATGAACAATGGAGGATGATATAATTTTATTCTTTTCTTGGAAATGAGAAGGACCTCAGTTTTGAGGGCATTGAATAAAACTAACCATTGTTTTGCCCAAGCAAGTATTTTCTTTAAATCGCCGTTTAAAGTCGCTGCGGAAGCAACAGGATCGCCAACTATTTCGAAAATACAAGTGTCATCTGCAAAAAGCCTTATGAGACTATTGATATCATTTACTATATCATTAATAAAAACAATAAATAGCAGAGGTCCCAGGATAGAGCCCTGGGGCACACCAGCAGTAATCTTTTTCCATGAAGATGTGACGTTTCTTATGCATACACGTTGATACCTGTCCGATAGATAATTACTGAACCAATCAAGAAGTTTACCAGAGACACCTACTGACTTAAGCTTGTACAACAGACCTTTGTGCCAGACACGATCAAAGGCCTTACTGATATCTAGAAATACTATTCTTAGTTCCTTATTGTGATTAAGCGCGTTAGATATTTCATTACAAATATATAAAAGCTGATTAACCGTGGAATCACCGCTCTGGAATCCGGACTGAAAGGGCGTAATGATAGAATGTTCAATTAGGTATTCAGATACATGTTTATGTATACACCGTTCCATTAGTTTACCAGCATAATTCAATAATGAAATGGGTCTATAATTACTGGGGTTGGAGCGACTATCCTTTTTGTGAACGGCGGTTAAATTAGATTTTTCCAAGAAACAGGAAACTCTCTTACTGCCAGAGAGAGGTTAAATAACTTCCTTAATTGAGGAATAAGTACGTCTGCACCTTCTTTATACAGCCTGGGGCTTATATAGTCTGGACCAGGGGCCTTGTTCGATTTCACTAAACTAATTGCTTCCCTTACATCATCGTTTGTTATAAGTATATTTTCAAGTAATTCATAGTTCGGAGTGTGGGATTCTGGGAGCGAGGCTTGACTGTCATCTAATGTTGACTGCTCGAGAAAGTACTTGTTTAAAGTTTCTGCTATTTCTGGATCAGATTGTACAATTTCATCATCAATTTCAAGAAATTGGATTGGCTGTTTATTGTTTTGAGGGATAATAATTTGATTAACTAATCTATGCCATCGTTTGGAGTTCATGTTGCTACTTATCAGGTCATCAGTGAGTTTATCTTTGTACTGTTTCTTGGCCTCTCTTATCATTAAGGTCACTTCATTTCGTTTCTGTTTAAACTTGTTCCAGGTGACACTTGTATTTTTACGTCGAGCGTTTTTAAATAGGCGTTTCCGTTTTCTTATTTCACGTTTTATTTGTGCGTTTATCCAATCAGGTTCGTTAGGTCTAATGGTCACTGTTTTATTAGGAATTGTAGCTTTAGCTGCTTTTAAGATGGAATCTGTAAATTTATCAGCACATTCATTTATATTATCGGTTGCAAATACCTGGTCCCAGTCCACCAGAGTCAATTTGTCTCTATACTCATTATAGTCACCTCTGTCATACAGCCAGATATGTCGCTTGTACGTCTTGCCAACAGGTTTTCGATATTTTAAATACAGAACAGTTGGGCAATGATACCGAACAAGGTTTGGTATAAAAGGAGATATGACGTCAGAATAGAGTACGTTTTCAGGCTTACTGACAAGAACTAGATCAATTATTGAATGCGAATTTTCAGTGTAGTGAGTTGGTTCATCTATAAGTTGATGAAAATTATAAGAGGAAATGAGATTTGTCATTTTAGTCGAAGCAGTAGAATTCAGCATGTCATTGTTAAAGTCACCTACAATTATGATGTCCCTAGTTCCTGAATTTGACTGACTATCAAACATGTCGTCAATTAAGTCCCAATGTGCATTAGGGGAGTTTGGTGGTCGATACATACCACAAACGAGAAGTTTATGGTGTTTTAACATAAGTTCAATGCAAAGTCCTTCGAGTTCTCCGTTGATCAAGTCTGGTCTACAAATACAGTTGAGACCAGTTCTGACATAGATCGCGACCCCACCCCCAGGTCTGTCCGTCCTATCTTTCCTATATGGTATATCAAAGTTTGAAATACGTAAGTCATCGTCTAGATTATCTGGTTTGAGCCAGGTCTCGGTAAATACAAGTATATCATAATATTGCATTTCGGTTTCGAGAATATCGAGTTTTGGGATTAAGCTTTGTATGTTCAACTGTATTATGCTGAGATTGTGATTGAATAAAGATGTGTTATTTGCGCCTGGAGTGTTTGATAATGAAGCACTTTCAGGACCGGGGTTTGGATGTATATCATTTGATAGAAGGATATGCACTAAGAAGCACCATGTAGTACAAATAAAGAAGCTGCAAAATACTTTTTTGGTGAAATTCACATTATCAACTGCATGTTTACCAAAGACTGCTTTTCTGTGTATACCGGTATAAAACCGTGTACCTTGCCTAAGGTTCAAATGAATGCTAAACATTATTTCAGGCCGTTTTGAGCAGACAACAAGAAGCAAGCTAACGAGCACCATCCGCGAAACCACTGAGATTCTACAGTTAATTATATTGCTACACTGACCCCCAATCCTACTCGGGGCGGCAGAACCAAGAATAGGTACATCAACCATTTTCATCAGAAAAGCTGGCTACAAGATTGGCACTGCCGCCCAAAACAGGGGAGAGGACTACGCAGCATACCAATGATACATAGAACATGCTTGACAATACGTCACACGAGTACGGCCTGATGAAAATGAAGATGAAAAAGGAAGACAAAAAGAAAATTAGAAATATTTTCATACTTTTGAATAGCTGTTACTAAAAGGATCTTGAGGGCGTGAGCTGCTAGGTACAACGTGTCATTATACACAGCCACAGACAGGAGGGGAATCCACAAATTGTCTATCTTGTTACCGCACACACAAAAAATGGCCGCGGGTACTCATTAGAAGCGCATCGCTGATGCATTTCTAATGAGCGCCAGCAACAAGCGTATAGCAAGTATAATAGACTGATCCGCATTTTTAAAGAGCAAAGTTAAGGACACGTTGCGTTAGAGTATTACTTGAGGCTAAAACCGTTGCGATACCAGTATTTTCGACGCAGAATCGCTTTGAATAGAAAGATTTTGGTTCTATGCAAATATTTTATTACTTCCGCCTAGAAGCAGAGACCGCGGCTGCCCGCTAGAGTCACTTCAATAGGGCGATAACGTGCACACACTGTGCATGCCCAAGGAAGAGAAGAGTAGCTAAATGTAGGCGAAAAACCGGAGTACCCAGACAGAAGACCACATGATCTTCCGTTGAAGGATGTGACCCGAAATATAATCAGTCATGAGAGATCTGGTGGCACCGGAGACCTGTATGGAGAAACGGTATACATATATATGCACAGACATTTGGACGTATTGTTAAATAAATATCTCATGTATCATATAAACAATACATAGTAATAATTTTGTACAGTATAAAAAATGGAATTTTTGCTTTGTTCCATTTTGAACAGAAAATAATACACAACATGATGTGTTGACATATTAGGCAAATGAGCCTCGTCATGAGAAGAGCCTGTAATTTGTATAGTCCGATCTTAAAGTAAAAAAAAAAACAACAAAAAAACAAGAGAAGGAGCCTTCTTCAAATCCAAAGGAGTTTTAGGAATAAATTACAGAATAATATTGAAAGATTATGAACCCTATTGATTTTCAAGGTCAAGGGTCGAAGGTCAAGGTCACAATGAACTTGACCTTAAAAACATTGTGAACAGGATAGAAGACAGTTACCCTCGTAAAAGCTTCAAACCTTCCACAATTGTTTACCATGGAAAGACGATGGACCCTATTGATTTTCAAGGTCAAGGGTTAAAGGTCAATGTAACAATGAACTTGACCTTAAAAGCCTTGTGAACAGGATAGAAGACACAGTTATCCTCGTAGAAGCTTCAGACCTTCCACAAATGTTCCTGGTGGAAAGATAATGAACCCTATTGATTTTCAAGGTCCCGGGTCAAAGGTCAAGTCACAATGAACTTGACCTTAAATGCCTTGTGAACAGGATAGAAAACAAAGGTATCCTCATAGGAGCTGTAAACCTTCCACAAAGGTTCCCCGTGGAAAGACGATGAACCCTATTGATTTTTAGGTCAAGGGTCAAAGGTCAAGGTCACAATGAACTTGACCTTAAAAGCATTGTGAACAGGATAGAAGACACAGTTATCTTCGTAGAAGCTTCAAACCTTCCACAAATACTGCCTATGGAGAGACAATGAACGCTATAGATTTTCAAGGTCAAGGGTTAAAGGTCAAGGTCACAATGAACTTGAACTTGACCTTAAATACCGTGTGAACAGGACAGAAGACACAGGTATTCTCATAGGAGCTGCAAACCTTCCACAAAGGTTCCCCATGGAAAGACGATGAACCCTATTGATTTTCAGGGTCAAAGGTCAAGGTCACAATGAACTTTAACTTAAAAGCCTTGTGAAAAGGATAGAAGACACAGCTATCATCGTAGAAGCTTCAAACCTTCATGTTGATGAATGGTATGCAGTTGCGAGGGGTTCTCCAGATATTTTGTTCACAAGGTTTCCCTATAGCCACGATGCATAAGTCCAAAAAGGGGCATAGCGCCATTAAATATTTTCGGTATTTCGTCAAAAGTGAATCAGGTCATCTAAACATTAGACCCAAACTGTAAGCCAAATATCATGAGCCTAGTTCAAGCGGTTCTCCAGATATTTTGTTCACAAGGTTTCCCTATAGCCACAATGCATGTCCAAAAAGGGGCATAACTCCATTAAATATTTTCGGAATTTCGTCAAAATTTAACCAGGTCATCTACATATTAGACCTTAACTGTATGCAAAATATCATGAGCCTAGCTGAAGCGGTTCTCCAGATATTGTGTTCACAAGGTTTCCCCTTAGCCACAATGCTTAAGTCGAAAAAGGCGCATAACTCCGTTAAAAATTATCGGAATTTGGTCAAAAGTTAATCAGGTCATCTACACATTAGTCCCAAACTGTATACCGAATATCATGAGCCTAGCTCAAGCGATTCTCCAGATATTTTGTTCACCAGGTTTCTCTATAGCCACACTGCCTAAGTTCAAAAAGGGGCATAACTCTATTAAATATTTCCGGAATTTCGTCAAAAGTTAATCAGGTCATCTACACATTAGACCCTAACTGTATGCCAAATACCATGAGCCTAGCTGGAGCGGTTCTCCAGATATTTTGTACACAAGTTTTCCCTATAGCCACAATACATAAGTCAAAAAGGGGCATAACTCCGCAAGGACAAGTTCGACAGAAAAGAAAAAAAAAAATACGGGTCCGCTTATTTTTCATGCCCATGCCACATATGAAATTCTGTAGTTTACCTAGGTACTTAAAGCGTAGCGGACGTACGGACTCATGGACGGTCAGGGCAGAAGCAATACGCCCCTCAAACTTCTTCGAAGTTGGGGGCATAAAAAGAAATCCGGAGCCTGCTTCCCCTAAAACATGGAATAGTCCTGTCACGCTTGATTGTTGAACTATCAAAGGTCATTGATAAGCAAAAGTAGTCGCAGATAAGATTGACTAGGCGGAGCTAATCTATGTCAAATTCAAATTCGCTGTGTTCACTAGAAGATTCGGCAAAGTGCCTTTCGCATGCTTTCTGCAAGCGGGCCAAACGACCATATTCATGACAGCTTTGTTTGTGTTATAGTTGAATTCACACCATCGGGTGACTTGGTTTACCTTGTGGACAGTAGAACATTCCAAAACAGGTGCAAAAGATAGATCCGCCTAGTCAATCTTATCTGCGACTACTATAAGTGTCTTTAATGATAAAATATTATCGGTTCGAAGCGACAATTTTAAAAGGGCTCGCTTGGCCCCCGCCCATAGGTGCTTGAAGACATATATGGGCTGCATGATGCATCCACGCAGAGGTGAATCCGGCCCGCACACTAGTACTGGTAAACCGCTTAGAGGATCTTAGCCTGTCGAGGAACCGCGGTGCGAGGCGGACCGTCCATGCTAATAAACCCTATTGGTTTCATTGGGCGACAGGGCTTGAGATGTCATTTCATCTCAATGTCGGTTAAAAATCCCACAGAATTGGAAGCAACGTCTCCAAAATGACCTTTACAGTGTTGACCGGGACGTTAAACCTCAAATCAAGCAAAACAGAAGGGCTCGCTAAAGCTCGCCCTTATAATAATGTCGAAGGCTCACCGATTACAGTTTATTATTAAAGACACTAACCGTGCATTAACAATATTTCCTTTCGCTAGTACAAGTCGTCATAGTGAAAGATCGGTAGATCTAGTTAGCTGCAGGAATATTTGGCTTTATCATATGACGTCGCGTCTGAGAGCGTAATAACGCCATGTAATAAATTCAATAATCCACTAGTGGATTAAATATGCAAATTAGTTAGATATGCCACGTAACGTTACGTTTACTAATGGCGGAAAATTGACATTTTTGTTAAACAATCGAGAATAAAATGCGTTTTAAATGTCATATCATAAATAGAATCTTGCATTCGTGCCATTGTATCATTGAATTTCTTAAACTCGTTGAGGAAAAGGGATAAAATGCTCGACAAAGCCTCTCATTTTATCCATTTTCCTCAACTCGTTTAATAAATTCAATAATACATGAACACTCATGTAAGATCCTCTATGTAATACACGTCCATATTTATTAGCACATTAATACAACATACATGTACATATGAACAGTGTGTCATTTTTCCAACCCTACACAAATTAGGCCGGCCTCGGTAGCTCAGTCGGATGCGCGTCTGACTTGTGATCAGGAGGACGCGGGTTCGATACCTGCCGAGGTCGGCAACATTCTTTCGTGGAGATTGATCATTAAATCTTTTCTACGGTCATTCTCTCCCTTCTGCTGATTCAAGAAGGGCAGTTATCAGTTTCTGGCGAAAGAGTGTGCACTGTACTGGTTAACACTTTACGTATAAGCCTGCCCAGGAAACGTGTGGATAGGGAAACTGACCGGGTCAAGAATGACCTAAATAGTGTTGACTGGGCCGTTAAACTCAAAAACAGACAAAGACTACACAAATTTAATGTGTGCTGAGCGTAGACTCAAGCTTTATATAGAAGGAAAAGAATCTTTTCAATATGAACATATCTTTTCAACAAAAATGTTAACAAATCGAATATTCATTTAGGTTTTGGTTTTTCGGCGCTTTCAAGATTATTTCACTCATATCGAGCCGATTGTTAATCAGAGGTGGGCGAAAACCGGAGTACCCGAAAAATAATAATAATAAAAAAAAAACACCTGACCTCCCGTTGCTGAACTTGGCGTCTCAAATCTGACCCGAGCGAGGATCGAACCATGGCGGTGAGAGACCTAATGATTAAGAGTCAGCGCTCTTAACTACTAGGCTGCGGAGGTCCGTTTTGTGAAAAATAAGTGTTTTCTTGACATCCTGCGAAATAGAAGTGAAGGCGAACAACAAAACTGTCTGCGTATCAGCGTAGTCTGATCAGCATCTCCAATGCTTAGATAACACAATACCTCTAATTTCTATAAATGAGCCGGCACATAACAAAATCTACAATAAGACCGGTGTGACCAGCACAAACTCAAATCAACCTGCGCATCCATCCACAATGACAAGATCTTATGCTTATGTCTCTTTGCATAGATAGTACCCTATAGTAGGTACATGCGATCAGCGAAGACTCTGATCAGACTGCGCGAATGCGCAGGCTGATCTGAGTCTTCGCTGGTCGCTCCAGACTTCTTGTAGACTGTGTAATGCGCCGGCTCAATTCTCTCAACGTACAAGGTCTTGCTTTTCTGTGTTTGTTTTTATTGTAGTTTTACGGTTCCGCCAACATTTTTGAGACGTTACTCCAGTTTTTGTTGGATTTTTATCCCTCACTGAGATGTGATGACATCTCAACCCCTACCAAACCAAAAAAAAAAAAAAAATAAAAAAATAAAAAAATACCAGGGTTTAACGGAATGGCACCAATTGTACTTGGCAGGCATTTTTGATGGGAGCTTTGGGTTAATTGTATCGATTCCAACTTCATTTTTTTTTTAGTTGGTTTCATTTTTTTTTGTTGGTTTTAACTCTGAGCGCCAAGCAGCCCAATCTATTTCGCCAAGCCTCGATGACCGAAGCGCCAGTTTGTCTTTGAAAGAAGCTGAAATCGCAGCCTGTGAAAATAATGGTGTGCAAGGGTATGCTCTGTCAAGCATATTTTTTCAAATTAAAGATACTTTCGACTCGTTAGAACCGAATCAATGAGGCGGTTCTAATACGAATGCTAACCCACAATGTATATTGGGTGATGCAATAGGGAAAGTATCCTGTCACAAGCTTCATCAGAAAATCACCTTTTGTGGAACCATGAAAAATAGCCTTTTTTCTCTGAGAGAACAGTGAAGGATAGCTTTGTCCAACATACCTGCAAATGCCCGTGTAAGATAGCATTATCTCAAATAGATCCATGAAATATAGCATTATCTCACACAGACCCATGACAGACTGTTCTATGTTACATAGGTCCATGAAAAATAGTATTATCTAACACGAACCCATGAAAGATAGCTCTATCTTACATGGATCCATGAAAGATACCATATTACACAGACTCATGAAAGACAACCGTGTGTTACAGACATGCAGATCAATGAAAAAGGCATGATCTAACACAGACCCATGAAAAGTTGCCCTATCTTACATAGATCCATGAAAGATAGCATTACCTCGCACAGACCTAAGAAAAAATGCTATATCTTACATTGATCCATGAAAGATAGCATAATCTAACACTGACCCATGAAAGACATAAGTCCACGAAATATAACGTTTTATCACGCAGAATTATAAAAGATACGGTTTCTCACATATTGTATTTTCCTAATGCTCACCGATTTTGAGAAATAAAAAAACAATCATTTTTTTCAAGCCATAACAACTTTCTAGGCTAATTTAGCAGACGACAAACTGATCACATCTTTCTTTTTTTTCTCAGAAAACAGGATTCGACATTGCTTGCGAATTGTCTCCTACGGAGACAATTTGCATGCAATGTCAAATCCAGTTTTCTGGAAATAAAACGAAAAATATTTCAAAATACCGTCTGCTGCGAAAAATACCCAGTATGCAGAGCATTAACCCATAGTAAGAAGCTACATGATGCTTCCACGCAGAGCTGAAACCGACCTGCACATTACTGGTAAACCGCTTAGAGGATCTAAACCTGCCTAGGCAAAGCGGTGCGAGTCGGACCGTCCATGCTTGTAACCCCTATTGGTTTCATTGGGCGGCAGGGCTTGAGATGTCATTTCATCTCAATGTCGGGTAAAATTCCCACAAAATTGGAAGCAACGTCTCCAAAATGACCTTTACAATGTTGACGGGGACGTTAAACCTCAAATCAAACAAACAAACACTCGACACGTTACAGACTCCCTTTTCCGGAGGGCAGTCAATTTCATGACAAAGCCAATATGGACATATATCTCTGTTCCCAATCCCTATAATTTCTGTCTGAATTTCGATTATCCCGACTACAAACATGCAATATGATAAATTGGTTATATCTGGTTCAAATACGTCATGGTAACGAAACCAGGTCGAATGCCATTATCAGTAGAAAATATTGTCCTTAAGATGCCCTCCAGATAACTGACAGATTTTGTACATTGAAACAGTCCACAATGGCTTACCTCTCGTTAACGAGACCCTGTAGAAGATTCCATTATCTCACCCTTTTATGAACACCTTATAAAGCTGACTTGGTTAATAGAGGGTCTTACGCGAGTGAGCATTTCAATATGAAATGACCACGAGGGGAAGAGTCTGTTTTAAATACGTGTTATTTCAAGTGTGATGACATGACAATATCCACTAAATCTGGGCTTGGATAAATAGATTGGTCTGCAAGGTGCTTCCACGCAGAGCTGAAACCGACCGCACACGGGTATTGGTAAACGGCTTTGAAAGTCGAAGCCTGCCTGGGCATGCTGATAAACCATATTTGTTGGCTTGAGATGACAATTCATCTCACTGTCGGGTAAAAGTCCCACAAAATTGGAAGCACAGTCTCCATAATGACCTAAATAGTGTTGACAGGGACGTTAGTTAAACCTCAAATCAAACAAACGGAAATAACCGTGGTAATTTACGCATATAGCTTTTAGGTTAGGGTTAGGGTTAGGGCTAGGGCTAGGGTTAGGGTTAGGGTTAACCCTAACCCTAACCCTAACCCTGCCAGGGAGTCGTCTGTTTGGCTAAATTGAAAGAGCAATGGACTTACACCCGAACGGCAAAGGTTCGAATCCCAAAGCAGGCAGGGATTTGCTTCAGCTATGCTGTCGACCCGAAGTTATATAGCGCAGTGCTGAAGTCACGTGACAATTACATATTTATCGGAAAACCCGGCAACGCTTATTTATAGAAAATAGTCGCGCTATTCTTAGCGGCTAGTCTTATCGATGTGAGGTCTGAGTGTTGTGTAAAAGTGTTGTCTATAGAATCGGGACTGGACTCATAGGTTTGGCTTAGCAAACAGTTTAGACCCAGATCAGACACTGCACATGAAGGCGTCTGATCAGGTTCTACAATTTTAGCTAAAAAAACTGAAATTTAGGGGTTGAACGAAACAGTCGGGGCTTGAAGAAATATATGGGCTGCATGATGCTTCCACGCAGAGCTGAATCCGACCCGCACGCGAGAACTGGTAAACCGCTTAGAGGATCTAAGCCTGACCAGGCAAAGCGGTGCGCACGAGTCGGATCGTCCATGCTCATAAACCCTATTGGTTTCATTGGGCGACAGGGCTTGAGATGTAATTTCATCTCAGTGTCGAATAAAAGTCCCCCAAAATTGGAAGCAACGTCTCCAAAATGACCTTTACAGTGTTGACGGGGACGTTAAACCTAAAATCAAACAAACAAAATCCGAATTTAATACATGGCTTTCTTACAATCTCAGACGCGACGTCATATAATAAATAAAGGATATTTACTTTTTTGAGGTGGATACCAAAAATATTTCATCGATTGTGTTGAAAACATCATAATTTTCACGAGTGCGAAGCACGAGTGAAAATTCGGAAGTTTTCAACACACGAGATGAAATACTTTTGGTATCCGCCGAAAAAAAGTTAATGTTCTTTTTATTTTATAAATTATTAGGACACTTACGGTAATTGATCGACCCAAGACGGTGACGTCACGATTTTGATCTGGCTACATGAGGTCACATCTGTCAGTTTGAAGGCATAAACAAATCGCCATTTTGGTTTCTCCATTTTTAGTTCAAAGAATGCATTTCAAGGTTTGTTACAGAACGCGTTGTGCTTATTTGAAGTCCATTTTATTCTTGTACGCTCTGAGTGGCATGCACCCAGCCACTGTTAAATCGATTCTGTGTGGCGGTCGTCGCGACCGTTTTTATTAAAAAAAAAAAAAAAAAAAAAAACACGCTGGCGGCTGATTTGAGCTAAGATTTCCTGGCACAAACTCTAACTCAGCCATCCAGTGAACTGGTGCGCCTTGTTGCCCATTTGTAACAAACACGGCTAAGCCAAACAGTAAATCTGTGAGGGAACATTTAAATTGTGTCCGAGATGTGTGTCGGCAAAAGGGACATGATCAAAACCATAGCGCTGCTGTTGTCAGGTATTGCACCTGTTCATTCAATTTTAATGCCTCCCGTAACCCTTCAAAATATGTTCTAATGGCATAAGGAATTATTATTCCTGGTAAATAAAAGAAAAATTAACCTTTTTTTTTTAACAGACCGTAAACAAAAAAAATGTTCCGGCACGCCACAGTGAAATGATACGATATGAATGGCCTTAGTCCTGAAAAATGAAACAACCCCCCCCCCACCCCCCCAAACAAAAAACAAAAAACAAAAACACAACAACAACAACAACAACAAAAACAACAACCAAAAAATCCAAAGTCGCGCTTTTTGGTTTAATGCAAACTGTCAAATACCTACCATCATTTGACCCTATTTATTATTCAAAACATGTTCTTAACATGAGGAACCAGGGCCCCCATTTCCGTTTCCAGAGAAGTATCCCGGTAGTTAGTAGGCAGGCAATAATATGAAGGAATTGTTGTTTTGATTTCAAGTGTTTTTACGGCCCTTTAACGATTAGTTCATTTATTTTGGCCGATCGTTAATCAGAGGTGAGCCAGCCCCCGCCCATCGGGGCTTGAAGAAATAGATTGGCTGCATGATGCTTCCAAGCAGAGCTGAAACCGACCACACATGAATACTGGTAAACCGCTTATAGGATCTAAGCCTGCCCAGGCAAAGCGGTTCGAGTCGGACCGTCCATGCTTATAAACCATATTTGTTTCATTGGGCGACCGGATGTAAGATGTCATTTCATCTCAATGTTGGGTAAAAGTCCCACAAAATTGGAAGCAACGTCTCTAAAATGACCTATACAGTGTTGACGGGGACGTTTAACCTCAAATCAAGCAAACAAACAAAATTCAGAGGTGGGCGAAAACCGGAGTTCCTAGAGAAAAGCCACCCGACCTTCCTTTGCAGAAATTGGCGTCTCACGTGTGACCCGATCGAGGCTAGTCATGTCAAATTTCATAATACGGGGGTAGGCTGAAAAGTTCTGACTAAGAAGCAGGCATCGAACAGCCATGAAATTTTGTATTCATTAAATCCAAACCTTTATTTCTTGATTTGACTCAAATTAGTTTAAGTTTACCTGCAATAACGTAGAAATTCTAGACTTTGAAAATTGATACTAGCACGTTTTTGAGTGAGTGACTGAGTGAGTTTTAGTTTTACGTCCCACCAACAGCTAAGGTCATACGGAGGCGGGACCTCGGTTTAAAGACTCATCCGAAAGTCTAGCACGTTTTTGACAAAATGGACACAATCTGGCATCGTTGTGTCATCAAGTACCTACATAAAAAGGGGTTAAAAGACATTCATGCCGATATGGTTGCTACATTAGGGGATGATGCTCCTTCGTATGCAACCGTGAAAAGGTGGGCAGCAAATTTTAAGATGGGCAAGGACAGCCTTGAAGATGATGACCGGTGTGGACGACCCACAACGGCAACAACTGAGGAAACCATCAGCCAAGTGCACAGGGCCGTGATGGATGACAGGCGTTTAACTGTGAATCAGTAAGTTCACACTGTTGGCATCTCCCGTGAACGAGTAGAGAACATTCTACACAGTGAATTAGGAATGTCGAAGGTTTCCGCCAGATGGGTGCCACGGCTATTGACGCCTGACCAAAAGTTGACCAGACTGAACCTGTCACAAGCCAACTTAGGTATTTTTGAAGCAGACCAAGATGGTT
Source organism: Lucinisca nassula (assembly GCA_963580285.1). Classification (NCBI taxonomy): domain Eukaryota; kingdom Metazoa; phylum Mollusca; class Bivalvia; order Lucinida; family Lucinidae; genus Lucinisca; species Lucinisca nassula. The sequence goes on along the minus strand of OY757015.1, from coordinate 3,140,429 downwards.
TTCTTGACCGTTTTGTCACTCAGGATGAGTGTTGGGTTCATCACTTTGAGCTAGAGACCAAAAGACAATCCATGCAGTGGAAGCACCCTGGCTCACCCACTCCAAAGAAGCCAAAGGTCGTCTCCTCTGCAGGGAAGGTGATGGCATCGGTGTTCTGGGATGCCAAGGGTATAATATTCATAGATTACCTTCAAAAGGGCAGAACAATTAATTGGGAGTATTATGCAGATCTACTGAAACAATTGCGAAAAGCAATTAAGGCTAAACGACCCGGAAAATTGACAAAAGGGGTCTTGTTCCATCAGGACAATGCGCCTTCTCATAAATCGGTTGTCGCAATGGCTGCTGTGCATGACTGTGGCTTCACACTTGTCGATCACCCTCCGTATTCATCTGATCTAGCTCCATCAGATTATTTCCTGTTTCCAAACATGAAAAAGCACTTGGCTGGGCAGCATTATCGGTCAAACGAGGAGGTGATAGCTGCTGTCGAGGAGTTTTTCAGAGACCAAGATGAGACCTTCTATACCACAGGGATCCAAGGACTCCAGCATCGCTGGAGGAAGTGTGTGGACAGGAAAGGAGACTATGTTGAAAAATAAGGCACTTTCAGCATGGACAAACCATTGGATCTTGGTCAAGCTCAGAACTTTTCAGCCTACCCTCGTACAATACGAGTATTATACCCTCATAGAGGAGCTAAGTCAGTCTTGGTTCGATTTAGTATTAAACGGTCAATTAAACACTATTAAGGTCATATCGAGCCTGGCGGGTTACCCAATCACACTTTTCCGTGTCAGGCTTAAGTTTGGGACAGACTGTTTAAATTACGAAAACATTCATATTCAAGTATATTGGAACTCTTACGCTCAAAACATAAATTGTGGGTACTCGTTAGAACCGTCTCGCCGAGGCGGTTCTAACGAATACAAACAATCTTTGTTTTAGGCAGAAATCAGAAAATATAATAAAAATAATATATACCTCTGTAAACCCAAGTTTCCCTATATTAAAGTGGGGTTTAGGGGGTTAAAATGTATAAGGTGGGTTTTCGTGGTGACAATCTTTTCACCAGAAATTGTCAACTGTCCTTCTTGAATCAGCGGATGGGAGAGAATGCATTTTACATATGTATTTCGGCCACCCCCCAAAAGGGCTTGTAGAAATATATGGGCTGCATGATGCTTCCACGCAGAGCTGAATCCGGACCGCACACTAGTACTGGTAAACCGCTTAGAGGATCTAAGCCTGTCCAGGAACCGCGGTACGAGGCGGACCGCCCATGCTAATAAACCCTTTTGGTTTCATTGGGCGGCAGGGCTTGAGAAGTCATTTCATCTCAATGTCGGGTAAAAGGTCCACATAAATGGAAGCAACGTCTCCAAAATGACCTTTACAGTGTTGACGGGGACGTTAAACCTCAAATCAAACAAACAAACAAACATATGTAGTTAATCAGTACAGTTCACATTCTTTCGCAAGAAACTGACAACTGTCCTTCTTGAATCAGCGGCTGTAGAAAATATTCCAGCCAGTGCACGACAAAACTTACAATAAGACGTGCAGCATCTGTGAGAACTCAGATCAGATTGTGCACCCGCCCACCTGATCAGCGTCTTCGCTAGCCACATGACCCTATTAAAATCCAAGGGTTATCCTATGAGAGTTATAACCTACAGCTGTTGCTATAATGGAATGATGCGCAGACTGATCCGAGTCTATGCTACTCGCATCACCATTGTAGGTTTTATCAAGCTCAACTCATAATTTCGACGAAAGCATACTGTAGGACCCGGCGTTGATCGAACCTGCAATCACTTGATCAGAGGTCGGACGCACAACCGAGCTTTCATCGCCGGCATCACTCTTGGACATAATGAGGGAATCCCTATACAATGCTGAAAGACTATTATAACATTATATACGATAACACTTCCGTGCGACATAGTGCATTTTTTTTCATGTTTTTTTTTTTTTTTTTTTTTTTTTGCAAATGTCTATTTTTCTGATGAAAATCCATGATAGTGTTCTTATTTATACTGCAAACAAAGGTTGTGTGTACTCGTAAGAACCGCCTCACTGAGGCGGTTCTAACTAGTACCCACAACCTGTCTTGGGACAGAAATAAGAAAAATGATATATACCCCCGCAAACCGCAGTTTTCTCTTTATGGGGGTGTTCATTTCACGGACTTGTTCACGTGATCCACTCAAATGTTTGATTCTCCTTTTGAGGTCTCCGTGGCTTAAGGTCACTTTAGGTCTCTCACCATTTTTGGGTTCGAGCGTCACACGGACCATATGCACCGCGTAGTATCGACTCCGGAACTTGTTACTGAACAGTACTAGCGAAATCAATATTTATCGCGAGAATGGTACATTGTAAGGTAGGTAAAAAGCTGATTGCAGGTTTCTACAGGACTCTGCCATTTAAAGCAAAAAAGGAATGTGTCGGAGAGATATCTAGCTCTCGCCGGTTTTAATGAATCTGATAACAACGCCCTTGAAATCGGTAACCTGACTGAAATTTGACAGCTGGTTCCAAGAACAAATAATCTTTTTCCTGGAAGGTACTCGTTTTTGATTTGTTTAAAGACCACTGGCCTTCTTTTTTTCCATACCGGAACAGTCAGAAGGTTAGAAAGGTTGTTGTGTATAAGTTTTAATAGAAACGTTCGCTTAAAACTGCAGTTTTCTTTCAAAAAACACAAAAACAAAGGAGTACGGCAACTTGGATTTTTAAGTACGGCAACTTGAGAAAAATGCTGAATTAACAGCATGGCAACTTGTATCACAAAATTGCCACTTTGGAAATTACTGACAGCATTTTAACATCGTTGGAAAGAACAGCCATGGATATTATCATATTTAGTTTCATCACACAGCCAGGGGTTGTTTCTAATGCTGGTACTGATCGTGAATCAATCTATTTGTGCATGCAACAGATGGAAATGTGGCCATATTTCTTCTTGACAATTCTTTGCTATTGCTTTCGCTTTGTTTCATTACTGTAAATACTTAGGAAATTTTGTAGAAACAAAGTCTGTCCTCTTTAAAAAGAACTTTACTTTCGTGAAATGATTTTTTTATGCGAAATAAAGTGTCTTTTAATGAACTCAAATAGTTTCTTCTTCGTTCTTTTGATAGTTATTTTATGTTTTTACAATGTTTATACAATAGGGAAAGGGAAAGAAACACAAACATGAAACAACTAGACCATAATGGAAACATCAATAGTGGAAAGTCAAACGGACAGTAACTTTTCCACAAAACTGGCCAACTGGCTACTTATATAAAAGTGTTCAACTCAAAAGTTGATTTAAGATGTCCTGATAAAATTACAATTTTTTTTCCGTTCACAAAAGGAGGTTACTTTCGCTTTCGTATAAAGGACAGGTAAAATAACTTCCATCCTAGTTGGGGTAGCCCCTATGCTTTAAGCGCCCGGTTACCTTACAAAATATATCAAGTCAAGTTTCATCCTAGGTAAAATCAGGTTAAAACAGGGATGATGTTTTCATTGCAACTTCTGACCGAGAGGCCGGACTCACACACTGAATTTAGTTAATGCAGGCATCAAAACAATATTGGGAGTAAATCTATTCCATTTTCAAGAGGAAGAATGAATACGTGTAACAATCAATGTAATGCGAGGGGGGTGGCTTATGCTGTGACGCGTGTTTCGATTGGTTGCTACAAATAAGGGGTGGGAGATTCTGCAACTATGCCATGAATAATTTATATAAATAAATGAGGCAGGCAACTGACCTTCCCTGCTGCAAGGATCTCTAGCCAAGATAAGGCTGCGTGTCGTAGGTAAAATAATTGTTCACGGCCAAGTGGCAGGCTCTCAGCTACATCATTTCGAGTTAATGGGCATAGGACTGTGTGCATAGACTCCATACCGTGGAGACGTATTCAAGTGTTGACGGACTATTGTCTTGTATGCGCTGATATTAGATAAATAAAACAAAGGACTTATTAGCAGTTGAAGAGATTCTATCGATATGTATTTTGACTTTCATGTTGGTGGATAGATCGAACCTAAGTACCTTGCAGATGAAACAATTTCGAGCACATGGTTATGCAGTATATATGGTGTAAGGGTTGGAGTTATTGCCCAGGTTAAATGCAAAACTTGAACTTTCTAGGTTTGAATTCCATGTCCCAGTGAGATTCTTATGACTGGACGGTCTAAGTATCTCTAGAGGGTGGGGGTGGGGCTAAGTAATCAGTGTTAATAGTGGTCAGGTACACCGCAGTGGCATCTGCAAATGGGTGAACCTGGGACCACACATTCTCGGGCAGGTCATTTAGGTATAAACACAATCACAAGGTGCCTAGAACTGATCCTTGCGGTACAATTTAATTAACTGGAACCATGTCTGAGGACTCACCTTCAAGTTCAACAGTCTGACCTCTCCCAATCAGGAAAGACTTAATCGACTGGATTGTTAATTCATGTACCTGTAGCTTGCGCAGGAGCTTCATGTGATTCACCTAGCCAAAGGCCATGCTAAGTCCAAGATATGATCTATTTGTTGACCGTTTAATCATGATCTGCTAAGGTCATAAACAAGCTGAATCACATGGATGTCACAAGATCTGCACTCCAAGGCAATTGAGTGTTTCGCGATCATAAGGTATGTCCAAATCAAATCAAATCGAATTTATTTCTCTCCGCATATACAGTATGATAACACGAGAAACAAAAGGTTGTGCAAACATACGGTTTCATGGAGGCACAATGTCATGACGAAAAGATGTTGGACATAAACTTTAACTGTTGGTCTTCTTTTGCTCCAGCATTTCAGTGGTTTCTTGCAGTCGAGTCCTCACCGTTGTTTGGTCTTCTTTTGCTCCAGCATTTCAGTGGTTTCTTGCTGTCGAGTCCTCACCGTTGTTTCATCTCTGTGGTTGTTTGATTTTTTGTGTTTACGTAGATGTTGCACTGATGAGCGCTAGGAGGCCTTCATGCGGACTGAACAAATTATTTGTCTGAATCGCGACGGAAATAAGGTCGAGGATTGTTGCCACGTAAAATCGATTTAGGCCCCACCCACAGTGGAATTAGTTTCACTGACAGTTCCAAGTCGGTTCTTCAATCGTTGTTTATTTTGGTTGCGACTTGTCTTTGAGCGTGTGTGTCGCTTATATTATTTTGCTTTGGAAAGCCAATTGGCCATATTGTGGGAAAGTAACCGTCCTTTTGACTTTCCGCTAGTGATGTTTCCAGTAGAGTCTAGTTGTTTCATGTTTGTGTTTCTTTTCCTTGGTGTCTCTGATAGGAGCTGAATGTTTAATGTATCGATTCCTGAGCATTGCCTTCACTTCTATTTCTTAATCTTTCTAAATGCCAGGTCCTTCAAGTTACCCGACGCAAGAACCCCATCCCAACTGTGTACCTCTTGCATGGTACCTATCTGGAGAGTGTTTCTGCAGCTAAGTAACTTTGGGTCACCATCTCTAATGATCTAAACTGCAGTCTCCATATTGACAACATAACTAAAAAGCAAATCAGACCCTTGGATTCTTGAAAAGAAACATTCGGGTCCATAATAAGAACCTGAAATCAGTTGCATATAAGACTCTTGTCAGGCCACAATTAGAGTGTGCGTTCACTGTATGGTATCCCCACATTGCCACTGACATATACCAAGTGAAAGCAGTCCAACGAAGGACTGTCAGGTGGGCAACACATGACAAGTGTTACAGCTATGCTGAAGGACCTAATTTAACGCCCTCCTTGAAAGACGCCGCAATAATAACCGTCTCGCCACGATGTATAAGATCACTTATGATTTTGTTGCAATACCTGCATCTTAGTACTTCATCCTCAATACTAGACCATCAGCCCACAACCACTCCCTTGCATACAGACATATTTACACCCGCATATAATACTAAAAGTACACATTCTTTCCCAGGACTATTATTCACTGGAATGCTCTACCTGCCAATGTTGTAACGCTACCCACTCTGGCGCATTAGCCTCGTGGCTAATGCTTCTTCTTAAAAGACCAATTTCTGTTTTATTTATGTTTTAACTATACTGACACTCTCTTTTCCCACTGTACTAAATCATTTCACAAACTTTCGTTTCCTTTTATTTCAGCTGACACCCTTCAACACTTGGTTCGCCGGAACCCGTCTTATGTCCCCCTCGGGGGTTTAAACGTATTGGAAGAAAGAAAGAACATCGATAAAAGTCGAAAAAACAAACTTCAGGTCAATTACCGAATTTCTTATATCCCCAACCCTTCTGTCCCTTTAAAATTAGTTATAAAAGGAGACCGACAATGCAAGTAACGACGAAAGGCAAAGTTGCCGTACTCTGGCCTTCGAGTGTTTCGGCTTGTTTTATTCAGTCACAATATTCTTTTGGGGGAAACAACTAAAACGTTACAAGCAGCAAAGAATTCGGCTTCTATTGATGCCACTGAATCGAAGATTGTCACTGCTGTTTCTGTAATAAATTCACAGATTTGTGAAGCTGTAATGAATTTTCGCGGTACCAGCCACGTACCAGCCGACTTATGTGTGTGTTTAAATGGCAGCTGACAAAGCGATCAAAATTGTTGTTCAAGCATTTCAGAGAAAAATAAGTTGAGTAAATAGGGGAAGTGAGTTTAAGTTCTGACACTACGTTATAACGTCAACCTAAGCGAATACCTACCTTCGGTATTATCATTTTCCTCACTTATCTGGTACTTTTGAGTAACACGTTCCGGAGTCGATGCTACACGGTGCTATGGGATACGTTAAGTTTTACAAAGTCCGATTTCCGATTTAGGGTCAACACGATATAAGACAAAAAATCAACTTGGAAAGGCCGTAGAACTCGAAAACAACGGTTATCTCTTCAAACGGACAGATATAAACAATATATAAACTTAGCTGTCTTGCTGTCTTACGACATTTGCGGTGGAATGTTTCCAGAAAACTGAAATTTCTTCTTCTTCTTCTTCTTCTTCTTCTTCTTCTTCTTCTTCTTCTTCTTCTTCTTCTTCTTCTTCTATACGGCTATCCATTATTAAATCGATGACACAATCAATATAATATCTACCAGATAGATACAGTTCAGTGAACTAGACGAAATAAAAATGCGCCCCGCCGATCGAGGCTTGGAGGATAGTGGCTGCAAGGTGCACCTAAACAGTATCGATTAGGACGTAAAACCTAAACATACAAAACACAAAGTCCTCTACGTGTCATATCATTGTCCTAACCTTGATCTTCTATATTTAATAGTTTCGTTATCATAACTGAGACCTACTTAACAGATCAGCAAATCAAAGTCGGCATCAGTATTGACCTGGGTAAGTAGATTATTGCTTTGTTTCTGTCTTGCACATTTGACATGTAAGTTACACCAGAAGACCACAGCGAAAGAGCACCTATGTGATATATGCATTCTTTCTTTTCTTCATAATGGTTATTTTTCTGATGAAAATCTGTGATATTTATCCTATTTATACTCTAAACGGAGGCTGTTGCTACTCATTAGAAACGCCTCAAGTACCCACAACCTATATCTTTAGGGAAGAAATAAGAAAATACTGTTTACCCCTATAAACCCAAATGATCAAAAGCATTTAGGTCTAAAATTAAGTTGTAATGGTCACTGGAAAAATATATTGAAAACATTATCTAAAACTGGGATAAAGCGTTAATTTAAATATACATACATTTCACAGGGTTTTCGAGTTGCCTAGTGTCTTGTCTTCACCGTTGGTTCAGCTCTATTTTTTTTTTATTTTTGTGTTCTGGGAGATGTTGCACTGATGAGTTAGGAGGCCTTCATGCGGACTGAATATTAATTTGTCTCGATTCAACCCCACTCCCTCCACCCCCCCCCCCCACCCCCCCGAGGAGAATTGTTTCCATTAGGGTCTAGTTGTTTCATATTTGTGTTTCTTTCTTCCCTTTGGTGCTTCTGATGGGAGCTGTGGGATAATTGTATCGATTCCTGATCATTGTCTTTATTTCCATTTTGCACGTAACCAAATTTATTTATCATATGTACTTCCCATTATTGAGATTTCTTGCATTGTTTGGGATGGATGTACAGCCCAAGACTGCCAGTCTTTGGAAAAACTACAGCATTTAGCAACTCGTATTGTAACGTGTCTTACTAGGTCGGTATCCCTAGATAAACTTTATAAAGAATGTAGCTGGATTACCCTTAAGCAAAGAAGGCCCAAACATAAGCTATCATTTATATATAATGTCGTACATGAAAATTACCATCATATATATTTCTGACATAGTTTCTCCTTTGGTAAGAGAAAAGACTCAGTATCCACTATAAATTAATAATAACATGACTATTCCCCTTACTCGGACTGAAATTTCTCGACGATCGTGCATCCCATCTTCTATTTCGATTCGCAATTCCCTTGACAATAACCTTCGAGAAGCACCTAGTCGAAATTCTTTTAAATACGAAGTTAAGAATTTTTAATTTTTATTTTATAAAAACACTTACGTTCCAACCTATTTTATGGAAAGCGAACGGTACATTTCAGTACTGCACGCCAGAATAAGAAATAATTGCTGTGACCTGCAAAACGATCTGTATGGACGGATCTAATGTTTAGACACGTGACTTTGTTTACATATTACTGCGCATGCGCCAATTACCTCCCCAGTAGAGTACTTCTTCTATGGTAGCTTTGCACTAAATACTGGAGGTACTGGGTTTTATCACTTTGGGACAGAGCTTTTAGTTGCAGTCTAAATACCAGGCAGGCTTCCATTGGATAAATATCACATGTTTCATTTCAATGTGAGAAAATTATTGTTATAAGGAAATAAAATGATGTGTGTTTTATAATTATATCTGCAAGCTCAAAGAAATTGTTCCTGATTTTATATTGTCACCTCTCCGTTAATTCACTGCAAATCCGCATGTAAACAAACATGGCGGACCATAACTTGAAAAGGAGACGGGCAACATGTGGATTTTTTTCTCATCAACTTGTTGAGCTAGGATGGCTCTATAAATAAGTAAAGTTTGAAAAGTGTTGTATGTGTAGTTTTTGTCGGAGCATGTAAAAGGTTACTATTGTCGCCTATGGAAAATATTTAGTGGTAAGCTCCCTATACCAAAAGGAGAAAAATTAGCCCCACACTCCAGTTTTCAGTCATAACATCATATTTTCACACATTGGTAGGTTCTATCCAATTCTGTATCATAAAATGGATATTCCTGGCATGTGGTTTGCCATTGAAACTGTAAAAAGGTGTAAGATTAGTGGTAATTTAGGTCTAACCGGGTGTATTTGATCAGTTTTTGCTTCTGATCTGTGCATTGGGGTGGGGGGGGGGGGGGGGTTACTTTAAAGCCATGTTAATCAATCGTTATTGGGCTTGTTTTGGAAAAATTCTTACAGTAAGTGTAAAACCAGAAACACAAGAGAAAGAATCTACTCCATCTGGAATATAACGGTAAGGTTACATGGTGTTTGGCCTTGGTCTCTAGCCAAAGCAAAACTTCAAAATTGTCTCTGCTGCAATATCGCGATAAGTTTCTCATCTATTATTAGTTCTAATTGATTAGATCATGTTAAAGGATCTGAACAGATATATATCCACTATTTCTCATGGTATTAAGGCATTTATAATTATTTTCGTCAAAGTTTAATCATCAAAATATCCTCAAAATGGCATTTTTACATAAAATAGGGGGTATAGGTGTGAAATCAGCCATAAATACCAGCTTGTATGCTATTAAGGCATAATTTAGTGCATTTTAGGATTGAAGTGTTCCAAAGACATAGGAGAAGAACCACTGATGCAAGCCGGTGTCTGGGTTCCATTCCAGAAAGAGGTAAACTTTGCGCTTTTTCACAAAATATGGTTTGTTCGGCTTTCATTGCAGAATCTGAAAGCGATAACTTTTTCGCAAACTTCAAAGATTCTTTGTCACTGAACATTTATTATGCATGCTTGAATTATTAGATATGATCTAAATTTATATTTGACAATGCTTTTGTTGGATCATAAAGACAATAAGCACTAAATACTGGAGGTACTGGGTTTTATCACTTCGGGACAGAGCTTTTAGTTGCAGTCTAAATACCAGGCAGGCTCCCATTGGATAAATATCACATGTCTCATTTCAATGTGAGAAAATTATTGTTATAAGGAAATAAAATGATATGTGTTTTATAATTATATCTGCAAGCTCAAGGAAATTGTTGCTGATTTTATATTGTCACCTCTCCGTTAAAAAGCCGGCTTGTATTCACTGCGAATCTGCATGTAAACAAAAATGGCGGACCATAACTTGAAAAGGAGACGAGCAACATGTGGATTTTTCTCATCAACTTGTTGAGCAAGGATGGCTCTATAAATAAGTAAGGGTTGAAAAGTTTTGTATGTGTAGATTTTGTGGGAGCATGTAAAAGGTTACTATTGTCGGCTATGGAAAATATTTAGTGGTAAGCTCCCTTATCTGGTTGGCAAAACATGACTGTTGCCGTATAGTGTCAATGAGAATTTCGAATATTTATCGTGTAATTAAACTCCTTTCGTCTCCTCAAAATTTACGTATCCTTGTATTGTGTATTAAATGAACCAGCGCATGACAAAACCTACAATTAGACGCGCGCCCAACGAAGACTCAGATTAGCCTGTTCATCTGCGCAGTCTGATCAGAGTCTTCGTTGTGCGCTTTAATGATAGCTAAGGGCCCAATGCTCTTTCATGCAGCAAGAGAAGTCTCTGGTCAGAATATATGGATGCACAGGCTGATCTGATTCTTCTCTGGGCGCACATGTAAATTGTAGGATGGTGTTGTGCCCCGGCTCGTATGGTATAGAACCTACGGAACCAGAGAAGGGACAATTCGTTTAAACGACATACAGTAGAACTTCGATGGCTCGAACACCGATGGCTCGTTTACCATGGATGAGTCGAACCCATTCTTGAGCCCCTAGCGAAATCTTCTACATAAGAAATAGTGGGTGATAATAACGGAGATTTTAGTCTTTTATCTTGCAAATGTATGCTGTGTGTACTCATTAGAATCGCCTCGATGGGGCGATTCTAATGAGTACACACAGCATACATATTCATTATAGAACATCGAAAAGATGTCTTAATCTATCTCGTTATGACTCCTGACAGTTATCTTAGTAGCTCGAACTACCCCTGTCTCGAACAGATTTTCATGGTCCCAAAGGTGTTCGAGCCATTGAAGTTCGACTGTACTTTTGTTTGTTAAAGATAAAGATAAAGGTAAAGAAGCTTTATTTAACGTCGCAATTCGAAACAAATAACATAAGCTCTGTAGAGCTTTTATTGCGCAAACAAAGTATCCTCTAACAAATACTTACCTGCCTTCATTTATCTTCCTAGGACTACCACTGATAATGCGAGCGTCAGCCAAGGGAGCTCCTAGTACCATTTTTCACGCCTTTGGTATGGCGCGGCCGGGGATCGAACCCGCGACCTCCCATTCCCGAAGCGGACGCTCTACCACTGAGCTATCGGGGCCATTCTAATTTTATTGTACTAAATTCCACCCTACTTTTTCAGAGTGGAACAGAAAACAAGAAATATGTTTTGTAAACGACATATTTTTGTTTTCTGTTCCATTCTAATTTTATTGATTTAAATACCACACTACATTTTCAGAGTGGAAAAGAAAACAAGGAATAAACGACATATTATATCATTTAGACGACATATGTCTTGTTTTCTGTTCTTCTCTAATTTTATTTTTTAATTTCTGTTCTGCTAGGTACGGAACAGAAATGCCCCTTCCCTGGTTCCGTGAAAACCAGTCTCTTCCGACAGTTTATCGTAAAAAGCGTCATAAAACTACCCGCCATCATAGCAAAACGTGGTCGATGCGCTTTATTTTACAAACGGAAATAAGATTAAAGCATGTATATTTTCCATCCAAATTTATACGAAAAAGAAGATGTTTAATGTCCAAAATGGTTTGTGGCAAAAGGTTTTGACAGAACGACGATTTAACAATAGTAATAATAGAAAACAATTCGTGTTACATCAATGGTAGAGTATGGAACGGGAAGTTTTTTTTTTGCCCACCAGATAAAACGAGGCTAATGACCTTTGACCTTGTGTGACGTAGACTTTGAATGTGTCTATACAAATCACATGGCTCAAAAGTCCTAACTGCAACTGCTCGGAAGTAAGCGAGGATGCTCAGCATTTCTTCTTTGTTTGTTCAAATTTTACAAGAAAACGATTTACCTTCTTTCATTCGACAATGACATTTCATCCGCTCAATTTAAATAAGGTTCTTTTTGGTGATGAAAGATAATAGTATTCTTTTTAAAGCCGTACAAATGTATATTAAAACACTGGGAATTTAGCCAAAATGCTATATTTAACTTATCTCAATTGTAACACTGTATGCCTTAATCGCTGGCTTGCCCCTAAACCCCACTTCACATAGAGAAAACTGGGGTTCACGAGGGTAAATGTTTATTTTTTTTCTGGTCCAAGGCATAGGTTGTGGATACTCGTTAGAACCGCCTAAATAAGGCGGTTCTTACGAGCACGAACAACCTATGTTTGTAGTATAAATAAGAAAAATATCACGGATTTTCATCAGAAAAGTAACCATTTTGGAGGTGTAAAAGATGCACTATGTCGCACGGGCGTGTTATCGTAATGACCTAGGCAAAGCGGTGCGTGTCGGTCCGTCCATGTTTATAAACCCTACTGGTTTCATTGGGCGACTGGGCTTGAGATGTCATTTCGTCTCAATGTCGGGTAAAAGTTTCACAAAATTGGAAGCAGCGTCTCCAAAATGACATTTACAGTGTTGACGGGGACGTTTCACCTCAAATCAAACAAAACACTAAATATACAGCGACGTTATATGATAAATATACCGCACATATAACATTTATAAAGGATCTTACATGAGTGGTTATTTCATATGAATTTTATAAAACGAGCCTCAGGCGAGTTTCATAAATTTTTTATGAAATCACCACGAGTGTAAGATTCTGTTTATCATATGATCACTAAAAATTGGATTGATATTTTACACACACACACACACACACACACACACACACACACACACACACACACACACACACACACACACACACACACACACACACACACACACACACACACACACACACACACACACACACACACACACACACACACAAAACAAAAAAAAACAAAAACGAATGCTTGACATGGACGTCGTCATGACATTATCTAATCCCGCCAATGTGGTCATACGAGCGTATGATTTTTATTACATGACGTTATCCACTGCTTATCAACGACGTAACATGATAATATTTACATTTCCAGTGTAAAGTCTAATGTAAACCTATAGAAAACAATTGCGTTCATACTTCCATGAACGCACCAAATCACATGATTTTCAGTGACGTTAACTAACTTCATTGTAAACCATTGTTCTCTACGGGCGTTGATGACGTCAACGCTGCTCCGCTCTTTGTAGAAAAACAGCGTGTAAATGTGTTTCAGCTTTAAAAGTTTGCTCTACAAGCATTTTTTTCGCCCAGTGATGAGGGGCAAATAATGTAAATATAAAAAATAAACTTAATTTTTCTGCTTTTCATGACAGTATAAACGACAGTGGGTCGCTAGCAAAGTTTACATGAACCCCGAATACATGAACCCCTTCGGGGTTCATTTACTTTGCACGCGACCCACTGCGTTCATACTTCCATGAACTGTAGAAAAATAAATTTCATTTCTTAAAAACACGTAACGTCATGACGCAATCTGCGACAACCTTAATGATCGCTCGTGATTTGTCTACTTACAACTGACCCACAAACAGTGATTATTACTCCATTGGTCACTTCACTAGAGCTGATCTATTTCGATACTAAAACACTAAAAATTGACGAACATGCTGTTGATTCCTTGTCTACCGCCATTGTTGAAAGGAATCGCGCCAATATAACTGATTCTATTAATTGACTATACTGTATTGTTCGGAGGTCATCCATATTAACACCAGGTCAAAAATCAATAATCATGTTTTTCAATTGTGTCAATTAATAAAATTGTCATTCATCAAGTATTTTCGTATTGGCCAAGTTACAGGTCCTAGGTCTGCTGTATTGGCCCGAGGCCGAAGGCCGAGGCCAATACAGCAGACCTCGGACCTGCAACTGGGCCAATATGAAATTACTTGATTAACAACATTATACGGGCCTCCGTGGCCTAATGGATAAGAGCGCTGACTCTTAGTCATTAGGTCTCTCACCTCCGTGGGTTCGAGCCTCGCTCGGGTCACGTGTGAGACGCCAAGTTCTGCAACGGAAGGTCAGGTGGTTTTTCTCCGGGTACTCCGGTTTTCGCCCACCTATGATTAACGATCGGCTCGATATGAGTGAAATAATCTTGAAAAGGCCGTAAAACCCAAACCCCCCAAAAAAAAAAAAAAAAAAAAAAAAATAACAACATTATTGTATTACATGCGTTTACCCGTTTTCATAACATATGTAATACAAGAAAAGGACGTCAAACCATCTAACGTCAAGGTACAATAAATAAGGTCATGAAACGGGATAAATATGCGTCTCTTTGCGTTGCGCTCTTCTGCCCAGTGATTTATCACTCAATATATCACTAATTTTTACAGTTGCATATATAGGCGACCATTGTTAGAATAAGGTTTTGTTACCTCCCTTCCATTATCTACCTTGGTAGATCATATGCATAGCTTCTAGGTTTATAACCACTCTCTGACAACTGCATCAGTGAGTCGACTCTTTTGCTCAGCGGTTAGAGCACTGGACTATCAGGTTCGAATCCCACTATAGGCGGGGATTTTTTCAGGCTTTGCTTCTTTCCTTTGTTACGGCTTTCATGTCGTAAGATGGGGGCTCGTCCGAGATTGGGCTTTACATGCCAGAATTGGCTTCGTGCCGAAGTTGGCATCCTTCACGTCATCATAAATGATGACTTCCTTGAAGAGCGGGTGTGTTACCTCCCTTCCATTATCTACCTTGGTAGATCATATGTTTAGCTTCTAGGTTTATAACCACTCTCTGACGGCTGGGTCAGTGAGTCGACTCTTTGGCTCAGCGGTTAGAGCACTGGAGTATCACCCCAGCGTCCCGGGTTCGAATCCCACCATAAGCGAGGATTTTTTTTTGGCTATGCTTCTTTCCTTTGTTACGGCTTGCATATCGTAAGAATTTCTCTAATGACATTCTTTTGTAATTCTTTGGCATAAAAATCGTTTTATGATAACCAGAACCTTACATTCGTAGACATTTCAGGGGAAATTTATGAAACGAGCCGCCGGCTCGTTTCATAAATTTCATATAAAATATCCACGAAGTTAAGATTCTTCATATTTTCATATTCACTTTCAGCTTTTCTAAGTCTTTGACGTCGACGTCATACCAGACACCAGTTGAGATGGGTTGTGGTGAGTGGTGCAATGCCCTTTTCTGGTTCTATCCAATTTTGATTGATTGTCTGTCAGTCGAAAGACTCTCTTCGATCATCCACGAGACTATCCACGCCCCCGCCCATCGGGGCTTGAATAAATAAATGGGCTGCATGATGCTTCCACGCAGAGCTGAATCCGACCACATAGGAGCACTGGTAAACCGCTTAGAGAATCTAAATAGAAGTAGAGGTAATGATCAGGAATCGATACAATCAACCAATAGCTCCCATCAGAGACACCTAAGCCTGCCCAGGCAAAGCGGTGCGAAGCCTATAATCCCTATTGGTTCATTGGGCGACAGGGCTTGAGAAGTCATTTTATCTCAATGTCGGGTAAATGTCCCACAAAATTGGAAGCAATGTCTCCAAAATGACCTTTACAGTGTTGACGGGGACGTTAAACCTCAATCAAACAAACAAACCAGCAGTCAACCGATCAAGAAGACTCTCTTCCATCGTTCACACTATACAATACAAAAACACATCTATATAAGTTTGATCCCATAAGGCCCACTTTTATAGGGTAAAACTGGGGTCACGTTGTAGGGTTTTACATTATTTTCTTATTTTTGCTGAAAAACATGGATTGTGGGTACTCATTAGAACCGTCTCATCGAGGCGGTTCCAACAACTACCAACAATCAACAATCTATATTTTGGGCAGAAATATGAAAAATGTCAGATTTTAAATCTGAAATGTTTAATTGTTTCGTGGTAACATTTTCAATATATGGGCCCCGTCAAGCGATTTTGGGACTTATCGCCTATGCGAGCAGCGAAGGTTTAGGCGAGCCTGCGCATCCGCGCAGTCTCGACAGAACCTTCGTTGCTCGCTCATACAAGCTGTGAATCAAGAGGAACCTTCAGACAGAAAGCCATATTCCTGGCCCCTCTGAATGGCTGGGCATGCGCAGTTAAAATTTGTCATGACGGAATGCTCGAAGACACAAATTCGCTTGTGGGGGTGGGGGGGGGGGGGGCTCATTTATGAATAGTTGTGTTTTTTTAATGGCTGATCGTGTTACAAACTTCAGGTAACCGTTATTTATGTCCGAGTTATTCTTGTCAGAGTGTCGTGTAAAATGGGCTATATGTTAAACCTGGACTGTTTTAACCCTTATCTTGCTGAATATTCATTTAAGCCACACCCATTTCTGTCTATCAGCCAGTCAAATTTCTTGATGTACTTTATTGCTACAAATTCATAAACTGAATGCCAAACAGTGTAGATGCTGATCAGATTGCTTCTTCAGAAGCCATCTGATCTGGATCTGCACTGTTTCCAATGATAGGGGTTGTCGTGAACAGCATGATAAGAGTTAATGTGCTGGAACATTGGAAACAGTGTAAACACAGTATAGGCGTCACGGCACGCGGCGTCTGATCAGGGTTTACACTGGTTGCTTCAAATACAGGAATTTAAGGGTAAACAAAGCAGTCAAAGGCCCCGTTTACGACCACTTAACCAGCCTATACTCGGAAACAATCGACCCACCAGTACTGTCATTGCTTTTCATGATGAAAACATGCCTAGTTTTAAATTGTCAATTTTACCCCCCCCCCCCCCCCCAAAAAAAAAAAAAAAAAAAAACTGAAAATTTTCCGATAAAAAATGTGATATTTTCTTATTTCTGCTCAAAATATAGATTGAGGGTACACGATAGAACCGCCCCATCGAGGCGGTTCTAACGAGTACCCACAAACTATATTTTAGAGCAGAAATAAGAAAAATAAGGTTTACCCCTGTAAACCCCAGTTTTACTATATAAAAATATATAAAAGTGTGGTTCGAAGGGGTCAGAACTTTAAAAGTGTGTTTTCGTGATTTGATTATACTAGTCCATGTCGCTCTCTAGTAGTCCGTTGCTCTTGCTCATGTTCCTGTTACCATAAACCACTGGTCCTCTTTGACATATATTTTTACTGTCCTTTAGCTTGAAAATTCTTTGTTTGTTTAACTCCCCGTCAACACTGTACATGTCATTTTGGAGACGTTGCTTCCAATTTTATGTTACCCGACGTTGAGAAGAAATGACACCTCAAGCCCTGCCGCTCAAAGAAATCCAAATGGGGTTTAAAAGCATGGATGTTCCGACTTGCACCGCTTTGTCTGGGCAGGTTTAGATCCTCTAAGCGGTTTACCAGTACTCTTGTGCGGTCGGTTTCAGCTCTGCGTGGAAGCATCAGGCAGTCCATCTATTTCTTCAAGCCCCGATGGGCGGGGGCCATTGGAAATTCCTCAGAATGTCGACACGATACTGCAAAAAAAATTATGGGCCGAGGTGTTCGAGGCATCATTAACGGAACAATTTCGTTACTGGTCAAAATGTTAACTTTTTTTGCAAGTACACTTTATGCGTTTTTGCATGAGCGAAAACATCTTTATTTTTTCCAAACAAATTATTATCCTATTTGCCACATTTAATGATCGAAGCTTCTAACGACATGGCTAGTTTTGAATGCAAGGTATTGGTAGAAAATATGAAACATTATTATATACCAAGAAAATGTCCCGTTTACTTTCTACGGAAGTTACCGGTCAATATTTTTTTTTCCATTTTACCCGTAGTCAAGTTAATATTGCCCGTAGATAAGCAGTCTTGTTCCCGAAAGAACTGATTTCAATTTTGTCCATTTCGATACTAAAATACTAATACTTTCTTCTAATAAATCAGAAGTATTTTGAAAGAAATATAACCGACGCTCCAGAATAAATGGCGTCAATGTTCTTAATGACGTCACATCCACCAACGTTAATGTCGTCTTCACTTTGGCGCTGTTTGGCGTGGTTTTTCAACGTGTAGGGAGACACTTAATGATCTTCATTATTTTCCATTTCAAACCACTTAAGATAATCTGATTTTACGTTCAGAAATGCATACCAGACAATCCTGAATTCTAGCCGACATTTGAAATTTTTGGTATATAATTAAAAGGTTATTGACTTTATATTTTGAAATATTCGACACGAGTTCATATGGCGAAGACGCACTCGCAAGCTCGTGCGTCCTTCGCCATATGAACTCGTGCCGAATATTTCACAATATAAAGTCAATCACCTATAATTATTATATACCCAGAAAATGTCCCGTTGTCTTTGTACAGAAGATACCGGTCAATATGTTTTCATATTGCCCGTAGTAAAGTTCATATTGCCCGTAGATAAGCAGTCTCGTTCTCAACAGAAATACTTTAAAAACTATGCAAATCACGTGTAGGGAGACAATTAACGACCTTCATAGTTTTCAATTTCAAACCACTTAAAGATGTATAATCTGATTTTACGTTCAGAATTCTATACCAGGCAATGCTGAATTCTCGAAGACAGTTCAAACTTTGGGTATATAATAAAAAGGTTATTGACTTTATATTGTGAAATATTCGGCAAGCTCGTGCGTCCTTTGCCATATGAACTCGTGCCGAATATTTCACAATATAAAGCCAATAACCTGTAGTTCTGCTTAATATAATGAACGTTGTTAAGAAGATATGAAAAACGTGTTACGGAGCATGGAAGCATTGAAACAAACTTATTTAGCAGAATACTGTTGAAAAGGCACGTTGGCACACCGGTTGCCCTTGAAACGGTTGCCCTTGAAACGGTCGTTAGACTACGTATAGTCTGGAAGCATAGAAATGTATCAGAGAGTATGATGTTTTGGATTTCAGTCGTATGTTTTCTTCCAGAACTTTTTGCAAATGAGAATGGCACTCATTTCTCACATTTCCCTAAGCCAACATATGAAAATAGGGACAAGTATACGAATATCCGAGTTGTGGCCCTTGTGGCCTTGTGGCTTGATTGTCTTTGGGTGTTTTTGTCGCTTGTGTTGTTTTGTTTTGGATAGGCAATTGGCCATTTTGTGGGAAAGAAACTGTCCTTTTAGCTTTCCGCTATTGATGTTTCCATTAGGGTCTGTTCTTTCATATTTGTGCTTCTTTCCCTTTGGTGTCTCTGATGGGAGCTGTGGGTTAATGGTATCGATTCATTTTCGATCTTGCAGATGTATCAGATGTGTAAATTCCCTCAAATCTTATTATCTTCAGAGTTCAAGTTCAGTGATGGTTTCAAAATCACAGATGAAATGGTCAACGCCTACAATGAACATGGATACATCATTATAAGGTAATACATGCATGTTGGCCTTGAGCTTATAAAACATATAAGTTCAGCTCAACTGAGCGTGAAATCTGTCATGCAAATGACTTCAACACTCGTAATAAATTGTTAACGGCTTAACTTCTATATCAGGGGAATCGGTACCATAAACTACGCAAAGCCTTTTAATGATTTTATAGACGTCATTCTGATTTAATTTCAAAATTCAATATTGGACTTAAATCTCTTCTGCAACAAGGTCTATCGGAACCCGAATTTTATGGTGACTTAGTATACAAATTCAGAAAATATATAATCGCAATGACTTCAGCACCCAGTTTCGTAAAATCATTCTTCAATATAAAAAAATTTGGTACAACATAAATGTTATGGTGGTTAACCCAATCACGGTTGACAACTTTGCTTCCCTCTTTAATTGCATGTCGGTGGGTCAGGCCTCAGCTTCTATGACGGTTCCAGTGTAAAGGCTTATTGAGAATAAGAGAGATCTAATTCAAGGTAATGTTGGCTGGTTCCTGATGCTCTATCTCTGGTCGGGAGTCTAACTATTTGTTTTCCTTTGCCCCAGCATTTCAGTGGTTTCTTCCTGTCGAGTCCTCACCGTTGTTACATCTCTGTGGTTGTTTGATTTTTTGTGTTCACGGAGATGTTGCACTGATGAGTTAGGAGGCCTTCATGCGGATTGAACAAATTATTTGTCTAAATCGCGACGGAAATAAGGGCGAGGATTGTGGCAACGTAAAATCGATTTAAGCCCCCGAGTGGAGTTCGTTTCCGCTGACCGTTCCAAGGCGGTTCTTCTGTCGCGGTTTATATTTGTTATGGTTTGTCTTGGGGTGTTTGTGTCGCTTATATTATTTTATTTTGAATAGCCTGTTGGCCATTTTGTGGGAAAGTAACTGTTCTTTTGGCTTTCCGCTATTGATGTTTCCATTAGGTCTGTTGTTTCTTGTTTGTGTTCCTTTCCCGTTGGTGTCTCTGATGGGAGCTGTGGGTTGATTGTATCGATTCCTGGCCATAACTGATCATTTTTGCTCATATTGTTACGGACCACATCGCATTGTCACCCTTCAATTATCTTCTCTGATAACAACTTAACCCTTGTCCTGCTGAATATTCATATATGCCACACCCACTACCGATTATCAACCAATCAGATTACCTGTAGCAAATTATTACAACAAATTCACAATCTGAATGACAAACAATGTAGATCCTGATCAGATGGCTTCTTCAGAAGCCATCTGATCTGGATCTACATTGTTTCAAAGAAAAGGCATATCTGGGCTCAGCAGAACAAGGGTTAAGAGAGTCGATTCTTTGGCTCAACGGTTAGAGCATTGGACCTTCAACCAAACGACCCGGGTTCGAGTTCTAGGATTTTTTTTTTCGGGTTATTCTTCTTTCTTTTGTCACAACTTTTCCTGCTTCAATAGTGTTATCTGTCGTGTTCAGAAATTTTGAAAAATTGTGTCAAAGACAGGTACCATGCTCAGCTGATGAAACAATAACATCGGCTAATGAGCATGAATTTTGTGTTTCTTATAAATATTGCAATACCGACAAACCAGATGATTTTCCTGCTCAGATCAGCAAAAATGCGAGCTTGTCGTTGCTGTTGATGCAGAGTTTCTCGCTCTAGTACACATTAGAACTTTAACCCTTATCTTGCTGAATATTCATGTAAGCCACACCCATTTCGTTCTATCAACCAATCAAATTACTTGATGCAATTCTTGTTACAAATTCATAAATGGAATGCCAAACAGTGTAGTTCCTGATTCAGAAGCCATCTGATCTGGATGTACACTGTTTGCAAAGATAGGAGTTGTCGTGAAAAGCAAGATAAGGGTTATATAACACTATTGGTTGGATTTTAAGTAATTTTATTAAGGCAGCTTTTTGTAAATAAGTTCTTATTATATTTTGGAATCCTGAATCTAATGCTATGACGTAACATGTTCTACAGGATTATTATTAGAAAGCATTATTTCCAAGAAATAGCTAGCTAAATATATGTCATGGGCTAATAAGGTAATCACACAGTTGTAATATAGAAAGTATATTTAGCATAAGCGAAATCAATATGGAAACTATATCTTTGAATTAGCATAATAATGTCACATGACCTTATGATATAAAAGAGCACTGCGCTCCTTGGGTTGGGGCTTTTGGGTTATTGGTTTTGGTTAAGTAACTAAGAAATTATGGAAATGTATTTCGAACCTGGGTAGTCGTTTGTGGTAGACATTAAAACTTAGTCACTATACGAGTGTTGACTTTCTTCTTATTACACAACGCGAAGGACATGATAGGTAATTACAGTCATTCTTTTTGGTGCCCGTTGACCGGATTATTCACCTTTTGGACTTTATTTGTGGACAATAACAATGGCATTTTATGGCATGTGCATATGGGTGCCGGAATCTTTCAAAAGACTACGTAACGACGATCATTCAAGGCAATGATCATACTGGTATGTACTTTCATATATTTACATGACAAAATCAGGCTTTACAATATGGTCAGTTGTTGTCGCATGTTTCCATTATGTACATGGGGTTTAATTCTAACTTTTCTTTTTACATAGGTGAATAAATATTGGAAGGCTTCTAGAGCTATATTTATAACTTGGCGTTCACGTTTGGGTAGTTGCCAATGGAATATTGCAGACAGTACGATTTGCATAGATTCTATGGAACTGGGAAACCATTTAGTTGCCTGGGTTTCTATATTGGCACTGATTTATGATGATTGTTCTGAGGCAAGGTTGTCCTGAAATATAGTATTACAGTTAATGGCTCAAACACTTTTGGGACCCATCACAAAACAGGCCTAAATGGCCGAAACTAGCTAGTCTGGTCCAGAAAACATGTACACTCCATATTTTTCACTTCTGTGGTGTATTCCTTGCTTCCAAAGGATAACCCTTTTATAGAACATATTTAACTTCACTACAGCTGGTGTGTGGGAATGTGTGGCGGCGGTAAAACGTCTCCCTGCCCTACATCATAGTGTAGATTATATTTTCTTGTCCTTTGGGATCATTGATTCCATTGTGGAATTTTGAAAATATCTGAGGGTCACTGATGAGGCCTAAATGGCCGAAACTAGCTAGTCTGACCCAGAAAACATGTACACTCCATATTTTTAACTTCTGTGGTGTATTCCTGGCTTCCAAAGGATAACCCTTTTTTAGAACCTATATAATCCTTATCCCCATTAAACCCCACTTTTGCATACTTATGATATACAATGGTATAAATTATTCTTATATCTGCTCAAAAACATAGATTATAGGTACTGATTAGAACCGCCTCGCCGAAGCGGATCTAATGAATACCTACAGAGTGAGTGTTTCAGTTTAACTTCCCACCAACTGCTAAGGTCATACGGAGACGGGACCTTGGTTAAAAGACACATCCGAAAGTCTGAAAAAGCACGGGATCGAACCTGCGACCTCTGGTTTACAAGGCAAGTAGCGTAACAACTCGACCACTGAGGCTTCTAATGATTACTTACAATCTACATTTTATGCAGAAAGGTGAAAAAATATCAGAACTTTTTATCTGAAAGTTTTCATTTTTGGTGGCAAAATTTTCAATATAGTTGAATATGCGTGTTTTCGTAATGCATGGAAATTAGTTTGATACAGGAGTAGTTCGAGCCATTGAAAGGTTATCATAGAGGCTTATCGGTATTTGAGCTACAGAGATTTGACAAAGAAATGAGGCTTCGGAGACACTGAATGAGATACATGTACTTCTTCATTTGTCTCAGATATATTTCAATGAAGGTTTTCAATGCCCAGGTCAATTCTCATCACGAAAACACGCCTATATAATTTTGACCCACTTGAAGTAGAAGTAAAACAAAGATCAGGAATCGATACAATTAACTTACTCCACCCACCAAAGACACCAAAGGGAAAGAAATACAAACATTAAGCGACCAGACCATAATGGAAACCTAAACAAAGGAAGGCCATAAGGACAGTTACTTTCCCACAAAATGGCCATATCGCCATCCAAAATTAAAAGACACAAGTGATACATACAGTAAGTAACAAACAACAACATAAATAAATCGCCACAGAAGAATCGCCTTGGAACGGTCAGTGGAAAGATTTCCACTGGGGGGCTTAAATCGATTTTACGTGGCCACAATCCTCGCCCTTACTTCCGTCGCGATTTAGACAAATAATTTGTTCAGTCCGCATGAAGGCCTCCTAACTCATCCCCACTTTTATATAGTAAAACTGGGGTTTACAGGGGTAAGCCTATTCTTTCTTATTTCTGCTCCAAAATATAGATTGTGGGTACTCGTTAGAATCGCCTCGATGAGGCGGTTCTAACGAGTACCCACAATCTATATTTTGAGCAGAAATAAGAAAAATATCACACTTTTTATCTCTTAAAATGGTCGTGTTTTCGGCGGTAAAGTTTACAATGTATTTGTATAGGCGTGTTTTCTTAATGCTATTTTCGGCTTCCTAGGCGGTATATAGAATCCCTTCAGTGGATCAGAATGACAACAGTTTGCTCTTGTAGAGAATGATTCAAATGCTACGCAGTTGGAAAGAGTACTAAATTTTACTCTTAAGTCTGTACGTAAGAAGATATGTACGTACCTTCATACGTACCTTCATACGTACATTTTTCTGTCCGTTACACATTGCAGTACCGTTTGTATCTCGACAAGTCGTACTAAAGTTTTCAAGATCAAGATTTGAAATGTGTATGTGGCTAGTATATACAGTAAAATTGTTTACTTTTAAAGCACTTTTGAACGTCCCTAAAGGTGTTCCCTAACCAGAGGACATTGTGTGCAGAAACCTTAAAAAAAAAGAATAAGTGTGCCCTTTTAAATAAACTTTTTAAAGCAAAATACGTCTTAATCTTCTTGGGTCGTAATAGCAAAGTTTCACTGCATATTCGTCTTGTTCGTAAATGTCAGATAAATCTAATCGGAATTTTATTGTAAGAGTTAATGCCCTTGTTTAACTGAGAAATTTTGTTAGCCGGACAAATATCCCCTCTTGGCTATTGGTAAAGTTTGCAAAACCTAGAGTGCAAGTTTTCTGAAAATAAAAATATTTTTTTTATCTAAACCTAGAGCCATGTGATGCTGACACATTAATGTTCTGTTGAAAAAAAGAACATTCTTATTCTTTTGTTATGTAGGGGTTTGCTTGACAAAGAAGAGGTTAGGCTTGTTTTGAAAACTTTAGAGGGTCCGGATGGAATGCTAAAGCATGCTTACACGGTAAGTCAGTGCTGATTGTAATGTATACAACTTTTGAATAGCCTAAATATGGTTTTCTTCCTTTCTTTGCTGAAAGCTTGAAATGTCTGACAAACAGAATAAATATATCATATCCTAACACAGCGCGCCTACATAGGCAATGGAAAATAACTGTTTTATTCTGCAACAAATCACAACTCGGAAGAGCGTGACGAGTAACGTTGCTAAAAACTGCCAATTTATGACGTCACTAGTCGAGTTCCTTGACGTAAGACGGTGTAACGTCATTTTCTCGCATCGAAAACGTTAGAAAAGGATATAAATGCATGTGTTTCTGTCGATAATTTTAGCGGGATTTCTTCTAACAATGGCGAAAAGTTGTGAGATTTTAAAGGAAACGACAGAATTATTGTCGATTTTCAGCCTGTTAGAATCGAAATAGATCAGCTCTAGTTTGTGATTTGTTGAGTAAAAAATCACAGTTCGTCGGTCAGTTGTTTTGTTTGTTTGATTTGAGGTTTAACGTCCCCGTCAACACTGTGGAGGTCATTTTGGAGACGTTGCTTCCAATTTTGTGGGACTTTTACCCGACATTGAGATGAAATGACATCTCAAGCCCTGTCGCCCAATGAAACCAATGGGATTTATTAGCATGGACGATCTGACTCGCACCGCGGTTCCTGGACAGGCTTAGATCCTCTAAGCAGTTTACCAGTACTAGTGTGCGGGCAAGATTCAGCTCTGCGTGGAAGCATCATGCAGCCCATCTATTTCTTCAAGTCCCGATGGGCGGGGGCCGCGGTCAGTTGTAAGTATACAAATCACACGCACTACGCGCTCGTGATTTGATCTACTTTACAACTGACCTCCAAACTGTGATTATTGTCGGTCAGTTGTAAGTAGACAAATCACACGCACTACGCGCTTGTGAATTGATCTACTTTACAACTGACCTCCGAACTGTGATTTTTTAATCAACAAACCACAGTTGGAGCTGATCTATTTCTTAATTAGAATGTCCACGAAATTAAGAGCCAGTCTGCAACGACGACTCCCCCCCCCCCCGCCCGCACACACACATACACACACATACACACATCCTCATCCCTACCCACCCATTTTACACAATTGCATTCTTATCTTAGCATTTGTTTATATATCCGATTTTTATTTTATCGACAGACTCACGAGCCCGACGGCCGAGTCATCCAAAGAATCCTATACCCGAATCCAGGAAATGACGTCACGGGGATCATCGCACGCTCAGAAAAGGTGGCGGGAAGTGCTGCAAAGGTATTTAAGCACCAGAAAATTTCTCACAATGGCGACTGGACGTTAAGATTCATTACAGGCCATTATGAAAAAGGTCTTTTCTACTGACAGTAATTTTTTTTTGGCTCTTTTCTTCTCTCTGCCGCATGTATAAACATGTTCCTGGTGCTTGTTAGAACTATTTATTGACGCAGTTATGACTGGTACAACACACTATATGAGGAACTTCGTAACCAGCAAAGAATGAACCGACAGCGAGACGACGTGGCAACGTTGTATCGCTGTCGACTCGACGGTGGCACGCTGTTGCGTGCTAGCTGGGTTATTATTTACTATTGCAAACCGCAGATTTCTAAACGTTTATTTCACTAAGGGCTAGGACAATCATTTTACGGTGGTAGGGACGGGATTAGACTGCCGATTTTTTTTTATATTGAAAGCTTTCGATTTATTGACTGTTTTGGGCTTTACGACACGTCAACCTTTGTGGGTCAGTTTGTGTCGTCTCCCAGAGAAAGGGAGAGAAGAGATAGAAAAGATAGTAGAGAATATGGAAGTGAGGGACAGGAGAGAAAGAAGAGAAATGGGAAAATGAATGGAAGTGTAGAAACAGAAGAAGTAATATTCTTGCACATCAGACAAGGAAATCCGCGATTTTACCCTGGGATAGAAATTTATGTTCTGACCCTGGTGTTCCGACCCCAAATCGAATATAATCGCGTGTTTGATAAATGCACTGGTTGATTACGACCTTGTGTGCGCAGTCGTTAAGTTTGATGTCATGCACGATCCGTGACGTCACTTTACATTCCTGCAGTGTCAACACAATATGGCGGACGTTGGTAACCGAAGTGACTGCAGCATTAAAAAACCGTCCCTCGGGATTACTGTCCGGCATCACTCGGCAAGCCTCGTGATGCCTGACAGTGATCCCGAGGGACGGATTTTTCTATCCACCCCTCACACCCATATAAGATTCTTATAGTATTCCCCCTCTACCCTTACCTGCTGCAAGGACAGCAGGCCTTGTCCAACTGTAAGCTAATATCAGTTAGAACCCCCCAGTGATGCTAGATGCACAATGAAAGCTTTCGAAAATCGATCAAACATTGTAGACTGACAATACACCGCATCCACACTGTTCGCAAAAATCCCTTTTTTATAGTTTAATTCGGGGTTGGCTGGGCGAGGCAAAGGTGACGTGTGTCTTGCATCACTGGGGCGTCCGACTGATATTGGCTTACAGTTGGTCTTGAAGCAGGTACGGGTAGAGTTTATTTCTTCTGTTTCTACACTTCAATTCATTTTCCTCTTTCTCCTCTGACCCTCACTTTTATCTCCTCTACTATCTCTTCTGTCTCTTTTCTTCCTTTTTTCTGGGAGACGACAAAAAATGACACACAACGGTTAAACCAAAAATTAATCAATCATTATAGTTTAATAACATTTTATTCATTGCCTGCCCAGCAAAGTGGTGCTAGCTAGACAGACCGTCTATGCATAAACGCTATTGATTTCATTTGGGCGGCATGGCTTGAGCTGTCATTTTATCTCAATGTCGGGTAGAAGTGCCACAAACTTTTCAAAAGCGTCTAAAATGACCTATATAGTGTTGAGGGGGACGTTAAACTTCAAATAAGAATCAGAATAAGAATTGTTACTGGTGACACATCAAATGACATTCATGCACCAAGGCCTTTGATATGGGAAGTTAGTCCCTAGCTCTAACCAAAGAGGTAAACTTAGCTACACAATCATCAGCAACTTCAGCTGTCGAAAGAATCAAATCGGGAAGGGCATTCCAATCTCTAATGGTTCAGGGGAATAAAGGTTCTTTATAAATTTCAGTTCTTGCAGTAAGGGTCTGAAACGCCATTGAATGGTGCTTTCTTCAGTGCCTAGCTGGGGGAACAAGGTCATCTGTTGGAATGTTGACAGCACCCTTTAAACCTTTGTATAAGAGTATGAGCCTACTGTCTCTTCTGCTTTTTTTTTTGAGAGACTCCCATCTTAATTTTCCTAGAATTCCTGCCATGCTCCCACTTTCAAAGCAGTAATTGCTTGTTACAAATCTAGCAGCTCTATTCTGAACTTTTTCAATTTCTTCATTAAGGACTAGTCCACTTGGGTCCCAGATTCAACTACCATATTCCAAGATTAGGCGGACAAGTCCATTAGATGCTGTCTCCTTCACATCCTTAGGACAATGCTCAGGAAATCAACGTTCTATTCGCCTTAGTACACTAATGTGTGCATTCCATCTCAAATCGTGTGTGATTATCACACCAAGGTATTTAATGGATGTTCACATTTTCGAGGACCGTTCCCTCAGCCTCAATTTTATTTGTTCTCTTCCTAGTTATCTGCATAATATTGCATTTAAGGAGGGTGGGGTGTAATTCATTTGTCTTTAGATTTTTCATTTGCTTATATTTTGTAGCTTAAAGTCTCTGCATTCGTTTGCCGGTATAAAAATATAGGCATACCATGCTTTTTCGAGCTTCTTAGCCTTATAGATGGGTACTGTTTTCGAAATTATCGAATGATTACCCCAGTCATTGACAAATTGTCGATAACAATTGTTTTAAACAATATTTCCCAGTTTGGTTTAAAACAAAATGCAGGATAATGTCATGTTTGCGTACCTAGCTGCACAGGTTTTTGTCAAAACACCTATTTACAAATGACTTTTTCTGCATTTTTTGCTGTTTTGATATGCAATTTTCACTATATTTGATAAAATATTGCATTTTTCGTCTTTAGATTTTTCTTATTTTCACATATATTGTGTAATAATATTAGATACACGAAAAAGGCATGAAATTTGACCATGTCACCAGGCATCTGGAAGAAGTAATGCAGAAAAAGTTACACCACCCCCCAATAAAAATGGCTAAAAAAGCATTAAGATATTGTTAAAATGACAAGAACAAGGATTATACCATTATTATTGCATTTACTTTTGCTTCCTTAATGTGATATGTATCAAAGTATTTCATTTTAAATGAAACACAATTTCATTTATAAGTTTAATGGTGTGAAAAATTGATTTTTCTGGCAAAAATCCATGTTATCATATTGCCATATTGTCGATTAGTTCATGTTTAAAAGATATGAAGCCAATAACGTTGTCGCAGACGTTCAAACAATGTCCGATATATGTTATTAATTTACCTTTGAAACATTATTGTACATTTTTATCTGTCTTTTTTGCCAATTTATTACCCCTAATGAAATGGGTTGAAATTGATAAAAAAATATCATATGCTGATGCAAAAGAATATACAAATTTCCTTTGTCCCGTTTCAGTTCCTGCCAACGTTATAGGGAAAGTAGAAAAACTACTAGTTAATTTTTCTCTATAATTTTTACAAGTTTTTTTTTCATGCCATATTGTCCGGAAACGCTATTTAATTATCTATTGCCTGTTTATGCAAACTGTGAAAGGGAGGTGCGATAAGTTATCCATTCACTTTCCGATGAAGGCAATGATCAGGAATCGATACAATTACCCAACACCTCCGATCAGACACACCAAAGGGAAAGAACCACGAACGTGACGTAACTAGACCGGAATGGAAACATCACTAGCGGAAAGCCAAAATGGCAGTTACATTCCCACATAGTGGCTTTGGTGGACCTTGATAAGGCATTTGGTTTAGAGTCTCGGAAAGTCATTTAGGAGGCACAGAGAAAATTTGAAGTAGAGGAGTGGAATGTTCGACTGGTCCATTGGATGTCTGCTAATGCGCGGAGACGTGTCCTTGTTTGTGTCGGTTACATTGAAGAATTCGAAATGAATGTCGGTGTTCCTCAAGATGCTTTTCTCAGTCAAATACATTCCATTATTGTGCTTTACGTCTTGTCATGCGAGTTCCGCTCTGGTGGCCTTTGTAATCAAAGTTGAATCACTCAAAGAAAGTATCTGGATACTCTTAATTTTGTTCGATTCGTTTCAGTTCTACATGGAAAAATCATGCAGCACATTTTTTTTCTTCAATCCCAGATCAGCGGGGGCGCTTATTACTGTACAGACTAACAATTAGAAGTATTTGGGACGACGAAGCACACTAATGCAATTCTCCCTCCTCGATTCCACAGTTCGAGCCTCGATTTTGACTCTCTCTCTCTCTCTCTCTCTCTCTCTCTCTCTCTCTCTCTCTCTCTCTCTCTCTCTAACCCCATGTGTGCGGACCTGTTGAGTCTAAGATCCTAAATGTGGGTGGCTATTTGTTCACTGAGGTGGATTAACAGAAATTGAAACTGAGACTGCGACTGATTATTAACAGAGTAATGTGCGCTGCCAGGCATTACAGTTGTGTCTGCTCTTTTAGTTCATACCAATAACTAGGTCGATAAATATGGCAGTGTTTTTTTTTCTATGTATCTATCTACTGATACTGCGTTAGCACCCGCCCATCGGGGCTTGAAGAAATAGATAGGTTGTATGATGCTTCCACGCAGAGCTGAAACCGACCCGCACACGAGTTTTGGTAAACGGCTTAGAGGATCTAAGCCTGCCCAGCAATGCACGTCGTACCGTCCATGCTTATAAACCCTATTGGGTGACAGGGCTTGAGATGCCATTTCATCTCATTGTCGGGTAAAAGTCCCACAGAATTAGAAGCAACGTCACCAAAATGACCTTTACAGTGTTGACGGGGACGTTAAACTTCAAATCAAGCAAAACTGATACTACGTAGGTCACATTTGACCATTATCCCAGGTATGCATTGCATACACTCCAGGTTTTGGAGGATGAATGCCAACACAGTAATCATGTAAGGATCTTAACCTGCACAGGGGATGGTTGTACCTGCACAGGGGGCCTCCAGTTAACGTCCCTATCCGAAGGACGGTGCACTTTATGACATTCATCCCTGCAAATGATGCCACTGTCCCAGAGCGTGTTCGGACACAGAAATTTTATCGCCGCTGCCGGGGATCGAACCCGGGACCTCTAGCATCAGAGGCAAGTGCACTAAACACTGAGCTATCCCGCTTCTTATTGTTTTTTTTTTAATTATATGACGTCACGCAAACTAAAGTAAACGTCACTATTGAGTCACTGTTTTGTTTGTATTGACAAAGTATGGCCATGGAATATGTGCAGTGGCAGACTCTTAAAGGCTTATTTTTTTACACCAATGGAAAAATAAAGTAAACGTCTTGCATTAAAGAGAGTTTAGATTTGTCGTGGAAAGATGATGGGCTGCAATCGGAGGAAACAAATCAGTAGCTGAAAAAATACAGGGTTAGTCTGTTTATCACTTAATTTTCATGTGCTTACAGCCATGCGAACTAGACTGGAAAGTAGTCTATGAAGTCGCAAAATATTTTACGACAAAAAACACACTGTAATGGTTATTAAATGTTACAAAAACCTCAGAAAACACTTTAAAAACAAAATACAAACTAAAGTTATTTTGAGGTAAAAATTCGAACTTGATTACGGCAGAGTCAATTATGCGCGACCCTCCTTAACAGGCTGAAATTTCATGCCCCAGTTTCGTGCCCAACATCCTGATCTATCTATACCCTTCTGAAGTTTCATTGAGTCCTCAGTATCTCTGATATCTCGATAACAAACACAGTCGTCTGCGAACAGTCTTATGTCTGAGTCAAAGTCAGTAGAAATATCATTAATGTATAGGGAGACAAGCCGGACCACGAACAGTCCCTTATGGGACCTTAGGTAAAACTGGCGCCCATACTGAAGATTCAACATAAACAACAATGTAGCAAAGGAAGGAATCTATCTTTTAGAGAGTCTTCCCCAAATTCCATATTAAAATAATTTGGATTTAAGTAGCTCATGAGGTGGGTTATCAAAAGCCTTCTCGAAGTCCAGAATAAATGATTGTGTCCATCTGCCCTCTTTGTCCAAGAGTTTTGCCCAATCTTTAATAAACGAGCTCAACTGAGATATACAACTATGCGTTTTCCTAAATGCATGTTGTCTGTCTGACAAAAGTTTATGTTCATCCAAGTGGGCGATGATGTTTAAGCAACCTACATGTATGTGTTCAAGCAATTTACGTAGAACACAGGTATCTGGGACGCATAGTTTGTATTTTTCAACATTTAGATTTTTTATAGTAACAAAAATAACATTTAGATTCACATTTCAGGTTCATTTTTTAACATTAAGATTCAAATTTTAAGCATCGTCACACAAAAATCTTTAGTTTTTATGTTTTTCCCATAGGGGATTCAAGCCCCTATGGTTTTTCCTGTGTATGTGAGCACACTCTATGGTGCCAACACCCTCGTTGTTTTCCCGAAGCATCTCCAAGAAAGGTGCAAAATTTGGTGAGAACTCACGTAAACTCGTCAGCATCATTGCGTTTAACGAAGAGTACTATCTGAATATAGACAGGCCAATTCTTTCAATGCGAACTTTTTTCAAAGTTGAGGACTTTCTCGCAGTACCAGTTGCTAGCTTCTTATTTCATCAGGTTAACCCTTAATATGCCACGAAAAACTACATCTGAAAATGCCGTCTATTTATTTCGTCTGCTGCATCTTCTTGCAAACTATATGAATCATACAGTACGGACCCTGATCAGACTGCTCCTACAGGAGCAGTCTGATCTGGGTCCACACTGTTCGCAACAATGACTTTTAAATTAACCGACAGACGACAAAGCAGATGACAATTGTTGTGATTGGTAGGTGAAGGGTTAACAAGTCCGGGAAGTGAGCATCCCCGCAAACCCTATTTTAGATAGAGAAAACTGGGATTTACGGGGGTATTCATACAAGAATTTTATATGGGTGTGAGGGGTGGATGGAAAAATCTGTCCGAGTGATGTCTGACAGTGATCACGAGGGACGGATTGTTCTATCCACCCCTCACACCCATATTGGATTCTTTTTCTTGCATACCTTCAATTTCTTAGCGCGGATTTTTAATGCTGCAGTCACTTCGGTTACCAACGTCTGCCATATTGTGTTGACAATGCAGGAATGTTTATTGACGTCACGTAACGTGCTGTGACGTCAACCTTAACGACGGCGCATACGAGGTAGTAATCAACCAGTGCATTTATCAAACACGCGATTATATTCGATTTTTGGTCGGAACACCAGGGTCAGAACATAAATTACTATCCCAGGGTAAAATCACGGATACCCTTGTCTGGTGTGCAAAAATACTTTTTCTTATTTCTTCTCCAAGAAATAAGGCGATTCTAACAATCACCTACAACCTATGCGAGACGGTTCTAACGAGCACCTACAACCTATGCGAGACGGTTCTAACGGGCACCTACAACCTATGCGAGTCGGTTCTAATGAGCACCTACAACCTATGCGAGTCGGTTCTAACGAGCACCTACAACCTATGCGAGACGGTTCTAATGAGCACCTACAACCTATGCGACACGGTTCTAACGAGCACATATAACCTTTGTTTTGGGTATAGCTAAGAATAACGGGCCTCTGTGGCCTAGTGGCTAAGCGCGCTGACTCTTAATCATTAGGTCTCTTACCGCTGTGGTTCGAGCCTGGCTCCGGTCACATGTGAGACGCTAAGTTCTGCAACGGAAGGTCAGGTGGTTTTTCTCAGGGTACTCCGGTTTTCGCTCGCCTCTGGGTAACGATAGGCTCGATTTGAGTGAAATAATCTAGAAAGGGTCGTAAAAAATTATGATAAAATTTCACCAGAAAAAATAACCATTTCGAGATAAAAGTCTACACTACGAGTGTCATACGGATGTGTTATCATAATGTTAAGCCACAGAAAAGGCGGAAAAACGACCCCTCACCCACCCCCACACCCACCACCCCGATCGCCCACCCTCCGATTGCTTTAAACGCTGCAGACCTGCCCAGACCTACTATGAAAACCGTATAGATCCACATGAGACAGCACACCAACACTGTTTGGCATCCTTTCAATGATTTTGACCATACCGAATGGCCGTATCATAATTTAAATATGGCATAGTCCACTTTAGAAACTCAGGTGTGAAAGGAAATTCATAACGATAACACATCCATGTGATATATAGAGAATACATGTACCAGGTTCGTGTCATTTGATTACAAGCTTATCAGGCAAGGCTTTGAGAATGTTGATAGAATCGCGAGGCTTGCCGAGAGATTCTACATGCGTTCGCAAAGCCGAGCCTGATGATATCAAATGACACGAAACTGGTATTCTATTTATCAGTTAATCTCCTTGTACACTCTTACAGTTTTGCCAATTTTTTCCATTAGTCCAGTACATTGCGTTCATAGAAATGCAATGCCACGTTGACCTGATGATGCTCACTTGGCCTTAGATACCATATGATAATCTTTATCGGGTCAATGTGTTACAATGCAATTAATATAAGGGACAACTGATAAAGTATATTCTTTCATACCTCAAAAACGGTCATTTTTTCGGATGAAAATATGTGCCATTTACACTCCAAACGTAGGTATTAGGTGCTCGTTACAACCTATGAATTGGACTAGAAATTAGAAAATTAATGCCCCTCATAATACCCTGTTTTCTCTATATAAAGTTTGGATTTAGAGGGTGTTTGTTTATGGACTTGTTAACGTGATATATTCTCTTGTCCAGTTGCTAGGAGGCGAGGTTTACCATTACCATTCCAAATTCATCATGAAGGATCCAAAACAAGGCGGCGAGTCTGTCTGGCACCAGGATTATGGGTAATTTCATTTTCAAATTTGTTGCTTCGAACTTCAGAGGGAATATCTTTTTGTTTGCGAGATTCAAATGATCATCTTAGACACAGGGTGTCATAGAGCCCATCACGAAACACAGTAAAACTGGGGTTGGCAGGGGTAAACCTTACTTTTCTTCTTTCTGCTCTAAAATATAGATTGTGGGTATTCGTTAGAACCGCCTCGATGAGGCGGTTCTAACGAGTACCAAAAATCTATTTTTTGAGCAGAAATAAGAAAAAATATCACAATTTTTCATCATAAAATTTTCATTTTTTCGGCGATAAAGGTTACAATGTTTTTGTATAGGCGTGTTTTCGTAATGATGCCAAGACCTAGTCTAACATAGCACGCCTCTATAGGGAATGGAAAGGAATCGTGATTTATTTTATACTTAGCAGTAAAATCAATGCATATATCTGAAACAAATAAATATCATATCAATCACAAGTGAAATGATATCGCATCATTTCACTTGTGACTGACACCATTAATATCATTTCACTGTAGCGTGCCGGAACTACTTTTTTGTTTACGTTCTGGTCGAAAAAGGTTAATTTTCCCTTTATTTACTAAGAATAATAATTACTGTTACCGCTAGACTAATAGAATATATTGTTAAGTGTGGCATTAAAACTGAATGAACAGGCGCCATATCTGACAACAGCTGCGCTGTGATTTTGAACATCTCCCTTTTGCCGACACACAACTCGGGCACAATTGAAATGCTTCCTCACAGATTTAGACTAAGCGGTCTGTCTTACATTTGGTCTACAAGACGTACCAGTTCAATGAAAGGCTGAGCAAGAGTTTGTGCGAAGAAATAGTTTCTAGGGAAATCTGTGCTCAAATCTTTTTTTTTTTTTTTTTTTCGACCGCGACCGACTGCTAAACATGGAATCGATTGTAGACAGTGGCTGGGTGCATGTCACTAAGAGCCTTCAAAAATAAAATGGACTTCAAATAAGCACAACGCGTTTTGTAACATACCTTGAAAAGCATTTTTGAACTAAAAATGCTAAATTCAAAATGGCGATTTGTTTATGCTTTGATGTCATGAAGCTAGATCAATTACCGTAAATGTCCTAATAAATTCTAAAATAAAAAGAACATTAACTCTTTTTCAGTGGATACCAGAAGTATTTCATCTGG
This sequence comes from Lucinisca nassula, assembly GCA_963580285.1. NCBI lineage: Eukaryota > Metazoa > Mollusca > Bivalvia > Lucinida > Lucinidae > Lucinisca > Lucinisca nassula. The sequence continues at coordinate 3,104,516 of OY757015.1, read as the reverse complement.
TGTGTTGAAACTATCCGAATTTCACTCGTGCTTCGCACTCGTGAAAATTTGATGTTTTCAATACACTCGATGAAATATTTTTGGTATCCACCTCAAAAAAGTAAATATCCTCTATGTATTAAATTTGATAATCCACTTCGCCCCCGCCCATCGGGGCTTGAAGAAATACACGGACTGCATGATGCCTCCACGCAGAGCTGAAACCGACCGCACACGAGTACTGGTAAACCGCTTAGAGGATCTAAGCCTGCCCAGGCAAAGCGGTGCGAGTCGGACTGTCCATGCTTATAAACACTATTGGTTTCATTGGGCGACAGGACTTGAGATGTCATTTCATCTCAATGGCGGGTAAAAGTCCCATAAAATTTGAAGCAGCGTCTCCAAAATGACCAAAACAGTGTTGACGCGGACGTTAAACAACACAAGATAATCCACTAGTGGATTAAATATGCAAATTAGTTAGATGCCCCCCGTAACGTTAAACGTACGGCGTCCTTAACGACGTCGCGATTACTATTGCCAGAATATTGACATTTTTGTTAAAAATCGTTAATAAAATGTGTCAAAGTATCATATGCTAAATAGAATCTTGGATTCGTGCTCATGAATTATTGATTTTATTAAGGAAAAGGGATAAACTGGAAAAGGGATAAACCGCTCGGCAAAGCGTAGCATTTTAACCCTTTTCCTCAGCTCGTTTAATAAATTCAATAATACATGAACTCTCATGTAAGATCCTCTATATCAACAATTTATTAAACTCGTCGAGGAAAAGGAATAAAATGCTCGGCGAAGCCTCGCATTTTATCCCTTTTCCTCAGCTCGTTTAATAAATTAAATAATACATGAACACTCATTTAAGATCCTCTATTTTTTTTTTTTTTTTTTTTTTTTTTTTTGCAACACTCACTGACTGGAAGATGCTAATGCAAAAAGGCCGCCATTTTATGCATCACTCGAAGATTGTAACTTGAGACGTAAGGCGATGATAAGTTATTTTCTTGCAAAAAAAAAAAAAACATAACAAATAGAGAACATTTACTTTTTTTAGATGAATACCAAAAATATTTCATCGAGTGTGTTAAAAATATCATGGTTTTCACGAGTGCGAAGCAGTTTTGATATTTATCGAAAAAAAGTAAATTTTCTTTTTATTTGATAATATTTTAGGACACTTACATTTTGTTCTGTAATTGATCATTCGGATCTAACGTCATAATTTTTGACTTGGCTATGACGTCACAATTATCAATTGCAAACCATAAACAGATCGCCATTTTTAATATGTGCATTTTACAGTTCAAAGAATGCCTTTTCAAGGTATTTTACAGAAGTATATTAAAGATTGCATATGAATTTTGACAAGAAAAGTTGTCCGGTCTGCTACTGTGAAAATAACATGGTCATGTTATTTTTCATACTGTGAAAATATCACTTATATTTTCACAGTGCGAAAATATCACTTTTATTTGTTTCAGATATGCATTGATTTCATTGCAATGTATAAAATAAAAATACATAAATGTACGGAACCCGGAAAGGGACATGATTTTTTTATATAAGTTGTGCGCACAAGATAATATCCTGTGCGGACAAGATATTATCTTTTTCGCACAACATATTAGGGTCACTGTAGGTACGTTCGGACAGATGGGTACATTCGGACACTTTCATTTATCATTGTGCATTCTTAGTTCCTATTTTCTTTGAAGAAAATTTATAACATTTTTCTTATTTATCTCCAAACATAGATCGTGGGTGCTCGTTAGAACTGCCTCATTGGGGCGGCTCAAACGAGTACATACAACCTATGTCTCGGAGCAGAAATAAAAAAAGAAGATTTTTATCTCTGTAAACCCCTGTTTTCTCCTTATAAAGTGGAGATTAGAGGGTGTTCATATCACAGACCAGGCCCCGAGGTTATAAAACTTATTTCGTGCTCAACTCAGCTGGGCTTGAAATTTATTCTGCTCATAAATTTTAAAATGCCAACAATTGTTGGCATTTTAAAATTTATGAGCAGGACAAATAACATTCTGTGCTGATCTGAGCAGGAAAAATGACTCTATCATTTGTATTTTAATATTTATGATCATTATTAATTTCATGCTCAGCTAAGTTGAGCATGAAAAAAGTTTTACAACCTCGGGGCCTGCTTTCGTGATTTTTCTCCGTTTAACGTAGATACTGGTACAACTATGGCTGCCTGTTTCCCGATTTGACCTCCTGTTTTATTGCAATAGACCCTTGTACAAGTAAAAATGGCGGACTACAGGTAATCAGTCTTTTACCCAGCAGGCACATGACGTAATTTTGACGTCACATCATCTTTGGTACAACGTCATGACGTTTATGCAACGTCTATTCAACGTCGGTGCAACGTCGTGAATTGTACCGACGTTTTATTTGACGTTGCCCTATCGACGTGTGCCTGCTGGGTTATATGCTAAACTCAAATGAACATCCTGCTCACAAATATTAAAATGCCAACAATGGCTGAAATTTTGATATATGTAAGCAGGCATGACCTTAGCTGTTGATGGGACTTAAAACGTGGTTCAATCTCGAGCTTCTCCGGACTTTGGTATGAGTTTTGTGGCCAGTGAAGCACATTTCAGTACTGGTCATGAACAGACTCAATAAACCGGAGTCTGCTATTTTCGTTTATTTGGTGTAGTCTTTGCTTCCAAAGGATCTACCTATTCAGAACTTATTTAAACCGAGATTCCGTCTCCGTATGACCTTAGCTTTTGATGGGACGTAAGACCTTGTTCAATCTCGGGCTTCTCCTGATCTTCGTTTGAGTCGTTAAACAGAAATCTCGTCTCCGTTTCACCTTAGCTGTTGATGGGACGTAAAACGTTGTTCGATCTCCTTCGTTTGAGTTTTTAAACAGAGATCCCGTTTCCGTATAACGTTAGCTTTGATGGGACGTAAAATGTTGTTCGATCGAGGGCTTCTCCAGACCTTCGTTTGAATTTTTAAACAGAGATCCCGTCTCCGAGGGACGTAAAACACACAAACACACGCACGCACGCGTGCCGAAATTATATAATAATATTTGTCAGCTGGAGCTGCGGGAAAATTCTCTTGGGACACAAGAATCAGTTCTAATTAGCCATGGTAAACGAGCAATCCGTGTTCAAGTTTTCGCCGTTCTGTCGAAATTAACCGAAGTTGGAGTGTCCGGCATTACGATAACACACCCGTGCAACATAGTGCATTTTTCACATCTCCAAAATGGCTCATGTGGGACATATAGAATATTACACGGTTGTTTTGATATCGGCCCTGGTCTCGGCCCGAGTTGCCTGTCTCAGCCCGAGCCGGAACGGCGAGGGCTGAGACAGGCCGAGGGCCGAGACCAGGGCCGATATCAAAAGAACCGTGTTATATTCTATTTATCATATACTTATTTGCGTAAAAATATTCTAAGATATAAGAAATATCTCCGTTAAAGCAAGTTTATTAGTTTGAAAATAGCTTAATTAGCTATAATTGTAACTTTTTAATTTGTATCAAAAAAAAGAAGAAAAAAAAAACATCTACTGTAAACAGAGTAATTGTCATTGGTAAAAATTGAACAACTTTAGTTTTGCTGTCCATGGAAATGCATATTAATATTTCCATTAATTGTTGCATTATGGAACATGGAAAAGGGATTTTTTCTCCAAATTCCTGAAGATGTCACACTAATTCCCTGATTTGTTATAGTTATAGGTAAGTCAACAGTTGAAGAGTTATCATGGTCTGGCACTTCAACGTTTGGAAAGTTATTATGACCTTCCACTGCATTTATTGCCTGTACAACATCTTGTAAGTCATTGTCATACGAATTATTAAAGTCAATTTCCCGAACAGAAGATTCAACTGCAGTAGGTCTTCGAGGAGGGACAGAAGTGGTAGTTGTAGTTTCTGTCTGCTGGTCATTCTTGTTCGACGCAAAGCTAGATAATGCACCGGACATGTGCTTCTGTTTATCAAGTGAAAGGGAACTGTAATTGTTGATAGATTGCACATTCTTGTGTCCTGTCAACTGCATAATCTCAGTGGGCTGGAAGCCTGCATCAAGGAGTTTTGTAACAGTTGTCTTTCGAGCACTGTGGTTAGTCAATCTCTTATCTGTTATTCCAGCTGAAAAAACAACAACAACAAAAAAAAAAAACGTTAGCGAGACTATTGAGTGTTTGGGAAAAATACTAAATATTTCAAAATCAGGGGGGGGGGGGGGGTTAATATATAGCCTATGTGTAGCATTACACAAACATGCATTTTCTGTCGAACAATTGTCAACTTTACAAACGATAAAACTCAATGTAAAACTGTCATATGATAAACATAATTGTACACTCGTGCCAATTTCATATTAAATTTATGAAAGGCCCATTTCATAATTTCATATGAAATGTCCACTCGTGTAAGAGCCTCAAGATCCTCTATATGTGAGTCGGCTATTTAACATTATACCTTTTTCTGTCATGTTCTTTACTAATCCTCCCAATGCGTTCTTCCCCATAGGCTGACGTTTATACCATCTGTCACTCGTGGTCGCTTTGTTTATTTGCAAATAGAATCTACTGGTGGACTGATTTTCTTCAACTGGTCTTCGTCTTTTGTATTCTTTGTACATTTTGATTGGACACAGAGGATCCTCTGAAATAAATTGTATGTAATTTATTACACTTATGTTTACAAAATTGCAAAATTTAGTCAATGGAATTTAACAGTTAAATGTACAGGTAGTTTCAAGATGGAAATACTATATGCTATTAAAACAGTTATACTGTTAATGTACAAGTAGGTTCAGATAGAGAGAGAGAGAGAGAGAGAGAGAGAGAGAGAGAGAGAGAGAGAGAAGAAGAAGCCGCTGTGGTGTAGTGGTTATTCTACTCGACTTGTAAACCAGGGTCGCAGGATCGATCCCGGGGTTCTCCAGACTTTCAGATTGGTCTTTAAACCGAGATCCCGTCTCCGTAAGACCTTAGCTGCTGGTGAGACGTACAAAATGTAGAACTCAAACACTCATTCAGAGAGAGGGAGACAGACAGAGAGACAGATAGGCAGACAGACCTGGTTTCGAAAACATCTTAGGTGCAAATTTTCTTGTCTCGCCTGTAGTCCCGTTCCTAGTCTTCGTTGCCCGCTCTGTGAATTCAAGATATTCTTGTCCATTTGCTGATTGCTTCAACTCTACATCACCCCATAACATTTGTTCATGTTCGTGTCTCCCTCTCAGACCGAAGTGCATGCAGTTGTTAAAGTAGATGGTGTTGATTAACGCCCCAGGATTTGCTGAAAAGAGAAATAAGAAAATGACTTACTTCAACTGAGTTAGTTCTGAGAGAGAGAGAGAGAGAGAGAGAGAGAGAGAGAGAGAGAGAGAGAGACTTTCACAATTTCAACTGATTCAGTTGAGAGAGGACTTCAACTCGTCCAGTTCAGAGAGACAGAGAGAGCACTTCAACTGAACAAGTTCAAAGATAGAGAGGGATATATATATTATGTATTTCAGGGGAGGTAATAGATTTTTAAACTCAGAATCAGAACTGCAGTTGCATATATAAATGAATGTGTTGTCGCAGTTGTGTCCCTTGATACGGACGCTGAGTCGATTACAGCTGTCATTTTAATGCAGAAAAACACCATAAAACAGTAGATTTACCTGCTCCAAGTAAGTTTTTATCATACAATAGGTTGATATCTTCTTCTTCCATTGAGTCTGCCTTTCTTTTCTTGTTTCCCATACCCTGTTTTTTTAAGTCCTTCATTTTGGAATTGAGGACATCTCGACAGTGCTTAAATTTGTCTGATTCCATGATGTTTTCACGGTAGTTTTTCTCCTTTAGATATCTTGAAAAGCTTCCTAAATGACATCGTAATGTATCTGGCTCATACTCAGTGCCATCGTTCCTCCGTACGGCAAGAAAATAACGGGCTAGATACCTGTTGAGTTCCTCCGGTGGGATTTCACTCAGCTGCCGAGTTTCGTTTTGGGACTCCAGCCAAGAATTCAGTATTTTTAAATTACCCATTGTCTTCCTTACAGTGTTTTTATTTTTATTCGATTCAACGAATTTGCTAGTGTCTTCATCAGTGACAGTCTTGAATCTTGAATCACTAGTTCTATTTTCATGATCTGCAGTTCGTCTGCTGTAATCTTGACCCACGAAAACTGGAGGCTGGAGGATACTTGGGCTACTTTGGAAACTGTGGTCCCCACTTTCACCAATTTCTCTGTAAAAAATATGCTGCTGTTCAGCTCTCCAATCTAGTTCATCGATTTGTGCTGAAAGGGAGCCCAAAAGACGCTCAACTGGGTCTGAATTCATAGTTGTTGTTGTTCTTGTTTTGAAGAGGGACAACTATGGCGTAAGAACACGTGAAATAGTTCTTTGAGTTGCTTCCCTTGCACTAAATAGTACACACTTTTTGTGAGCATAAAATTACCATAAATAACAACAAAAAAAAAAATAAATAAATGAAAACCCCATTTTTTTGCTTCTCCAGCAATTTATTATTGTGATTTGAACATTTTATTCCATTTTTCATGAGTTAATATTTGCAGGGCTGACAGGTTGTCTCCAGGGCGGGACAGAATTCTGTCCCAGCCCTCGAAAGTCTGTCCCGGCCCTCGAATCTGCTAGTTAGACTGTGTAGGCGAGATGTTTACCACTAACATAGTGGGATAGGGGGTGCAAAATCTGTTGTCTCAAGGGCAATACAAGAATAAGTATATGATAAATATAGAATATTACACGGTTGTTTTGATATCGGCCCTGGTCTCGGCCCGAGTTGCCTGTCTCAGCCCGAGCCGGAACGGCGAGGGCTGAGACAGGCCGAGGGCCGAGACCAGGGCCGATATCAAAAGAACCGTGTTATATTCTATTTATCATATACTTATTTGCGTAAAAATATTCTAAGATATAAGAAATATCTCCGTTAAAGCAAGTTTATTAGTTTGAAAATAGCTTAATTAGCTATAATTGTAACTTTTTAATTTGTATCAAAAAAAAGAAGAAAAAAAAAAACATCTACTGTAAACAGAGTAATTGTCATTGGTAAAAATTGAACAACTTTAGTTTTGCTGTCCATGGAAATGCATATTAATATTTCCATTAATTGTTGCATTATGGAACATGGAAAAGGGATTTTTTCTCCAAATTCCTGAAGATGTCACACTAATTCCCTGATTTGTTATAGTTATAGGTAAGTCAACAGTTGAAGAGTTATCATGGTCTGGCACTTCAACGTTTGGAAAGTTATTATGACCTTCCACTGCATTTATTGCCTGTACAACATCTTGTAAGTCATTGTCATACGAATTATTAAAGTCAATTTCCCGAACAGAAGATTCAACTGCAGTAGGTCTTCGAGGAGGGACAGAAGTGGTAGTTGTAGTTTCTGTCTGCTGGTCATTCTTGTTCGACGCAAAGCTAGATAATGCACCGGACATGTGCTTCTGTTTATCAAGTGAAAGGGAACTGTAATTGTTGATAGATTGCACATTCTTGTGTCCTGTCAACTGCATAATCTCAGTGGGCTGGAAGCCTGCATCAAGGAGTTTTGTAACAGTTGTCTTTCGAGCACTGTGGTTAGTCAATCTCTTATCTGTTATTCCAGCTGAAAAAACAACAACAAAAAAAAAAAAAAAAAAAAACGTTAGCGAGACTATTGAGTGTTTGGGAAAAATACTAAATATTTCAAAATCAGGGGGGGGGGGGGGGGTTAATATATAGCCTATGTGTAGCATTACACAAACATGCATTTTCTGTCGAACAATTGTCAACTTTACAAACGATAAAACTCAATGTAAAACTGTCATATGATAAACATAATTGTACACTCGTGCCAATTTCATATTAAATTTATGAAAGGCCCATTTCATAATTTCATATGAAATGTCCACTCGTGTAAGAGCCTCAAGATCCTCTATATGTGAGTCGGCTATTTAACATTATACCTTTTTCTGTCATGTTCTTTACTAATCCTCCCAATGCGTTCTTCCCCATAGGCTGACGTTTATACCATCTGTCACTCGTGGTCGCTTTGTTTATTTGCAAATAGAATCTACTGGTGGACTGATTTTCTTCAACTGGTCTTCGTCTTTTGTATTCTTTGTACATTTTGATTGGACACAGAGGATCCTCTGAAATAAATTGTATGTAATTTATTACACTTATGTTTACAAAATTGCAAAATTTAGTCAATGGAATTTAACAGTTAAATGTACAGGTAGTTTCAAGATGGAAATACTATATGCTATTAAAACAGTTATACTGTTAATGTACAAGTAGGTTCAGATAGAGAGAGAGAGAGAGAGAGAGAGAGAGAGAGAGAGAGAGAGAGAGAGAGAGAAGAAGAAGCCGCTGTGGTGTAGTGGTTATTCTACTCGACTTGTAAACCAGGGTCGCAGGATCGATCCCGGGGTTCTCCAGACTTTCAGATTGGTCTTTAAACCGAGATCCCGTCTCCGTAAGACCTTAGCTGCTGGTGAGACGTACAAAATGTAGAACTCAAACACTCATTCAGAGAGAGGGAGACAGACAGAGAGACAGATAGGCAGACAGACCTGGTTTCGAAAACATCTTAGGTGCAAATTTTCTTGTCTCGCCTGTAGTCCCGTTCCTAGTCTTCGTTGCCCGCTCTGTGAATTCAAGATATTCTTGTCCATTTGCTGATTGCTTCAACTCTACATCACCCCATAACATTTGTTCATGTTCGTGTCTCCCTCTCAGACCGAAGTGCATGCAGTTGTTAAAGTAGATGGTGTTGATTAACGCCCCAGGATTTGCTGAAAAGAGAAATAAGAAAATGACTTACTTCAACTGAGTTAGTTCTGAGAGAGAGAGAGAGAGAGAGAGAGAGAGAGAGAGACTTTCACAATTTCAACTGATTCAGTTGAGAGAGGACTTCAACTCGTCCAGTTCAGAGAGACAGAGAGAGCACTTCAACTGAACAAGTTCAAAGATAGAGAGGGATATATATATTATGTATTTCAGGGGAGGTAATAGATTTTTTAAACTCAGAATCAGAACTGCAGTTGCATATATAAATGAATGTGTTGTCGCAGTTGTGTCCCTTGATACGGACGCTGAGTCGATTACAGCTGTCATTTTAATGCAGAAAAACACCATAAAACAGTAGATTTACCTGCTCCAAGTAAGTTTTTATCATACAATAGGTTGATATCTTCTTCTTCCATTGAGTCTGCCTTTCTTTTCTTGTTTCCCATACCCTGTTTTTTTAAGTCCTTCATTTTGGAATTTAGAAGCCTCCGTGGTCGAGTGGTTACGCTACTCGCCTTGTAAACCAGGGGTCGCAGGTTCGATCCCGGGCTTCTCCAGACTTTCGGATGAGTCTTTAAACCGAGGTCCCGTCTCCGTATGACCTTAGCTGTTGGTGGGACGTAAAACTGAAACACTCACTCACTCACTCACTCACTCATTTTGGAATTGAGGACATCTCGACAGTGCTTAAATTTGTCTGATTCCATGATGTTTTCACGGTAGTTTTTCTCCTTTAGATATCTTGAAAAGCTTCCTAAATGACATCGTAATGTATCTGGCTCATACTCAGTGCCATCGTTCCTCCGTACGGCAAGAAAATAACGGGCTAGATACCTGTTGAGTTCCTCCGGTGGGATTTCACTCAGCTGCCGAGTTTCGTTTTGGGACTCCAGCCAAGAATTCAGTATTTTTAAATTACCCATTGTCTTCCTTACAGTGTTTTTATTTTTATTCGATTCAACGAATTTGCTAGTGTCTTCATCAGTGACAGTCTTGAATCTTGAATCACTAGTTCTATTTTCATGATCTGCAGTTCGTCTGCTGTAATCTTGACCCACGAAAACTGGAGGCTGGAGGATACTTGGGCTACTTTGGAAACTGTGGTCCCCACTTTCACCAATTTCTCTGTAAAAAATATGCTGCTGTTCAGCTCTCCAATCTAGTTCATCGATTTGTGCTGAAAGGGAGCCCAAAAGACGCTCAACTGGGTCTGAATTCATAGTTGTTGTTGTTCTTGTTTTGAAGAGGGACAACTATGGCGTAAGAACACGTGAAATAGTTCTTTGAGTTGCTTCCCTTGCACTAAATAGTACACACTTTTTGTGAGCATAAAATTACCATAAATAACAAAAAAAAAATAAATAAATAAATGAAAACCCCATTTTTTTGCTTCTCCAGCAATTTATTATTGTGATTTGAACATTTTATTCCATTTTTCATGAGTTAATATTTGCAGGGCTGACAGGTTGTCTCCAGGGCGGGACAGAATTCTGTCCCAGCCCTCGAAAGTCTGTCCCGGCCCTCGAATCTGCTAGTTAGACTGTGTAGGCGAGATGTTTACCACTAACATAGTGGGATAGGGGGTGCAAAATCTGTTGTCTCAAGGGCAATACAAGAATAAGTATATGATAAAATTTTAATCCGCCTATTACCTGTGTCCGATTTAAACCGCGCGACAAAATGTATAGAAATTAATAGGGCATGTGAATCTAAGGCATGATTGAAAAAATACTAGGCTAGATAGCGAAAATGTGATTGAAAATTATGAAAATTCAATCTTTTATCTTAATTTTGAATATAATTTTATATTTTTTAAATAAAATTTAATCTGGTCAATTTTGAAATGAAAATAGGACCCTTCGTCTCGTGAACCTCTCGTTTACTTCAATAGAAAATTAGGGAAAACTCACGAGGGTGTCTGTTTTTATACTGTAATAATTAAATTATAAAATACGTTGTTAAAAATGTGACTTTAGATTCTAGAAGAAAAATGATTTTTCTTTCCAACAGTATCAAGTAATTGAAGATCAAGTAAAAACAAATTTGGTCATTTTCAGGTTGTTTTCTTGCCATTTTCTGTACTTTTAGTCGTCTCTCCTCATTGTATCTATTTATAGCTATCGGTTCTCATATTACGCGATTATCGGATTAAATCGGAAATTTCCGGGTTTTAGCTGGTTTGAGACGAATGTCAAAGTGAGTCGCTGAAAACATTTTTATTAATGACATTTAATGCTGAAATAGATTTATTTTTATTTCGTCTTATTTATATATTTACTGTTTTTGATTTGTTTTTTGTTTTTTCTTGTTTAATATATTTTTTCTGCATGTGACTGATGCGCAATTAACAAACACTTCATATTGTTTACAAAAGAAGAAGAAGAAGAAAAAAAAAAACTTTAATTATTGATTTTTTTTTGACTAGCGAAAATATATTGATTTCGGTGATTTTTTTTTTTTTATTATTATTATTTTTCGGGTACTTCACACACATGCTAAATTGGCAATTGTTGCTAATTGCTGCCAATCATACCGGTTGTGGGAATACTACTTAAAACCCTTAGGTACTTTTACTGATCAGAGTCTACGTTGTGCGAAAGACCCAATGCTTCTTCATGCAGCAAGAGAAGTCTAGGATGCGCACGCTGATGTGATTCTTTGCTGGGCACACGTAAATTGTAGGGAGTGCTGTGCCCTGGTTCAAATATTATTTTCTGGGATAAATTGAATGTAATTACACACAGAAAAATAATCATCACGAAAACACGCCTATATAATTTGGACCCCTTGAACCCACTTTTATATAATAAAACTGGGTTTTACAGAGGTAAACCTTGTTTCTTATTTCTACTCTGTATATAGATTGTGGGTACTCGTTACATAGTCTATATTTTGTGCAACAGAAAATTTCACAATTTTTCATATTAAAATTTTCTCTTTTTCAGCAATAAAAATTACTGTGTAGTTGTACAGGCATGTTTTATAATGTATTTTATTTTAATATATTTTAATGCTAACCAGTTATCAACAAAGTTTCGATTAAAATGCATCAATTAATACATGCATAGAATTTAAGAGTTGACACGCGCTGTGTGTATATTCAAACTAATCGCTTTATGACCCGGAAGCCTTAATTGTTGACATGATATCGACAAACTTATGTTAGGTAATCTTTAGACAAACGTTCTCTGTAGTTAATGGACTCGGTCCAGTTAACGCTTTCCCTTTCACCCCTTAGCTTCTGTTAATTAGAATTTAGCCCACCCCGGCCCCCATCCCCCTCCCCCACCCCCAACGCCCCCCCCCCCCCCCCCAAAAAAAAAAGAAAGAAAAAGGGTTGAGCGAATTCAAGTCTTTCTATTATAACAAAATATATCCATATAACGCACAATGAACACTCTGATCAGATTGTGCAGATGCCAGGTTGTTCTGGGGTTTGTCATATAATTTTATTCGCTAGTTATCAAGTATCCTATTTTCTTCTCCAAGATATATCTCTTACAGGGGTCCTAACGAGTACCAACAATCGATGTTTTGGAGCAAGAATTAACACACTCGCGCGGCAATGTGCATTTTTTCACATATCTCCAAAGTAGCTATTTTTCTAATGAAAATCCGTGATAATTTTCTTATTTATACTGCAAACATAGGTTATGGGTGTTCGTTAGAACAGCCTCAATGAGCGCAAAATAGTGTATACCACGTAAACCCAAGTTTTCTCCATACAAAGTGGGGTTTATGGGGTGTTCATTTCACGGACGTGTTAACCTAATGTATGTATTTACTTTTTTTTTAGGTAAATACCAAAAATATTATTTCATCGAGTATTGAAAACATAAAATTTTTCACTCGTGCAAAAAAAAAAAAAGAAACTTTTTTAACGAGTGCGTTGAAAACGTCATAGTTTTCAAGAGTGTTTCAGCTATGCAAATATTTCACTGCTAATCGTGATTAACCCATTTCAGACTGGAAACCCCTAAACGGGTACCGTGGCGAACAGTGCAGGCCCAGATCAGTCGGCCCAGATCAGACTGATCTGGGCCTACACTGTTTTAAAAATATCAACCATTTTCCAAATAGGTTTTGAAGAAAATACAACCTGCCACCCCTAAATTTTGAGATGGACTCCTGCTATAGGAGGAATATTCCACTTGGTACAAAAAGGGTTAAGTGATGTTAGGCCAGTATGGGTTCAACGGATTAAAAGCCGATTAGTTGTCTAATGAAATGATTAAAAATAAAACCGTTTGCTTACTGTGTTCCCCTTTATTGCTTCACGAGGCCAACAGAGCTTTTGTTTGTATTGGAATTTAGCGGTCCAGTCAACACTATTTTAGGTCATTTTTAGCTCGTCTGTTTTTGGAAAAAAAACTTTCGAGCTATTGTCATCACTCCGGCGTCTGCGTAGTCGTCCTGCGTCTTCCTTCGTCGTCCTGCGTCGTTCCAAAAAACTTAACCTTGGCTATAACTTAAAAAGTATTAGACCTAGCCTCATGAAACTTCATACACACACTCATCATCACAAGAGCTACATTTTGACCAAGGACCATAACAACATTGTTGATTTTGGCTGAATTATCTCCCCTTTTCCAATTTTTTTCTGAAACACATTTTTTGCTCTCATTTTAATACTATTCACAACAGAGCCTTCAAACTTCACATGAATGTTCCTTGGGACAAGACCTTTTCAGTGATACCACACTTTTTGATCTGTGACCTTGACATTTGAACTTTGACCTATTTTTCGAAAATTTAACCGAAAACCTTAACCTTGACCATATTTCCAAAAGTATTTGGCCTACCTTCATGAAACTTCATACACATACTCACCATCACAAGAGCTACATTCCCTACAAGTTTTATAACTCCATCTTGCAATTTGATTGAATTATCTCCCCTTTTCTCTCCTTTTTTTTTAAATTGTTTTTGTCTCTTATTTCAATACTATTCACAACAGAGCCTTCCAACTTCACATGAATGTTCCTTGGGACAAGACCTTTTCAGTCATACCACGCTTTTTGACCTGTGACCTTGACCTTTGAACTTTGACCTATTTTTCGAAAAATTAACCAAAAAACTTAACTTTGACCATATTTCCAAAAGTATCTGGCCTACCTTCATGAAACTTCATACACATACTCGCCATCACAAGAGCTACATTCCCTACAAGTTTTATAACTCCATCTTGCAATTTGATTGAATTATCTCCCCTTTTCTCTTCGTTTTTTTTTAAATTGTTTTTGTCTCTTATTTCAATACTATTCACAACAGAGCCTTCCAACTTCACATGAATGTTCCTTGGGACAAGACCTTTTCAGTCATACCAAGCTTTGTGACCTTGACCTTTGAACTTTGACCTATTTTTCGAAAAATTAACCAAAAAACTTAACCTTGACCATATTTCCAAAAGTATTTGGCCTACCTTCATGAAACTTCATACAAATACTCACCATCACAAGAGCTACATTCCCTACAAGTTTTATAACTCCATCTTGCAATTTGATTTGACTTAGAACTTTTGTTTTCTAAAAGAAACTGCAGACGAGCGTTGGCACCCGCTTGCGGTGCTCTTGTTGAGCCGGTCAGTTTACCTATCCACTCTTTCCTGGACAGGCTTTTACGTAAGCGGTTAACCAGTACAGTGCACATTCTTTCGCTCTCTGACGTGCGGCTTTAAATAGCCGTTCCCCATCACGTAAAGCAAGTCCTTGAAGAACCCCTCAAAAACACGCTCTGTATTAACAGGGGCATACATTATTTTGCCCTTTCTGGTCCAAGACATAGATTGTGGGTACTCGTTAGAGCAGTCTTAATGATGGGTTTCAAACAGACCAGTGAAAGGCACGTGCAAATCAGCAGTGCAAAGCTACTGTACTTAGTAGCGTTTGTCAGTCCGTCTCAAAACTATCAAAACTTTAACATTGAGTCAACTACGTTAATTCTACTTAACACACATTGATCACCAAGGCCAAGTTGTTCAAAGCAGCGTAAGTTAAATCTTCGTCCTTATATACAGCAGGACTCCATTTCAAAACTTAGGGGTGTCAGGTTGTATTTTCATCAAAATCTATTTGGAAAATGACTGAACTTTAAGCAAACAGTGCAGGCCCTGATCAGACGCTGCGTTCTGTGGCATCTGATCTGGGCCTGCACTGTTTGCCAAGGTACCCCTTTAGGGGTGTCTGGTATACTGAATGGGTTAATGAACTCGTTAATGGTCAAAACGTTAACTATACAATAGGTACCTAATACTCTTGTATTTCTCCTGGAAAATGTGAGGAGCTTTTTGCAAAATTGATGCAAACCCTATTCGATTTTTTTTTTTTTGCTGTACAAAATGATAAAAAATTTAACGACTCGTTAACTAACGACTTCGCAAAAAAAAAATAAAATAAAATAAATAAATAAAAAAAAGAATAAATAAAAGTGGCATTAGGTTATTTTATAAATGTGGCATAAAACAAACACTTTCCCTTAAAATACTATAATATTTGAAAAGCAATTTAATCCGTATTATATATGGACAAATAAATCATCATATGTAGTTAAAACAAATATGCCACCCTTAAGCAATTGTCTGAGACAAGGATTAACGGTCACAACCGATATTCATCGAAAACTGCCGACTATAGCCGAATTGCTTTAAAACAGGTGTCAAGTAGCGTAACTCTGGAAGCTACCTGGAAAAACTGCTAGTACAGGTTTGTTCCCTTGATTTCCCTTGATTTGATATGGCCGAACTTTTCCCGTATGACTTTTCTGTTTTACGGCGACGCGTCAACAAGTGAATAAGTGCATTTGAATGGGGATAACTGTATTGAAAATTGTCATTTGGGGAGATAAATCGTCGATTTTACGGTCGTAAATTCCGTTTACCGTAAAACGTAATTTGCGACCGTAAAACCGACTATTTACCTCCCCAAATGACAATTTTCAATAAAGTTATCCCCATTCTAATGCAATTATTTGGTTGTTTTGTTAAAAAATTGTTCTATTTTGCACAATGAGCTGCATGGAACAAAATGCCAGCCATGAAAGGCGACGTTATGTGATGGCGTCGGGTTTCCGACAGTATATCGCAGAATATACAGTTGCAAATTCTTGACGCCATCCAATCAGACGTTGCGTTACATACGCAGGTGCATTAGAATGTGGGTTGACGATAGGCTGACGCGTCGCCGTAAAACGAAATTTACGACCGAAAAACCGACGATTAACCTCCCCAAATGACAATTTTAAATACAGTTATCCCCATTCAAATGCAAGTCGGAAAGATTGAATTACACAGGCCGCTCAGATAAGACTTTGGAGGAACGCCTGAAGAATTTCATGTACTTTTGCTGGTCTTATTAGCGTTATTTCACTTAGAATTGCGATTTTTCGAGATGCATGGTGCCTCACGCCGACCGTACAGCTGAATACTCGTAAGCCGCTACCCAGGAAATGTGGTGCGAGTTCCGACTGCTCCTAAAACTCGGTGGTAGGGCCTGTCCCGCGTAAACGTTCCACAAGTCGGAAGCAACGTCTTCAAAATTACCTAAAAAGTGTTGACGGGGACGTAAAATCTCAACACTAACAAAGAATGTGTGGTCGTGCAGGTTGTTCTGAGTCTTTGCTGGAAATGCATAAGCGAAGGCAAATGCAGTTCAGAAAAACTAAGCATCAACCGTTTCTCTCCATTTGCCGACTCCACACTGAGTACTATGTCTTTGTCGGATTCTGTGGCAAGCGCCATCTGTTTAGATAAACTTAATAGGCCAATTTAGAGTTAGGAAATCTCAAAAGAATAGTTTCAAAATAATTGGCTGAATAATTGCTACAGCGTGTTATTCGTGAAGTCATGTGCCGTTGCTTTAACATCATAGGCATTCTGCTTTACGTCCCACCAACAGCTAAGGTCATACGGAGACGGAAAACCCGATTTAAAGACTCATCTGAAAATCTGGAGAAGCCCAGGATCGAACTCACGATTCCTGGCGAGTAGCATTACCGCTACACCACCGAGAGACATTGTAGGACGTCTTGTTGTAACCCAATACGATAACCCACCCGTGTGACATAGTGCATTTTTCACATCTCCAAAATGGCTACTTTTCTGATGAAAATCTGTCATATTTGTCTTATAAATGCTCATAACATAGGTTGTGTGTGCTCGTTAAAACCGCCTCATTGAGGCGGTTCTAACGAGTACCCACAACCTATGTATTGGAGCAGAAATAAGAAAAATAATGAAGACCCCCATAAACCCCAGTTTTCTCTATATAAAGTAGAAGTAAAACAAAGATCAGGAATTGATACAATTAACTTACTCCACCCATAAAAGACACCAAAGGGAAAGAAATACAAACATTAAGCGACCAGACCATAATGGAAACCTAAACAAAGGAAGGCCATAAGGACGGTTACTTTCCCACAAAATGGCCATATGGCCATCCAAAACCAAAAGACACAAGTGATACACACAGTAAGTAACAAACAACAACATAAATAAATCGCCACAGAAGAGCCGCCTTGGAACGGTCAGTGGAAGATTTCCACTGGGGGGGGGGGGGGGCTTAAATCGATTTTATGTGGCCACAATCCTCGCCCTTACTTCCGTCGCGATTTAGACAAATAATTTGTTCAGTCCGCATGAAGGCCTCCTAACTCATCAGTGCAACATCTCCGTGAACACAAAAATCAAAGAACCACAGAGGTAAGACAACGGTGAGGACTCGACAGCAAGAAACCACTGAAATGCTGGAGCAAAAGAAAACCAACAGTTAGACTCCGATGACCCCGGCCAGAGACAGAGCATCAGGCACCAACCGACATTATCTCTCTAATTTTCAATAAGCCTTTACGTTGGAGCCGTCATAGAATCTGAGGCCTGACCCACCGGCGTGCAATTAAAGAGGGAAGCAAAGTTGCCAACCGTGATTGGGTTAACTACCATGCATGCAGTCTGTCGTATAATATCCATGTTGTACCCAATCTTTTTATATCGAAGAATGATTTTACGAAATTGGGTGCTGAAGTCATTGCGGTTATATATTTTTCTGAATTTATATACTAAGTCACCATAAAATTCGGGATCCGATAGACCTTGTTGCAGAAGAGATTTAAGTCCAATATTGAATTTTGAAATTAAATCAGATTGGCGTCTATAAAATTTTGCGTAGTTTATGGTACCGATAACCCTGATTAAGGAGTTTAGCCGTTAATAATTTATTACGAGTGTTGAAGTCAGTTACATGACTACACACTCTAGCAAATCGAATTAATTGCGAAATATAAACGCCATAGGATGGCGCACGAGGAACATCACCATCCAAAAAAGGAAAATTTACAATCTCAAAATCAAAGTCATCGCGTTTATCATAAATTTTGCACGAAACAAATCCATCTACAATAGATAGATGTAAATCCAAAAACGGGGCCTCGGTATCAGAAGAATTTGCTTTATTTAACTGAAGTTCTAGGGGGTAAATCTGACTCATCAAAATAGGTATTATCAATATTCAATAAATCATCTAAATATCTAGAAGTAGAGCTAAAAGCTTCAATAATTTCAGCTTGGTTATCAATGGAAAGCGACAAAATGAAGTCTCTTTCATAACAATACAAGAACAGATCAGCCACAAGAGGTGCGCAATTAGTACCCATCGGAATACCCACAATTTGTCTAAATAACTTAGTACCGAATCTAATATAAATATTGTCAAGTAGAAAGGTGAGGGCATCACACACTTTCCGACATGACCGAAGTGTATAATTCTTATGCTCTTTAGAAGTGAAAAATGCATTTCTGACATTACATGCAAGATAGAGAGAATCTTCTCTGTGAAAAGCCCATTCAATTAAATCATTAAGCTTTTCTTTTATAAGATTATGAGGAAGTGTAGTGTAAAGAGTGGAAAAATCGTAGGTAGACAGACTAGAAACACGAAAATGTCTAGATTTCAATTTATTTAAAACCTCATTCGAATTGTTCTAGACCAAAACAGATTTCTTCCTGATCTTTCAAAGACTTTATCACAATATTTAATTACATGCGTGGGGTTTACGGGGGACTTCATTTCACGGACTTGTTCACGTGATGAATACAGTATATAGATACTTCAATAGCCCAAAAACACTGATGGCCCACCATGGCTAATTCGAACTTGTTCTTATGTCCCTTGGACATTCTTTCCGTAGCTCAAAATCACACTTTTTTTTGGAAAATGTCGGGAAATATTTTTGCTTTATCTTTTAGTCCGTATGTTGTGTGTACTAAGTACAATCGCATAATTGAGATTCGCAAACACTCGCGCACGCACGCACAGACAGAGAGAGAGAGAGGAAAGAGAGAGAGAGAGAGAGAGAGAGAGAGAGAGAGAGAGAGAGAGTATATAAGAGCGTGTATATATGTTTGGGTTTACGTCCAATCAACATCTAGGGTCATGTGGAGACTGGTCCGAAAGTTTTAAGAAGCCCGAAATCGAAAGAGAGAGAGAGAGAGAGTGCTGAATTTTAACTTAATATTGCATGTTATAGTCATGCTTTAATCCTCAGATTGTACCCGGCTCCAACAAATGTGGACGACTGAAACATATTCCCGCGGGCAACCTCCAGACCGGCGCCGACCCGGATAGGTTAAAGGAGATCATGAAAGTTCTGCCGACGGCCAACGCCGACCTTGAACCAGGTACCTGTAATTACTCAAATTTTACAAACGTGTGGCAAATTAACAAATGCATCAAATGAACACTTAAGACGTCAGTCACAACACTTGTCGTCTGCTTTATTGTCGCTGCTTACTGCAATTGTCATTGTCACAAGGCTAATACTTTCTTTAAATGTCAATATTAAAAGCAACTTTAGACAAGTTGTTGGTATTCCGATAGGTACAAATTGCGCAACCCTTGTGGCTGATCTGTTCTTGTTTTGTTATGAAAGAGACTCCATGATGTCCCTTTCCGTTGAAAACCAATCTGAAATCATTGAAGCCATTAGCTCAACTTCTAGATATTTGGATGATTGATTAAATATTGACAATACCTATTTCGATGGTTTTATCAGTCAAATTAACCCCCCCAGAACATCAGTTAAATAAAGCAAATTTTTCTGATACCGAGGCCCCGTTTTTGGATTTACATCTATCTATTTTAGATGGATTTGTTTCTTGCAAAAGGGGGGGTGCCTATTTGGGGCTTTTTTGGACCCCTACCAAATCTTTTTATTTTTGGCAGATGAATAGCCCATCATAAGTGCTTTATTATGGTATACCTCTTTTCGCGCACAATTATCCGTTTTTTCGAGCTACAGGCCTTTAAAAGTGGGTGGGGTAACCTAGCATGTCACTATAGTCTATTTTTAAAGTTAATTTTGGTTATTATTTGTGTTTTATTTTACCAATTTGTCTCCTTATGCAGACAGAGGGATGTCTGAAATGATATTTAGGCACTTTTTTCAAAACAGTATTGCAAGTTTTGAAGATTAAATGTATTTACCAAACGTTAAGATACATTTGCTTATTTTTACCCTTAATCATTAAATATTTTAAAATGTTTGGTAATATAGGGGACAAACAATGGTGATTCTTGGTCAATACTAGTATTTTATCAGCACAATTAAAAGCAGTGTAGAACCGGTGGATTAAGGCTACATTTTATGGTTCAGTGAACTCAGAATTGACAATAGGTGGGGTAATTCAGACGATGAGTACAGTTACTTTCCCGCCAACTTACAAGTACCTCATAGTGATGATGTGTATTTAATGCCAGCAAGATTATTCATTCGCTGATCTGGGTACCATATTCTATACCGCCTTTAGGTATTGTTTTGTAACCTCAGATTTACCTTTACACCTGACAGTCTATCTTTATAACCCTACCTTGGGTATTGTTTTGTAACATTAGATTTACTTTTACACCTGACAATCTATCTTTATAACCCTACCTTGGGTATTGTTTTGTAACATCAGATGTACTTTTACACCTGACAATCTATCTTTATAAGCCTATCTAAGGTACTGTTTTGTAACATCAGATGCACCGCTACACCTGACAATCCAATATATAACCCTACCTTTGGAATTGCTTTGTAACATCAGATGTACCTTTACACCTGACAATCTATCTTTATACCCTACCTTGGGTATTGTTTTTGTAACATCAGATGTACCTTAACACCTGACAATCTATCTTTATAACCCTACCTTGGGTATTGCTTTCCAACATCAGATGTACCTTAACACCTGACAATCTATCTTTATAAGCCTATCTAAGGTACTGTTTTGTCACCTCAAATGTACCTTTACCCACGATAATGTATCTTTGTTACCCTACCTTGGGTATTGCTTTGTAACCTCAGATTTACTTTTACACCTGACAATCTATCTTTATAACCCTATCTTGGGTACTGTTTTGTAACCTCAGTTTTGAAGACTAGGATGCATTTTTCAATTGTTTACTAAAATAAAGCTCTTCATTATCCTTCTGTTAGGCAGCACTGGCAGCCTGAAGTGTATCTCATACCCTTTACCCTTTACCTTCTAGACTACTATTCTTAACCATATTACATATATCAAACTCAGACATTTTCTGATTCACTGTCATCTGATTCTGAGCTTCATGTGTCCAGCGTCTGTTAGGTAAGAAAAGTAATGGGACTTGAGCTGTGGGGTCTTGCTTTCATTCTGCTGGTGACGATAAAATCCCAGAAACCACATCACCGATGCTATGTGAGCACAGCATCCCACTATCCTTGACCCACTTTTGCATTTACAAAACCATCCCTTTATGGGGTCAAGTCCTGGGCCATACTCAATCCACAAGTTATACGAACCTCGGTGATGTGGTTTCTGGGATTCTATCGTCACCACCAGAATGAAAGCAAGACCCCACAGCTCAAGTCCCATTACTTTTCTTACCTAACAGACGCTGCTAATAAGGACTGGGACACATCAAGCTCAGAATCAGATGACAGTGAATCAGAAAATGTCTGAGTTTGATATATGTAATATGGTTAAGAATAGTAGTCTAGAAGGTAAAGGGTAAATGGTATGGAGATACACTTCAGGCTGCCAGTGCTGCCTAACAGAGGGATATTGAAGAGCTTTATTTTAGTAAACAATTGAAAAATGCATCCTAGTCTTCAAAACTGAGGTTACAAAACAGTACCCAAGATAGGGTTATAAAGATAGATTGTCAGGTGTAAAAGTAAATCTGAGGTTACAAAGCAATACCCAGGGTAGGGTAACAAAGATACATTATCGTGGGTAAAGGTACATTTGAGGTTACAAAACAGTACCTTAGATAGGCTTATAAAGATAGATTGTCAGGTGTTAAGGTACATCTGATGTTGGAAAGCAATACCCAAGGTAGGGTTATAAAGATAGATTGTCAGGTGTAAAGGTACATCTGATGTTACAAAACAGTACCTTAGATAGGCTAATAGAGATAGATTTTCAGGTGTAAAGGTACATTTGATGTTAGAAAGCAATACCCAAGGTAGGGTTATATAGATAGATTGTCAAGTGTAAAGGTACATCTGATGTTACAAAACAATACCCAAGGTAGGGTATAAAGATAGATTGTCAGGTGTAAAGGTACATCTGATGTTACAAAGCAATACCCAAGGTAGGGTTATATATTGGATTGTCAGGTGTAACGGTGTATCTGATGTTACAAAACGGTACCTTAGATAGGCTTATGTTTTACTTCTACTTCTTATAAAGAGAGATTGTCAGGTGTAAAAGTACATCTGATGTTACAAAACAATACCCAAGGTAGGGTTATAAAGATAGATTGTCAGGTGTAGGGTACATCTGATGTTACAAAACAATACCAAAGGTAGGGTTATAAAGATAGATTGTCAGGTGTAAAGGTAAATCTGAGGTTACAAAACAATACCTAAAGGCGGTATAGAATATGGTTCCCAGATCAGCGAATGAATAATCTTGCTGGCATTAAATACACATCATCACTATGAGGTATTTGTAAGTTGGTGGGAAAGTAACTGTACTCATCCTCTGAATTACCCCACCTATTGTCAATTCTGAGTTCACTGAACCATAAAATGTAGCCTCAATCCACCGTTCTACACTGCTTTTAATTGTGCTGATAAAAATACTAGTATTGACCAAGAATCACCATTGTTTGTCGCCTATATTACCAAACATTTTAAAATATTTAATGATTAAGGGTAAAAATAAGCAAATGTATCTTAACGTTTGGTAAATACATTTAATCTTCAAAACTTGCAATTTTGTTTTGAAAAATGTGCCTAAATATCATTTCAGACATCCCTCTGTCTGCATAAAGAGACAAATTGGTAAAATAACACACAGATAATAACCAAAATTAACTTTAAAAATAGACTATAGTGACATGCTAGGTTACCCCACCCACTTTTAAAGGCCTGTAGCTCGAAAAAACGGATAATTGTGCGCGAAAAGAGGTATACCATAATAAAGCACTTATGATGGGCTATTCATCTGCCAAAAATAAAAAGATTTGGTAGGGGTCCAAAAAAGCCCCAAATAGGCACCCCCCCTTTATGATAAACGCGACGATTTTGATTTTGAGATTGTAAATTTTCCTTTCTTGAATGGTGTATTCCTTGTGCGGCATCCTATGGCGTTTATATTTCGCAATTAATTCGATTTGCCAGAGTGTCTAGTCAAGTAACTGACTTCAACACTCGTAATAAATTTCTAACTGCTAACCTTCTAAATCAGGGTTATCGGTACCATAAACTACGCAAAGCCTTTTCAAAATTTTATAGACGTCTTGCGATTTAATTTCAAAATTCAATGTTGGACTTAAATCTCTTCTGCAACAAGGTCTATCGGATCCCGAATTTTATGGTGACTTAGTATATAAATTCAGAAAAATATATAAATGCAATGACTTCAGCACCCAATTTCGTAAAATCGTTCTTCGATATAAAAAGATTGGGTACAACATAAATGTTATACGGTAAACTGCATGCATAGTAGTTAAGCCAATCACGGTTGACAACTTTGCTTCCCTCTTTAATTGCACGCCGGTGGGTCAGGCCTCAGATTCTTTGACGGTTCCAGCTTAAAGTTTTACTGAGAATACGAGAGTATCTTATTTTGGGTTATGTTGGTTGGTGCCTGATGCTCTGTCTCTGGTCGGGCCTATCGGAGTCTAACTGATGGTCTTCTTTTGCTCCAGCGTTTCAGTGGTTTCTTGCTATCGAGTCCTCAACGTTGTTTCATCTCTGTGGTTGTTTGTTTTTTGTGTTCACGGAGATGTTGCCCTGATGAGTTAGAATGCCTTCATGCGGACTAAACAAATTATTTGTCTAAATCGCGACGGAAGTAAGGGCGAGGATTGTGGCCACGTAAAACCCATTTAAGCCCCCGCGTGGAATTCGTTTCACTGACCGTTCCAAAGCGTTTCTTCTGTCGCGGTTTAGTTTTGTTATGGTTTGTCTTTGAGTATGTGTATCGCTTATATTATTTTGTTTTGGATTGCCAATTTTTGTGGGAAAGTAACTGTCCTTTTAGCTTTCCGCTGTTGATATTTCCAGTAGGGTCTAGTTGTTTCATGTTTCTGTTTCTTTCTCTTTGGTGTCTCTGATGGGAGCTGTGGGTTAATTGTATCGATTCCTGATCATTGCATTGTTGGTTAATTGCATCGATTCCTGATCATTGCCTTTACTTCTATTTTACCATCTTCAGACTGCTCTCTAGGCTGCTGCTTACTTTAAATGTCATTGTTGCAGGCAGAGTTGAGCAAAATCAGACTGCTTGTCTAGTCTGCTGTTTTCTTTAAATATCAATATTACAAACAGAGTTGACAAAGATCAGACAGCCTGTCTTGTCTGTTGCTTACTTTAAATGACATTATTACAAGCAGAGTTGATCAAGATCAGACTGCTTCTCTAGGCTGCTGATTACTTTAAATACGGCCCCGCCCATAGCGGCTTGAAGAAATATATGGGCTGCATGATGCTTCCACGCAGAGCTGAATCCGGCCCGCACACTAGTACTGGTAAACCGCTTAGAGGATCTAAGCCTGTCGAGGAACTGCGGTGCGAGGCGGCCTGTCAATGCTAATAAACCTTATTGGTTTCATTGGGCGACAGAGCTTGAGATGTCATTTCATCTCAATGTCGGGTAAAAGTCCCCCACAATTGGAATCAACGTCTCCAAAATGACCTATACAGTGTTGACGGGGACGTTAAACCTCAAATCAAACAAACAAACAAAACTTACTTTAAATGGCATTATTGCAAGCAGAGTTGACCAAGATCAGACTACTTCTCTAGGCTGCTGCTTACTTTAAATGCCATTGTTACAAGCAGAGTGGACCCAGATCAGACTGCTCCTCTGTTTACACATTTTTAAATAAATGTTACAAGAAAACATACAGAAGACGTACCAAACAAACGACGTTTTCAGATGCAGTATTATGTAAACGCCGAAACAAAAGCAATTTATATAAAAGAATGAGCTTGACAAAAGCCTTATGCGATATACTCGATAGTTTCTGATTTAACCTTTACCACTTCTGGGCTAATTCTGCAAACGACAGGTTGGTGGCAGTTTTCTTATTTTTTCCAAAAAACAGGATTTCACAGGAGAGAATTTGCATGAAATGTCAAATTCTGTTATCCAGGAAAAATAAGAAAAAATATTCAATATGTCATCTGTTGAATAATAATAATAATAATAATAATAATAATAATAGTAATAATAATAATAAACAGCATGCAAAGTATTCTCAAAACAAAGGTTGTGTGTGCTCGTTAGAACCGCCTCATTGAGGCGGTTCTAACGAGTACCAACAACCTATGTCTATGAACAGAAATAAGGAACATAATGTATAGTAGTCGCAGATAAGATTGACTAGGCGGAGCTGTCGTTTGTACTTGCCTTTGGAACGCTCTATTATAGTCGTTCAAAACGCAGAGAGACGTGACTGCACTTTTAATTTTGGTCTAGTCCGCGTTTTAGGCAAATCGCCTTCAGTTCGGATTTTATATTGGGCGATATAATTTTACTGAGGATCGTACTGCATCATATTTACCACCTGGCCACGACTTCTGCATAATTGCATTATCAAAAAAACTTATTTATAATTTTAAAATCCTGCGAAAAAAGAAATCCGAAAGCTGTTTCCCCTAAAACATGGAATAGTCTTGTCACGCTTGAACATTGAACTCTCAAAGGTCGTTGATAAACTGTAACGAAAAGGTAAACAAAGTCACCCGATTGTGTGAATTCAACTGTAACACAAACAAAGCTGTGGCGTATATGGCCATTTGGTCCGCTTGCAGAAAGCATGCGAAAGTCACTCTACCGAATCTCCTGGTGGACTCAGCGAATTTGACATATACTGACAACACCCGAATAGCTGCGCATACTGACAACACCCGAATAGCTCCGCCTAGTTAATTTTATCTGCGACTACTTTATACACCCCACTAAACGCCAGTTTTCTCCATATTAAGTGGGGTGTAAGGGGGGGGGGGGGGGGGGGGCGTTCATTTCACGGACTTGTTAGTGTGATGTGTTGAGGCAGATGCGTACATATATCCTAAAGTATTGTGTTTTCATGATGGACCCCATTTTGATGCCATATGCATAATAAGCTCTTTTTATAATAAAATGGGGAAAATTTGTTTGATTTGTTTGATTTGAGGTTTAACGTCCCCGTCAACACTGTAAAGGTCATTTTGGAGACGTTGCTTCCAGTTTTGTGGGACTTTTACCCGACATTGAGATGAAATGACATCTCAAGCCCTGTCGCCCGATGAAACCAGTAGAGTTTATAAGCATAGACGCACCGCAGTTCCTGGACAGGCTTAGATCCTCTAAGCGGTTTACCAGTACTAGTGTGCGGGTCGGATTCAGCTCTGCGTGGAAGCATCATGCAGCCCATATATTTCTTCAAGCCCCTATGGGCGGGGGCCGAATAAAATAGGGAAAAAACAACAACAACGACGAAGGAAAAAAAAAAAGGAAAAGTATCACGATTACAAGTCCATGAAACGAAGACCCCCCTAAACCCCACTTTATATAGAGAAAAGTGGTGGTTTATGGGGTATACATTATCTTACCTATTTTTGCTCAAAAACCGAGATAGTGGGTACTCGTTAGAACCGCCTCATTGAGGCGGTTCTACCGAGCACCCACAATCTATGTTGAAAGCAAAAATAATAAAGATGTTATAATTTTTACCTAATATTTACTATTTTCTGACACCATGTTGGACGCTATTATTTCTTATGGACATGTTTTCCTAATGGAAAGTGAGTGTGCGTGTGAGTGGGTTTGTGCTTTACACCCCACCAACAGCTAAGGTCATATGGAGACAGGGCCGCGGTTTAAAGACTCGTTCGAAAGTCTGGAGAAGTCCGAGATCGAACCCACGACCCGAGGTTTTATATAGAAAGTGATAATATAGAAAACTGACGATTCTTCGGTCTGCACTGTTGTCGCTGGATATTGATCATGGTCATTTGTTTGTTTGATTGTAGGTTTAACATCCCCTTCAACACTGTAAAGGTCATTTTGGAGACGTTGGTTCCAATTTTGTGGGACTTCTACCCGATATTGAGATGAAATGGCATCACAAGCCCTGCTACCCAATGAAACTAATAGGGTTTATAAGCATGCACGGTCCGACTCGCACCGCTTTGCCTGGGCAGGCTCAGCTCCTCTAAGCTGTGTACCAGTACTCGTGTGCGGGTAGGTTTCAGCTCTGTGTGGAAGCATCATGTAGCTCATCTATTTCTTCAAGGCCCGATGGGCGGGGGCCGAGATCATGGTCATACCTCTCCCGTCTGCTAATACATGAAGCTATGGGCAGTTTTCAATTTTTCGCCGAAAGATTGTGCACCATACCGAATCACCGCCTATGTAGAAAAATGTTTTGTAAATTGACAAGTCCGATATGATCTTAATAGTGTCACTGGCCGTAAAACTTCGAACAAAACAAACAAACAAACAAGCAAACAAATGAAACTAGACCTTTTAACTCACCAGAGCCGAAGGCTCTTGGGAGCTTTACCCTTATCTTGCTGTTCACGAGGCTCTTGGGAGCTTTACCCTTATCTTGCTGTTCACGACAACCCCTATCTTTGCAAATAGTGTAGATCCAGATCAGATGGCTCTGATCAGGATCTATACTGTTTGGCATTCAGTACATGAATTTGTAGCAATAAAGTACATTAAGTAATTTGATTGGTTGATATACAGAAATGGGTGTGGCTTAAATGAATATTCAGCAAGGGTTAAAGAATAGGCAGTTGTCCGTCGTCGTTGTCGTCGTCTGACGTCTCCTCTGAAACAACTGTGCCAATTGAGCCCAAATTTAACCTGTAGCATCCATTGGCGGGAGGATTGAAGTTTGTTTTTAAATGAAAATCGGCTCATTAGTTTGGTTGCTATGGCAACTTAGAGTTTCCATAGACTTCTAATTGGGGAAATAGAAAATTGCAATAACTGCCAAGCCTCTGCAGATATTTTGACAAAACTTTCATAAAAATGTTTTTAAGCAATCTTCTATCTGTCCTATGATTTTAGGCCTAATGCTCATTTTCATTGGTTGCCATGGAAACCAAAATGCAAAAAAAAAAAAAAAAAAAAAAAAAATTGAAAAAAAAAAAATCATCTCCACAGAAACAATATTTTCCTTGAGGCTGAGACTTTATGAAAATATTCACCATGTTTTCCTCAACAGGTTTTGTGTTTTTTTTTTGTTTGTTTTTTTATAAAATTTGGCTCTTTAGTTTTGGTTGCTATCGCAACTTACTTAAGAGTTTCGATTGACTTATAATGGGGAAAATTGAAAAAATGGCATTGAGTTCATAGAAATGTTCTTAAAACAATCTTCTATCTGCCATATGATTTGTTTGTTTGTATGGGAGTTTAACTGCCCAGTGAACACTATTTAGGTCATTTTGAGCCGGTCAGTTTACCTATCCCCACTTTTTCTGCCATATGGTTTGTTTGTTTGTATGGGAGTTCAATGGCCCAGTGAACACTATTTAGGTCATTTTTGAGCCGGTCAGTTTACCTATCCACACTTTTTCTGGGCAGGCTTATACGTTAGCGGATAACCAGTACAGTGCACATTCTTTCGCCAGAAACTGACAACTGCCCTTCTTGAATCAGCGGAAGGGGTGGGCTGGGGAATGACCGTAGATTTGAGGATGTGCCTTGTGTCAGCTAGAAAAAAAATTGGTTCGATTGTTTACCAATCAATTACTGTTTAATACTGCCAAATTTATATTCCTGTTGTACACGTGGCTATCACTGACCAACGAAGTTAACCCTGGTGAGGGATTGTCTGAGGATGTGTCACCGGTGAACGATTCTGATTCTGATTCTGAACCCTTATATGACACGTGAGGTCTTTCTTTCAATAGCTTTGAAAAAGTCCATATCCTAGTATTCATTTTACTAAATGTGTTTGTTTGATTTGAGGTTTAACGTCCCCGTCAACACTGTATATGTCATTTTGAGGCGTTGCTTCCAATTTTGGGGGACTTTTACCCGACATTGAAATGAAATGACATCTCAAGCCCTGTCATCCAATGAAACCAGCAGGGTTTAAAAGCATGGACGGTCCGACTCGCACCGTTTTGCCTGGGTAGGTTTAGATCCTCTAAGCTGTTTTCCAGTACTCGTGTGCAGTCGGTTTCAGCACAGAATTTAGAAATAACTGTTCTTAAAAGCCCAAGCATCAAACTCCAAAGTCTGACTCAAAGAGAAAAATCAAGCTCTTTTATAGACCCTAAGAATTCTCTAGAATGTTCTAGAGGGCTGTGGAACAAAATTAGGTAATTTTCTAAAAATAATGCAAACCTGAACTTTCTGGAAGTTTCCGAAGTCCTTTTTCTTGTAAACAAGTTGTTTTCAAATAAGATTAATCTGTGACTCATTTCTTTCCAGAAAGTTCTTTAAGAAGAATAAACAAGATTTTTTAGGTCACCGAGTGGGGTGAAAGTGGGAATCAGGAAAAAATTCTTATGCTTACTCGTGTGCAGTCGGTTTCAGCACAGAATTTAGAAATAACTGTTCTTAAAAGCCCAAGCATCAAACTCCAAAGTCTGACTCAAAGAGAAAAATCAAGCTCTTTTATAGACCCTAAGAATTCTCTAGAATGTTCTAGAGGGCTGTGGAATAAAATTAGGTAATTTTCTAAAAATAATACAAACCTGAACTTTCTGGAAGTTTCCGAAGTACTTTTTCTTTTAAACAAGTTGTTTTCAAATAAAATTAATCTGTGACTCATTTCTTTCCAGAAAGTTCTTTAAGAAGAATAAACAAGATTTTTTAGGTCACCGAGTGGGGTGAAAGTGGGAATCAGAAAAAATTCTTATGCTTAACACTTGTAATGGGGAAAATAGAAAATTTGTTTACTGCACAGACTTAGCAGATATTTGGCAAAACGTTCATACATTACGAAAACACGCCTATACAATTACAGTATAACCTTTAACACGGAAAAACGTCAATTTTCAGAAGAAAAATTGTGATATTTCTCTTATTTCTGCTCAAAATATAGATTGCGGGGCGGTTCTAACGAGTACCCACAATCAACATTTTAGAGCAGAAATAAGAAAATAAGGTTTACCCCTGTAAACCCCAGTTTTACTGTATAAAAGTGGGGTTCAAGGGGGTCAAAATTATATAGGTGTGTTTTTTGATGGAAATATACTTATGTTTTTAGGCCTACCTAAATATTAAAAACAAATCATCTCCTCCGAAACAATACGGTCTATGAGGCAAATATTCACAATATTTGCCCTCACAGTTTTTTTATGAACTTTGGCTCTTTAGTCTGGTTGCTATGGCAAGTTAAGAGTTTCCGTAGACTTATAATGATGAAAATTGAAAAATGACATTAACAGCTTTCAAAATATTTTGTCAGGCATTCATATAAATGCTCCAAAAAAGTAGAAGTGGAGGCAATGATCAGGAATCGATACAAGTAACCCATAGCTCCCATCAGAGATACCAAAGGGGAAGAAACGCAAACATGAAACAACAGACCCTAATGGAAACAGCAACAGCGAAATGCCAAAAGGACAGTTACTTTCACACAAAATGGCTAATAGGCTATCCAAAATAAAATATTATAAGTGACACAAACACCAAAAGCCAAACCATAACAAAAATAAACAGCGACAGAGGAACCGTCTTGGAACGGTCAGCGGAAACGAATTCCACTGGGGGGCTTAAATCGATTTTACGTGGCCACAGTCCTCGCCCTTACTTCCGTCGTTATATAGACAAATAATTTGTTCAGTCCGCATGAAGGCCTCCTAACAATGTTCTATCTGCCATGTTATATTAGGCCCACTGGTTGCACAGATGGGAAATTGTCAATTGTTATCTGTTGTCTTGCAGCGACATCAGACCTCTGAAGCTGATTGGGTCCAAATTTTATCTGGAGCATCCTTGGGCTCAGGGCTTCCATGGTTTATTAAAATACATGGCTGCCAGTGGGCAGTGCCTCCCTATCCCCAAGCTCTGGTGAGCATAGTGGCCAATGCATCACGAAAACACGCCTATATAATTTTGACCCCCTTGAACCCAACTTTTATATCGTAAAACTGGGGTTTGCAGGGGTAAACCTTATTTTTCTTATTTGTACTCTAAAATATAGATTGTGGGTACTCGTTAGAACAGCCTCGATGATGCGGTTCTAAAGAGTAGCCACAATCTATATTTTGAGCAGAAATAAGAAAAACATCACAATTTTTCATCTTAAAATTTTCATTTTTTTCGGCGACAAAGGCTACAATGTATTTACTCAGGCATGTTTTCGTAATGTCCCAAAACTAAGACATGTTAGTAATCCATGTTTGTCTATTCAACTTAATAGGTGATGCTCTGTTTATCCACTGCAACATTTTACATCTGGCGCCACCAAACACAAGCGACATGCGGCGCTGGGCCTATATTTGTTGTTTTAACCGGAAGTCCAACAACCCAATGGAAAATAACCCTCACGCCTTTTACTCGAAGCTAGATATTGTAAGTTCTATGGTCCCATTATAACGCTTTATCATATGACGTCGCGTCTGAGAATGTAATAACGCCATGTAATATTTTCGATAATGCACTAGTGGATTAAATATGCAAATTAGCTAGATACGTCCCGTAACGTTACATGTACCACGTCCTTAACGACGTCGCGTTTACTAATGGCGGAATATTGACAGTTTTGTAAACAATCGTGAATAAAATACGTTTCAAATGTCATATGATAAATAGAATCTTGCATTCGTGCTCATGTAATATTGAAACTAATCTCGTCGAGGAAAAGGGATAAAATGCTCGGCCACGCCTCGCATTTCATACCTTTTCCTCAACTCGTTTAATAAATTCAATAATACATGGACACTCATGTAAGATCCTCTATATCCGTTATAATATGGTTTGGTTATAACACTGTCAGCCAATTACTCACGCATTCACACCCGTACGACATAGTGCATTTTTCACACCTCCAAAATGGCTACTTTTCTGGTGAAAATCTGTGATATTTTTCTTATTGATACTGTAAACATAAGTTGTGGGTGTTCGTTAGAACCGAGTACCCACAACCTAAGTCTTGGAGCAGAAACAATAATTGGTAGGGTGACAATCTGGACCAAAAAATGGTAACCCATACCCCCCCCCCCCCCCCCCCCCCCGTATAACAAGACAAGTCATATACCAAAATGTTCGTCAGGATCCGTAGTATCTGAAACTGCCGGCATAAATTGGCATAAATGATGGCGAGCTGAGAAATCCAAGATGGCGTCCAAGATG
This sequence comes from Lucinisca nassula, assembly GCA_963580285.1. Lineage (NCBI taxonomy): Eukaryota > Metazoa > Mollusca > Bivalvia > Lucinida > Lucinidae > Lucinisca > Lucinisca nassula. Next base: position 3,071,960 of record OY757015.1, on the reverse strand, counting down.
GCCGCCATAGCTGTAAATTCCAGTTTTTCGTAAAATATGAATAAAAATACCACAAATCATCTTACAAACATATTTTAGTTTATATTTCTGGTGTAGAAAGAAGATTTGTGCTAGAATATAGATCAACTTTTTAGGTTTGACTTGAAAACTGGTGAAAAAAATGATATTTAATTGTTTTTGTGTCAAGTTTCATAGGAGGTACATAAAAGCAATTCTGATGTTTCAAAATTTAAACAGTTTATACATATCTATTGTTTTATTTTAACTAAGACACTATTCTAAAATACATTTAACACTATTCTAAAATACATTTATAGTTGGTTATGACTTTTTTACCATCAATTTAGCCCCAGGATTACCCCACCCACTCAGTTTACCAGTAAAATTCATTCACATAAATGCTCACACACAGTGGATTTGTAGGCGTGTGCTTCATTTTAGACAATTAAGTAGTAGAGGACATTCACAATAATGCTTAGTTCTGTTTTCATATTGTCACGAAAACATGCCCATATGTTTTTGACCCCCTTGAACCTCATTTTTACATAGAAAAACTAAGGTTTTCAGAGGTAAGCATTATTTTTCGAATTTCTGCTTAAGGACATAGCTTGTGGGTGTTTGACAGCATCACCACGTTGAGAGGGTTCTAACGAGTTCCTGCAATCTATGTTTTGAACAGAAGTATCATTTTTATCTGGATTTTTTTTTTTTTTGGGGGGGGGGGGGGGGGGGGTAGGGAGTGGTAGTAAATCTTCCAATGGATTTGAATTATGCATGTTTTCGTAATGTTATTTATTTAGCCATTTAGCCATTTGAAACACCACCTCTTTATAATACTGTTTTCTGAATCCAAGCATAAACCTCTTAGTTAAACAGTGTTATATCCAAACAAAAAGGTAGAATAGTGTAAAATGACTTCCTTTACATGTTGTTGTCATTTTTTCTATGCAATTAGTTAGGGGTTTGGGCTTTGAACAGTGCTATATAAAAATGTGTTATAAAACGATTATGCTGTACTAATAGGCCACTTAAGACTACAAGTACATGTTTTAAAACTGTCATAGTCCTCGGTATGAACATGAGCTAGTATTGTATACAAGTTCTTACAAATGTTAGTTTTTGTTTGTTTGTTTGTTTGTTTGAATTGGGGTTTAACATCCCTGTCGACACTATTATGGTCATTTTGGAGACGTTGCTTCCAGTTTTGTGGGACTTTTACCCGACATTGAGATGAAATGACATCTCAAGCCCTACCGCCCAATGAAACCAGAAGGCAAATATGCATTGGACGATCTGACACACACCGCTTTGCCTGGGCAGGCTTAGTCCTTCTTAAAAGCAGTTTACCCGTACTCATGTGTGGTCAGATTCAGCTCTTTGTGGAAGCACCATGCATCCCAATCTATTTCTCCATGCCCCGATTGGCGGGGGCGAATTACAAATGTTAGTTTACTTGTTTGTATTGGGGTTTAACGACCCAGTCAACACTATTTAGGTCATTTTTGAGCTTGTCAGTTTACTTATCCACACTTTTCCTGGACAGGCTTATACGTAAGTGATTAGCCAGTACACTTGCACTTGCAAATGTAAGACCTATTCAAACATGCTTTACTACTTACAAGCTTGAGTACATGGTTGTACTTTCTATGAGCAAGTGCAGTCATCACTACACTGATCAGGCTATTTACAACCATATCAGTTCATAGAGGGAGGCTGTTTGTGTCTGTTTTATGAGCTGTGGAATGAATAACCCAGTTTCAGGATCAATCATATGCCCTAGGTCTATAGGGCTAGGCAAATTAATCTTAGATTTTATAGCTCCCCATCAAATCAGAAGCTGATATGTACACCTGTACAAATGGAGCAAAAAAACTATTAGTTGGTGGTATATGACTAGGTCTAACTCTGGATTTTAGAGCACCATTGTTGTCTAATGTGTTTGTCTGAACAGCAAACCTACAGAAAATTGTTGCAGCCTTAACTGGCCCTGAGACATTTGACTCAATACCAAGATTGGAAATCTCTTCAAGCTTGAAGTCTGATTTAGGCATTCTTCTTGCCTATACTATGTAAAGAAGAGCAGGCATCACATCCTGTAAGGCAATACATCCAGCATAATTGCCCTTTCATCTGGCTCTAGCTTCCTGAAAACAGTGTGAACTGAAATACCTGGTGCAGTCAGCATGAATACCCTTCCTGCCTATCTTGAAAAATATGTTATCAACATTAAGCTGGCTAAAGTGAAGCAGAAGTAGAACGAAAACATGGGTATATGGACTTACCAGAAAAATAAATTAAAATAAGTTTGTAAGATGATTTGTGGCAATATAATGTGAATGAATTATACTGGTAAACTGAGTGGGTGGGGTAATCCTGGGGCTAAATTGATGGTAAAAAAGTCATAATCAACCATAAATGTATTTTATAAAAGTGTTAAATGTATTTTAGAATAGTGTCTTAGTAAAAATAAAACAATAGATATGTAAAAACTGTTTAAATTTTGAAATATCAGAATTGCTTTTATGTACCACCTATAAAACTAGACACAAAAACAATAAAATATCATTTTTTTCACCGGTTTTCAAGTCAAACCTAAAAAGTTGATCTATATTCTAGCACAAATCTTCTTTCTACACCAGAAAAATAAATTAAAATAAGTTTGTAAGAGGATTTGTGGTATTTTTATTCATATTTTACGAAAAACTGGAATTTACAGCTATGGCGGCCATCTTGGACGCCATCTTGGATTTCTCAGCTCGCCATCATTTATGCCAATTTATGCCGGCAGTTTCAGATACTACTGATGCTGACGAACATTTTGGTATATGACATGTTTTGTTATACGGGATGGGGTATGGGTTACTACCAGAAATAGTGGACTTTTTGGCCCATTGTCACCCTACCAAATGTACACCCCTTAAACCCGAGTTTTCTCTATATAAAGTGGGGTTTAGGGGAGTCTTCATCTCACGGACTTGTTCACGTGATGCTAATCAAATCTAGATATTGTAAGTACTCTAGTCCCGCCGTGACGCTGCTCATTATAACACGGTTTGGCTATAACACTATCAGCTATATCCAAGACATCTTACACTTGACCAAGCCATGCTATCAAATCAATGTGCACGGAATAATATACTTGGCTACTTTCAAAGTTACGTGTAGTCACAGGTTCCACTGAGCAAGAGAAGAGTCAGCACAGGCAGCTCTGTAGTAAAGGTCGGCCCCCGCCCATCGGGGCTTTAATAAATATATTGGCTGCATGATGCTTCCACGAAGAGCTGAATCCGACCCGCACATGAGTACTGGTAACCCGTTTAGAGGATCTAAGCCAGACCAAGCAAAGCGGCGCGCACGAGAATCTTATAAACTATATTGGTTTCATTTGGCAACAGGGCTTTAGTTGTCATTTCATCTCAATGTCTGGAAAAATCCCTAAAAATTGGAAGCAACTTATCCAAAATGACCTTTACAGTGTTGACGAGGACGTTAAACCTCAAATCAAACAAACAAATAAACAAACTGTAATAAAAATGTCACTGAGCTAATTTTAGTAATCTTAGCTCAAGGGGGTTGCTTAGCTTATGGGTCATCTTAAAATATTCCATTAAGGGTTAGGGTTAGGCTGGTCAGTAGAGTAACTACAGTAAAATTCCTATATTAAGCCCATCTTTGGGACTGTTCAAAAGTGATCTTTAAGGCCGCTTTTGAACAGTCCCAAACGTTGTCCCTGACCAGAGAATATTGTAGGCAGAAAACACAAAGAAAAATTAAAGTGGATGACCACCTTTTAATTACTTCATTTGCAAGAAAAAGTTACTGAAATGAATAATCTCTGACTAATATTACCAACTGAAATCTGCTAAGGTAATTAAATCAACATTTAATGGTTTCAGTGAAGCCTTCTGGCAGCGACCATATTTTCCCCAAGGTAATCCAAATGTTTCCCAGGGTTCAACATGTTTGCTAAAATCCTGATCTCATGGAGACCGTTGAAGCTCCATGTCTCTCTATGCAGCTATTTAAGGAGAATTAATTAGGCTCTCTAATCAGGTTGCATTCTCAAAAATCCTTAAATAGGCTGTCAGTTCAGGAGCTAATTAACATACAGGCTTCATTATGTCTTTGGATGAAAATAAGACTTCGAAGTCAATTTTCCTGAGTTTGGTGCCATTGGTTTCATTGGGTGCCATTTATCTCAATGTCGGGTAAAAGTCCAACAAAATTTGAAGCAGCATCTCCAAAATGCCCTAAATAGTGGTGATGGGAATATTAAACACGAATTCAAACAAACAAAACCTGTTCTACTTTACATTTCCTACAAAACAATTGTTTTCTGTAATCCTTGTCTGATCTACAGTGAATCACTTTGTATTCTAAACCTTGTATCCTGTACACTGTTCGCATAAAATCCAGGCCTTTATCCAAACATGAAAACATAAATAATGGGAACTCAAAGGAATCGCCTCATTGAGTACCCACAATCTTTGCTTCAATCTAAATTAACCCATTTAGTACCAGAAACCCCAAAAGAGGTACCCTGGCAAACAGTGCAGGCCAAGGTCAGACGCCACAGAACACGGCATCTGATCAGGGCTTACACTGTTTGCAAAATATTCAGCCATTTTCCTAAGAAATTTTGAGGAAAACACAACCTGACAGCCCTAAATTTTGAAATGGTCTCTTGGTGTATAGAAGGAGGAAGATTCCATTCGGCACAAAAAGGGTTAAGAAAAATATCACAAAATACCATGTGAAATGCCATGAAATATTACCTAAAATTGTCAAGGCGTGATAACATAATGATTGGTTAAATGCTACTGATAGGCATTGGTTAATGAAGAAAAGAAAAGAAACAAGTAATCAACAAACTTTCAAGTCCACTTGAAAACAGCTATCTTCAAAATTTTTAGCACAAATGTTATGCTTTGCATAACCAAATGTCCTGATGTTAGGATTCTCTGTTCAAAGAATATGAATACATTGTTTTACATAACTCTCTATTTTTCAAAGGGTCAGGGATAACAAAACAGCTAATTCCTTGTCCAGTATTTGCTCTTACAAGAAGGCATCTTATTATTTTAAAGTTCACTTTCTCCTCTAAAATCCTCAGCTGCTAAAGTTAGCTGTCAGAAGGTGAACTGAACAGTTTCCTTGAAGTCACTGCAGGAGATATAGTCTGTAAAAATGTCTGACACCCTATAAACAACTTTAATGAGCCATCACAGTTAATTAGAGCAACAGTTTAGGAGAGGAATATGATTTTATCATTCCTCAATAGTGTTATTGTAAAATAGACCTGAGAAAAAAAATGGTAGTCATTCACTTTCAGTGTACCCTTCAAAAAAGAATTTGTCTTAATTTTATGTGGTCTTAATAGCGGAATTTAATTGTACTCTAGTCCCGCTGTTACGCTGCTCATTATAACACAGTTTGGCTATAACACTATCAGCTATATCCCAGGCATCATACACACTCGTAAAGTTTTCTAATGGAGTCATGCTATCAAACCAATGTGTACGGAATAATATTCTTGGTTACTTTCAAATTTACGTCTAGCCACAATCTCCAGGCAGCTCAGCTCTATAACAGGAATGTCACTGAGCTAATTTTAGTAACATTGTCTCAAGGGGGCTTGCTTAGCTTATAGCTCATCTTAAAATATTCCATTAAGGCTCAAAACAATTAAAATAGCTCTTGGGTTTTCTTCTGTCGCGGTTTATTTTTGTTATGGTTTGTCTTTGAGTGTGTACATTGCTTATATTATTTTGTTTTGGATAGCCAATTGACCATTTTGTGGGAAAGTAACTGTTTTTTTTGGCTTTCCGCTATTGATGTTTCCATTAGGATCTAGTTGTTTCATATCTGTGCTTCTTTCCTTTTGGTATCTCTGATGGGAGCTGTGGGTTAATTGTATCGATTCCTGATCATTGCCTTCACTTCTATTTCCTGCAACCGTTAAAGATTAATTTCAATTGTATTTTCCTCTTAACCTTTGTCTTATTATTGCATCACGAAAACACGCCTATATAATTTTGACCCCCCCCCCCCCCCCACACACACACCCCTAAACACTACTTTCATTTAGTAAAACCGGGGTTTTCAGAGATATAATTTATATTTTTTATTTATGCTCAAAAACTTAGATTATCAGAATTTGTTGTATCTGAAAAGGTGGTTAAATATTCAGTATACAGTAAAATTCCGCTATTAAGACCACCTAAAATGAAGACTAAATCTGCTTTTAAAAGCTTATTAAGAAGGGTCGGTTATTCTTTCTTTGTGTTTTTTGGACACAGTGTCCCCTGGTCAGGGACCACCTTTGGGACTGTTCAAAAGTGGTCTTAAAGACCACTTTTGAACAGTCCCAAAGGTGGTCTTAATATAGGAATTTCACTGTATTTGAATAGGCGTGTTTTCATAATGAGCTATCTTGTCCGCAGTCATTTAAAATTAATTTAAAAAAGTTGAAATTTTCTTCTTGACATTTTTTTCTTTTTATCAAATCCTACGCAATTACATAGAATCAAAGCCGTTATGAAATTTACAACCAGGCGGCTCTAAAGGACACGCTGTATGTTGTTTTGCGCAGAAATATAAAAACAAAACTATCAGCATTTTTACCTGAAAAATTACAGCTTTTGATTGTAAAATTTTCAATATATGGTAATGGGCTTGTTTTCATAATGGCAACAAATTTTACGCGTGACGACACTATCGTAAGACGTCATTTTATTGGATATGACATTGCCCATCGGTAAAATGTAAAGGCATTCGAGTAAGCGAACATTATTAGGTAGTGTGGTGATATTGTTGCTTTTGTATTTTAAGCATGTATTTCTAATCATTTAGCTACATGATGTATATGATGAAGTTATCTCACATTTTAGGTTCCAAATGACACTATCAAAAAGTGTACAAACTTCACCGACTTCAGTGGGAAAGATTTTAGGAACCCACCGGCTGAGAAAAGCAGAGCTTGGCCAAAAACCGCCGACGAGATGGCCAAGGCTTAAATCTTTGGACAACCGCGCGCATGTACAAGGAAAGAATTTGAAATCTATCTGGTTGTGGAATTAGGAAATTGGGAAAATTGTGAACTAGTCTTGTCCTGTGATACATAAATAGTCAAGACTAACTTGTCCGAATAAGTGGTAAACTTCTCCATATGATAATATAAAATATATAGCTTCGTGTTATTATTATTTTTTTTTTTTTTGTTCATGGCTTACAAACAAAATATTACATTCATGGTTATTATAAAATGTCTCATATTTACCATTGTACCATTTGAAGTAGCTTGTAAACATTTTGGGTGAGTACAGTCTAAAGTTATATATTTTGTGTTCAAATGCACAATTGTGAAAAAAATGCAATAAAATACGTTTAATATAATCTGTTAGTTCTACAATTTTTTAGAAAAAAAAATAATGAAGGTAGGAGAGAGGGAGAAGTGGTCCAGATCATGGGGCATTTTTGACCATCTTTTCAATACTCTGACAATTTTTCATAAGAGCTACTTTGAAAGGAAAGAGTGTGCTCCAAAAATCTATCCGATCAGAGTTGCCCTTTCATGGAAAGCCAGGGAATTCAATAGAAAGTTCCTTTTAACGGTTGGTAGAAGTATCAATTCTACATACATATTAAGTACATATATATCTTGAAAAGTCTAAAAAAAATGTATGTACTTAGAGAAAGACTGGACGCCGCATCTGTGGCGTCTAATCGTGGTCTACACTATTCTCATGTCCCACAAAATGGATGGTTAAAAAGCGATAATAAAATTTCGGGTAATAATTATCACAGACTTGGCATGTAACATTCATGGACAGTAAATACAAAGTAAAATGTGCCCCCGCCCATCGGGGCCTGGAGAAGTAGATTGGGCTGCACGGTGCTTCGCGCAGTGCAGAAACCGACTGAACTTGAGAACTGGTAAACAGCTTAGGTCTAAGCCTGACCAGGAAAAGTGATGCGAGTCGGACAACTCCTTAAACCTTAGCTGTTTCTGTGGGAGGTAGGGCTTGAGATGTCATTTCATCTCAGTGTCGGGTAAAAGTCCGTCAAAATCGGAAGCAACGTCTCCAAAATGACCTTAAAAGTGTTGACGGGGACGCAAAACCTCAACTCAAATAAAACAAACAAAATACAAAGTAATAACGGAGGTGGGGGTATTATCTCCCACTGATGAATACATATGCAGTAGCCACATCTACATAACAATAATGAAACACTTTGAATATAACAATTTCATTGTAGAAATAGTTTACATGACTGGTTTACGGCTACACCAGGAATGTAGGTTCTTGTCGTCAACTTGAGTCATCACAGTGCGTAGATATATGAACAGATGTTAGATATTACCGCACTTTGTTTTTCGAGCACAAAATCAAGAACTTTAAGAGAAAAACGAAAATGTCTTCTGCTTTAATATTTCGTCCATTGATTTTTTTTTTTTTTCAAACTTTTAAAAAATATTTTTGCATCAGGCAAGGATTGTGGGCCCAGATTAGACTGCTCCTAGAGGAGAAAATAAGTTTTGAAATAACCGGCAGACGACAAAGCAGCCGACTATTGTCGTGATTGGCGTTTTACAGGTAAAAACACATTGCGATAACACATCCGTGTACGAAAATGGCGACTGTCCTATCACTAGAACTGGCACTTTTAGAAGAAAATAATCGATATTTAGTTCAAATATAGGTGGGAGTTCGTTACAACTGCCGCAAAAAAGGCATAACTATCTATGTTTTCGAGCAAAAAATTAGGAACTGAATACCGCCGTAAACCTCATTTTTATCTATATAAAATTGGGTTAAGGGGGCGTTGGATTGACTTAAAAAATCGCTTGAGCAAACAAAACAAAGTTTGCTAGGTGCAACTTTTTTCGCCTGCGTAGTTTCTCGTTTTATCATTACGAGGACACACCCGTACGACATAGTGCATTTTTCGCATCCGAAAAATGGCCCTTTTTCTGATGAAAATCCGTGATATGTTTCCTATAAATACTGCAAACATAGTTTGTGGGTGCTCGTTAGAACCGCCTCATTGAGGCGGTTCTAACGAGTACCCACAACCTATGTCTTGGAGCAAAAATAAGAAAAATAATGTATACCCCCGTAAACCCCAGTTTTCTCAATATAAAGTGGGGTATAAGGGTGGGTGGGGGTGCCTTCATTTCAAGGAATTGTTCACGTGATGTGTTTTGATAACCCATGGCGGTCATACAGGAATGACTATTACTGTAAATGCAGCTAGGATCAGATATGCAAGGCTGAAAAGTACTGAACAAAATGACGGCATTTTTGTGGTCGTTTTTTATACTCAACCGCTCAAAAACTGTAGGCCACTGTACCAGACTTTTGAAGTAAAATGAGTGAGTGTTTGAATTTTACGTCCCAACAACAGCTAAGGTCATACGGAGACGGGACCTCGGTTTATAGACTTATCCGAATGTCTGGAGAAGCCCGAGGTCGATCCTGCAGCCCCTGGTTTACAAGGCGAGTAATGTAACCACTACACCACGGAGGCTTCTGAAGTAAAATAATGAATAAATTGAAAAGAAAAGTTGAGGGATGCGAGAAAAAGACTGTCTATTCCTATGGATTTGGTTTAGGCATTTCAACCCTGGGGGTGCCCGAGCCGATCAAAACCTCGACATTAAGAAAACACGCTATCCAAATACAATTTAGACTAAATTCTGACGCCAAAAAAAAAAAAAAAAAAAAAAAACACAGAAGAAAAATTATTATATTTTTCTTATTTTTGCTCAAAATGCAAATTGTGGGTGCTCGTTAGAGCCGCCTCGATGAGGCGGTACTAGCGAGTACCAACAATCTATATTTTAGAATAGAAATAAGAAAAATAAGTTTTACTGCTGTAAACCCCAGCTTTACTAAAAAGTGGGGTTCAAGTGGGTCAGAATTATATAGGCGCCTTCTCGTGATTACCCTCGCTTCCGATTGGCCCGGTGAGGCGGTTCTAATGAGTACCCACAATCTGTTTTGATCTCAGATAAGGAAAATAATATATATCCTCGTAAACCCAACTTTCTCCTATAGAAAGTGGAGTTTGTAATGGTGTTAATTGCACGTTTTTTGAAATGTGATAGAAAATGCACGATTTAGTTTGCAACTTTAAGTTTAAGAAGCGGAACATAAGTTATGGTACATACGAAGAGTCGAAAACTAAATTTGAAACGACAAAACCCCACCCCTGTGCACCCCCACCCGCTTGAAGAAACAGACTGGCTGCATGTAATGGTGCTTCTTCGCAGGCGACGGAAACCGACCGAACTTGAGTAGTGGTAAACTGCTCAGAAAGTATAAACCTGTCCAAGAAATGTAGTGCGAGTCGGACCTCTTCTTACACCCTAGCGGTTTCTTTGGGCGGTAGGTCTTGTGATGTCATTTCATCTCAATGTCGGATAAAAGTCCCACAGAATCGGAAAACCTAAAAAGTCTTTATGATGAGTTAGGAGGCCTTCATGCGGACTGAACAAATTATTTGTCTTAATCGTGATGGAACTAAGGGCGATGATTGTGGCCACGTAAAATCGATTTAAGCCCCCCCCCCCCCCCCCCCCCTCCCCAGTGGAATTCGTTTCCGCTGACCGTTCCAAGGCGGTTCTTCTGTCGCGGTTTATTTTTCTACTGGTTTGTCTTTAGGTGTTTGTGTCGCTCATATTATTTTATTTTGGATAGCCTTTTGGCCATTTTGTGGGAAAGTAACTGTCCTTTTGTCTTTCCGCTGTTGGTGTTTCCCTTGGGGTCTGTTGCTTCTTGTTTGTGTTTCTTTCCCTTTGGTGTCTCTGATGGGAGCTGTAAGTTAATTGTATCGATTCCTGATCATTGCCTCTACTTCTATTTTGCCGTGGACGTAACACCTCAATCAACCAAACAACCAAAACTAAATTTGAAATTGGTAAATTGATGTTAAAAGTTTTGTCTTTTTTCTTTCAGGTACAAATATCATATAAACAGATGAGGCGGATTCTTTGTGCTAATTGAAGAATAATTCAATGATATTTTTTTATCGATTTTCCATTAAAGTCTTTGTTGTGGGTAATCATTGGAAGCGCCTAGGTAAGGCAGTTCTAATAAATACCTATAACATAGGTTTATATGGAAAATAAGGACACGGCCCCCGCCCATAGGGGCTTGTAGAAATAAATGGGCTGCATGATGCTTCCACGCAGAGCTGAATCTGGCCCGCACACTAGTACAGCTAAACCGCTTAGAGGATCTAAGCCTGACCAGGAACCACGGTGCGAGGCGGACCGTCCATGCTAATAAACCCTATTGGTTTCATTGGGCGACAGGGCTTGAGATTCCATTTCATCTCAATGTCGGGTAAAAGTCCTACAACATTGGAAGCAACGTCTCCAAAATGACCTTTTCAGTGTTGACGGGGACGTTAAACCTCAAATCAAGCAAACAAAATAAGGACAATTACACCCGATATTATAGACTTTCAGATGAGTCTTCAAACCGAGGTCCAGTCTCCGTATGAACTTAACTGTTGGTGAGACGTAAAACTCTAACACTCACTCACTCACTCACACCCGACATTAGGAATACATGTCCATGTGAACTATAATGGTGTCCAACATGGACAAAAATTGTGATGCAATATCTTTCTTATTTCTGCTTTCAACACAGATTGTGGGTGCTCGTTAGAACCGCCTCTTTGAGACGGTTCAAACGAGTACCCACTATCTATGTTTTGGATGAAAAATCAGGCCGATAATTTATACCACCATTTTCTCCATATGAAATGGGATTTAGAGAGATCTTCGATTCATGGACTTGTTATCAAAATCTGTGGCTGTGATTCCTTTGTACTTTTGTGTCAGTTTTATATTTTTTCCATCCATTTTTGTTTTCTTTTTTCTTTGAAATTCTTTTTGTGTGGAGTAGTAAGATGGGTGAGGATGGGGTTTATGACCCCTTCAATAGTATTTCGCTCATATCGAGTCTATCATTAAATCAGAGCTGGGCGAAATTGTACGGAGAAAGAAAAAATGATCTTCGATGCAGAATCTTTTCTTACTTAGGAACTTTGTGACATAGCCAAGTCAAAGGGCACAACAGCCCCCCGCCCCCCCCCCCCCCCCCACCCCGATCGGGGCTTGAAGAAATAGATGGACTGCATGATGCTCACACGCAGAGCTGAATCCGGGCGCACACGGGTACTTGGAAACCGCTTAGAGGGTCTAAGCCTGCCCAGGCAAAGTGGTGCGAGTCGGACCGTCCATGCTTATAAACCCTATTGGTTTCGTTCGGGGACAGGGCTTGAGATGTCTTTTCATCTCGATGTCGGGTAAAAGTCCCACAAAATTGGAAGCAACATCTCCAAAATGACATATACAGTGTTGACGGGGACGTTAAACCTCAAATCAAACAAAACAAAACAAAAAGCGCAACTGAAAAATATGTAATTTTACCAAAATAGTCTGAGACGCTTTGCGAAAAAAAATATTACAAGTCCTAGCATCCGTGCATTCTGACCATGGTCTTTAATGTTGTCATCAGGCTTCACCGTCATATGTTTGTAATCAAGACATCATTAAGGATTAGGGATTTACCTTAATGCAGGCGTCACACTGCCCCGAAATTGACACCAGATGGAAACACGATAAAGGCGATATTCTAATTCGGCTCTGATCGTGAAAACATCGGGCCATTCGTGAGGACATCTTAAGCCATCGTTTGATCGCCGGTGGATTTTCTGAGGCTCCGGCAGCAACTTCGTGAGCGGCGGCAAAATCTTTGGCATGCCAAAAATTGCCGGAAGACCTTGCGGAGGTTCATTTTCGTGTTGAATTCGTTTTTCCATCTTGCCATTCGTAAGGCCATCGTGAGGACATCTTTTCAAATCGTGTCATGTTCGTCTTTTCTTCGTGTGATCATCGGTGCTCTCGGGCATTTTACGCCTCACGAAGATAATACGAGGGAAACAAGAAGTCGTCCGATTGTCTTAGGAAGGCAATACGACTACGTGAAACCCTCGCAATGACGTCGTGTAGCTATCGTATTATAGTACGATGACATTGAGATTGGACCAAGGTGTCGTCGAAGACAGCTGAATTTGAGTACCTCAAGCGATACCCATGTGTCATGGTAACGTAGACATATAAAAAGCCAACCTCAGAGCATCTTCCTCAGTCATTGCTGATGAGCAACTCTGCAGACCATAGGCTTGTGTAACTCCCAAAGCTTCAGTCATAATTATTCACAATTCTGTTCCTGCTGAATAGCATACTTTGATGATGAGACAACCAGGAAAAAGAAGGCACCAGCATTGCTTCTTTTGATGCACCTTAGAGAACAAGATGAGCAGATCTTATTTTCCTATAAACCAAGTCTCTCTGAAAAATGGTCTTCTCTTTGGGTGGCATTTTAAATTGGTTTTAAGTTGAATCAAATTTAAGAGAGTTGAAATGCACTATGTACCCTCCGATCATCAAATGAATTTCAAACGGTCGGCCGAAGGTTTTATAGCATCGGGAGGTCACGTGTCGTCTTCGGGACCTAGTTCGAACGCATCGTTCTCTCAATACGATGTCGTGAAGCCGTCAAGTGGCGTTCGTTTGGCCTGCGGATAAACTTTGTAATAAAAAAACACATCTTCGTGTTGCCTTCGTGTGTGGTTCGGATGCCATCGTGTGACCTTCTGTATGCATCGTACTTGCTTCGGCTAGAGATTGGCTGTTGACCATGTTCGGAGAGATCTTCGCGCGAAATTCAAAATTCCATATTCGTATGGCCACCTGGTGTCATTTTCGGGACAGTGTGACGCTTGCATAAAGGGAGGCAACTTTTTCGCAATATTTTTGTCTCCCTTATCATTTGGAGCCCCCTTGCAGGCACAAGTTGCTAGGACAACGTCAAATCAACGTCGATGCAACGTCACATTGCACCGACGTAGATGTGACGTTGCATAAACGTCATGACGTTGCACCGACGTAGATGTGACGTTGCATAAAGGTCATGGCGTTGATGTGACGTCACAATTACGTCAAGTGCCGGCTGGTTATACTCTTAACCGCACGTAAAACCTCAACACAAACAAATTTTCATTTTGCTGCAGCATCCTTACACACTTAACAGACATAGACAAGTCTGCTCTATGTCTTGACTAGTCTGAAGTCTCCTTTTTCGGGACACGGTTCCATCGGTTCTGTTACTGAAGCTTTTGGTTATTGTCAACTGAATTTTCACCCTGAATGATATCAGACAGGTAAACACTTTGTGTTGTTGACACCGAAGACACTCTGCCAAGTCCCGTATGGTTATTGTTGTTGTTAATAAACTGATTTCTTCTTCTGCAACTACAGATCACAAGTATTAGCTCTTCTCTGAACTTTGAACCACATACTATATACAATAAGAAGTTTATGGCGTAATTAACATAGTTGAGTAGATTGACAATTACCCAAAGAAGGTGGTTTATAGCCAACTCGTGGTCGGAGTATGTCGAGTAATCACGTGCAGGCCACCATGTATACTGTCCTATGATATAAATGACTATGGGCATCACACAAACCATAAACACAATATTCAGTGTGACCAACATGGTCGTCAGAAAGAATACGGGTTCCCCCGACGATCGACGGCGACTGACATCAGGACAGCTTCGCCGACGTAACCTCTGGCTGAACTTGACTCGTATGATAATAAGAACGTTTCCTGTAACTATGACAACAAATGGAATCAAAAATAGAAACGTCATATCAATCCATGGCCAAACTTTGTCAATGAATATTGTATAGTCATTAACGTGTGGCAAACAATTTGTTCTGTTGTCATAATCTGTCTGTAAGGTAAATCCGAACATTAAATGGGAATTAATGGCTATGAAACATGATAAAATCACTGCGACGGCTATAGCAGCTGACTTAGGATGGCAACCTGTTTTCACTCGATGAGGAAACCAAACACTTATAACACGTTCCACAGTTACCGCACACACCAACCACGATGAACAGTGCGTTGAAAAGTAGACGAGAAATATATGCACCCTGCAGGACACATCTGAAACTCTTCGTATGTCGATGTCAAAAACTCCAAGAACAAGTATTCTAAGAAGTCCAGTGTACAGTGCAATAAAATCAATCACTGTTAAAGCAATGAGATATATAGCTGTGGAATACTGTCTAGCTCTTTTTCTTGTTAAAACAATAAATGTTAGAATATTTCCCACTGTTCCTATTGCAAGAAATATTGGAGGAACTACTTTCTGAAGTGTCTTTGTGACTACATTTATTTCTTCCGCCATCTCAAGCTTCTAGTCCTTTATGCTGCGTTTTATCACTAATAAACTCAACTTTTTATCGCCGTATTGTGACAACATAAAAATAATGTAACATAATTACGTCCTTTTTCACAACCTACAGATGCATGCAATCAATGAAAATTGTCACCCCTCTTCACGAGAAAATCTGTCTCCCATCACCGTAAAACACGCCTATATGGTTTTGACCCCACTTTTATATAGTAAAACTGGGGTTTGCAGGGGTAAACCTTATTTTACTTATTTCTGCTCTAAAATATAGATTGTGGGTACTCGTTAGAACCGCTCTAAAATATAGATTGTTTGTACTCGTTAGAACCGCCCCGTTTTTCTGTATAAAAGTGGGGTTCAAGGGGGTCAAAAGTATATAGGCCTGTGTTCGTGATTCGTCACCTGAAATGGCAAGGTATATAGAGGATCTTACATGAGTGCTCATGTATTATTGAATTTATTAAACGAGTTGAGGAAAAGGGATAAAATGCGAGGCTTTGCCGAGCATTTTATCCCGTTTTCTCAACGAGTTTAATAAATTTAAGAATATATGAGCACGAATGCAAGATTCTATTTATCATATGACATTAAAAGCGTATTTTATTCACGATTGTTTACAAAAATGTCAACATTCCGCCGTTAGTAAACGCGACGTCATTAAGGACGTCGTACATGTAACGTTACGGGACGTATCTAGCTAATTTGCATATTTAATCCACTAGTGGATTATCGAAAATAATACATGACGTTATTACACTCTCAGACGCGACGTCATATGATAAATGCCATAATCCGATTCAATTTATTTATTCCGTCCAAACTCCGTGAAGCAGATGCACTTTGAAACTTTGAACCATTATTGTTTTCAAAGTAAAGTAAAAACTATAGAAACACGCCCACGACCAGTTAGGAACAAGATATAAGAGGGTAGTAACATTTAGTACAAATGCCTGGAAGTGGTATAATATTAAATATGAACCTTCCGAATTCCAAATATACACTTAATCACAATCAAACTAAGAAAAACAGCAAAACCTACCAAATGGCATGTGCAATCAGCTAGGTTTTTTTCCTCTTTTATAAATCTGCGCATCCACGCAGTCTGTTCAGAAATTTCTCTGTTCGCATGAGCCTTCTATGGCTGTTAAGCTATCAACCGAGTATCAGGCAAAGACGGAAATATTGCATGAGGTTGAGGCTTATCCGAGTCTTCGCTAATTGCACTTTTAGTTTTGTACGTTTTTATGGTCCATGGCTAATACAATATCTGAAAGATCTTATCAATTTCTCATTTAATAAGTTTGTTTGCTACCGGCATTATTGCCTTTTACTATGTAAACTTTCGACGGTCAAAAATGAAAAAGCCGATAGTTTTATTTCTTCATGTGGTCACTTGACCATTAACTGCTATTAAATATTAGTATTTGTGCGAGTATTTAACTTGGAACCGTTTAAAACCATAAAGCGTCAAATTGTGTGGTTAAGTGTAATCTATTTATAGATATTATTTTGCAGAGAAAAGAAGTCTTGACATTATGTCATCTGCTAAATAATTGACATAATGGCAAACCTGATTTTCCAGGACAAGTATAATCACAGGAACAAGTCCGTGGAATAAACACCCCCTGAACCCATCTTTATATAGAGAAAACCGGGGTTTACGGGGTTTATATTATATATTTTTTATTCTGCACCAAGACATAGGTTTTGGGTACTCGTTAGAACCGCCTCAATGAGGCGGTTCAAACGAGCACTCACAACCAATGTTTGCAGTATAATTGAGAAGAAAAATATCACAGCTTTTCATCAGAAAAGTAGCCATTTTAGAAGTTCGAAAAATGCACTATGTCACACAGGTGTGTTATCGTTAGGGCTGGCTAATCGGAGCTGAAAAGATAATCGATTATCAGTCCTGTCATTGCGATCGATAATCGATTAGTAATCGCTAAGGTTTTTTTTTTCTTCTTAATTTTACCTGTCTGGCTTTCTATCTGAGCATGACCGGCCCCGATAGCTCAATTGGTAGAGTGTCCGCTCCGGGGAACGGGAGGTCTCGGGTTCGATCCCGGGCCGCGACATACCAAAGTCGTTAAAAATGGTACTAGCTGCTCCTCGCTTGGCACTCAGATTTACGGGGTAGAGCTAGGACTGATCGATCCAGTGTCAGGATAATGTGACTGGGTGTGGTATCATGTAATGTGTCTGGGACATGGTACTTCAGTGAGGCAGCACTATAAACGTGAGCATTGAGCTCCCTGTCGCAACCAGACACCGTCGTGATATGACTGAAAAATTGTTGAAAGCGACGTTAAACCCGAATTCACACACACACACACACACACACACACACACACACACACACACACACACACACACACACACACACACACACACACACACACACACACACACACACACACACTATCTGAGCATGACTCGTTTGTTTGTTTGTTTGTTTTGGAGTTTTACGGCCCAGTCAACACTATTTAGGTCATTTTTGAGCCGGTCAGTTTACCTATCAACACTTTCCTGGGCAGGCTTATACGTAAGCGGTTAACCAGTACAGTGCACATTCTTTCGCCAGAAACTGACAACTGCCCTTCTTGAATCAGCGGAAGGGAGAGAATGATCGTAGAAAAGATTTCGTGATCAATCTCCACGAAAGAATGTTGCCGACCCGGGCGGGAGTCGAACCCGCGTCCTCCCGATCACCAGTCAGACGCGCATCCGACTGAGCCACTGAGGCCGGCGAGCATGACTCGTAAACAATATGTTGCACTTTACCATATGTACCGGTATATTTGAACAGACAAGCCTGAGCAAACAGTGTAGACCCAGATGAGACGCCACAAAATGCGGCGTCTCAGTAGGGTCTGCACTGTTTGCCACTCATCCAGCTATTTTAGGCATAACTTTGGGTAGTAAATTGTACCTATCAAGTTATCGATTAAAAGCATATCAGAAATGATAATCATTTTTTGTGGAATGTATCGATCGATTAATCGATTTATACGATTAATCGTGTCTGCCTTAGTTATCGTTATAAACTAGAGCTGTCAGTGAAACTGACTAGGGCCCCGGCAGCGCTATCAGAAATTTGTGGACGGACAGACGGACAGACAGGCGGACGGACAGAGTGATTACTATAGGGCACCCACACTTTCAGTGCGGGGCCCTTAATATTTTTTAAAACATGTCTGCTGCTGTCGTGGTCCGTGCTTAGTCGTTATGCAACTTTGAACTGAATGCAATCTTCCACCTTGTTTATAGCACGAGTCCATTACGACATTATGAGTACCACGTTTAGATGATTTTAGAAATTACCGCGTTTAAAAATGGCCGAAATTTTTGGAAACAATGAAGGCAGCGATTTGGGCTTGCATTGTCTGCCAGCGACCCGTTTTAGGGTTTCCCGATAAAAATGGGTAAATATTAATTTTACATTTTGTTATGCTGTTACGGTGTCCAAAATACATGCGAACTTTAAACAGTTTAGTCGGAACGCAACGAGGCCCTCGAATTGATACGATCTGCCAGCGACCCAATGCCCAGAGTAATATCCGTATGGAGTTCTGTGCCGCCGCCGTATCGACCACGAAACTTACGCAGTATCCTTGAATTCAGCGGTGAATGATGAATGGTCAACATTGTATGTGCATCCAGTAACAATTTGGACTATGTTCCTTCATACCCCAATGATCCGATGATGTCATTTTCGGTAACACGTTTATACCGCAGAACGCTATTCGTACAAACAGTCGCTGGAAAACGCTCGAGGTTTTCCGAACGAGTAGCGTGTTTTTTTTTCTCCAATTGCCGGTGCCATGAAACAATGAAAGGACGCATGAAAGCATGACATTATATGTTGAATATGTCAGCTATCCCGCCCCCGATATTGGTAAAACATAACTCATACCGGACGTTTGCTACTATTTCTCAAGCAAATCTTCCTAAGACATGCTCTACCACAGAGCTTACTTTTGCTAGCAGTCGTCTGAGCGCACTATAAAAAGAATGTTACTAGAAACTACAACGCCCAAAAGGAACTGATTGACTGATTAAATTTTGGTTTAACGGCCCCGTCAACACTATTTAGGTCATTTTGGAGACGTTGGTTCCATTTTTGTGGTACTTTACCCGACATTGACATTAAATTATATCTCAAGCCCTACCGCCCAATGAAACCAAAAGGGTGTATATGCATGGACGGTCCAACTCGCACCATTTTGCCTGGGCAGGCCTAGAGCCTCTAAGCGGTTTAACAGTACTTATGTGCGCGGTCGGTTTCAGCTCTGCGTGGAAGCATCGTGCAGCCCTATCTATTTCTTCAAACAAACGACATGAATAAAAAATAAATAAACAACGAAAAAAAACACACAAAAAACAACAACGGCAAAAAAAAAAAAAAAAAAAAAAAAAAAATAAAAAAAATAGGAAAGCCATATCAACCTAAAGTTAACCATCACGAAAACATGCATGTATATAATTTTGACATCCATAAATGCCACTTTTATATATTGGAGCTTACAGGGGTATATACTATCTTGCTTATTTCTGCTCAAAAAGATAGATTGTGGGTACTCGTTAGGCGGCTCTAATGAGTACCCACAATCTACGTTTAAATCTATGTAAAAATTTTCTCTCTTTTGTGGTAAAATTTTCAATGTATTTGAATAGACATATTTTCGTTATTGAAATCAATGAAAGCAATATCCTCTACACTTGTACAATCCACTTTATAAATATATTCTATAAAAGGGTTATCCTTTGGAAGCAAGGAATACACCACAGAACAGGAAAATATGAAGTGTACATGTTTTCTGGGCCAGACTAGCCAATTAGGCCTCATCAGTGACCCTCAAATATTTTCAAAATTCCACAATGGAATCAATGATCCCAAAGGACAAGAAAATATAAACTACACTATGATGTAGGACAGGGAGACTTTTTATGGCCGCCACACATTCCCAGACACCAGCTGTAGTGACGTTAAATATGTTCTATAAAAGGGTTATCCTTTGGAAGCAAGGAATACATCACAGAAAAAGGAAAATATGAAGTGTACATGTTTTCTGGGCCAGACTTGCTAGTTTCGGCCAATTAGGCCTCATCAGTGACCCTCAAATATTTTCAAAATTCCACAATGTAATCAATGACCCCAAAAGACAAGAAAAAATAAACTACACTATGATGTAGGACAGGGAGACGGGAAAATAGTATACATTGTGTTTAAAATGTAGTTTGTATGCTCTGGTTAGAACCGTCTCATGAAATAATTATTCAGCCATTCCATCCCTTCCACTGATACAAGAAAGAAGTGGCCAAATGTTTTAGGAGGAATTGTCATTTAAATATTTTTGTCAGCTTTTCGCTCCGGCTGCCATCTTATTCAGAATCAGAATCAGAATTGTATACTGGTGACACGTCAAATTACATTCATTCTACAGAACCTGTGATGTGAAAAGTTATTCCCTAACTCTCAACAAAGAGGTAAACTTGGCTATACTAAACTCTGCACCTTCAGATGAGGAAATGATAGAATGGGGAAGGCCATTCCAATCTCCTATGGTTCAGGGGAAGATAAATTATTTGTAAATGTCAGTTCTTGCAGTCGTGGTCTGAAACGCCAACGAATGATGATCTCTACAGCGCTTAGCTGGGGATACAAGGTCATCTGTTGGAAAGCTGGCAGCACCCTTTAGACCTCTGTATAATAGTATGAGCCTACTGTCTCTTCTCCTTTTTTTGAGAGACTCCCATCTTAATTTTCCTAGTATTTCAGTCATAGCACCAATTTCAAAGCAGTAATTGCTTGTTACAAATCTAGCAGCTCTATTCTGAACTTTTTCATTTTCATCTCTAAGGAACAGTCCCTGGGGGTCCCGGATACAACTACCATATTCGAAGATCGGACGAACAAGTCCTTTATATGCTGCCTCTTTTACATCGAAGATTTCGTCCCTTGAAACCCAGCCTTATGTTTACCTAGTACTCATGTTGCTAACGTATGTATCCCATCTCAAAGCATTCGCGATTGTTACACCAAGGTATTTAATGGAATCCACAATCTCGAGGACATTCCCTCTAAAGTGTAAGTCGCCTCAGTTGCATTGATTCTCTTCCTAGTTATCTGCATCATACTGAGGTCTCATGCCCCATTTTCGTGCCGAACATCCTAGTCTATCGTGATTATTCCGAAGTTTTAGTAAATCCTCTGTATTTGTCATTTCCCGGTGGTAAACACAGTCATCCGAGTCAGCGTCAGTGGAAATATCATTGATATACAAAGAGCATAACAGTGGACGAAGAACGGTCGCTTGTTGGACCCCAGAAAAAACTGGAGCCCACACCGAAGATTCACCACCAAACAACTCGCTGTTTTCTGTAGCAAAGAAAGGAATCTATCCATTTAAATACCGCATTGTCCAAGATATTTATCCGTACTCAACTGAACTCGACAACCATTCACTTCTATTTCGACGGATAACGAACATTGACCCATCACAGTTTATCTATTTTGTTCTTTGGATCTACGGCCTATCCAGAAGCCCCCGTGGTGTAGTGATTATGCTACTCACCTTGTAAACCAGGGGTCGTGGGTTCGATCCCGGGTTCCTTCAGACTTTGAGATTAGTCTTTAAACCGAAGTCCCGTCTCTGTATGATCTTAGTTGTTGGTGGGACGTAAAACCCAAACACACACATGGCCTATTAAATATTATTTCAGTTATTTAGAGCTGGTCCTTTATTAGAGGTGGGCGAAAAACGGAGTACCCGGAGGATATGAACATCTGACCTTCCGTTGCAAGAATATTGCGTCACACATGTGACCTGAGCGAGGCTCGAACCACAAGGCTGTGAGACCTTATTAAGAGTCAGTGCTCTTACGCGCTAGGTAAAATGATATGTCATATATCATCATCATTTACGTTGTATGTTGGAAAAATAAAACAACGTGTCAGCCAAATTAATAACGCTGATAATCAAGGGCAGACATGTTAATATTGTTTGATACTTTTATTGATAACCCACGGGTATAGACTATAAGAATCTGATATGGGATTCTGTTGTAGATGAGCGTTTACAACCCGAGGGATTACCGTGCTGAGCGGAACCGAGGCTATGCCGAGGTTCCGCTCAGCACGGTCATCCCGAGGGTTGGAAACGCCCATCTACAACAGAACCCCATATTGGATTCATTTTCTTGACAACACCTCCGATTAGTTTTGACAGCTCGCACATGTATATTGTTTACAAAATAAAAGTAGTGCGGAAGTAGTTGCCTGGGTCGGAACGCCAGGTTTAGAACATAAATTTCTATCCCAGGGTAAAATCACGGATTTCCTTGTCTGGTGTGCAAGAAAAATCGTTCTTATCAATGTCATAAAAATAATAGGGATCGAAGATGTTTTTTGAAGCATTAACACTCTCCATGTCTCGAGGAAGGTATTAAAAACCGAGCACATAGGCGGAGGACGAGGGCTTGGCGAAGGCTTATGCATTACATAAAACAACAAACAAACAACAAACAAACAACAACAACACCAATAAACATGTTCGACCATCATTATTGCATGAAAACGGAAACCAGTTGGTACATATGACATGCTTAAAACTAAACATAGAGGGATAAAAAACAACATGTAGTATTTTGAATTCGTTTCAAGGTGGTTCTTCTGTTGTTTGTTTTATTTTTGTTATGGCTTGTCTTTGAGTGTGTGTATCGCCTAATAATATATTATTTTGTTTTGGATAGCCAATTGGCCATTGTGTGGGAAAGTAACTTTCCTTTTGGCTTTCCGCTATTGATGTTTCAATTAGGGTATAGTTGTTTCCCTATTTGTGTTTCTTTCCCTTTGGTGTCTCTGATGGGAGGTTTGGGTTTATTGTATCGATTCCTGATCACTGCCTTCACTTCTATTTAAAACTCCAGTATTCTTTATATTCAGTGGGGTTACTAACTGCTAAACCATGTATTTAGGTCCTCATCGTTGTTTCATCTCTGTATTCTTTTGACTTTTATGTTCGCGGAGATGTTTCATTGATGAGATAGAAATGCTTCATGCGGACTGAACAAATTATTTGTCTAAATCACGACAGAACCAAAATAGAAGTGAAGGCAATGATCATGAATCGATTCAATATACCCACACCTCCCATCAGAGACACCAACGGAAAAGAAACACTAACATTATGTAACTATACCCTAATGGAAACATCAATAGCGGAAAGCCAAAAGGACAGTTATTTTCCCACAAAATGGCCAAGCCCACGAGGATTGTGGCCACGTAAAATCGATAGTAAAAATATTTTACTGATCGTTCAAAGGCGGTTCTTCTATTGTAGTTAACCATTTTTATAAATCGTCTTTGCATGTATGTATTGCTGATAGTGCTATCTTTATTTTATGTAGGCGCTTGGCCATTTGGTTGGAAAGTCACTTCCGCTTGCGACTTTTTCATTATAGCGATGTATTATTTTGGTTTTCTTTCCCTTTGGTGTCTTGGATGGAAGGTTCGATTCTTGGTCAGTTCCATCACTTCCAGTTTAAAAAGTAATAAATATATCCACTGTTTTTGTATAATATTGGTAAATATTTGTACTGATTGATATCTGTACAGGATAATTTGACGAGCCCGCCAGGGCGAGTCTAATTATCCTATACAGATGTCAATCTGTACAAATATTTACCAATATTTCTCAAAACCAAATGGATATATCTGATCTAATCCGCAGTACATGATATCAGTACATGATAACAATACATTTATCAAAATTTATTAGTACTGCCAACATCAAAGGAAAGTACTGGAAGCTGTGGATTAAGATGTTGATATTACGGACTTTTTAACATGACGGTCAATAAAAGAATGCCCACTTTATAAAGTAGAATAAAGAGTGAATATTCAATATCTTCCCTCCTTATTCGGGTCCATGAAATTGATTTGGTCAATATGTTAAATAATGGGAGAAAATATTATTACAGTGACATTTAAAATATAAATATTGTGCAACGTCGGCCTTATATTTATTCTGACTATTTATACTCGTATAGGCCGTGTAAACTATTATATAGGCCGTGCAAAGCTTGAAAAAGGTCTTCAGGCAAGACTCTGATCAGACTGCTTATTAATTCATTTTATTGTACAAAATCACGTGAACAAGTCCGTGAAATGAACACCAATCTACACACGACTTTATATGGAGAAAACTGGGGTTTACGGAGGTATACACTATTTTTGTTATTTCTGCTCCAAGACATAGGTTGTGGGTACTTGTAAGAACGAGACGGTTCTAACGAGCACCCACAGCCCATGTTTGCGATATTAATAAGACAAAAAAAAATCACGGATTTAATCTTTGGGTATCAATTAAGTTTAAGCTGCCATTTTTGAGATGTGAAAACTGCACTATGTCATCTGTTTTATCGTAATGACCTCAGAATGGACCACGGGGCATCCATTAAGCACACAGCGAATAATCTGAACAGACTTCATGCATGCACAGGCTGATCAGAGTCTTCGCGGGCGCATATGCACAAAAATCCCGTTTCGCTTGTGCATCCCATATTATCATTCATGTAAAAACTGAACATTTAACCATCTGCATGGTAGGTATTTTTTTCACAGCGGACGACACTTTGAAATATTTTCATCATAAGCATTGACTTTTCATGCAAACTGTCTTTTATGGAGACAAAATGTCAATTTGCATGAGATGTCATGTCCTGTGTTCTGGTGAAATGAGAAAAACGTCAACAATTTGTCGTCTGCGAGATTGAAAGTAAAAGGATTCATCGGACATTTTGCCGCTATTTTTACAAGGGAGACGACTTTTTGACCTTCCGGTTCGCTCTTGTAAAAATGAGCCCCACTGATAAAGGGGTCAACTCTAAATAAAAAAGGAAGACAAAATGCTCCAAAGTCCAATACAGTCCTTTAAAAGTAGACCACTATTGACAAACACACACGACCGAGTTAATGAAGTCCACTGCTGATGAGGCGGACAGAAATGTCTTCTCTTACTATGACAGTTCCTCTGATAAAGTGGTCAACTCTTGCGAAAGAACATTACGCCTATATAATTTTGAACTCCTTAAACCCCTCTTTTTGTAGTAAAACTTGGATTTACGGGGGTGTACATTTTTCTTATTTCCGCTCCAAAATATAGATTGTGCGTACGACGAGGCGGTTCTAACGAGTGACCACAATCATATGTGAAAACTATTAGAATGTTTTATCTGAAATTGTTCAGTTTTTGGTGGTTAATTTTCAATATAGTTGAATAGGCGTGTTCACATGCTCTCAAATTCATACATAGAGAATCTTACATAAGTGGTCATGTATTATTGAATTTATTAAACGAGCTGAGGAAAACGGATAAAATGCGAGGCTTCGTTGTGCATTTTATCATTTTTCCTCAACGAGTTGAATAAATTCAATAATTAGAGATTATCACATGGGATTTTGGTTATCGCCCGATGTATCAACCCGAGACCCCATTATCTGCCCGAAGGCTTTAGCCAAAATCCCATGTTATAATTTGTTTATCACATATTCAGATCCTATTCTTACTGTGTTTGACGTTCATAAATTGAAAAAGAAAATGTGATAAAAAGCGTGATTCAAGCAAAAAAGCGCGTAACGTCACGCCTTACTATTGGCGTTACGTCATGCAATTGACAACGTCACAATAACGTCATGAGTGGGCTGATAACCGCTGTCCGTTCAAAATACACTGTTTCCGGTTATCAGACCGGGCGGGCTGATAACCGGAAATGGAAACAAGCATTATCACACATGCAAAACATGGGTTATCATGTTAAATATAGTACTGAATATGTGATAATACATGAGCACGAATGCAAGTTTCTATTTATCATCTGACATTTAAAACGCATTTTATTCATGACTGATTTACAAAAATGTCAGTATTCCGCCATTAGTAAACGGGACGTCGTTAAGGATGTCGTACGTGTAACGTTACGGCGCGTATCTAACTAATTTGCATATTTAATCCACTAGTGGATTGCGGAATTTATTACATGGCGTTATTGAACTCTCAGACGCGACGTCATATGATAAATGATTATAATAAACTATACGATCTGCGTGTTGTTTGCATTTGAAAAGCTGCAGGAAATAAAGATAGCCCCGCCCATCGGGGCTTGGAGAAATAAATGGGCTGCACGGTGCTTCCACGCAGAGCTGAAATCGATCGAACTTGAATACTGGTAAACAGCTCAGGTCTAAGCCTGCCCAGGAAAAGTGATGCGAGTCGGACCGCTCCTTAAACCCTAGCGGTTTCTATGGGATGTAGGACTTGAGATGTCATTTCATCTCAGCGCCGGGTAAAAGTCCATAAAATTAGAAGCAATGTCCCCAAAATGACCTAAATAGTGTTGGCGGGGACGTAAAACCTAAACTCAAACAAACAAACAAACAAAGCACGAAATAAAGAATTTTTATTTGAGTTTTACGGGATTCCATAACATCGCGTTATATAATGAGCGTTCTATTTTGTGGCAAGCATGGGTGGGAAGGTCTTCCTGTCCTCTTGTTTCTTGATGGGATCTGTGAAATCTTTGCCACTGAAATCTGTGTAGTTACGACACTCTTTGATAGCTGAAGTGGGAACCTAAATAATAAAAAAAAATACATTGATCGTCAATAACTCGAAAGCAGATAGTTCGTTTACCCTGGCTAATTCGAACTAGTTGTGGAGAACCTTGAGAATATTTCCTAAAGCTCAAGATATCCATATATTCATGAATTTATGATAATATATGGCTCTTTTTTAGATTTTGGCTTGTAAAGGTATGTTTTGTGCACTCACTAGAATCGCCTCGTGGTCATTTCATATTAAATTTATGAAACTCGCCGAAGGCTCGTTTCATTAATTTCATATGAAATGACCACTCGTGTAAGATCCTCTATTTTTCTCATACATCTAAAAACGGATAATTTTCTGATGAAAATTTGTTATTTGTTTCTGATTTATACTTAAAACACAGGTTGGATGTGCTTGTTATAACCGCGTTTGTAAGATGGTTCTAACGAGTACCTACAACCCAGGACATGGAGCAGAAATACGAAAACTAATGATTTGATTCTATACCCTGGTTTTCTATTTATGAAGTTCTTCGCTAAACTCATTTCTTTCGTAACGCGAAGAAATCATTTATTAATTGATAACAAAAGCATTGGGCTGAGGGGCGGGGTACAGCTGTAGCCCTGCCTAAACATGTTTCTGTCAAACAATAATAAATACATTGGTTCATTGCCAGTGCTTGTCAACGTGAGGTAATTGCTTTTGTTTCCTTTTATTGTTTTGTCTGGCAAATATTTTCGCTGTGTAAAACAGACTTTTCTTGCTCGGATCTCGATTGGATTATTGGTGTCTAGAGTACTACAAGAGTATTTGATTCACCCCTTAAGCACCACCGGCTCACTCATTAATAGAGAATACCAGGTTAGTGTCGTTTATAAGGCAAGGCTTCGAGAACGCTTGTAGAATCGCGAGGCTTGCCGAGCGATTCTACATGCGTTCTCGAAGCCGAGCCTGATAAACTTTATATCAAATGATACGAATCTGGTATTCTACTTATCAGTTAATCCCCTTGTGCACTCCTACAGTTTTGCCATTTTTTCCTGTAGTCCAGTCCATAGAAGTGCAATATCTCGTTGACCTGACAAAGCTCACTTGTCCTGAGATAGCAGTATGTTCCAATGCAACTAATAAAGGGGATAACTGATAATGATCAGAATATTTGGTGCGTGACATATTTGAATACAGAGTGAACATCTGTAGCAATACCTCATTTTCAGCCAGAAAAATGATCAGTTTCCCTAAATGAGTTATCCCCTCCTCCTATGGCTTTGCTGTTGATGGGACGCAGAACCAGTGAAATGAAAAAACTATGATTCAAAATCAAAACTACCATTGGACAACTGTGTGCACTCATGTACCGATGTCAGTTACGAAGGACCAAATGACTTATGCGCTGCTCTAAGAAATGCTATCTTACTATTTGGTGATGCAACGCTTAGCAATACAATTTTCCAGACGGTTCATGATTATATTATGCTTACCAAGCGGTTTATCTGAATCGTATTATCAAGTTATTGTCCAGTATTGTACTAAACCTCAAACAAAATGACGTTTAAAACGACCACATATTGCTAGATATACCGTGGTACCAATAATCTTTTCTCGTTTTCTTTCTTTCTTTCTTTCTTTCTTTCATTTATTTGTTATTTCTTTTTCTTTCTTTCTTTCTTTCAATTAGTATCCGCATTTCGCTATACAGTGATAACTCGCATAAAAATTATTTTATGTAGCAGTTATCAAAATACTTGCACATTTTTTTTTCCCTTAACTTTTTTTTTATTATTATTACTATTATTATTTTATTCAAAACAACATTAAAATTATAAAATATGTATGGCGACAACATAACTCATGCATAAAGCATTTTACGAAATCATTGTATGTCTATGTTTAGATTAGAACTACTGGGAAGCAGATCATACAAGTCACCGACTTTTTTCTGTATCCCTTTCAGATATAATTTGTACTTATCCAATGATATTGTGTTTATATGTTTTGTGTTATTATATTTGAATCAAATAAAGTTTAAACTAAGAAATGGTCTCTTACATTTAAGATTTAATAACTCTTTCAAGAGCAGTTTACTTATAAAGGACCGATCGTTAACGGGCGGCGTACTGAAATAAATATAAAATAAAAGTGAAGGCAATGATCAGGAATCGATACAATAAACCCACAGCTCCCATCCGAGACACCAAAGGGAAAGAAACACAAACATTAAACAACAGACCCTAATGGAAACATCAATAGCAGAAAGCCTGAAAGCTTCCACTGCAGAACGTCTCATACGTGACAAAAAACGAGACTTGAACTCTCAGCCGCGAGAGACTTGATGTATAAGACTCAGCCTTTGAAACAACAGTTCATGAAGTCCATTGGTGTCTAACTAGCCTTTGAAACACCAGTTCATGAAGTCCATTGGTGTCTAACTAGCCTTTGAAACACCAGTTCATGAAGTCCATTGGTGTCTAACTAGCCTTTGAAACACCAGTTCATGAAGTCCATTGGTGTCTAACTAGCCTTTGAGACACCAGACCATGAAGTCCATTGGTGTCTAACTAGCCTTTGAAACACCAGATCATGAAGTCCATTGGTGTCTAACTAGCCTTTGAAACACCAGTTCATGAAGTCCATTGGTGTCTAACACGTTAGAAGATGTAGAACTATAAGAAACACTTGTCACTATTTTTCGAAGTACATGTTCCACAAAAGTTATGCAAACTAGGACCTATGTTATTTGCCTTAAAGACACTTTTCTAATAGGACAAGTGATAATTTTGTATATCTGCTTCAAACGCGGGTTCTCATTGGCACATGTAATTTTATGCCATCTGTAGTGTTGTATACTGAGGATACGTAGTACTGTAGTGTTCTAGGGATTGGTGCATACCTGATGTTGATGCACAAACTCAGCCTTTAGAAGTAAATACTATGGACTGATGCCTACCTGTTGTAGTGTACTTAGGAAGATACCAACCTTTTTAGTGGACAATACTAATAACTGATACTTACCTTCTGTAGTGGAGTATATTGGGGATGGTGATGTTTCATGTAAGGGTTATTGCTCGCCTTGTTGTAGCAGCAGATAAAAGCCCATCTCCTCATGTCACTATCATTGGGCTTGCTAGTGTGCAGGGTGTTGCAATGTAGGAATAACACATCTCCTGCAAGTTGCGAAAACAGATGAAACTAAGGGATACTATCATTTGGGCTTGCTGGTGTGTAGGGTGTCACAATGTAGGAACAACACATCCCCTGCAAGGTGCGAAAACAGATGAAACTAAGGGATACTATCATTTGGGCTTGCTGGTGTGTAGGGTGTCACAATGTAGGAATAACACATGTCCTGCAAGGTGCGAAAACAGATGAAACTAAGGGTTACTATCATTTGGGCTTGCTGGTGTGTAGGGTGTCACAATGTAGGAATAACACATCTCCTGCAAGGTGCGAAAACAGATGAAACTAAGGGATACTATCATTTGGGCTTGCTGGTGTGTAGGGTGTCACAATGTAGGAACAACACATCTCCTGCAAGGTGCGAAAACAGATGAAACTAAGGGATACTATCATTTGGGCTTGCTGGTGTGTAGGGTGTCACAATGTAGGAACAACACATCTCCTGCAAGGTGCGAAAACAGATGAAACTAAGGGATACTATCATTTGGGCTTGCTGGTGTGCAGGGTGTTGCAATGTAGGAATAACACATCTCCTGCAAGGTATGAAAACAGATGAAATTAAGGGATACTATCATTTGGGCTTGCTGGTGTGTAGGGTGTCACAATGTAGGAACAACACATCTCCTGCAAGGTGCGAAAACAGATGAAACTAAGGGATACTATCATTTGGGCTTGCTGGTGTGTAGGGTGTCACAATGTAGGAACAACAAATCTTCTGTAAGGTGCGAAAACAGATGAAACTAAGGGATACTATCATTTGGGCTTGCTGGTGTGTAGGGTGACACAATGTAGGAACAACACATCTCCTGCAAGGTGCGAAAACAGATGAAACTAAGGGATACTATCATTTGGGCTTGCTGGTGTGTAGGGTGTCACAATGTAGGAACAACACATCTCCTGCAAGGTGTGGAAACAGATGAAACTAAGGGATACTATCATTTGGGCTTGCTGGTGTGTAGGGTGTCACAATGTAGGAACAACACATCACCTGCAAGGTGCGAAAACAGATTAAACTAAGGGATACTATCATTTGGGCTTGCTGGTGTGTAGGGTGTCACAATGTAGGAACAACACATCTCCTGCAAGGTGCGAAAACAGATGAAACTAAGGGATACTATCATTTGGGCTTGCTGGTGTGTAGGGTGTCACAATGTAGGAACAACACATCTCCTGCAAGGTGCGAAAACAAATGAAACTAAGGGATACTATCATGTGGGCTTGCTGGTGTGTAGGGTGTCACAATGTAGGAACAACACATCTCCTGCAAGGTGTGAAAACAGATGAAACTAAGGGATACTATCATTTGGGCTTGCTGGTATGTAGGGTGTCACAATGTAGGAACAACACAAGTCCTGCAAGGTGTGGAAAAACATGTTGAACTAAGGGATAATTTACATTTTGCTATAAACCGTCACAACCCTGATCGTCAGAAGTTGACCCTTCTAGTTTTGAATTTTATTATATACATATTTTTACAATAGTGGGTTTCATGCGGACTGAACAAATTGCACGACCCGCAGAAAAAGCGACCGACTGAAGTCGGTTGATTTTCTAAGAGTGCCCTAAAATCACCGTGTCATTCTGCCATTCGGTCATTCGGTCATTCTGTCAGTCTGTCAGTCTGTCTGTCCGTCCGTAACCCGTTTGTAAAAATTAATGATAGTGACTTAACCGCTTCGAATATTTAAACAATTTTTGGCATACTGATAGATATTAATGTGATCTAACCAATGAACTTGCGAAATATTACATTCCATTTAGTATAGCCTCGCCGAGGCGAAAAATGTGAAAATTTTCGAACTGCTTCTCCTCGAAAACCGTTGGGCCGATTGAAGTCAAATTTCATATGGAGCCTCTATGGGATGGGGGAAACCAAAATTTGCTCATGGGGTCCAGGTCACATGACCAAAATGGCCGCCAAGCCATATATGGTAAAAACCCTTCAAAAATAGTCTTCTCCAAGCCATATTTGGTCTGTCTGTCTGTCCGTCCGTAACCCGTTTGTGAAAATTGGTGATAGTGACTTAACCGCTTCGAATATTTAAACAATTTTTGGCATACTGATAGATATCAATGAGATCTAACTAATGAACTTGCGAAATATTACATTCCATTTAGTGTAGCCTCGCCGAGGCGAAAAATGTGAAAATTTTCGAACTGCTTCTCCTCGGAAACCGTTGGGCCGATTGAAGTCAAATTTCATATGGAGCCTCTATGGGCCGCCAAGCCATATATAGGAAAAACCCTTCAAAAATAGTCTTCTCCAGAACCACTGGGCAGATTTCCACGAAACTTGATAAATAGCATCTGGGACGTAGGCCCATCATAAATTGCTAAAATGGTGACCCTGGGTTGACTTTGACCTTCTTTGTGCCTAGGTCAAACTTTGACACATATGCTTTTGTATTCGAAAAGTGAGAATGCATTTTATCCTGCAAACGATTCAGAAAACAGTACTAAAGTATAAGATATATTTTTGCTCTTTACGATAAGGCGCATTTATTGGGGGAACCGTTTTAGGTCCAGGTCACATGACCGAAATGGCCGCCATACCCATATATGGTAACACTCATAAAGCTAAAAGCATCCGGCGGGTCGTGCACTTCAGCTGAAGCACTGGTTATTTGTCTAAATCGCAACGGAAGTAAGGGCGAGGATTGTGGCCACGTAAAATCGATTTAAGCCCCCCAGTGGAATTCGTTTCGCTGACCGTTCCAAGGCGGTTCTTCTGTCGCGGTTTATTTTTGTTTTGGTTTGTCTTTGATTGTGTGTATCGTTTATATTATTTTGGTTTGGAAAGCCAATTGGCCATTTTGTTGTAAAGTAGCTGTCTGTTTGGCTTTCCGCTATTGATGCTTCCATTAGGGTCTAGTTGGTTCATGTTTGCGTTTCTTTCCCTTTGGTGTCTCTGACTGGAGCTGTGGGTTAATTGAGTCGATTCCTGATCATTGCTTTCACTTCTATTTTGCAGGCAAGTCAATTGGGAAGGTCCTGATGAAATAGTTCTTTATAAGCCGTCTTATCTGAATCTACATTGTTTGAACAGGTACATAGATCATAGACCGGTTTACAGAACTGAAATAGTTGATTTATATAAATGTTCAGACAACTGGGCGTATGAATTTGACATTGAATCGACTTTTATCCATCTTTACCTCCACCGAGTATACCTGCTGGGAGGTCTCTTACATTATTACTAGCCTTTACCAGTCTCTAGGCTAATTCAGCAGACGACAAATGGTTGATACTTTTCTTATTTTTTCTCCAGAAAACATGACTAAACATCTAATCCAAAGTGTCTCTTGGGAGACACTTTGCATGAGATGTGAAATTCTGTTTTCTGGGAAAATTAGACAAAAAATCTAAATGTCGTCTGCTGCAGAAAAATACCCAGCATGCAGAGTGTTAAATGGCCCGGGCAGACCTATACGAACAATGTACACTTAAGTTATATAGGTTAGACGCATCAAAACCTAGCGATTCACAAATACGGGCAACCTTTGTCACACTAGATAATCTTTCCTTCGCTTTCTTTATAAGCGCCAGAATCTTGGCCTTTTTTCGGGGAATTGATATTTTAGCAATATCCAATAATGCGAGTTACTGCTGTTTCATGTTATATTTTCTCGATTATGTGAGATATATGCCTCTCTCATGCGCAACAGCGGTCCTCATGAAAGATAGAGGATCTTACATGAATGTACATGTATTATCGAATTTATTAAACGAGTTGAGGTAAAGGGAGAAAATGCGAGGCTTCTTGCTTTCTTCCAATACGTCTTATTACGATAACACACCCGTGCGACACAGTGCATTTTTCACATCTCTAAATTGGCTACTTTTCTGATGAAAATCCGTGATATTTTTCTTATAAATACTGCCAACATAGATTGTGGGTGCTCGTGAGAACCGCCTCGTTGAGGCGGTTCTGACGAGTAACCACAACCTATGTCTTGGAACAAAAATAAGAAAAATAATGTATACCCCCATAAACCCTAGTTTGCTCTATATAAAGTTGGGTTTAGGGGGTCTTCATTTCACGGACTTGTTCACGTGATGTAAACCCCCGAGGGGACGTAAGACAGGTACTGAATGTTGTCACTGTGAATAAAGCCTTTCTCACTTACTTTCTCAATTGACAAGGAAAGGTGGGATTGGGGGTGGGGGTAAGTGTAACAGGAAAGTCCTACCTGGCTCCATCTCACAATAGACTAGGGGACAATGCTCCTTAATGGCGTCTACACGAGTTAAATCAGCCCCTGCTTGTAGACTTCCGGCTGCACTGTGCTGTATCCGCCCACACTTGTTGGAACCTTTAAGTACCTGGAACAGTTTAGGCACTTTTTTACCCTCATTTATGGGAACCTATAAGTTTCTTGAAAAGTTTTGACCATTATTAGTATTACAGTAAAACCTGCCCTAGTGGCCACCTCTATCAAGCAAGCAACATGTCTTAAGCAAGCAGGCATTCAGTTCCCCAATAAAGGAAAATGCATTAAATTTCACCTATGTTAAGCAAGCACCTGTCTTAAGCAAGCACTTTTTTAATATCCCACAGGTGCTTGCTTAATACAGGTTGGACTGTATTTAATTACATATAATAATGGCCTGATCAATATCACCACGATAACAAGTCCTTGTAATGAACAACCTTATTAAACCCTACTTTATATAGAGAATCCTATATCATATTCCAAATCAAAGATTTTTGGTGTTCAATGAGGGTTTTCTGTCGAGCACCTATAATCCATGTTTGGAGAAAAATCAAGAGATATGTCACATATTTCCTTCCAGTTTTGGAGGTATCGAAGAATGCGCTATGTCATGTGGTGATGCTATCCAGTATCAGATTCGCGTAAAATTATATTCCGCCCCACTGGCTGCTGCGCCAAGACGAAATGTGCCACCGTGCATGCAGCCGCAGCAAAGGCTCAAAATGGTCTGTATGCACACACAGTTAGAATACAACCCTCTATGTTCTTATGAAGAAACGGCAATTGTCGTCCTGTAGTGCAAGCTTAACTGGGTCATGTCGTAAAATATATTTTCGCTTGGTCCGGTCCCTAGCGTATATTCCACCAGCAAAAAAATGAAGCTTTCCTTACAATAGTGTATTGTACTTTGTGATTTTTGTCCTTCCATTGATTCAAGAATCAATAAATCACTTGGCTGTCAGTTAATGGCAAAATAATGTGGCCCTTACCGTTTAACTTCTTTTCCATAAACATGCCGAGAAAAGCAAGAGCACCGCATTCGGGTGCCAACGCTCGGCTGCAGTTTCTTATAAAAAACAAAAATTCTAAGTCGAAAAAGGGGCATATGTGCCAAAAATATTTTGAGGATTACCTCACCTATTTGTATGAGTTCCCCTTTTCATAATGAACAACTAGTCCGAGTTTCAAATAAATATGTTCAGTAATGACAGAGATATTACAAAATGTCATAGTTTTTGCACGACGACGACGCAGACGACGCAGACGACGCCAGACCTATGACAATACCTAGTCGTTTTCTCCAAAAACAGCCGAGCTCAAAATGACAAGGCGATTTAAATCAACCAAACAAACACAAAAGGTGGTTCAAGAATAAAGCGGACACGATTAATTGTATAATCGGTTAATCTATCGATAAATTCCACAAAAATGATTATCATTTCTTGTTTGTTTTAATCGATTACTTGATAGGTACAATTTACTACCCAAAGTTATGCCTAAAATAGCTGGATGGGTGGCAAACAGTGCAGACCCTGATGAGACGCCGCATTCTGTGGCGTCTCATCTGGGTCTTCACTGTTTGCTCAGGCCTGTCTGTTCAAGTATACATATGATAAAGTACAACATATGGTAAGAGTCATGCTAAGAAGAAAGCCAGACAGGTAAAATGATGACAAAAACCTTAGTGATTACTATTCGATTATTGATCGCAATGACAGGACTGATAATCGAATATCTCACAGCTCCGATTAGCCAGCCCTATTCAAGAGGCTATGCGATCGCCAATGATTTGCATATCTTATTGATTGATTTTGGTTTAACCACACGCCAACTCTTGTGGACTATTTTGTGTCGTCTCTGATTTTGGTTTAACCACACGCCAACTCTTGTGGACTATTTTGTGTCGTCTCTAGTTTTGGTTTAACCACACGCCAACTCTTGTGGACTATTTTGTGTCGCCTCTAGTTTTGGTTTAACCACACGCCAACTCTTGTGGACTATTTTGTGTCGTCTCTAGTTTTGGTTTAACCACACGCCAACTCTTGTGGACTATTTTATGTCGTCTCTAGTTTTGGTTTAACCACACGCCAACTCTTGTGGACTATTTTGTGTCGTCTCTAGTTTTGGTTTAACCACACGCCAACTCTTGTGGACTATTTTGTGTCGTCTCTAGTTTTGGTTTAACCACACGCCAACTCTTGTGGACTATTTTGTGTCGTCTCTGTTTTTGGTTTAACCACACGCCAACTCTTGTGGGTCATTTTGTGTCGTCTCCCAGAGTAGGGGAGAAAAGAGATAGAAGAGATCGTAGAGGGGAAATGGAGAAAGAGGAAAATGAATGGAAGTGTAGAAACAGAAGAGATGAAAAAAGTGAATAAGCACTGCTTATTAGATGCCCCCGCATGACAATGGCCAATAATAAAAAAGAGCAGACATGTTAAAAAGACGTTCGACCTATATTAAAACACCTGCAAAGTTTCAAAACGATCACCCAAAAACTGTGAGAGGAGTTGCGCTAACAAGGTACCCACTCCCTATACACTTTCGACCTCAAAAAATGACTAAGTTAAAAAAGACGAAACAAGTGAAAGAAATAATTTTAGGGGTATGAAAAATCCACATGCACATCTTCAGACCTACATAAATAAAAATCAAAAATGAGTTCCTTTAAGAGCAATGAAAACATTCATAAGAAAGAAGATGGGTCATACTACGTAGTTTCGGCTAATAAATATGTTCTATAAAAGGGTTATCCTTTGGAAGCAAGGAATACACCACAGAACCGAAAAATATGGAGTGTACATGTTTTCTGGGCCAGACTAGCTAGTTTCGGCCAATTAGGCCTCATCAGTGACCCTCAGATATTTTCAAAATTCCACAATGGAATCAATGATCCCAAAGGACAAGAAAATATAATCTACACTATGATGTAGGGCAGGGAGACGTTTTACCGCCGCCACACATTCCCACACACCAGCTGTAGTGAAGTTAAATATGTTCTATAAAAGGGTTATCCTTTGGAAGCAAGGAATACACCACAGAACCGAAAAATATGGTATTCAAAATTCCACAATGGAGCCTCATCAGTGACCCTGTAATGATCCGGCAACGAAAGCCAGAGGAAACATACTGCAAATTTGTTAATTTCGAACAGGCAGTCGATTCAAAGACGGCTATAAATCAAAATGGGGTCCAAATAATTAAAAACCGGTCTAGAATTAGAATCTAAACCAATAATTTATTTCTGATTTCTCAGAATATTCACGCTGATCTCAAAGGACCAAAACTAAAATATAAACTGCACTATGGTTGATGTACGTGGAGACGTTTTACGGCCGCCACCCGGCACAACACCAGCTGCAGTGAAGGCAAATAAAAATAAAAAATGAGTTCCTTTAACAGCAATGAAAACATTCATAAGAAAGAAGATGGGTCATACTACGTAGTTTGCGCCTGCAAAGTTTCAAAACGATCATGCTAAAACTGTGACAGGAGTTGCGCTAACAAGGTACCCTCTCCCTGTACACTTTAACATTATTAGACCAAAAAAAATGGCTAAGTTAAAAAAGAAGAAAAAAGTGAAAGAAATAATTTTAGGAGTATGAAAAAACCACCTGCACATCTTCAGACCTATATGGAAACACCTGCAAAGTTTCAAAATGATCACCCAAAAACTGCGAGAGGAGTTGCGCTAACAAGGTACCCACTCCCTATACAATTTAACATTATAAGACCTAAAAAATTGGCTAAGTTAAAAAAGATGAAAAAAAGTAAAAGAAATGATTTTAGGAGTAAAGCAACAAAAAAAACACATGCATATCTTCAGACCTATATCAAAAACACCTGCAAAGTTTCAAAACGATCACCCTAAAACTGTGAGAGGAGTTGCGCAAACAAGGTACCCACTCCCTATACACTTTAACATTATTAGACCTCAAAAAATGGCTATGTTAAATGAAAACCTATCTAGGGACATAAATCCAAGAGTTATGGGCCCTTGATAAATATTTCACTACAACAGATTCCTTACCTCAGGCAACAAGTGCGATATAAGTTTCATTAATGTAGAACAATAAAAACAAACGCTATTAAAATTATTAAGCAAGATATACAGGAAAATCAAAAGTGTCACGGACAAGTTTTCAAGAATTACAAAGGGGAATAACTTTAAGAGTATTGCTCGCAGGACCTTTACTTTCATGTAGCAGCAGCATCTCATCAATATCAACATTTATGCAAAAATGATAAGATTCTGTAAACTATTAAGCAAGATATGCAGGGAAAACCAAAGTATTACGGACAGACGGACGGACAGACGGACAACGTGAAAACAGTATACCTCATTTAAACTTCGTTTTCGGGGATATAATAACATCCCCTCCTCTCTCGTTTCCTGATGCAAGGACAGCAGGGCTTGTCCTAGACTGGCATCACGCAAACACGCCCATATAATTTTGACCCTCTTGAACCCCACTTACATAGTAAACCTGGGATTTACAGGGGTAAACTTTATTTTCCTTATTTCTGCTCTAAAATATAGCCGAAATAGGAAAAATATCACAATTTTTCAACTTAAAAAAATTCGCTTTTTCGGCGGTAACATTTACAATGTATTTGTATAGGCGTGTTTTCGTAATGAATAGAGCAGTTTCATAAAACGCTGCGAAACATAATATTATACACTAATATTATGTCCTCAAGTAATGTCTGATTTAACAACCTGTATTTTAGATAAGGGGCAAATAATAATACATATTTGTACAGGTTTGCTGTAGTTGTGTACCTTGTTAATAAGAATGACTTAAATGCAGGGCCTGATTGCCAGGCTCGGCCTTTCCAAATGTAAGCCAATATGATTTGGACGTCCCAGTGACGTAAGATACACGTCACCTTTGTTCCACCAAACCTACCCTAATAGTGTCATGGGACAATAATTCTGTATGTTTATAATAGTAAAGGAAAACCAAAATACTGACAGCACTGGTGACGTAACCATTAGGAAAACAAGCCGTAAGAAATAATGGCGTCCAACATGGTGTCAGAAAATGCTAAAAAATGATAACAGCTTTATTAATCCTGCTTTCAACATAGATTGTGGTGCTCGTTAGAACCGCCTCAATGAGGCGGTTCTAAAGAGTACTCACAATCTATGTTTTTGAGCAAAAAAGGCAGATAACGTATACCCCGTACACCCCTCTTTTCTCTATATAAAGTGGGGTATGAGGGGATGGGGTTCGTGTCACGGACTTGTTATCGTTATGAAGAAAAGACGCCTATATAATTGTGACCCCCTGAACCTCACTTGTATATAGTAAAACTGGGGTTTACAGGGGTAAAACATATTTTTCTTATTTCTGCTCTTAAACAAAAATTGTTGGTACTCGTTAGAACCGCCTCAACGAGGCGGTTCTAACGTGTACCCCCAATCTATATATTGGACAGAAATAAGAAAAATATTACAATTTTTCATTATAAAATGTTCGTTTTTCCGGCAGTAAAGTTTACAATGCATTTTTATAGCCGTGGTTTCGTAATCAGTCGATTGTCTTATACTGTAGGTTGGAAAATATAGTCATGGACGGGGACTTAAACTGTTTCGTTTAACGCTGAAAGTCTTGTCCTGTAATTACAGTGTACACCCTGATCAGACGCGGTGTCTGATCTTGGTCTCCCCTAATCACTAAACCAAACACATGATTCAAGTGCAGATTCTATAGATAACCCTCTTGTACGCAGCACTCAGACCTCACAGCGATAGCGATAAATTACGCCAACACGCCTATACGAGGACTGTTCAAATATGAATGCAACTAAGCACATAAAAATGATTCCGTGATAGATTGCGATGAAAAATTTATTTTGTCCCCTCAAAGTATTCCCCTTTATCAGATATACAAACTTTCAGTCTTCTGATCCAATTTTGGTAGTCTTTTCGAGGTATACTATGAAAGCACTGGAATATTGCAGAACCGAGGTGTTTGCGCTGTACAAATTTTCGACCAGAAAGGTATTTTTTCAGCCGCGGGAACAAAAAAAAGTCACACGGGGCAAGGTCAGGGGAATACGGGGGTTGAGGGAGTTCAACAACCTTTTCCTGCTTCAGATAGTCTTGCACAATGAACGCCTTGTGCGATGACGCATTGTCATGTAGCAATCTGACATTGGCCAAACCCGTTGCGGGTCTTCGTTCTTTGAAATATTTCTTCAATTTTCGAAGAACTTTATTGTTGTAAAACTTCACATTTACAGATTTGCCTTAAGGCACAGCAACCTGAATAGCAGGGCCCTGATTTGAAAAGAATATGACATACATTACCTTCTTGACGCTCATGGTCCGCTTTGCAATGCATGGTCTTTGCAATACTTTGTTGCCCATATTTTGTTCTGAATTTTTCGTTTTGGCTCAAAAAAGTGAACCCATGTCTCGTCACCTGTGACGACATTAGCGAAAGGCCGTGCATTGTAATTTGGAAACTTTTTAAGCAACTACTTGGCGCACTGAACGCGTGTCTTTTTCTGCTCATCTGTCAACAGATGGGGAATCCCTCTAGCACATATCTTTCTCATTTTCAAATCCCGTTTCAGAATTGTATGAGCTGGTCCTAATGAGATGCCAACCATACTAGCTATTTGCCTAGTGGTGTATCGTGCATCGGTAGCAACTATTTCTTTCACTCTAGCAACCATCTTTGCAGATGTTGCTCTTTTCGGCCGACGATCATGTGGTGCATCTTCTGTTGTGCATAGCCCACAGCTGAATTTCTTAAACCAACGAAAAACTGTCGGAACTGGCAATTTGAAAATTATTCCTGATTCTAGGATAAGGAATATAATTTCTAAAGGACCGAAATATCGGTTTCCTTCTAAAATTGATTTCAGTAAATGTAGAGATGAAATCGCTGCTTCCTTGAATGAATTCGGTAATCGATGGTGTAAGCGAGAGTATGTTGAGTATAAAGCCCTAAAGGACTGGAAACTTAGCATTTTAAGACCAGTGAATAAACGCATTTCTTTCTATTCTCAAAATACTAACGTATTACCTCCTAAGCCCAAGACGTCTTTACGTCATCTTAAACTAGGTATTCAAGAATTTCATAAGAAGTTTGTTTTGGCCCCTGCAGACAAGGCCACTAACAACGTCGTCGTTGTGTGACGGCTCCACTATGTTAACACGCTTAAGCAGGAGCTTGGTGGTACTAAGGCCTATGAACTTCAGCCTTTGGCTGAAGAGAGAGCTATAGTAGATAAACATGTTTGTCTTTCAGCCACCAAGTTTGCTGTGTGTGTTAACGAAGGCCAAGACAAGCTTCCTACGCTATACTGGTTACCAAAACTTCATAAAAAACCTTACAAAGCACGGTTTATTGCAAATTCTAGTTCTTGCACTACCACTGAACTTTCTAAATTATTAACTTCCTGTCTTACTGCTATTAAAAGTAGAAGTAAAACAAAGATCAGGAATTGATACAATTAACTTACTCCATCCATAAAAGACACCAAAGGGAAAGAAATACAAACATTAAGCGACCAGACCATTAAAACGCATGTAATTAAATATTGTGATAAAGTCTTTGAAAGATCAGGAAGAAATCTGTTTTGGTCTATAAAAAATTCGAATGAGGCTTTAGTTTTGACGGTATCACAACCTTATTATCCAAAATGAGTATTACAAATACATTTAAAATATCAATATCACCCCTTAGGTTACACTCTGCTTCTTCTGTACGGATTCCCCATTCTATTAAGAACTTTAATACTATGTTGCCTTCGGTATTGGTTAGACCCTTAAATTTGTCTTCTGTAACTTCAGTTAATCTCAATGGAGCAGGCAATACCAATGTTTTTGGGAGTAGTCTTCGTATAAGACTATCTCCTCTCAAATCACCCATCCTTCGTAAATATACTAATCCGTGGAAAAGAAGTGGAATGTATCCTAGTATTTCTAAGTGCAATGCCAAGAGGTTCAGATGTTGTTCGCATTTAAGCACTGCGTCTACCGTTACTTCATCTGTAAACGGTAGACGCTTCTCTGTAGTTAACATGTCTGATTTGACATGACAGTCTACAGATTTAATTTATCTAATTACTTGACGTGCTGCAAACTGTAATATGCAGTACGTCGGTCAAACTAACCGCATGCTTAAAACTAGATTGAACGAGCATTATCGTAGAATGAGTAAGCCTAAGAAAACTGACACTTTCTTGTACCGTCACTTTCGACGTACAGGTCATTCTGTAAATAACATTATTATACAACCAGTGGAAAAACTTTATTACGATGCAAATTCTACATCTAGATTCAAAATAATCAAAAGACATGAAGCTGAACTGAAATGGATTAAATTTTTACAGACCCCTTTTCCACTGGGATTTAATGACAACATTTATCATGAGGGTAATATTTCCAGAATGCCGGACTTTGATATTTTCTCACTCCTGGAATGTCGAAAACGCAGAACTAGATCTCACGGCACCAGGAAAAATGGTAACTTTAAACGTAAATCACGTGCGTTTAAACGAAACAATACTAGACTGAAGTGACTGTCAATTATTTTATTAAATCATGGACGCCACTCTATGCTTTCATTTTTAAGTTCATTACCCGTTTCTGTTTTACGTCTTCTGGACACCGAGGCGAATAAATTCTACGATAGTTCTCATCAGTTATATGATGCGGCTCTCTTAACTAGAGGCTATACTCAGCATACTCTCCGTCCTTACATTGATTCTGAAATTAATCATAAACGTCATTTCTTCAAAATATCCTTCATTAATAAGGGTATGGATTTTATAGATTTGCCCAGTATCTTCCGTGAGAGATCGGTGCTTTCTTCCATTCCTGCTTATTTTCAAAATACTGAAACACCTATAATTTGCTATAAATATAACAAACCTGTTAGATCTATCATTTTTA
This sequence comes from Lucinisca nassula, assembly GCA_963580285.1. Taxonomy (NCBI): domain Eukaryota; kingdom Metazoa; phylum Mollusca; class Bivalvia; order Lucinida; family Lucinidae; genus Lucinisca; species Lucinisca nassula. Next base: position 3,028,761 of record OY757015.1, on the reverse strand, counting down.
ATTTCAATAAACTTGTTTCAGATCTTGATATTGATACTAATACTCCTGATTCATGTGATTGTAAAAACTCAAAGTATTGCTATCTTGCTGCTGGTCATGTAATTACTGGCAATTTGAAAATTATTCCTGATTCTAGGATAAGGAATATAATTTCTAAAGGACCGAAATATCGGTTTCCTTCTAAAATTGATTTCAGTAAATGTAGAGATGAAATCGCTGCTTCCTTGAATGAATTCGGTAATCGATGGTGTAAGCGAGAGTATGTTGAGTATAAAGCCTAAAGGACTGGAAACTTAGCATTTTAAGACTAGTGAATAAACGCATTTCTTTCTATTCTCAAAATACTAACTTATTACCTCCTAAGCCCAAGACGTCTTTACGTCATCTTAAACTAGGTATTCAAGAATTTCATAAGAAGTTTGTTTTGGCCCCTGCAGACAAGGTCGCTAACAACGTCGTCGTTGTGTGACGGCTCCACTATGTTAACACGCTTAAGCAGGAGCTTGGTGGTACTAAGGCCTATGAACTTCAGCCTTTGGCTGAAGAGAGAGCTATAGTAGATAAACATGTTTGTCTTTCAGCCACCAAGTTTGCTGTGTGTGTTAACGAAGGCCAAGACAAGCTTCCTACGCTATACTGGTTACCAAAACTTCATAAAAAACCTTACAAAGCACGGTTTATTGCAAATTCTAGTTCTTGCACTACCACTGAACTTTCTAAATTATTAACTTCCTGTCTTACTGCTATTAAAACGCATGTAATTAAATATTGTGATAAAGTCTTTGAAAGATCAGGAAGAAATCTGTTTTGGTCTATAAAAAATTCGAATGAGGTTTTAAATAAATTGAAATCTAGACAGTTTCGTGCTTCTAGTCTGTCTACGTACGATTTTTCCACTCTTTACACTACACTTCCTCATAATCTTATAAAATAAAAGCTTAATGATTTAATTGAATGGGCTTTTCACAGAGAAGATTCTCTCTATCTTGCATGTAATGTCAGAAATGCATTTTTCACTTCTAAAGAGCATAAGAATTATACACTTTGGTCTTGTCAGAAAGTGTGTGATGCCCTCACCTTTCTACTTGACAATATTTATATTAGATTCGGTACTAAGTTATTTAGACAAATTGTGGGTATTTCGATGGGTACTAATTGCGCACCTCTTGTGGCTGATCTGTTCTTGTATTGTTATGAAAGAGACTTCATTTTGTCGCTTTCCATTGATAACCAATCTGAAATTATTGAAGCTTTTAGCTCTACTTCTAGATATTTAGATGATTTATTAAATATTGATAATACCTCTTTTGATGGTTTGATCAGTCAGATTTACCCCCTAGAACTTCAGTTAAATAAAGCAAATTCTTCTGATACCGAGGCCCCGTTTTTGGATTTACATCTATCTATTGTAGATGGATTTGTTTCGTGCAAAATTTATGATAAACGCGATGACTTTGATTTTGAGATTGTAAATTTTCCTTTTTTGGATGGTGATGTTCCTCGTGCGCCATCCTATGGCGTTTATATTTCGCAATTAATTCGATTTGCTAGAGTGTGTAGTCATGTAACTGACTTCAACACTCGTAATAAATTATTAACGGCTAAACTTCTTAATCAGTTTATCGGTACCATAAACTACGCAAAGCCTTTTCAAAATTTTATAGACGCCATTCTGATTTAATTTCAAAATTCAATATTGGACTTAAATCTCTTCTGCAACAAGGTCTGTCGGAACCCGAATTTTATGGTGACTTAGTATATAAATTCAGAAAAATATATAACCGCACTGACTTCAGCACCCAATTTCGTAAAATCATTCTTCGATATAAAAAGATTGGGTACAACATGGATATTATACGACAGACTGCATGCATGGTAGTTAACCCAATCACGGTTGGCAACTTTGCTTCCCTCTTTAATTGCACGCCGGTGGGTCAGGCCTCAGATTCTATGACGGCTCCAACGTAAAGGCTTATTGAAAATTAAAGAGATAATGTTGGTTGGTGCCTGATGCTCTGTCTCTGGTCGGGCTCATCGGAGTCTAACTGTTGGTTTTCTTTTGCTCCAGCATTTCAGTGGTTTCTTGCTGTCGAGTCCTCACCGTTGTCTCACCTCTGTGGTTCTGTGATTTCTGTGTTCACGGAAATGTTGCACTGATGAGTTAGGAGGCCTTCATGCGGACTGAACAAATTATTTGTCTAAATCGCGACGGAAGTAAGGGCGAGGATTGTGGCCACGTAAAATCGATTTAAGCCCCCCAGTGGAAATCTTCCACTGACCGTTCCAAGGCGGCTCTTTTGTGGCGATTTATTTATGTTGTTGTTTGTTACTTACTGTGTGTATCACTTGTGTCTTTTAATTTTGGATGGCCATATGGCCATTTTGTGGGAAAGTAACTGTCCATATGGCCTTCCTTTGTTTAGGTTTCCATTATGGTCTGGTCGCTTAATGTTTGTATTTCTTTCCCTTTGATGTCTTTTATGGATGGAGTAAGTTAATTGTATCAATTCCTGATCTTTGTTTTACTTCTACTTTTTAAATAAATTGAGATCTAGACAGTTTCGTGCTTCTAGTCTGTCTACCTACGATTTTTCCACTCTTTACACTATACTTCCTCATAATCTTATAAAAGAAAAGCTTAATGATTTAATTGAATGGGCTTTTCACAGAGAAGATTCTCTCTATCTTGCATGTAATGTCAGAAATGCATTTTCACTTCTAAAGAGCATAAGAATTATACACTTTGGTCATGTCAGAAAGTGTGTGATGCCCTCACCTTTCTACTCGACAATATTTATATTAGATTCGGTACTAAGTTATTTAGACAAATTGTGGGTATTCCGATGGGTACTAATTGCGCACCTCTTGTGGCTGATCTGTTCTTGTATTGTTATGAAAGAGACTTCATTTTGTCGCTTTCCATTGATAACCAATCTGAAATTATTGAAGCTTTTAGCTCTACTTCTAGATATTTAGATGATTTATTAAATATTGATAATACCTCTTTTGATGGTTTGATCAGTCAGATTTACCCCCTAGAACTTCAGTTAAATAAAGCAAATTCTTCTGATACCGAGGCCCCGTTTTTGGATTTACATCTATCTATTGTAGATGGATTTGTTTCGTGCGAAATTGGGCTCATCGGAGTCTAACTGTTGGTTTTCTTTTGCTCCAGCATTTCAGTGGTTTCTTGCTGTCGAGTCCTCACCGTTGTCTCACCTCTGTGGTTCTTTGATTTCTGTGTTCACGGAGATGTTGCACTGATGAGTTAGGAGGCCTTCATGCGGACTGAACAAACTATTTGTCTAAATCGCGACGGAAGTAAGGGCGAGGATTGTGGCCACGTATAATCGATTTAAGCCCCCCCAGTGGAAATCTTCCACTGACCGTTCCAAGGCGGCTCTTCTGTGGCGATTTATTTATGTTGTTGTTTGTTACTTACTGTGTGTCTCACTTGTGTCTTTTAATTTTGGATGGCCATATGGCCATTTTGTGGGAAAGTAACTGTCCATATGGCCTTCCTTTGTTTAGGTTTCCATTATGGTCTGGTCGCTTAATGTTTGTATTTCTTTCCCTTTGGGTGTCTTTTATGGATGGAGTAAGTTAATTGTATCAATTCCTGATCTTTGTTTTACTTCTACTTTTTATGATAAACGCGATGACTTTGATTTTGAGATTGTAAATTTTCCTTTTTTGGATGGTGATGTTCCTCGTGCGCCATCCTATGGCGTTTATATTTCGCAATTAATTCGATTTGCTAGAGTGTGTAGTCATGTAACTGACTTCAACACTCGTAATAAATTATTAACGGCTAAACTTCTTAATCAGTTTATCGGTACCATAAACTACGCAAAGCCTTTTCAAAATTTTATAGACGCCATTCTGATTTAATTTCAAAATTCAATATTGGACTTAAATCTCTTCTGCAACAAGGTCTATCGGAACCCGAATTTTATGGTGACTTAGTATATAAATTCAGAAAAATATATAACCGCACTGACTTCAGCACCCAATTTCGTAAAATTTTTCTTCGATTTAAAAAGATTGGGTACAACATGGATATTATACGACAGACTGCATGCATGGTAGTTAACCCAATCACGGTTGGCAACTTTGCTTCCCTCTTTAATTGCACGCCGGTGGGTCAGGCCTCAGATTCTATGACGGCTCCAACGTAAAGGCTTATTGAAAATTAAAGAGATAATGTTGGTTGGTGCCTGATGCTCTGTCTCTGGTCGGGCTCATCGGAGTCTAACTGTTGGTTTTCTTTTGCTCCAGCATTTCAGTGGTTTCTTGCTGTCGAGTTCTCACCGTTGTCTCACCTCTGTGGTTCTTTGATTTCTGTGTTCACGGAGATGTTGCACTGATGAGTTAGGAGGCCTTCATGCGGACTGAACAAATTATTTGTCTAAATCGCGACGGAAGTAAGGGCGAGGATTGTGGCCACGTAAAATCGATTTAAGCCCCCCAGTGGAAATCTTCCACTGACCGTTCCAAGGCGGCTCTTCTGTGGCGATTTATTTATGTTGTTGTTTGTTACTTACTGTGTGTATCACTTGTGTCTTTTAATTTTGGATGGCCATATGGCCATTTTGTGGGAAAGTAACTGTCCATATGGCCTTCCTTTGTTTAGGTTTCCATTATGGTCTGGTCGCTTAATGTTTGTATTTCTTTCCCTTTGGTGTCTTTTATGGATGGAGTAAGTTAATTGTATCAATTCCTGATCTTTGTTTTACTTCTACATTTCATTATGCCCGTAAACCGAACATACTTCATCATAAATGTCTTTGCACCGTATACCAAGAATACAACGATTCTTAATATAGGACCGTATTTCAACGACGTACTCTGACCTTCTTCCAACCATGTTTTGTATTAGTATACAAGAGTAGACAGTGTTTATCGAACGATATACATGGCTAAAGTGGACTGATTTTAACAGGTTTGGTATCAATGTATAGGAAAAATGTTTTTTTCTACGCTGTGATATTTATTTCCAGGTGATTTGCCCATTAGTGCATGAGAAAACGTTCTACTTGCATTCATATTTGAACAGTCCTCGTACAAATACATTGTCACCTTTATGGCCGAAAAAAAATGAAAATTTTATGATGAAAAATGTGATGTTTTTCTTATTTCTGCTCAAAATATAGATTGTGGGCACTCGTTAGAACCGCCTTATCGAGGCGGTTCTAACGAGTACCCGCAATCTATATTTTAGAGCAGAAATAAAACATAATGTATATCCTCGGAAACCCCAGTTTTACTATATAAAAGTGGGGTTCAAGGGGTCAAAATCATATAGGCGTTTTTTCGTGATAAAAATAGCGGGGTTATGATCTATAAATAAAAATTACCTGGATTACCTACAAATCTTGGAAATCAGCACTGGAGAGCCTCTGCGTTTAGTAACACAGGGTCGATAGACAAACAATCGACACTTAGTCAATTGACAAGCAATCAGCCAAACAAACAACAATAGCAACCACAGCAACAAAACAAACCAAAAACAAAGCAAAAAAAATAAAAAAAAATATATAAAATAAAAAAAAAAAAAAGCAAAACCAAAAAAAAAAAAAAAAAAAAACATGAAAAACAGTAAAACCTCGATATCTCGAACATATTTGGGACCATGAAATCTATTTGAGGCAAGATAGTTCGAGTTACTGAGGGTTAATCATTACAACCGGATAATTGGGTCGGTGGGCGGGGGGCGGGGGTCATGGTTATCTTTACAACCTTTTATTTGCAGCGGGTATATACTGGTATGTTGCGTGTACTCATTAGAATCGCCTCAATTGAGGATAATGGGTGAGAATTCATAGTTATCTTTAGAACCTTTTTCTCTAAATAATGGTATGTTGCGTGTACGCATTAGAATCGCCTCCATGAGGATAATGGGTGTAAATTCATGGTTATCTTTACAACCTTTTTTCTTTAAATAATGATTTGTTGCATATACTAGAATCGCCTCCGGCGATTCGAATGAGACCACGCAAGTTACCTTTTCAAGATGGCATAAGTAAAAGACTTTTCAAATTTTCCTTTATAATGGATACCTTGTACTTTGGTATGCACTTTCTAGGTACTCAAGAATGAGTTCGAATTATCCATAGAAAACGAGCCATCCATTATGTGAACAAGTCCGTGAAATGAAGACCCCCACCCTAAATCCCACTTATAAATGGAAGACTGGGGTTTACGGGGTCTTCATTATTTTTCTTCTTTCTGCTCTAATACATAGGTTGTGGGTACTCGTTAGAACCGCCTCGATGAGGCGGTTCTAACGAGCACACACAACCTATGTTATGAGCATTTATAAGAAAAATATGACAGATTTTCATCAGAAAAGTAGCCATTTTGGTGATGTGAAAAATGTCGTACGGGTGTGTTATCGTAATGGGTGTTCTGTTAGAGCTTCACTGTATAAAGTATTAGATCAAAATAACTCAGATGAAGTTATTTGGCTAAAAAGTATTATTAGTTATCCAATACAGAAGATTCCAGAACCATATAGAAAACAATGCTCATATGCTAAAACTAATGTGATCTGGAAGTTTCTAGGCATTTATTAATCCCTTTTATTTCTAGAAACCTCTTTCCTACAATAAGTATAGGTAACCAAGTGGGTATAATGTGAGAATCAGGAAAAATTCTTATACATAATATCGGGATGGAGGAGGGAGTGGGGCAGTCTAATACCTGCATACAACTATTCTGGCGTGTGGTTTTGTCGAGAGCCATCATAATATCGGGATGGAGGTGGGAGTGGGGCAGTCTAATACCTGCATACAACTATTCTGGCGTGTGGTTTTGTCGAGAGCCATCCAGACGGTTATCATATCGGGCTGGAGGAGGGAGTGGGGCAGTCTAATACCTGCATACAACTATTCTGGCGTGTGGTTTTGTCGAGAGCCATCCAGACGGTTATCATATCAGGAGGGAGTGGGGGCAGTCTAATACCTGCATACAACTATTCTGGCGTGTGGTTTTGTCGAGAGCCATCCAGACGGTTATCATATCAGGAAACATATTACCAAACTCATACCAATACATACAAAGGAACGGAGTCGATAAATAAGAAAAAAGCCCCACTTTTTATCCTTTAAATGCGCATGTGCAGCCATTAATAAGTGCCAGAAGGCTGAATTCCTGCATGATACTTCCATACTTCCATTAAGTAGAAGTAAAACAAAGATCAGGAATCGATACAGTTAACTTACTTCACCCATCAAAGACACCAAAGGGAAAGAAACACAAAAATGAAGCGACCAGACCCATAATGGAAACCTAAACAAAGGAAGGCCATAAGGACAGTCACTTTCCCACAAAATGTCCAAATGGCCAACCACAATAAAAAGGCACAAGTGATACACACAGTAAGTAACAAACAACACCATAAATAGACCGCCACAGAAGAACCACCTTGGAACGGTAAGTGGAAAGAATTCCACTGGGGGGCGGGGGTGGGGGGGGGGCTTAAATCGATTTAACATGGCCATAATCCTCGCCCTTACCTCTGTCGCGGTAAAGTTCCATAAAGCCCCTTCAATTTATAGCCCTACAACTACAAGTTTTGGTAGAAAACAATGCGAGAAACAGTTACCAAAGAAAAGCCACAATCTAGGACCACGGCCATCTCAATCTAGGACCACGGCCATCTCAATCTAGGACCACGGCCATCTCAATCTAGGACCACGGCAATCTCAATCTAGGACCACGGCCATCTCAATCTAGGACCACGGCCATCTCAATCTAGGACCACGGCCATCTCAATCTAGGACCACGGCCATCTCAATCTAGGACCACGGCCATCTCAATCTAGGACCACGGCCATCTCAATCTAGGACCACGGCCATCTCAATCTAGGACCACGGCCATCTCAATCTAGGACCACGGCCATCTCAATCTAGGACCACGGCCATCTCAATCTAGGACCACGGCCATCTCAATCTAGGACCACGGCCATCTCAATCTAGGACTACGGCCATCTCAATCTAGGACCACGGCCATCTCAATCTAGGACCACGCCATCTCAATCTAGGACCACGGCCATCTCAATCTAGGACCACGGCCATCTCAATCTAGGACCACGGCCATCTCAATCTAGGACCACGGCAATCTCAATCTAGGACCACGGCCATCTCAATCTAGGACCACGGCCATCTCAATCTAGGACCACGGCCATCTCAATCTAGGACCACGCCCATCTCAATCTAGGACCACGGCCATCTCAATCTAGGACCACGGCCATCTCAATCTAGGACCACGGCCATCTCAATCTAGGACCACGGCCATCTCAATCTAGGACCACGGCCATCTCAATCTAGGACCACGGCCATCTCAATCTAGGACCACGGCCATCTCAATCTAGGACCACGGCCATCTCAATCTAGGACCACGGCCATCTCAATCTAGGACCACGGCCATCTCAATCTAGGACCACGACCATCTCAATCTAGGACCACGGCCATCTCAATCTAGGACCACGGCAATCTCAATCTAGGACCACGGCCATCTCAATCTAGGACCACGGCCATCTCAATCTAGGACCACGGCCATCTCAATCTAGGACCACGGCCATCTCAATCTAGGACCATGGCCATCTCAATCTAGGACCACGGCCATCTCAATCTAGGACCACGGCCATCTCAATCTAGGACCACGGGCATCTCAATCTAGGACCACGGCCATCTCAATCTAGGACCACAGCCATCTCAATCTAGGACCACGGCCATCTCAATCTAGGACCACGGCCATCTCAATCTAGGACCACGGCCATCTCAATCTAGGACCACGGCCATCTCAATCTAGGACCACGCCCATCTCAATCTAGGACCACGGCCATCTCAATCTAGGACCACGGCCATCTCAATCTAGGACCACGGCCATCTCAATCTAGGACCACGGCCATCTCAATCTAGGACCACGGCCATCTCAATCTAGGACCACGGCCATCTCAATCTAGGACCACGGCCATCTCAATCTAGGACCACGGCAATCACAATCTAGGACCACGGCCATCTCAATCTAGGACCACGGCCATCTCAATCTAGGACCACGGCCATCTCAATCTAGGACCACGGCCATCTCAAGTCACCTTGGAATGAAACACCAACAACACAAAAAAAGGTTAGGGATTTTGCATCTTGACAGTGTATGCAGAACTTTTGCATGTAGGAGAATTTGAACACATACGCATTAACGCAAAATGGATATATTTCCAAGCATTTACTGCAAAAGGAGAAACTTTAAATAACTCGACCATTGATATTCGTTTGCCATGAATAAGTCCAACCCGTTCTTGAGTCACTATGGAATTCTCCACAAAACCCTGGTAAAAAGTAATGAAATTCCAAAGGGCAATTTTCTTATTTTATTTTCTCCAAAATGTATGTTGTGTGTACTCATTAGCATCACCTCATCGAGGCAATTCTACTGAGTTCACACAACCTATTATTTTTAGAAGACAGAAAAGATATCCTTTATTAATCCAAATTATGCCTTCGCCAATGGCGCTTTTAGTAGCTCACATTATTGACACCAGCCCACCCCACCCCAGCTCATCCAACACCAGTAAATTGAAGATGGCAAATGTTTCATACTTGCATACAACTATTCTGTCGTGTGGTTTTATCTAGAGCAATCCAAACTGTTATCATGTCCGGGAAAAGATTACCGTTTTCATACCAATACCTAGTACAGAAAATACCATGATAATATTGTACCATATGATCCAGCGAATGACAAAGTAGAAGTGGAGGCAATGATCAGGAATCGATACAATTAACCCGCAGCTCCCATCAAAGACACCAAAGGGAAAGAAACACAAACATGAAACAACAAACCCTAATGGACATCAATAGCGGAAACCCAACAGGACAGTTACTTTCCCACAAAATGGCCAATAGGCTCATGCTCCAAAATAAAATAATATAAGCGACACAAACGCCCAAAGACAAACCATAACAAAAATAAACCGCGACAGAAGAACCGCCTTGGAATGGTCAGCGGAAACGAATTCCACTTCGGGGATGGGGTGGGGGGGGGGCTTAAATAGATTTTATGTGGCTACAATCCTCGCCCTTACTTCCATCGCGATTAAGACAAATAATTTGTGCAGTACGCATGAAGGCCTCCTAACTCATCAATGTAATATCTCCGTGAACACAAAAATCAAACACACACAAACCTACAATAAGACAAACCTACAATAAGACATGTGCGCCCAACGAAGACTCAGATCAGCCTGCGCATCCGCGCAGTCTGATCAGAGTCTTCGTTGAGCACTTTAAGGATAGCTAAGGGCCCAACGCTACTTCATGTAGCAAGATAAGTCTGTGGATAGACTATATGGATGCGCAGGCGGCCGTAAAAAGTCTCCCCGTACATCCATCATAGTGCAGATTATATTTTCTGGTCCTTTGGGATCATTGAGTTTATTTGGAATCATTTTGAAAATAGAGTTCTGCTTAAGCCGGTGCTAGGGGGCGTGGCCAGTGTAGCACATTTCAGTACTGGTCATGAACAGACTCAATAAAACCGAGTCTGCTATTTTCGTTTATTTGGTGTATTCTTTGCTTCCAAAGGATCTAGCTATTCAGAACTTATTTATCCTCTGAGTCTTCGCTTGGCGCACATGTCTTATTGTAGGTTTTGTCGTGCGCTGGCTCATATGTAAGTTTCATACGAACTGAGTAATCTTAAAGGCATTTTATAAAATCATTTCATTACATAATATTATGTAGCCGTCAGTGCTGACTGAAGAGAAGTCTTCTTATGGAAAATCAATAATTTACTAACTGTTGACTGGAGTGTACATTATTGATTTTCCCCTTAAGTGCCTCAGTAAGGGGATTCAACAAGAGTTACTTATCACCCTATTAAGGACCGCCTTTGATCTGCTAAGGACAGTACATCACAGGGGGCAATAAAACAATGATCAACACAAGGTGTGTCCTACTTTTACAAGAATAAATGCCTTTAACATTTGATTAAACTTCTTTGATTTTTCTCCCTTTAAAGTTGATCTTTAAATGTTGCTTCTACAAAAAGAATACATATGACGTGATAAAATTCTAGACGTTGCTACCTTTGGTTGTTTGTTTGATTTGAGATTTAACGTCCCCGTCAACGCTGTAAAGGCAATTTTGGAGACAATGCTTCCAATTTTTGTGGGACCGACGTTGCTACGTAATATCCTAATGATTAAGTGCATTATCTAGAACGTCATTGTTATTTAGTGGATAACGTCATGTGACACCACATGTACTGACACGTGGATACTGGTGAGCTATGCGATAATGTCATGTGACACCACGTGTAATGACACGTGGATACTGGTGAGTAATGTGATAACATCATGTGGCATCACATGTACTGACACGTGGTTACTGGCGAGTAATGCGATAACGTCATGTGATACCACATGTACTGACACGTGGATACTGGTGAGTTATGCGATAATGTCATGTGACACCACGTGTAATGGCACGTGGATACTGGTGAGTAATGCGATACTGTCATGTGACATCACATATACTGAAACGTGGATACTGGTGAGTAATGCGATAATGTCATGTGACATCACATGTACTGACATGTGGATACTGGTGAGTTATGAGATAATGTCATGTAACACCACATGCACTGAAACGTGGAAACTGGTGAGTAATGCGATAATGTCATGTGACACAACATGTACTGACACGTGGATACTGGTGAGTTATGCGATAATGTCATGTGACACCACGTGTAATGACACGTGGATACTGGTGAGTAATGCGATAATGTCATGTGACACGTCATGTACTGAAACGTGGATACTGGTGAGTAATGCGATAATGTCATGTGACACCACATGTACTGACACGTGGATACTGGTGAGTAATGCGATAATGTCATGTGACACCACATGTACTGACATGTGGATACTGGTGAGTAATGCGATAACGTCATGTGACACCACATGTACTGACCCGTATTTACTGGTGAGTAATGCGATAATGTCATGTGACACAACATGTACTGACACGTTTTTACTGGTGAGTAATGCGATAATGTCATGTGACACAACATGTAATGACACGTGGATACTGGTGAGTAATGCGAGAAGGTCATGTGACACCATATGTACTGACACATGGATACTTGCGAGTAATGCGATAATGTCATGTGACACTACATGTACTTACTCGTGGATACTGGTGACTAATGCGATATTGTCATGTGACACCACATGCAATGACACGTATTTACTGGTGAGTAATGCGATAATGTCATGTGACACCACATGTACTGATACGTGGATACTGGTGAGTTATGCGATGATGTCACGTGACACCACATGTAATGACACGTATTTACTGGTGGGTGATGCGATAATGTCATGTGACACAACATGTACTGACACGTGGATACTGGTGAGTAATGCGATAATGTCATGTGACACCACATGTAATGACACGTAGTTACTGGTGAGTAATGCGATAATGCCGTCTGTGACAATACGTTCTAAATAGTTAGATCTTACGGAAGCAAATAATCTTAACCCTAACCCTGATTTATGTTGAATTTCTTTTTGATATCGGAAATAAAATCCGATTTAAGTCATTACACCATCATACATGTATGATAAACAGAATCATTGCTCTCATAGTCATTTCATATGAGACTTATGAAACTCACCAAAGGCTCATTTTATAGATTGTATCCGATATGACCACTCGTGTATTATCTTTTCTTTCTTACATGGCTCCAAAAATGACAAAAAATGTCGAGTCCTCACCGTTGTTTCATCTCTGTGGTTGTTTAATATTTTGTGTTCACGGAGATGTTGCATTGAAGAGTTAGGAGGTCTTCATGCGGACTGAACAAAAAATTGTCTAAATCGCGACGGAAGTAAGGGCGAGGATTGTGGCCACGTAAAATCGATTTAAGCCCCCCCCCCCCACTCCCCCCACCCAGTGGAACCGTTCCAAGACGGTTCTTCTGTCGCGGTTTATTTTTTGTTATGGTTTGTCTTTGGGAGTTTGTGTCGCTTATTTTATTTTGGATAGCCTATTGGCTATTTTGTGGGAAAGTAACTGTCCTTTTGGCTTTCCGCTATTGATGTTTCCATTAGGTTTGTTGTTTCATGTTTGTGTTTCTTTCCCTTCGTTGTCTCTGATTGGAGCTGTGGGTTAATTGTATCGATTCCTGATCATTGCCTCCGCTTCTATTCAAAGTCTAAATGAAAATTTCTCACGTGTTTTCTTATTTATGCTACAAACATAGATTGTTGGTATTCGTTAGAACCGCCTCAATGAGGCGGTTCTAACAAGTACCAACAATCTATGTTTTTAGCTAAAAGCAAGGAAAGTATTGTACATCTATTTTCATTCTATAAAGAGGGGGGTAGATAAGGGTATAGTTCACTAGCTGATACCTAGTAGAGATAACAGCGTTAGGATAACACATCCATACGAGATAATGCTGTCTTCCATAGTTCTAAAAGCATAAGGCATTTTTTCTGTCTGGGTTTTGAATATTTGTCATTTTAATGGTCCAAAAATAGATTACTGGTGTTTTTTCGCATCTTAAAATCAAGGGAATACGTAGAGCGAGAGTCCAAATTCTATATTTTCAACAAAAATACAGAAAAAAGAATATAAAGTTTTTGAAATCCCACTCTCTTTCGATGTTTATAACGGCATTCATTACATGGACTTGTTAACATTACAAGCGAATGAGTTTTATTTTTACAATTGGCTTGTTTTTGTGTTTTGTTTTATGCCCTCGGAATAAAAGATTCGGGGGCATATAGTTTATGGTCTGTCTGTCTGTCTGTCTGTCCAGCTGTTTGTCTGTCCTCAAAAACCTTAACATTGGGCATAACTTTTGAATGGCAACTGATAGGGTTTTTTTATTTCATTTGTGCATTCCTTGTCACAAGACCTTTCAAGAGGTGCCATAAACTTTGACCTCGTGACCTTGACCTTGACATTTGACCTACTTTTGACACCCTTTTTAAAAACATTCACATTGGCCATAACTTTCGATTGGTAAAGGGTAGGGCTTTCATATTTCATATGTGCATTTCAGATCACAATACCTTTCTAGTGGTACCATAATTTTGGACCTCGTGACCTTGACCTTGATATTTGAACTCCTTTTTAAAAACTTTAACATTGGACACAACTTTCGATTGGTGAGTGATAGGGTTTTCATATTTCACATGTGCATTCTATGTCCCAAGACCTTTCCAACGATCCCATTATTTTTTACCTTGTGACCTTGACCTACCTTTTTTAAGATTTGAACATTGACAATACCTTTCGATTGCTTAGTGATACTGCTGTCATATTTAACATGCACTGTCCGGGGGCACCAGTGTTTCACAAACACATCTTGTTTTTATATTTCTTTAATACTGATTTCAATATTCATTAGAGTTTGGAGTGGACATGATACTCAATAACCGTCGAACCCCAACCAATTTCAAAGCTGTTGCTGCATCCTTTGAACTTAAGATTATGATGTCACAAACTGACAGGGGTTGAAAAGTATTTGACCAAATATGACACAATAAGTGTGCGGGTATCCAATCAGATACAATTTCCACATTTCAGCACCTGTCCAATAAGAGTAAGTCAATCAAATGGGCCCCGTCAAGCGATTTTGGTACTTATCGCCTATGCGAGCAGCGAAGGTTTAGGCGAGCCTGCGCATTCGCAACATTCTCGCCAGAACCTTCGCTGCTCGTTCATACAAGCAGTGAATCCAAAGGAACCTTCAGAAAGAAAGCCATATCCCTGGCCCCTCTGAATGGCTTGGCATGCGCAGTTAAATTTTGTCATGACGGAATGCTCGAAGACACAAATTCGCTTGGCGGGGCTCAAATGTCAGTCATCTGTGACAAGTCTGGAGTACAAAGAAATTGGTGAAGTTTGATGTACCTTTCTAGTGCACTGACCTCAGAAATTACACCGGAATGTACCCCTTTGATCTGCTGCATTTGACTGAAAGTCTAATGGATATTGAAATTGGTAGCATTTATGCATAAAGATGACGACCAACTAAGAATATCGGGTTGTCTTTTCAGGAAATGAAAACATTAAAAAATCTGAGAAAAAAAAAAAGTTGTTTTCAGATTTAGCTACTGAATCCTTAAAACTAACCAATTTCGACTTTTATTGATGCAAGGAAACTTGGTCTTGTACACAAATACAAAATCCTGAGTTTTAGCCTGGTATAAGAATTCTTTTCCTACCCAGGTTCTCCTACCTAAGGATAGTTTGAAAATAGAGAATTCTCTCGGATTTGACTAGGACGATAAACTTCACGTGACGTAACGTGACATCACTAAACGAAAGATAACGGTTATCTAAAATGGTCGAAGTCGGCCATCCAAATCATGCATTATTGGACTTGCACGCAAGCACACACACACACGCACGCACGCACGCACGCACGCACACACGCACACACACACACAGAATCTTACCAGGGTGTTGGCAGGCAGTATGTGTGTGCGTGTGTGTGTATGGGGGGGTTGAAATATCCGTCCCCTGGAATAAAAGTCCGGCATCACGCAGCACGCCTCGTACATGCGGGGCTCATTTTGCTATCCATCCTCGACACCCTTAAAATCCTTATTTTCTTATGTGTACATGCGGTTTTGTACATGCGATTGAAAAATCCGTCCCGAGGGACACTGTCCGGCATCACGAGGCCTGCAGAGTGATGCCGGACAGTGATCCCGAGGGACGGATTTTTCGATCCACCTCTCACACCCATATTGGATTCTTTTTCTTGCATACCTTTTATTTCTATTGCGAATTTTTAATGCTGCTGTCACTTCGGTTACCGACGTCCGCCATTTTGTGATGACACAACAGGAATGTTTAGTGACGTCACGCATGACGACGCCGCACATGAGGTTGTAATCAACCAGTGCATTTATCAAACACGCGATTATATTCGATTTGGGGTCGGAACACCAGGGTCAGAACATAAATTTCTATCCCAGGGTAAAATCACCGATTTCCTTGTCTGGTGTGTAAGAATGTTTCTTCTATATTTAGGATTCCTTAACGTTTCTAAGCCTACGACATCAACAATACAGCAGCAAGAATCAAAAGACTATGAAATGCAGTATAAAGGTATGACCTTACCCGTAATCTTGGTGCCAAACATGGCTGCCACCTTCAAGTGGGTCCTTAAGTATAAACTTGGAATGGTAGTGGTATACTTCCCCGCCAAGGATCTGGAACAAAGTATTAGGAGCATAATGTTTGATCGACACTAGAATCACACTGACAACAGAATAGATCATACCAGTATTGAAATAACAATGACTTCTCTTTGGCGTCAAACTGACATCTCAGTTTCATGACACTGGCTTTGCATCAGCATCGCTGGCACATTGATATCATTCTGGCATCATACTGACATCACACTGGCATCCTACAGGCATCACACTGGCATCTTATCACCATCCCTAGGGCAGGGCATCACAATGACATCACACAGACATCACTTACATCATACTGACATCACACTGATATCACAAGGCATCTAACTAGCATCACAATAGATTCACACTGACATCTCTATCATAACAGATAAATCCATGTTAAGTGCACTCGAGTAGTCGGCGCATGTGGTATACTTGCGTTTTTTCTTCACTTCGCAAACAAGCCATTATACTTTTGACCCCCTGAAATCTCACTTTTATACGGTAAAAGTGGGGTTTACAGGGGCATACAATGACATTTCTTCTGTCCGTTCAAAAACATAGACTTTGACATCATAGTGTAGTTTATATTTTCTTGTCCTTTGGGATAATTGATTCTATTGTGGAATTTTGAAAATATTTGAGGGTCACTGATGAGGCCTTATTGGCCGAAACTAGCTAGTCTTGCACAGAAAAGCATGTGCACTATATATTTTACAGTTCTGTGGTGTATTCCCTGCTTCCAAAGGATAACCCTTTCTAGAATATATTTGAGTATGCGTGAGAACCGCCTTGTTTAGGCAGTTCTAATAAGAATCCACAGCCTATGTTTTGAGCAGAAGTACGAAACAATTCAGGATTTTTATCTGAAAAAAAAATCATATTTTGTTGGTACCAATATATTTGAATAGGCGAGTTTTCGTAATACTTGTTTGTAGGTGTGGCTAATCGGAACTGAAAAGATAATCGATTATCATTCCTGTCATTGCGGTCGATAATCGATTAGTAATCACTGATCATTTTGTCATAATTTTAACTGTCTGGCTTCCTGTCTGAGCATGACTCCTACCATATACTATACTTTGTCATATGTTTTGAACAGCCAGACCTGAAACAGTGTAGACACAGATGAGACGCCGCGTTCTCTTGGTCTGCACTGTTTGCCACTCATGCAGCTATTTTACGCGCAACTGTCGGTAGTTAATTGCACTTATCAAATAATCGATTGCAAGCAAATCAGTAATGATAATCATTTTTCAGGAATTTTTCGACTGAATAATCGATTATTCGATTAATCGTGCCAGCCTTAGTGCCCATATCACCAAGTATTTTACTTTCATTTGGAAGTTTGAGATGGCTATGCTATTTACCATAAAATTTAAAAAAATAAAAGAGACCTTAACCCTTTCCCACTCATATACGTGTTTTTACGTGTCTGCATCCCCACCCCCCACCCATTTCAAGCCTCTGAAGCACCTGAAATCTGCATTTTCTAACCCTGGATAGGTATGTTTGCTTTAAGATTTATTGGGCAAAAACGTGACCTTTTTTTTCGCGCGCCTCCCCACTAAAAATATTCTGGGGGGGGGGGGTGGATTGAAGGGGGGGGGGGGGGGGGGTGGGGTGGGGCAACGCCCCACTAACATCCGAAAAAGTTTGGGTGTATGGCCCAAACGGCCGTTAAAATTTATATCTGAGGGTGTCTGGGGTCAAAAATGCCTCAAAACTGATGAAACAGTGAAAATGGCCAGTGCCAAACACCTTAATTGTTGCCTTGACAGCTGTGTGAAGATTAAAATGTGGTCAAAAATTCATGTAAACTCACATTTTTTGCCAACTTTGAGATGCCCCCTCATTACCATGACAACAATGATCAAGTCATGGAAGGTTGCATTTGAAAGGCTACTGCCCAATGAACATCCATACCGAGTTTGGGGTAAAACAGACCATCCATTATGAAACAATGGCTGGTTGAAGTTGCTGTCAGGTGCAACACTGTGAAACTCAGCAAAGTTCACAAACTCCCTGAGTGGGAAAGGGTTAAGGGCTTGCTGTAATTCTCCTAAAATTTAGAAATATTATTCACAATCCAACAATGAGTCAAAAAGGTGCAGACGGAATGTCAAACAGTATAAACACTGATCAGACTGCTTCTACAGGAGCAGTCTGATCTGGGTCTGCACTGTTTCCTTTGGCCTGTTTGTCTCAATACTTAGGATCATTGGACTGATCTGCGTCTTCACTGATCGCATGCGTCCTAATGTATGTTATGTCATGCGCTGGCTCATTAAAATTCCATATATTATCCAAAAATTGGTGACACGACTTTTTATGTCGATTTTGAATCGATCGACTCAAATTTACTTGTCGTTGCGTGTAAGATTTTTTTCTGATCCTATGGATTTGTTTTACTTACTTATTTTAAGAAAGATTTTTCTAGAATTTTGAGTCACAGAATATCAGTTTTGCATGAAAGGGAATTTACATCACGTGAACATGACCGTGAATGAATACCCCATAAACCCCACTTTATATAGACAGAACTGGGTTTAAGGGGGTATACATTATTTTTCTTATTTTTGCTCCAAGACATAGGTTGTTGGTACTCGTAAGAACCACCTCAATGAGGCGGTTTTAACGAGCACCCACAACCTATGTTAGCATTTTTAGTTTGTTTGCTTGATTTGAGGTTTAAAGTCCCCGTCAACACTGTAAAGGTCATTTTGGAGACGTTGCTTCCAATTTTGTGGGACTTTTACCCGACATCCAGATGAAATGACATCTCAAGCCCTGTCGCCAAATGAAACCAATAGGGTTTATTAGCATGGACAGTCCACCTCACACCGCGGTTCCTGGACAGGCTTAGATCCTCTTAGCGGTTTACCAGTACTAGTGTGCGGGCCGGATTCAGCTCTGCGTGGAAGCATCTTGCAGCCCATATATTTCTTCTAGCCCCTATGGGCGGGGCCGTATGTTAGCAGTATAAATAAGAAAAATATCACAGATTTTCATCAGAAAAGTAGCCTTTTTGGAGATGTGAAAAATGCACTATGTCGCACGGATGTGTAATTGTAATGTAAAAAATCCAGAAGATCCCAGATCACATTATGTTTTGCATATGAGCTTTTTTTCTACAGTCTTGCAGAACTTTCTAATAAGTTCTGAATAGTTAGATCCTTTGGAAGCAAAGAATACACCAACTTAACGAAAATAGCAGACTCGGTTTTATTGAGTCTGTTCATGACCAGTACTGAAATGTACAAAACCGGCCACTTTTACACAAATGTATGCCAAGACGAGTAAAAATAGACTTTTCGCACTCCTGATAAGAACTTAATTTTAGAACCCTGAAATGTTTAAGTGCAAAAATGAGTAGCCCAGACTTTTTAGGTGGTACCAAGATCGGATATAGAGTACATTGCTTCTGATCAGGTCGGCACTGTTCGCCATATGTATGCAACAACAGTTTTGAACATGATTCAGGGCCGTACGCAGACTCTGAAAAGGGGCGGGTTGAGGATGCAAATTTCCAAAAGATGGGAGGGGGCTGCGTTTGCACCCTCCCCACTCTGTTGAACAAAATCCAAGTACTGCCCTAAGACGTCAGAGCGCAGCGTAAGAAGAAAATTTTGGACTGTGCTCGTTCGTTTGATTTAAGGTTTAACGTCCCCGTCAACACTGTGTAGGTCAATTGGAGACGTTACTTCCAATGTTACAGGACTTTCAGCTATGCGTGGAAGCATCATGCAGCCCATCTATTTATTCAAGCCCTGATGGGCGGGGGCGGGTGAACTGTGCTCGTACACTTGGGCATCTACATAATCAGACGCCATATAACGCGATGTCCGATCAGCTCTACTGTGATTGCTTAAAGTTAAACGAACAGTTCGATTCTCAGCTCAGGACTATTTTCCCTACCTACACTCAGAGACGATCGACCCACAAGTACTCTCAGTTCTTTGATTATTCATTTAGGACTTACTGGCATCACGGCCCCCGCTCATAGGGGCTTGAAGAAATATATGGGCTGCATGATGCTTCCACGCAGAGCTGAATCCGGCCCGCACACTAGTACTGGTAAACCGCTTAGAGGATCTAAGCCTGTCCAGGAACTGTGGTGCTAATAAACCCTATTGGTTTCATTGGGCGACAGGGCTTGAGATGTCATTTCATCTCAATGTCGGGTAAAAGTCCCACAAAATTGGAAGCAACGTCTCCAAAATGACCTTTACAGTGTTGACGGGGACGTTAAACCTCAAATCAAACAAACAAACAAACTTACTGGCATCAAAGAAAATAATTTCGAGGCCATTCAATGAAGGAGCTAAGTATTTGCTTCTTTCTTACATGTACTTTATTACAGTAATAGCAATTAGTTAAATAGTTTGTAAATAAATTTTTGTTATTGTTTCTAAAAGCTTTTTTTTTTTTTTTTTTTTTTTTTGCTACGCTTCATTATGATAACACACCCTTGCGACATAGTGCATTTTCTCACATCTCCAAAATGGCTACTTTTCTGATGAAAATCTGTAATATTTTTCTTATAAATACTGCAAACATAGGTTGAGGTTGCTCGTTAGAACCGCCTCGTTGAGGCGGTTCTAACGAGTACCCACAACCTATGTATTGGAGCAGAAATAAGAAAAATAAAAAATACCCCCTTAAACCCCAGTTTTCTCTATATAAAGTGGGGTGTAGAGGGGTGTTCATTTCACGGACTTGATCACGTGATGTGGCTCGTAACACTCTTTCTGTGCTTCAGTTCACGTGACTATAATCACTGATTTGTAGAAAATCCAGGAACTCATTTATAATAAATAGCAGCGTTATTGTTTTCACACAGATGTCTACGTGCTATGTAATATGGTTATATCTATAGAATCGGGACTGATATCATGGACTGGACCTGGCAAACACTGGAGACCCAGCTCTGACGCCGCAAAACGCGGCGTCTGATCAGGTTCTATACCTTTTGCTTAAAACATTGGAAATTAAGGGTTAGTTGTCGCTTTGTACATGTATTGGAGTTTAACGGCCCAGTCAACACTATTTTTAGAAGCCTCCGTGGTGTAGTGTTTACGCTACTCGCCTTGTAAACCAGGGGTCGCAGGATCGCCCCCGGGCCTTTCCCGACTTTCGGATGAGTCTTTAAACCGAGGCCCCGTCTCCGTATGTCCTTATCTGTTGATGGGACGTAAAACTCAAACACTCACTCACTCAACACTATTTAATGTTGTTATTGAGCCGGTCAGTTTACGTATCCACACTTTTCCTGGGCAGGCTTTTACGTAAGCTGTTAACTAGTACAATGCACATTCTTTCGCCAGAAACAGACAACTGCCCTTCTTGAATCTGCAAAAGGGAGATAATGACCGTAGAAAAGATTTCATGATAAAGAAATTAAGGGTTAAACGATACAGTGTAAGTCTTAGTCATTATGATAACACACCCGTGTGACATAGTGCATTTTTCACTTCTCCAAAATGGCTACTTTTCTGAAGAAAATCCGTGATATGTTTGTTATTAATGTTCAAAACATAGGTTGTGGGTGCTCGTTAGAACCGCCTAATTGAGGCGGTTCTAACGAGTACCCACAACCTATGTCTTCCAGCAGAAATAAGAAAAAATAATGTTACCCCGTAAACCCCAGTTTTCTCTGTATAAAGCGGGGTTTATGGGGTGTTAATTTCACGGACTTGGTCACTTGATGTAGGACTATTTTTTCCGGCGTAAACTCAAAGATAATAACTCCACCAGTACTCTCCGTGCTTTGATTGTTCTTGTTTCCTATCAGTTTTCGTTGTTGCCTGTTTTGTTTTATTTTGTGAGTTTGTTTAAAGTTAAACGGCCAAGTCAACACCGTTTCGTCATATCATCACATGAACAAGTCCGTGAAATGAACCCCACGTTATATAGACGAAACTGTGGTTTACGGGGGTATACATTATTTTGCTTATTTTTGCTCCAAGACATAGGTTGTGGTTACTCGTTAGAACCGCCTCATTTAGGCGGTTCTAACGAGTACCCACAGCCTATGTTTTAAGTATAAATAAGAAAAGTATCACGGATTTTCGGCCATTTTGGGGTGTGAAAAAAATGCATTATGTCGCATGGGCGTGTTACCCTAATGGAAGCCAATCAGTTTACCCCATTTTTTTTTTCTTGGCAGGAGAGGATAGTGGCCACGTAAAATCAATTTAAGCCCCCCCCCCCCCCCCCCCCCACCACCCCCTGTGGAATTGGTTTCACTGACCGTATCAAGGCGGTTCTTCTGTCGTTGTTTATTTTTGTTGTGGTTTTTGTCTTTGAGTGTGTGTATCGCTTATATTATTTTGTTTCGGATAGCCAACAGACCATTTTATTGGAAAGTAACTGTCCTTTTGGCTTTCCGTTATTGATTTTTCCATGAGGGCCTAATTGTTTCATGTTTGTGTTTCTTTCCCTTTTGTGTCTCTGATGGGAGCTGTGGGTTAATAAATCGATTCCTGATCAATGCCTTCAATTTTATTATACAAAAGTGATTACATCTTATCAGTACAACGCACATGATGGACAACTGTCATTCTTGAAATGAAAAGAATGACGGTTGATTCGCCGCAATGTTAACCACAATCTGTTTGTAGCAGAAGTTGATATCATCCCAGATCATAACAACAATGTGTGTATATCCACAACTTCGTTTTGGTTGTTTATAGTAGAGAAGTTCAATAATAAATTATTTCAAAGTTTGATGATTAATTTTAGTTTAAACATATTTCATCTTATGGAACACAAGTGATCGCTATTTTGGGGTTCTCACTCCCACTGCATTTAGACTAAGTTGGTACAAGGGTGAATATGGCTTTTCGCAAGAGGAAACACAATAATTATAAACATTTTCAAACATATAAAGGTGTGGTTAAGCGAAAGAATTTTAAACATTAACCAGATGTGTTTGTGAAACACGAACATGTCCCCGAGCATTGTCATTTTATTTTCAAAGTTGGTCAGTTCAAGGCCACGGTCAAGGACACAGTTCAAGATGTTTTATTTGAGTGGGAAGCCTTTGACACAAAGAACTTACATGCCAAATATGAAGGCTCTATCTTAAACGGTTCAAAAGTTATGAAAAATCATTTTTTTTTTTTCTTTTAAGTAAGTCATAGATCAAGGACTCGGGTGAAAAAGTTTTGCGTGAATGTATAGCTCTTGTCACAAGGAACTACATGCCAAATATGAAGGTTCAGAAGTTATGAACAATTTAATTTTTCTTTTAAGTTGGTCAAAGGTCAAGGTCACGGTCAAAAACATTTACATGAATGTAAAGCTCTTATTACAGAAAACCTACATACCAAATATGAAGGCTCTATCCCAAATGGTTCGAAAGTGATGACCAAAATGTATTACCAAAATGTTATTCTTTTCTTTTAAGAAGGTCAAAGGTCATGGTCAAGGTCACAGGTCAATTTTTTTTTAACGAATGTAAAGCTTTTGTCACAAGTAACATACATGCCGAATATGAAGGCTCTATCTCAAACGGTTCAAAGATTATTACCAAAATATTTTTTATTTTAAGTAGGTCAAAAGTCAAGGTCACAGGTCCAAAAGTTTGGATGAATGCTAAGCTTTTGTCACAAGGAACATACATGCCAAATATGAATGCTTTATCTCAAACGGTTCAAAAGTTATGACCAACGTTAAAGTTGTCCACATACAAATAAAAATCAAAAATGAGTTCCTTTAAGAGCAATGAAAACATTCATAAGAAAGAAGATGGGTCATACTACGTAGTTTCGGCTAATAAAGCCTCATCAGTGACCCTGTAATGATCCGGCAAGGAAAGCCAGAGGAAACATACTGCAATTTTGCAAATTTCGAATAGGCAGTCGATACAAACATTGATATAAATCAAATCGGGGTCCAAAAAATTAAAAACTGTCTAGAATATGAGTTTAAACCAATAATTTATTTCTGATTTCTCAGAATATTCACGCTGATCTCAAAGGACCAAAAGTAAAATATAAACTACACTATGGTTGATGTACGGGGAGACGTTTTACGGCCGCCACACGCACAACACCAGCTGCAGTGAAGGCAAATAAAAGTCAAAAATGAGTTCCTCTAAGAGCAATGAAAACATTCATAAGAAAGAACAAACCTACAAACAAACTAACAAACAAACCAACAAACAAACAGACAGGGCAAAAACAATATGTCCCCGCTATCGCTACCGGGGCCATAAAAAGGTGTGGGGTTGGGGAGCAGAAATCAAACACAGTGTTGAATAATTATAAGATAATTTGAACACCACTGAGAATGATCAAACTGCAATGCAGTCGACAGTCGGAGGAAAACAAGGCAAACGTTCCAAACTAACAATTAAATTACCTCTTCGCAAGCTCCAGCGACCTTTTCAGAGCGCGCAATGATACCAGTGACGTCATCTCCAGGATGTTGATACATCACCCGGCGTATTTTCTTACCATCTGGTTCTTTGTCTGTTGAACAGAAAAAAAGCACTTTATTTTTTCAAAATGCGATAAAGCAAGTAGCTCATGTCTAATGTGCTCTTGGTTTACAAGTAAAGACTGCTACATAGATACACAGATAGACCATCTATTAATGAACAGAAGACGTCAATTTTCAAATAGAAGTCTGTGTAGCAGTCTATCACATACACATCCTCGCAAGCCCTGCTACTACGGGATGTTAATAAATAACACGGGGTATCTTCTTTCCTTTTGGTTCTGTTATCTATAATACGAGTATTGAAAAAAGAGATTAGCTTTAGCAGATCAGTAATACATCATTGTTTAGAGTTCAGCTGTAAAGTGGACCAAATCACGAGCGCGTGGCGCGAGTTATTTATCTACTTACACCTGACCGGCAAACTGCGATTCATTATTCAACAACAATTCACTGCTACAACTGATGGTGTTTCGATTTTAACACACTAAAGAATCAACAATATTTTGTGGTTTCCTTCTAATTCCCCCAACCTTTCGCCAGTCCCACAAGTACTATTGAGGTAACACACACATTTAAGGGGAATGTGAACACCTAATAGATTTGACCGCCATTTTTCAAAGGGGGGGGGGGGGCAACCTTTGGAAGTTCATGTTAGCTTTTCTTTAAGCTCTTACACACGGAAAAAGGGGGCCAACTCCTTAAGGAAAGAATTTGCTAGGAGCAAATTCTTTCCTTTAAGAGTTGACCCCTATAGACAAAATACTTTTGAAAGAGTTGCATCCCCTGTAGGTGTTTCCATTCCTCTTAAGAATTATGTGACGTTGATGGTGCGTGTAAATGACGTTACACCGTATAATGTCAAAACATCAAAGGGTGACGTCGTAAAACTATGACATTTCGTACCACGCTTTTCAGCCCAGTGCGTTGTTTCCGAATAAAAGTTCATTTCAATTGTCTATACAAGCAATACATGCTTATTAACAAAGAATAAAAATGATGAAACAACTGTGTCCAAAGTTACGCTGCATCCAAAAATGAAGCGAAGTGCAGAATATGAGGAACAAACAACAGGCAGAAGAAGAACATGTTATCTAGTTCTTTTTCGAGTCGGTGTTTATGACGGCCACCCAGTTTCAATTTCGAACTTTCCTGTATTTGCTATGGAAGCCCTGGAGGGTGGGCCTTAATGACGTCTTACTCCGGCCTTTTCATTTGACGTACATGCTTAAACTAAGTAGCTCCGCTTGGTTTATGTTTAAAATGGTTTTCAAGGGAATTCATCCAGCAGAAAAACACGCCTTTATAATTTTGACCCCCTTAAACCCCACTTTTATACAGGAAAACTGGGGTTTACAGGGGTAAACCTTATATTTCTTATTTCTACTCTAAAATATAGATCGTGGGTACTCGTTAGAACCGCCTCGATGAGACGGTTCTAATGAGTAACTATAATCTATATTCTGAGCAGAAATACGAAAAATAAGATTTACCCCTGTCAACCCCAGATTTACTTTATAAACGTGGGGTTCAATGGGATCAAAATTACAATTTTTCATCTTAAAAATTTCATTTTTGTCGGCGATAAAGGTTACAATGTATTTGTATAGACGTGTTATTGTGATGACAGGTCTTATTTTTTGTCCAAAAGATGAAATGAGGTTGTACGTTAGACACGCCTAAACGAGACAGTTCTAACGAGCACGCACAATCTCTGTTTGTAGCAGATATAATAAAAAAAAATATCACGATAACACATCCGTGCGACATAATGCATTTTTTTCACATCTCCAAAATGGCTATTTTTCTGATGAAAATTGATGATATTTTCCTTATTTATACTGCAAACATAGGTTGTGGGTACTCGTTAGAACCGCCTCAATGGGGCGGTTCTAACATGTACCCGCAACCTATGTCTTGGAGCAAAAATTAGATAAATAATGTATACCCCCATAAACCCCAGTTTTCTCTTTATAAAGTGGGGTATAAGGGGGTGTTCATTTTACGGACTTGTACACGTGATGTAACATATCCGTGCGACGCAATGCATTCTTTTTTATCTCCAAAATGGTTTTGTTTGTTTGTTTGATTTGAGGTTTAACGTTCCCGGCAACACTGTAAAGGTCATTTTGGAGACGTTGCTTCCAATTTTGTGGGATTATTACCCAACATTGAGATGAAATTACATCTCAAGCCCTGCCACCCAATGAAACCAATAAGGTTTATAAGCATGGACGGTCCGACTCGCACTGCTTTGCCTGGGTAGGCATATCCAAAATGGTGACTTCCCTATGATAGTTATGCCTGTGTTCCTATTTTCTCCCACAACCTATGTCCTGGAGCAGAAAAAAAAATGTATAATCCGTAAATCCTAGTTGTCTATACATAACGTGGGGTTTAGTGTGTGTGTGTTCATTTCACAGACTTGTTAACGCAGTGAAGATCACACATTTTAATCACCGAATAACCGTTTTCCGAAAGCACGAACAGCGCTTTACGATGGCTTTTTTTGCTGTTCAGCACAAAGACTATGGAATACTCTACCCCAAACAGTCAATAAAATTCGATAGGAAATGTGCACCCCACTATGCGGGTTCACTTTCATCTTTTAAACAGTCTCTTAAAACGGACCTCCGAGGCCTAGTGGTTAAGAGTGCTGACTCTTGACCATAAGGTCTCTAACCGCTATGGTTCGAACCTCGCTCGGGTCACATGTGAGACGCCAAGTTCTGCAACGGAAGGTCAGGTAGTGTTTCTCAGGGTACTCCGGTTTTCGCCCACCTCTGTTTAACGATCGGCTCGATATGAGTGAAATAATCTTGAAAGGGCCGTAAAACCACCCCCTCCCCCCCCCCCAAAAAAAAAAAAAAACAGTCTCTTAAGTCAATACTATAACTTTTACACCTAAGACTCTTACACATAATTTTAAATATGCTTAGTAGTAAAGCACTGCACATATCCTATCGAATTTTATTAACTGATTATCCTATATTACATAAGGTCAACCAATATTCAAAAATCATAAATCTATTTTTAATTGCGTCAATTAATAAAATTGTCATTAATCAAGTAATTTCGTATTGGCAAAGTTACAGGTCCTCGGTCGGCTGTATTGGCCTCGGCCTTCGGCTTCGTGCCAATACAGCAGACCTCGGACCTGTACCTGGGCCAATACGAAATTAATTGATTAATAACATTATTTTATTAATTGACTATCCTATATTGATCGGAGGTCATCCGTATTGATACCAGGTCAACCAATATTAACTGAGGTCAAAAAACTAATAATAATAATTTTTTTATTGTGTCATTTAATAAAATTGTCATTGATCAAGTAATTTCGCATTGACCCAGTTACAGGTCCTCGGTCAGCTGCATTAGTCCTCGGCCTTCGGCCTCGGGCCAATGCAGTAGACCTCGGACCTATACCTGGGCAAATATGAAATTATTTGATTAATTATATTATTTTATTGCATCATATGTTATGTTTTTATGCGCTCTTCATATTTTTAAGGCTAAGCTCGCTGTGATTACGGATGTGTCTTAGACACAATTAAGCAACATGTTTATTTAACCATTTTAATACTTTAGTATTTAACTTCCTGGTATTATCTTAAATATGGGCAAGGATCTCATGACAATGCTCCGTTTAGACCATGTTTTGAATGCACTATGCATTATTTATTCTTATTGTATATGTGTACTGATTTATATTTTGGAGAGGACCGCCGGGTAGATTAGTTATTTTAGCTAATTGTGTCAACCACTTTAAATATAGTATAAATAAATAAATAAAAAAAAAAATATTTTAGGGACTAAAAATGAGCAACTGCATCACATGGATGTGTTTATCAAATGACGTACCGTGTATGAATGTTTCAGTATTCCTGTCTCTTCGTCTAAAACTTTCCAGATTTGATTTCTCTCCTCTTCGTCCAGAAAGCCTCTGAAATAGATACATGTAAGCCGCACCGTAAGAAAACGCATGTTTCATCACGAAACCACGCCTATATAATTCTGACCTCCTTAAACCCAAATTTTATACAGGAAAATTTGGGTTTACAGGGGTAAACCTTATTTTTTATTAATGCTCTAAAATAAAAATTGTGGGTACTCATTAGAACCTCGTCAATGAACAACAACACCTTTGGGACTGTTCAATAGTGGTCTTAAGGACAGGACCACTTCCGGACAGTCTTAATGGGAACACCTTTAAATAAAACATTGGACCTGTCATCAAACCAAATATAAACCAAATCCATTATAAAAGTTCAGATTCTACGTTGTACAAATACCTTAATCTGTGTCTTTAATATTAAAATTTCTAGGTTCGTGACCTTCGTTTCGTCCCCCTAGTCGTTCGTCCACTTTCCAAGGTAAAAGTAATTTCCACTGTAGAACTTTTATTCATCCTTAACAGAACAATGTTGTTCATATAAAATGACCACTCGTGTAAGATCCTCTATATCTAATATGAACGAGATCCATCAAGAAAATTCAGTTTCTACCTTGTACAAATGCCTTAACCTGAGTCGATAACATTAAAAAATTCTAAAATCTGTGATCTTGACCTTGAGGTGATTACCATGGGTGGGTTAGTTTATACAAATCTATTTTAGTTCGATTGCGAAGGAAGCTTCAAGCATATTTAATCGCGCTCGAACTCTCATTCCGGATGTTTTCACGCGCGCGAGAGAGAGGCGGTGACTATTACACCACTGCTACCCAGTTACACTTGGGTGGAGTGAGGCAGTGTCATTACATGTCTTGCCGAAGGACACACCTCGATACCGGGCGCCGGATTCGAACGCACAGCCTCTCGATCATGAGTCGAACGCGTTAACCACTTCGCTATCGAGGCTGGGGTGGGTTAATGCTGAATAAAGCCTAGGACATTTATCTATCATACCAAATATGAACCAGATCCATCGAATGGTTTGGACAGTATGAGTTCTTAAAAAATTCAGGTTCTTTCTGGTACAAGTGCCTTAACCTAATTGGATCACGTACGTACGTTACAAACATCCGTGCAGAAGAGCGTACATACGTACGCAAGTGTGCACGTACGCACGTACCCACGTTTGGAAAACCGAAAAACTATATGCCCCCTGCATCATTCAATGCTAGAGCATAAAATTAGAATAGCTTTTGCATTACTTTAATGCACCGTTAAGCTTGATCACGTGATACGGCAGTATATTAATATTTTATGTACAATGAAATGTGAACAGGGTTTGTAAATGAAAAAGCTGCTTAAATTTTGCTGATGCAAAAGCTGCTCACATCTTTGAACAGAAATACGACTGTATGAGACAATGTAATTTATGAATCAGTTAATATCCTTAGCACTAACGACCTCGTTAAGCTAAAAACGCTTTAACCTATTTAGTACCAGAAACCCCTGAAGGGGTACCTTGGCAAACAGTGCGGGCCCAGATCAGACGCCGCAGAACGCGGCGTCTGATCAGGGCCTCCACTGTTTGCTTAAAGGTCAGTCATTTTCCAAATAGAATTTGATGGAAACACAACCTGACACCCCTAAATTTTGAAATGGACTCCTGCTGTATATAAGGTGGAAGATTCCATTTGGTACTAAAACGATTAAAAAACTAAATCTTGTTTTTTTTTGTTTGAGTTTCTTTTCTCTCATTTGTGTGAGATTTTTGTGTTCAAAATGATCTTTGTTTTCTTCTGGGTAGCTTTTATCTTTATCATATGACGTCGTGTCTGAGAATGTAATAACGCCATTTATTTACAAATAAAAGTGATGACCATGTTATTTTCACAGTAGCAGCCCGGGCTACTTTTCTCGCCGAAATTCATATGTTATCTATATCTATAAAATAATTCTGCAAAATACCTTGAAAAAACATTCTTTGAACTTAAAAAATGCTGAATTAAAAATGGCGATCTGTTTATGGATTGCAACTGACAGTTGTGACGTCATAGCCAAGTCAAAAATTGTGACGTAAGATCCGACTGATCAATTACAGTAAGTGCCCTAAATATTATAAAATAAAAGAAAAAAATACTTATTTTTCGATCAATAACAAAAATATTTCACCTCGCGTGTAGAAAACAT
The DNA here is from genome assembly GCA_963580285.1 of Lucinisca nassula. Classification (NCBI taxonomy): domain Eukaryota; kingdom Metazoa; phylum Mollusca; class Bivalvia; order Lucinida; family Lucinidae; genus Lucinisca; species Lucinisca nassula. The sequence continues at coordinate 2,998,018 of OY757015.1, read as the reverse complement.
TAGAATTTTCACTCATGCTTCGCACTCGTGAAAATTCTGATATTTACGAAATATTTTTGGTATTCATCTCAAAAAAGTAAATATCCTCTAGGTAATAAATTCGATAATCCACTATGCTAATTAGGTAAATACGCCCCGTAACTTTACATATACGACGTTCTTAACGACGTCGCGCTTATTAATGTCGGAATATTGACGTTTTTGTTAAACAGCCGAGAAAAAAAATGTGTTTGAAATGCCATATGGTAAATAAAACTTGCATTCGTGTTCATGTATAACTGAATTTGTTAAACACGAATGAAAGAGTCTATTAAGCATATGACATTTAAAACGCATTTTATTCGCGACTATTTCACAAATAAGTCAATAATCCGCCATTGGTAAACGCCACGTCGTTAAGGACGTCGTACATGTAATGTTACGGAGCGTATCTAACTAATTTGCATATTTAAGCCACCAGTGGATTATCGAATTTATTACATGGCGTTATTACATTCTCAGAAGCGACGTCATATGATAAAGACTTTTTCGTTCACTCCTTTAATTCCTATATTTTAAGCAAAACAATGTAACCACTGACAAACAGCTGAGCACGGCGTCTGATCTGGGTCTACACTGTTTGCCAATGTTTCAGTACATGGACCCAGTCCAGATTTTACATGTTACTATCTTTACACAACACTCTGACGTAGTTAACAATATTTAGGAAAAAAAAAATAGCTGTGTTTCCGCTAGATTTAGGGTCGGTAAGTCGATTAAACTTTTTATTTTTTGTCAACATTTTATTTGACGTTAAAAAGAGCAAAGATCTTTAAAAGGGCTTAATTCCAGCCATATTACCAGAAAACATTCAAATAATATCCGATCTTGGTCTACGCTGTATGTCTAATAACGGTACCACCTATAAAGTCTGGGCTACTCATTTTTGCACTTAAACACCTCAGGGTTCTAAAATTAAGTTCTTAGCAAGAGTGCGAAAAGTCTATTTTTACTCGACTTGGCATACATTTGTGTAACAGTTTTATAAATAGAATGTTCCGAAAGACGTCACGTGACATCTAGGCCTGGATTAAAATACTGTTTTTCTTTCATTACATGAGCCACCTGGCTTTCTTATACTATTTCGTTTAACCCTCAAATGCCACAGTTTAAGCAAACAATGAAGTTCCTGTGCAACCGACTGATCAGACGCCACATTCCGCGGCGTCTGATCTGGGTATTATCTAGCACACGATTCCTGTCAAGACTCTATAGATAGCTCTTGTTGCATCGATAAAAATAGCGCAACGTTTCAAGTTCTATTAATAACACCAATATTGGTTTTCCCAAATCAGTGATGGTCACGTGGACAACTGCATGAATTCCGTTTGGCCATTTAGTAAATTAGGGCGATCGTTAACCGATCGAGACAATAAAACATTCGTCGACATGACGCCGTCCCTCCTTACACTTTGTTTATTTTATGTACTCATTATTTTCAGACGTTCTTTGAATTACTGTTTGATCTCCACAGAGTGCACATGATTCTTGTTGGAAATAATAGCATAACAGAATAATTAACATCGACTCAAACATTGAAATTACTTACCGGACTACAAAATATCCGTTTTCATCATAACATTTTTTCATAGCATCTGTGACTTTAAACTCTCCGGTAAATCTGAATTCTGAAGAAATAAAAGTACAGTGTAACCTCCATTAAACAGCCATCTTCGGAAAACTCCAAAACTGTCTGTTTAAAAGAGCGTGCTATTCAACAGAGGGAAGTGTCTGAGATGACGTATGGCTTTTTATCGACGGACAAAAAATAGTGATTACTGAAGACAGCTCAATATGGATGAGATAAAAGAAACATAAATGATGGAGAGGTGTCATCTGACAACTCTCCATCATTTATGTTTCTTTTCACATGCTTATATTGTATTTATGCATATATCACAATGGTAGTTTTGAGAAAAAATGAATTTTGAAATAAATAAACCAGAGGAGAAATTCCTGTTAAGCCTCACATCAAACAAACAAACATATCTTTTTACCATTTTATATTTGTTTGTTTGATTTGAGGTTTAACGTCCCCGTCAACACTGTAAAGGTCATTTTGGAGACGTTGCTTCGAATTTTGTTGGACTTTTACCTGACATTGAGATGAAATGACATCTCAAGCCCTGTCGCCCGATGAAACCAATAGGGTTTATTAGCATGGGCGGTCCGCCTCGCACTGCGGTTCCTGGACAGGCTTAGATCCTCTAAGCGGTTTACCAGTACTAGTAGGGGGCCAGATTCAGCTCTGCGTGGAAGCATCATGCAGCCCATATATTTCTTCAAGCCCCTATGGGCGGGGGCCGATTACCATTTTATTTACTCAGATAAATGTACGCACTGATTTGTCTACGATAACACATCCGTGTGACACGATGCATTCTTACCTTTTTATATATCTCAGATAAATGTACGCACTGTTTTGTCTACGATAACACATCCGTGTGACACGATGCATTCTTACCTTTTTATATATCTCAGATAAATGTACGCACTGATTTGTCTACGATAACACATCCGTGTGACACGATGCATTTATACATTTTTATATATCTCAGATAAATGTACGCACTGATTTGTCTACGATAACACATCCGTGTGACACGATGCATTCTTACCTTTTTATATATCTCAGATAAATGTACGCACTGATTTGTCTACGATAACACATCCGTGTGACACGATGCATTTATACATTTTTATATATCTCAGATAAATGTACGCACTGATTTGTCTACGATAACACATCCGTGTGACACGATGCATTTATACATTTTTATATATCTCAGATAAATGTACGCACTGATTTGTCTACGATAACACATCCGTGTGACACGATGCATTTATACATTTTTATATATCTCAGATAAATGTCGCACTGATTTGTCTACGATAACACATCCGTGTGACACCATGCATTCTTACCTTTTTATATATCTCAGATAAATGTACGTACTGATTTGTCTACGATAACACATCCATGTGACACCATGCATTCTTACCTTCAAAACGATGAATTTCCTGATGGATAGATGTGACATTTTTGTTATTAATGTTCCAAACATAGGTTATGGGTGCTCGTTAGTACTGCATCTAACGATTACTCACAACCTATATCTTGGAGCAGAAATAAGAGAAATGTTAACCCCTGTAAACCCCAGTTTTCTCTATATAAGATGGCGTTTATGGGGTGTTTATAGCACAAACATGATGCAGTGTATGGTTCGATATAGATGTTTCCGTCTCGAGTGGCCCGTATACTACTCTCTATATAAGATGGCGTTTATGGGGTGTTTATAGCACAAACATGATGCAGTGTATGGTACGATATAGATGTCTCCTACTCGAGTGGCCCGTATACTACTCTCTATATAAAATGGCGTTTATGGGGTGTTTATAGCACAAACATGATGCAGTGTATGGTACGATATAGATGTCTCCTACTCGAGTGGCCCGTATACTACTCTCTATATAAAATGGCGTTTATGGGGTGTTTATAGCACAAACATGATGCAGTGTATGGTACGATATAGATGTCTCCTACTCGAGTGGCCCGTATACTACTCTCTATATAAGATGGCGTTTATGGGGTGTTTATAGCACAAACATGATGCAGTGTATGGTTTCGATATAGATGTTTCCGTCTCGAGTGGCCCGTATACTACTCTCTATATAAGATGGCGTTTATGGGGTGTTTATAGCACAAACATGATGCAGTGTATGGTTCGATATAGATGTTTCCGTCTCGAGTGGCCCGTATACTACTCTCTATATATAATGGCGTTGATGGAGTGTTTATAGCACAAACATAATGCAGTGTATGGTTTCGATATAGATGTTTCCTACTCGAGTGGCCCGTATACTACTCTCTATTTATCATATGACGTCGCGTCTAAGAGTGTAATAACGCCATGTATTATTTTCGATAATCCACTAGTGGATTAAATATGCAAATTAGCTAGATACGTCCCGTAATTTTACATGTACGACGTCATTAACGACGTCGCGTTTATTAACGGCGGAATATTGACATTTTTTTTGTAAACAATCGTGAATAAAATGCGTTTTAAATGTCATATGATAAATAGAATCTTGCATTCGTGCTCATGTATTATTGAATTTATTAAACTCGTTTAGGAAAAATGATAAAATGCTCGGCAAAGCCTCGCATTTTATCCCTTTTCCTCAACTCGTTTAATAAATTCAATAATACATGAGCACTCATATAAGATCCTCTATATAAGATGGCGTTTATGGGGTGTTTATAGCACAAACATGATGCAGTGTATGGTTCGATATAGATGTCTCCTACTCGAGTGGCCCGTATACTACTCTCTATATAAAATGGCGTTTATGGGGTGTTTATAGCACAACCATGATGCAGTGTATGGTTCGATATAGATGTTTCCTACTCGAGTGGCCCGTATACTACTCTCTATATAAAATGGCGTTTATGGGGTGTTTTTAGCACAAACATGATGCAGTGTATGGTTTCGATATAGATGTTTTCCTCTCGATAGTTGGTCGAGCTGACCGGATCCGAGGCTGAGCCGAGGATCTCATTGGTCCGGGAACCACGAGTGTTTGAAACGGCTAAATCGGACCCATAAATATTAAATATTTCTGTTTTGCATAATGCAGTAAAATTCCTGTATAAAGACCACGTAAGGGTCTGTTCAAAAGTGGTCATTAAGACCACTTTCGAACAGTCCCAAAGGTGGTCTCTTACAGGAGGACACTGCCATGGGTGTAGAAAACACAATGAAAGAAAAGCTGAAACCTTTAAAAAATATATTGTTTAAGAAAGAAATATAGTCTTAAGTTTAGCTAGTATTAATAGTGCAGTTTTACTGTAGAACGTTTCCCATCCCCCTTTCGACTTAAATGTTATGTATGCGATTATTTCTTTCCGAAACTTGCGTCTTTATCCTTTGCACATATTTTGCATGATAGGCACATGTATCGATATGTCCATACTTCAAACAACAGAACAAATTTTCTTTTGCTCAAAATGATAGGAAGCTATCAACGAAACCGCCTTTTTGATCATGCGCTACAAGCGACCTTCCAGAACTAACTTAGGAAATAGCAAAGTGAACAAAAAACAGAGAGAGAGAGAGAGAGAGAGAGAGAGAGAGAGAGAGAGAGAGAGAGAGAGAGAGAGAGAGAGAGAGAGAGAGAGAGAGAGAGAGAGAGAGAGAGAGAGACAGAGAGAGAGAAATTTTCGCTTGAATAGATGCAAATTCAAAGACAAAGTTTTTGTTGAGACGTAAAACACAAACGTGCACTAACGCACGCACGCACGCACGCACACACACGCAAAGATTGCATAAATATGTACTGAACATGTGCATACCTGTATCTGACGTCATCGTGGTTTTCTGTTATTACCTGTAAAATAAATGGTTTAAACGAATGAAAAAAAAAAAAAAAAACTTCTTGGGAACATGTGCGGACAAGATATTATCTTGTGCGCACAACTTATAAAATAAAAAAAAAAATCATGTCCCTTCCCGGGTTCCGTATTCTTTTATGATAAAATTTGAGTTATAATTCTTACTTTGATTGCAAACATAGATACCTGATGTTCGTTAGAACCGCCTCGTTGAGGCGGTGCTAACGAGTACGTGGCAGGTTAGCCGAAGGGTTTCTACAATTTTCCTCGGCCCCACACATCGGCACTTGGAACGTTGAAACCGACCAAGTAATGATACACCGCTTGGGCCTAAGGAAAATAAGCTGAGAGCCTTGATTGACTAAATGGGCCTTTTATGGCTGAAACAGAAAGTGTATTCGCCCCCCCCCCCTTGCTGGGAGCCCTGATTGACTAAATGGGCCTTTTATGGCTGAAACAAAAAGTGTATTCGCCCCCACACCCCTAGCTCCTCCTCTGAAACTGGCACAGTTAAGATGGACAGGCATTGTTACCAGGATGCCTGAGGAGCGTTTGCCAAAGAAAATACTCTATGAAGAACTAGAAATGGGAAAACGTTCCAATGGTTGTCAAAAGAAGAGATACAAGGACACCCTCAAAGCCTCCTCAGTCAAGGACTTCAACATACCAACAGAGTCGTGGGAAGAAATTTCACGGGACCGAGCAAAGTGGCGAGGCCTCATTAGGAGATGTGCCAGTGAATAGAAGGCAAAAAAAGGATGAGCGAAGCCAAACAGAAAGGTAAACAACGCAAAGCCAGAGCTAAGGTCTCTGTTTTTTTTTTTTATCTAGAGATTAGTCATCTATATAAGAACACACAGTCTGTACGATTTGTTTGATTTGAGATCTAACGTCCCCGTCAACACTGTAAAAGGCATTTTGAAGACGTTGCTTCCAATTTTGTGGGATTTTTTGCCCGACATTGAGATGAAATGACATCTCAAGCCCTGTCGCCCAATGAAACCAATAGGGTTTATTAGCATGGACGGTCCGCCTCGCACCGCGGTTCCTGGACAGGCTTAGATCCTCTAAGCGGTTTACCAGTACTAGTGTGCGGGCCGGATTCAGCTCTGCGTGGAAGCATCATGCAGCCGCCATATATTTCTTCAAACCCCTATGGGCGGGGGCAAATACAGACTGTACGATTTACTCTTTTTGTACCTAATGGAATCTTCCCCCTTATATACACCGGGAGTCAATTTCAAAATTTAGGGGTGTCAGGTTGTCTTTTTTAAAAAAAATAATTGGAAATTTGCTGAAAATTTTGTAAACAGTGTCGGCCGTGATCAGACGCCACGTACTGTGGCGTCTGATCTGGGCCTGCATTGTTTGCAAATTACCCGTTTTGAGGTTTCTAGTACAAATGGGTTAAGATTAGTCATTGTCAGTAATGACAGACGAATAATTATTATTCTTTGGGTGATACGACTTGAGATGTCATTTCATATCAATGTCGGGTAAAAGTACCACAAAATTGGAAGCAACGTCTCCAAAATGACCTAAATAGTGTTGACGGGGACGCAAAATCTCAAAAGAAATAATAATCCCGCGTCGCCGCCCATCGGGACTGAGATGCATGAGCTGAAACCGACCGAACTTGAGTACTGGTGAACTGCTTAAGGCAAAGTGGTCGGACCGGACTTTACATCCTAGCGGTTTCTTTGAGCGGTAGGGCTTGAGATGTCATTTCATCTCAGTGTCTTGTAAAAGAAGCAAACAAATCGGAAACAACTTTTCCTAAATGACCTAAAAGTGTTAATGTGAACGTAGAAGCTCAACATAAACAAGTCTCATTCGATAGTGTTCGCGCGGTATGCGAGAGACGCTGGCCCATGTGACCTATATTGTATAATCATTAAGAGTTCGAACTTTGTTAGCGTCACATATGAGACGCCAAGTTCTGCAATGGAACGTCAGGTGGTTTTCTCCGGGTGCTCCGGTTCTCGCCCACCTCTGATTGGCTCGAAATAAGTGATCGTAAAACCAAAAGCAAAGAAAAATATCACTCACTCAATCGTCAACTGCTTACAAAAATTTAACCAGACAAATAGTCACTTACTTTTATCTGTCAGTCGCCCTTGAAGGTTCCTCTTATCAAACAATGACTGACTTTGATGATAACTTGAGTTTAGATAAGTTACAGGTAAAATGTTAACCCCTTTTATACCAAATGGAATCTTCCTCCTTACATATAGCCGGAGTTCATTTCAAAATTTAGAGGTGTCAGGTTGTGGTATCTTCAAAATTGATTTGGAAACTGGCTGAACTTCCTGCAAACAGTGTAGGCCCTGATGAGACGCCGCGTTTTGCGGCGTCTCATCTGGGCCTGCTCTGTTTGCCAAGGTACCCCTTTTGGGGTTTCGGTACTAAATGGGTTAAGTGATCTTGAATAGTTTGACACAGTTTTCATACAAAATATCTACATATACGGCTGGTATATGCTATAGGCTTTGACCGGTGTACTGACGTACTTTTCAATGTCGTTTTAGAAATCAATAAATAAATAGTAAACAAAGGAAAAAACATTAACGAGTCCTTTCAATGAAAATCTATATAAACCCAACTTTATATTAGGAAAACTAGGGTTGACGGAAGTTTACATTTTCATAGGTTTACGTTATTTTTTGTATTTCTGCTGAGACATAAGTTGCGCCTGAACCAGGCGGTTCTAATGAGCACCCACAACCAATTTTTATGCCCCCGCCATTCGAAGAATGGTGGAAAGGGCATATAGCGTTGCCCCTGTCCGTCCGTCCGTCCGTTCGTCTGTGCGTCCGTGCGTCCGTCCGTCCGTCCGCGCGTCCGAAACTTAAACGCAGTCAATAACTTCCTTATTTCTTGATGGATTTTAAAATTACTCGGCAGAAATGTTAACCATCATGAGACGACGTTTCACGTGCAAAACCCAGGTCCGTACCACCAAGGTCAAGGTCATACTTAGAGGTCAAAGGTCAAAAAAAGGGTCCGAAACTTAAACGCAGTCAATAACTTTCTTATTTCTGGATGGATTTTGAAATTATTTTGGAGAAATGTTAACCATCATGAGTCGATGTGTCACCTGCAAAACCCAGGTCCGTACCTCCAAGGTCAAGGTCATACTTAGAGGTCAAAGGTCAAAAAAGGGTCCGAAACTTAAATGCAGTCAATAACTTTCTTATTTCTGGATGGATTTTGAAATTACTTTGTAGAAATGTTAACCATCATCAGTCGATGTGTTACATGCAAAATCCAGGTCCGTACCTCCAAGGTCAAGGTCATACTTGGAGGTCAAAGGTCAACAAATGGGTCCGAAACTTAAACGCAGCCAATAACTTACTTATTTTTGGATGGATTTTGAAATAATTTTGAAGAAATGTTAACCATCATGAGACAATGTGTCACGTGCAAACCCAGATCCGTACCAGATCCGGGCGGGGGCATCCGTGTCCTATGGACGCATTTCTAGTTTGAGTATAAATTAGAAAAAAAAAATCGCAAATTTTCCATTACGAAAACTCGCCTATATAATTTGACCCTGTGAAACACTACTTTTATTTTGTACAAGTGGGGTTTAAAGGGGTATATATTATTTTTCCTATTTCCGCTCAATAGAATAGATTGTAGGTACCCGATAGAAACGCCTCGTCGAAGCGGTTCTAACGAGTAAACAACAATCTGTTATCTATGTGGGAACTCGATAGAACCGCCTCGTTGAGACGGTTTTAACGAGTACCCACAATATATTTTTTGTGCAGAAATACGAGTGTTTGAGTGAGTGCTTGAGTTTAACGTCCCACCAACATCTAAGGTCATGCGGAGACGGAGCCTCGGCCTCGCGCCAATACAGCAGACCTCGGACCTATAACTGGGCCAATACGAAATTACTTGATTAATGCCATTTTATTATTAATTGACAATCCTCTATTGATCTGAGGTCATCCGTATTAACACCAGGTCAACCAATATTAACTGAGGTCAAGTGAGGTCAAAAAAAATCAATAATCATGATTTTTTAATTGTGTCAATTAATAAAATTGTCATTACTCAAGTAATTTCGCATTGGCCCAGTTACAGGTCCTCGGTCAGCTGCATTGGCACAAGGCCTTCGGTCTTGAGCCAATGCAGCAGACCTCGGAGCTGTACCTGGGCCAATACGAAATTACTTGATTAATGCCATTATAATACAACGTTAAAACTTTTAATGATTAAAGCGCCAATATCCGAGAAACGTATTGCTTTTTGTTTTCCGTTGCTTCTTGAAAATTTATTTGAAAATTTAAAAACCAAAATGTGGAAGTGGATTTCGGGCTTAAATTCTTTATTGAATGTCGCGTGCAATATCAAAATGAAGCTTGTGATTTGAAAATGTTTCAAACGCGCCATTTGTATTTTAATATAAACAGGTTCAAGGCGACATTGCAACAACGTTGATAAAGTGTCGTGTGTTTGTTTTCCACTTTTGTCTTCGATGCTAAATTCCTTAAGGTATTAAGGCTGCACTTTGACCAGCCGTTTTAAACACAAGTTACGACAGTAAAGCCTTTCCGAAGATTGTGCCGACAGCATGTATGAACAAGCACAAAGAAAATGTCTTGACAAACACGATACTGGCTGTTTGTGAGTGATTACTAATCTTTGTCACATATCGACTGTGTGTGTGTGTGTGTGTGTGTGTGTGTGTGTGTGTGTGTGTGTGTGTGTGTGTGTGTGTGTGTGTGTGTGTGTGTGTGTGTTAGTCATACCACGACGGTGTCTTGTTGCGACGGGGAGCTCAATGCTCACTTTTATAGTGTGTGTGAATTCGGGTTTAACGTCGCTTTCAACAATTTTTCAGTCATATCGCGACGGTGTCTGGTTGCGACAGGGAGCTCAATGCTCACTTTTATAGTGCTGCCTCACTGAAGTATCATGTCCCAGACACATTACATGATACCACACCCAGTCACATTATCCTGACACTGGGTCGACCAGTCCTAGCTCTACCCCGTAAATCTGAGTGCCAAGCGAGGAGCAGCTAGTACCATTTTTAACGACTTTGGTATATCGCGGCCGGGGATCGAACCCGTGACATCCCGTTCCCCGGAGCGGACACTCTACCATCTGAGCTATCGGGGCCGGTTATCTCGACTTTGAACAAAGAATTTTCTGTATGCGATTTTTTCGCACACTGTGAAATTTCTACTCATTATTATTATTATTATTCATTCTATTTTTACGGCACAACACAATGCTAACGACCCGGCCCCCATTATGAGCTATCATCACAAAACACACCTATATACTTTTGACTCCCTCAAACCTCAGTTTTATATAGTAAAAATGGGGTTTGCAGGGGTAAACCTTATTTTTCTTATTTCTGCTCTAAAATATAAATTGTGGGTGCTCGTTAGAACCGCCTCGATGAGGCGGTTCTAACGAGTACCCACGATCTATATTTTGAGCAGAAATTAGAAAAATATCACAATTTTTCAGCTTAAAATGTTCGTTTTTAGGCGGAAAACTTGACAATGTATTTGTATAGGCGTGTTTTCGTACTGGGAGCGTTTGTCACATTTTCCGCAGTACCAACACTCCACCCCCACCGCATACACTACGATGCCAATAACTGTCGTCCGACATATGGTGGTCAGGCACCACCCACAACAACACCAACATTCCGACGTTTGAACTATGGAGGGTTTACCACATCCACAACATCTCTGGCGTCCGCACGCTATCTGGAGTTTTAGCTTCTGAGTGTCTAATACTCCCTCGGCAATAGTCCGGATCCTACAAATAGATTTGTAGTGTCCACCATGTTCACTAAACTGACACCTCCCCCGAGTCCTAGCGTTGGAGTGTATATCACATCCACTAAACTGGCAATTATCTGGTGTTCAAGTAAGCTATGGAGGATACAGTGCTACATTACCCCAGTAATAGTCAGGTGTACTAGCTATGGAGCGTCTACTGATCCACTACCACGGCAATAGTACGGCGGCCTAGCAATGAAGGGTCTACCACTTCCGCTACATAGGCAAAACCTGGGGTCAGCTACGGAGGGTCTACAACATCAACTACCCAGCAATAATTCGGCCTCCTTGCTGTTGTGGGTTTGTCACGTGCACCACACTGGCAATTATCCGGCGTCCTAATTAGGGAGGTTCTACCCCATCTTTACACCGACGTCCTTTATTTTGAGGTCTACCACATCCACTACACTGACAATGATTCCGCGTTTTAACTATGGAGGGTCTTCCACTCCCATTACACCGACAATATTATGGCGTCCTAGCTATGGAGTGTCTACCACATCCACTACACCGACAATAATCAGGCGTCCTTACTATGTAGAGTCTACCACATCCACAACACCGGAAATAGTCCGGCGTCCTAACTATGGAGATTCAAACACATCCACTATGCCGGCAATAGTCCGGCATCCTAGTGTAGTAGGCACGTGTAATTTCATCATCTTAATTGCTGTTGCTGGTCTACATGCTGTACTGTGCTTATGGTACAGATTCCCCACCCACTTTGATGTCACAATATTTTTTTTCTTCAAGCTCCAAGTTTTGCTTCTTCTTGGAGTGATCGGTGCAAGTGTTGTTGCTTACGACGAACATTTGTCTCCTCTGCTAAGTTATTCTGAGTTTTTCTTTCCTCGAAGCCCGTACACGTCATAAAACGTGGTTAAGCTTGCGGATGTACATTCTTCTTTTGTCGTCCGTTGGCCGATAGGATCGCCCGTTTCCGTACAGTTCCGGAAATTTACGGAAATTTCTCTGTTACCGTACTTGAATAATTTCACAGTTACCAACCTTATACAGAGTATTTTATCAGAAATGTATAAATTCTCATTTTCCCATTGGAAATGTCAGGGTAATCTGGTTCATAAATATAATACTTCTATAATATATTTTGAACTATGTTAAAGTGTACATTTCAAGTGTTATAGCTACTGGAGTTTAGAAACTCATTTCATTTCTGCCAGTCCTACTGTCACCAAACTTTTCTAATCAGTCGGTTATTCATAACCATTAGCGGAATCTTACTCCGCGGGCTTCTATTTGATAGATCACTGTATCTCATAACTACAGAAAGGTCTGTAGTTATGCCCCCTTATTTTTTTATTGAGACGCTGGCACGTAGGTGCTGAATAAGCTTGCTCGTAGGAGCAGAAAGCAATATTCCCCCCACTAGGTTTTCTGTATTTTTGTAAACCCACCTTATCATTTGAAAGGGGGTTAAGGAGCATCTTTTGAGTTCTAATCATGACTTCATTCTAGCTAACACATTGTTTCCTTTTGCCAATGTTTAAACATCGGTAACATGCCATTTCATGTCCATAATTAAAATCAGTTAGGAAACTGAAAACCTCTTCAAATATTTTGCTGCTACACGAGTCAAACCGTATCCCGGTGATCGGGCCTGACTATACGACTCACGGGGTTGCCGTAGAATCCAACCTGCGACACCCTAGGGGGCAGTGCTAGTCTTGCTTGTGCTGGATATGGCTTAATTGGTCCAGTTTCGCTTGTCTAGAGTTTACGGCCTGTCAACACCATTCATGTCATATTCAGTTGGATAGTTTTTCCTACTAGTAAAGTTTGGTTTGTCTGGCGTTTAACATCCTGTCAATACTATTTAGGCCATATAGGGTCGAGCAGTTTTCATCTTCATCCTCTTCTTGGATAGACACAGGAGCCTTTTTACTGCCCTTCTTGAGCCAGAGAATTTTTATAGTTCACCCGGCATATGAGTGGGACTGTTTGCTGGTAGCTGCCAAATATTTGAAGAGGTTTTCAGTTTCCTAACTGATTTTAATTATGGACATGAAATGGCATGTTACCGATGTTTAAACATTGACAAAAGGAAACAATGTGTTAGCTAGAATGAAGTCATGATTAAAACTCGAAGATGCTCCTAAACCCCCTTACAAAAGATAAGGTGGGTTTACAAAAATACAGAAAACCTAGTGGGGGGAATATTGCATTCTGCTCCTACGAGCAAGCTTATTCAGCACCTACGTGCCAGCGTCTCAATAAAAAAATAAGGGGGCATAACTACAGACCTTTCTGTAGTTATGAGATACAGTGATCTATCAAATAGAAGCCCGCGGAGTAAGATTCCGCTAATGGTTATGAATAACCGACTGATTAGAAAAGTTTGGTGACAGTAGGACTGGCAGAAATGAAATGAGTTTCTAAACTCCAGTAGCTATAACACTTGAAATGTACACTTTAACATAGTTCAAAATATAATATAGAAGTATTATATTTATGAACCAGATTACCCTGACATTTCCAATGGGAAAATGAGAATTTATACATTTCTGATAAAATAATCTGTATAAGGTTGGTAACTGTGAAATTATTCAAGTACGGTAACAGAGAAATTTCCGTAAATTTCCGGAACTGTACGGAAACGGGCGATCCTATCGGCCAACGGACGACAAAAGAAGAATGTACATCCGCAAGCTTAACCACGTTTTATGACGTGTACGGGCTTCGAGGAAAGAAAAACTCAGAATAACTTAGCAGAGGAGACAAATGTTCGTCGTAAGCAACAACATTTGCACCGATCACTCCAAGAAGAAGCAAAACTTGGAGCTTAAAGAAAAAAAATATTGTGACATCAAAGTGGGTGGGGAATCTGTACCATAAGCACAGTACAGCATGTAGACCAGCAACAGCAATTTAGATGATGAAATTACCCGTGCCTACTACATTAGCAATGGAGGCTCTACTAGATCCACTACACCGGCCATAAACTGGCGTCCAAGCTATTGAGAGTCTACCACATCCACTATGCCGGCAATAGTCCGGCATCCTATCTATGGAGGTCTAACAAATCCACTATGTCGATAATAGACCGGCGTCCTATATATGGAGGGTCTACCACATCAACGATGCGGCAATAGACTGATGTCCTAACTCTGGAGATACTATTGCATACCTTATGCCGGCAATAGTCGTCAGTCCTATGTATGGAGAGTCTATCACACCCATTACACCGGAAATAATCCAGCGTCATAGTTATGGAGAGTCTACCACATCCACTATGCCGGGAATAGTTCGGCGTCCTATGTATGAAGGGTCTACCACATCTTCTATGCCAGCAATAATCCGGTGTCCTAAGTATGGAGAGTCTACCACATCCACTATGCCGGTAATAGTGTGGCGTCCTAATAATGGAGGGTCTGCCAGATCCACCTTGCCGAAAATGTTCGGCGTCCTGACTATAGAGAGACTATCACATCCCTTATGCCGGCAATAGTCCGGCGTCCTAACAACGGAGAGTCTATCACATCCATTAAACCGGAAATACTCAAACGTCCTAGTTATGGAGAGTCTACCACATCCACTATGCCGGCAAAGGTCCGGCATCCTATGTATGGAAGGGTCTACCGCATCTTCTATGCCGGCAATAGTCCGGCGTCCTTCGTATGGAGGGTCTAACACATACACAACGTCGGCAATAGTCCGGCCTCCTAACTATGGAGTGTCAATCACATCCATTACACAGGCAATAAACAGGCGTCCAAGCTATGGAAAATCTAGCACATCCACTATTCCGGCAATAGTCTGGCGCCGTAGCTCTGAATAGTGTGACAGATTCACTACATTGACACTAATTCGGTGTCCTAACCATGGAGTCTACCACACCCACTGTAGCGGCAACAAACCCGGGTCCTAGCTGTTGAGAGTCTACCACATCCACTATGCCAGCAATAGTCAGACGTCCTAGCTATGGAGGGTCTACCACATCCATTACACAGGCAATAATCTTGCGTCCAAGCTATGGAGATTCTACCACGTCGACTATGCCGGCAATAGTCCGGCGCACTAGCTCTGAAGAGGGTGACAGAACCACTACACTGACAATAATTCGGCGTCCTAATTATGGAGTCTACCACACCCTTCAGCGGCAACAAACCTAGATACTAGCTGTTGAGAGTCTTACACATCCACTTTGCCAGCAATAGTAAGGCATCCTAGCTATGGAGGGTCTACCACATCCAGTACACCGGCAATAAGCCGGCATTCTAACTATGGAGTATATACCACAGCCACTATGCCGGCAAAAGTCCGGCGTCCTAACTACAGAGGATCTACCACACCTTCTGTGCCGGCAATTATCCGGCGTCCTAACTATGGAGAGTCTATCACATCCACTACACCGACAATAACCAGGCGTCCTTAATATGGAGGGTCTACCACATCCACGATGCCGGCAAAAGTCCGGTGTCCTAGTTATGGAGGCGATACATCCACAACAACGGCAATAGTCCGGCGTCCTAACTATGGAGGATCTACCACACCTTCTGTGCCGGCAATAATCCGGCGTCCTTACTATGGAGAGTCTATCACATCCACTACACCGACAATAGCATGGCGTCCTTAATATGGAGAGTTTACCACATCCACGAGGCCGGCAAAAGTTCTGTGTCCTAGTTATGGAGGCGATACCACCTACCACTATGCCGGCAATAGTCTGGTGTCCTAGTTATATCCACTAACCCGGCTATAGTCTGGTGTCCTAGTTATGGAGGGTCTACCAAATTCATTATGCTGGCAATAGTCCGGCGTCCTAATTATGGAGGGTCTACCATATCCACTATACCGGCAATAGTCTGGTGTCGTAGTTATGGAGGGTTTACCACCTCCCACTATGCCGGCAATAGTCCGGTGTCCTAGGTATGGAGGGTCTACCACATCCACTATGCCGGCCAGAGCCTGGTGTCCTAGTTATCGAGGGTTTACCACATCCATTATGCCGGCTATAGTCCGGTATCCGTGTTATGGAGGGTCTACCACATCCACTATGCCAACCATAGTCCGGTGTCCATGTTATGGAGGGTCTACCACATCCACTTTGCCGGCAATAATTCGATGTCCAAACTATGGAGGGGCTACCACATCAATTATGCCGGCAATGGTCCTGTGTCCTAGATATGGAGGGTCTACCACATCCACTATGCCGGCAATAATTCGGTGTCCTAGTTATGGAGGGGCTACCACATCCATTACACCGGCAATAATCCGGCGTCCAAGCCATAGAGATTCTACCACATCCACTATGCCGGCAAATGTCCGGCGCCCGAGCTCTGAAGAGTTTTACATATCCACTACACTGACAATAATTCGGCGTCCTAACTATGGAGTCTACCACACCCTGCATTGGCAACAAACCCGGAACCTAGCTGTTGAGAGTCTTCCACATCCACTATGCAAGCAATAGACAGGCGTCCTGGCTATGGAGGGGCTAACACATACAGTACACCGGCAATACGCCGACATCCTAACTATGGAGAGTCTACCACACCCACTATGCTGGCAATAGCCCGGCGTCCTAGCTATGGAGAGTCTACCGCATCTTCTATGCCGGCAATTGTCCGGCGTCTTTACTATGGAGGGTCTACCACATCTTCTATGCAGGCAATAGTCCGGCATCCTAACTATCACATCCACTTTTCTGGCAATAGACCGGTGTCCTAGTTATGGAGGGTCTACCACATCTCCTATACCGGCAATAATCCGGCGTCCTTACTATGGAGTCTACCACATCCATAGCAACGGCAATAGTCCGGCGTCCTAACTATGGAGGGTCTAACCCATCTTCTATGCCGGCAATAATCCGGCGTTCTTACTATGGAGAGTCTATTACATCCACTATGCTGGCAATGGTCCGGATAAGATTGAACATATTTTATTGCATGAAACACAATGAGATTGGATACAAGTTATATAACATTAGATAATCCTCTCCCTAAACATTAACAGATAACAGCACATATGATACAACGGTGTGGCAGGAATAATTTTTAAAGATATCCACCTGGGGTAGCGACGTTATGAATCGGTTTCTGGGAATCAGGTACAATGGATAATCAAGAAAATAATGATACGCATTTTCAATGTTAGGTCAACAGATACAAAATGGACTCTGGACAATATTAACTCGGTTTAGATCGGCATTTAAGCTGCTGCAGTTGTGTTTGATTCGGACTAAGGATATTTCGTGGGTTCTTTCTCCGACAAAGACGTAGCTTGTTGGGTTGTTTTGTAAAGGTTTTATTTTCCGTTTGAACTCCATCAGCGATGATGAATTTCTTGTTTCTAGGTCCAGACCGTTCCATAGTCGTAAAGTGGATGGAAAGAAGGATTTTTCAAATGAACTTAGTCGGGAAAAGGGGACTTCGAAGTTTTGATTATTCCTTAACTGGTATGGTGTTTGTTCATTTACTCGATTAGGCATGAGATTAATGATATAATCTGGAGCCTCGTGATTAACTATTTTGTACATTAATGAAAGTTTTTTATAAACTCTCCTCACTGATAAGGTTCCCCATCCAGTTTCTGCCTAAAGTGAGTTAAGAGATCCAAAAATTGGCAGGCCGGTAACTATTCTGGCTGCGTTTAAATGGACCTGCTACAGTCTATTTGCATCCATTTGGGTACAGCCGTCCCAAACTTCACTGGCATACTCTAAAAGCGGCCGTGTGTACGAACAAAAAAGGTATTAAGAGTGTCTTTAGAAAAACGATATTTAATTTTTCTTAAAAAGATACTTGCTTAGAGACTGATTCTATTATTATGTCGATATGTTTGGACCATTTATTTGTTGATGATAGGTTTTCTCCTAAGTGTTTGTGAATGTCAACAATTTTCAAGATTGTGCCATCCATGATTAATTCAAAGTTATCATCATGGAAAATGTTCGAAATTAACATGACTTCTGTTTTAAGTGGGTTGAAGAGTATCTGCCATTTCTTTGCCCACTCAATATGTTTGCGTAAATCTTCATTCAGTACAATTTCGATCTGTTGTAGGTTTGTGGACGAGTAACTCAAGGATGTATAATCTGCAAAAAGTCTGGCCAAGCCAGTTAAGTCATCTGAAATGTCATTAATACAAATTAAAAGTAACAGTGGACCGAGAACGGATCCTTGTGGAACGCCTGCCGATAAGGTGTTCACAGATGAGCATATTTCATTAACTAAAACTTTTTGTCGTCTATTGTTTAGATAATCTTCGAACTAGTATAACATGTGCCCGTTAACTCCATAATTTTCCAATTTCAATAGTAAACCTCGGTGCCAGACCCGATCGAACGCCTTAGAGATATCACAAAAAATGGCAATTGGTTTCATATTTTTCTAGCGCTAAACACGTTTGGTGAGTCAGTTCAATTTAGTGATGTACAGTACAGTGATCTGATAAAAATCCTGACTGGTATTGATATATAAGTGAATTAGCGATAAGGTGATTATATACATATTTAAATACAACTCTTTCGAATGTTTTACCAACGCAGCTTACAAGTGATATGGGTCTATAATCACTACCGACCGATCTCCTTTTTGAAAAATGGGCATGACATGTGCAAGTTTCCATACAGCTGGAAACGATTTTGAACGAAGTGACAGATTAAATAGTTTGCATAAAGGTACTGCAATTGTTTGAGATGTATACTTTAGGATACGATGACTGATGCCATTAGGACCCGAGGCTTTGTTTAGCTTAAGAGAACCAAAATCATCTTTAATTTCGGACGTGTTAATATATACTGGATAGGCTTGAGTCTGTTTTTTTTTTTGAAAATTGGGAGCTCGATATTTAGTCAACAAGCGAAGATATTGCGCAGAAATAATCGTTGAGTAGATTGGCCTTTTCATCATCAGTAAATGCGAAAACACCATTCGAGTTGTGTAATGGAGGAAGAGTACTGGTTTTTTTGGTTGTTTATCTACTAATCTGTCCATAAATTGCCAAAATGTTTTACTACCACAATTTTTGTTTAATATCATATCTTCGTAATTGTTCTTAAAATTTTCTTTAGCATATTTCTGCATATTATTAACCTTATTTCTTTGTTTCTTGAATAAATCCTTGTCTCTTGTATTGTTTGACTTTAATGCTTTTTGGCGCAATTTGTCTCTTACTCGTATATTATATCTGAGTTCTGAGGTAAACCATGGTTTATCTGAGGGTCCGGTTTCCTAGTTATGGAGAGTCAGCAATAGTCAGGCGTCCTAGCTATGGAGGGTCTAACACAACCAGTACACCGGCAATAAGCCGACATCCCAACTAAGAAGAGTATACCATATCCACTATGCCATCAGTAATCCGGCGTCCTTACAGTGGAGAGTCTACCACATCCACTACAACGACAATAGTCCGGCATCCTAACTATGGAGGGTCTATCACATCTTCTATGCCGGCAACTATGGAGAGTCTATCACATCCACTTTGCCGGCAATGGTCCCGTGTCCTAGTTATGGAGAGTCTACCACATCAACTACAACGGCAAAAGTCCGGTGTCCTAGTTATGGAGGGTCTACCACTTCCCACTACAACTGCAATAGACCGGTGTCCTAACTATGGAGGGTCTACCACATCGATTATGATGGTAATAGTTCGGTGTCCTAGTTTTGGAAGGTCTACCACCTCCCACTATGCCGACAATAATTCGGTGTCCTAGTTATGGAGGGGCTACCACATCAACTATGTCGGCAAAAGTCTGGTGTCCTAGTATGGAGGGTCTACCACATCCACTATGCCGGCAATAGTCCGGTGTCCTAGTTATTGAGGGGTTACCACATCAACTATGCCGGCAATAACTCGGTGTCCTAGTTATGGAGGGTCTACCACATCCACTGTGCCGGCAATACTCCGGCGTACTAGTTATGGAGGGTTTACCACATGAACTATGCCGGCAATAGTCCGGTGTCCTGAGTATGGCGAGACTACCACATCCACTATGCCGGCAATAATTCGGTGTCCTAGTTATGGAGGGGCTACCACATCAACTATGCCGGCAACAGTCTGGTGTCCTAGTTATGGAGGGTCTACCACATCCACTGTGCCGGCAATAGTATTGCGTACTAGTTATAGAGGGTTTACCACATCCACTATGCCGGCAATAGTCCGGTGTCCTAAGTCCTAAGTATGGCGAGTCTACCACATCCACTATGTCGGCAATAATTCGGTGTCCTAGTTATGGAGCGCCTACCACATCAACTATGCCGGCAATAGTCTGGTGTCCTAATTATGGAGGGTCTACCACATCCACTATGCCGGCAATAATTCGGTGACCTAGTTATGGGGGTTCTATCACATCCATTACACCGGCAATAATCCGGCGTCCAAGCTATGGAGATTCTTCCACATCCACTTTGCCGGCAAATGTCCGGCGCCCTAGCGCTGAAGAGTGTGACAGATAATTCGGCGTCCTAACTATGGAGTCTACTACACCCTGCAGCGGCAACAAACCTGGCAATAGTCTGGTCTCCTAGCTATGGAGGGTCTACCACCTTAACTATGCCGGCAATAGTCCGGTGTCCTAGTTATGAAAGGGCTACCACATAAACTATGTCGGCAATTGTCTGGTGTCCTAGTTATGGAGGGTCTACCACATCCACTATGCCGGCAATAGTCCGGTGTCCTAGTTATGGAGGGGCTACCACATAAACTATGTCGGCAATTGTCTGGTGTCCTAGTTATGGAGGGTTTACCACATCAACTATGCCGGCAATAGTCCGTTGTCCTAGGTATGGCGAGTCTACCACATCCACTATGCCGGCAATAATTCGGTGTCCTAGTTATGGAGGGGCTCCACATCAACTTTTCCGGCAATAGTTTGGTGTCCTAATTATGGAGGGTCTACCACATCCACTATGCCGGCAATAATTCGGGGACCTAGTTAAGGAGGGTCTATTGCATCCATTACACCGGCAATAATCCAGCGTCCAAGCTATGAAGATTCTACCACTGTGACATCCACTATGCCGGCAAATATCCGGCGCCCTTGCGCTGAAGAGTGTGACAGATCCACTACACTGACAGTAATTCGGCGTCCTAACTATGGCGTCTACTACACCCTGCAGCGGCAACAAACCAGGGTCCTAGCTGTTGAGAGTCTACCACATCCACTTTGCCAGCAATAGTCAGGCGTCCTAGCTATGGAGGGTCTACTACATCAAGTACACCGGCAATAAGCCGGCATCCTAACTATGGAGAGTCTGACACATCCACTATGCCGGCAATAGTCAGGCGTCCTTATTATTGAGGGTCAACTACATCTTCTATGCCGACAATAGTCCGGCCACCTAACTAGTGAGAGTCTACCGTGTCCACTATGCTGGCAATAATCGGGTGTCCTAGTTATGGAGGGTCTACCACATCTTCTATGCCGGCAATAGTCTGACGTCCTTACTTTTGAGAGTCTTCCACATCTCCTATGCCGGCAATAGTCAGCCGTCCTAACTATGGAGAGTCTACCACATCCACTATGCCGGGAATAGTCCGGCGTCCTAACTTTGGAGGGTTTACCGCATCCACTATGCCGGCAATAGTCCGGCGTCCTAACTATGAGGGGTCTACCATATCCACTATGCCGGCAATAATTCGGTGTTCTAGTTATGGAGGGTCTTCCACATCTTCTAAACAGGCAATAGTCCGACGTCCTTACTTTGGAGAGTCTACCACATCTACTATGCCGGCAATAGTCAGCCGTCCTAACTATGGAGAGTCTACCACATCCACTTTTCCGGCAATAGTCCGGCGTCCTAACAATGGAGAGTCTACCACATCCACTATGCCGGCAATAGTCCGGCGTCCTAACTATGGAGTGTCTACCACATCCACTATGCCGGCAATACGCCGGCGTCCTAACTATGGAGAGTCTTCCATATCCACTATGCCGGCAATAATTCGGTGTTCTAGTTATGGAGGGTCTACCACATCCACTACACCGCCAGTAATCCGGCGTCCCAACTATGGAGAGTTTATCACAGCCACTACGGCGGTCTAGATATGGAGGGTTTACCGCATCCACTACACTTGCAATATTCAGACGTAATAGCTATGCATTGATCATGTCAAGACGGTCAGTTTGCGTTATTACACTTTTCAAATGCGTTAAATAGAGTACCTTACATGGGTGTTCATGTATTATTGAATTTGTGTAAAGAGTTCGGGAAAAGGAATAAAATGCGAGGCTTTGCCGAGCATTTTATTCCTTTTCCCCAACGGGTTTAATAAATTCAGTAATACATGAACAGGAATGCAAGATTCTATGTATCATATGACATCAAAATGGATTTTTTGCACGATATTTCAACAAGTATGTCAATATTCCGCTATTAGTAAACGCGACGTCGTTAAGGACGTCGTACGTGTAACGTTACTGGATGTATCTAACTAATTTGCATATTTAATCGAACAGTGTCTTATCGAATTTAATACATGACGTTATTACATTCTCAGACGCAACGCCATATGATGTAACCAGAATAGTACACCTTTCGTTGGACAAGTCTGATTATTTGTTGTTTTCCTGTGTTTAATATATATTTCCCATTTCTTGGCTATGGCTAGTACGAGCGTATATATGTATATTGCCTGATCCCCGGGTACATATTTCTTAGGTCTGTATCATCAATTAGAATTTGGTCGCCAACCTATAGACTACATCTCCTGACAATTAATTTAAAAATACAGTAAAATTCCTGTATTAACATTTGGGACTGTTCAAAAGTGGTATTCAAGACCACTTTTGAAAAGTCTCAAAGGCGGTCTTTTATTGGGAGACACTGAGTGTGGAAAACACAAAGAAAGAATAAATAAAACTTTCTCTATAAACTTTTAACAGCAGGTTCAGTCTTCATTTTAGGTGGTCTTAATAGCGGGATTTTACTGTACTCAAACAAATGATGATTTTTTGTATTATATTTCTAAGCCTTGACAACTAACCTACCGGCCCCGATAGCTCAGTTGGTAGAGTGTCCGCTCCGGGGAACGGGAGGTCACGGGTTCGATCCCGGGCCGCGACATACCAAAGTCGTTAAAAATGGTACTAGCTGCTCCTCGCTTGGCACTCAGATTTACGGGGTAGAGCTAGGACTGGTCGACCCAGTGTAGGATAATGTGACATGGTGTGGTATCATGTAATGAATGTGTCTGGGACATGATACTTCAATGAGGCAGCACTATAAAAGTGAACAATGAGCTCCCTGTCGCAACCAGACACCGTCGTGATATGACTGAAAAATTGTTGAAAGCGACGTTAAACCCGAATTCACACACACACACACACACACACACACACACACACACACACACACACACACACACACACACACAACTAACCTATTTGAATCACTCGTTGGGATATATACTCAGTCAAAAAAGTTCCTATAGATAAACTTGCTTCTGTTACCATAGTTAATAGAAACGAAAAATACACAATTTTTTTTGTTTTTTTTTTTTTTGTTAAATGATTCATTTTTCCATGCAAAAGGCAAATTGTTTTTGTTTGTGTAAACTCGCCAGCCTGGGCTATCGTTTTGAACACCCAAGGGGTCATTGTGACAATTTCGCAGAATAAATCATTACAAAAGCCGTTATTTAACACCGTAAAAAATTACACTTAGCACATGTGTGTCTATTCACAAAATATTTGGAACTTTAGCTTCATTTGCTAAGAGAAAGGGACTATTACGTATAGGCCTCCGATTCTTTGAAGATGTGTGCAAAATACTGCTTTCAATTGAAACGCCATCACAAATCGCAATTGGTAGTGCTACATGCCTCTAATTCTTTGAAGATGTGTGCAAAATACTGCTTTCAATTGAAACGCCATAACAAATCGCAATTGGTAGTGCTACATGCTACATGAATTTTCTACATTATTTTCTGCCATGGTTATCAGCAATGGTGGCAACAAAGCGCTTTTTAAAAAAAAATGCAAAAATTGAATGACAGGTATAGAAATAATAACAGTTTGAAAATTGCTATATTTTTATTGAAAGGGAGATAATCTGAGAATTTCACAAAATAAAGCTTTGATTGTAGGGCTTGATCATGAGATATTGTAAAGGTAAAGTGAGTTTCGAAGTTCAATGGACATGATCTTTCATCTCAGACACAAAATAATCATCTGCGATTTCGCAATGCAAAATTTCTTGCAAAACATTTCTAGACACATATTGCAAGACAACTCTTGAGTAGAATAGTATGGGCAAATGCAAGTTCATGCGTTTTGTAGCTAATTACCTTAATCCGTAATTCTCTTTTCTGAAGTTTGGTGTAAAATGAGTATATCGGTGTTGAATTTCTAAAACCCGGGCGTAAAGTTCCCAGTGTTACGTATCTTTGCCTTTTTCTATAGAAACTTTAAACAAAGTAGGTGCGTTTAATTAAAGAAAAAAAAAACATGTTTAGTTACACCAAACGCGGTGTTACATTTTGCACTGAGCAAGCGTTTATTTCATCATCACACAGTGTTTGTGCAATGTTACCCGATGAAGAAAAGATACCTTAAATCATAATTACTTTCTCTATAAAAGTTGGTGAAAAAGGTATAATCAGCGTTAGGTGACAATCGGTGCTGAATTTCTAAAATCTGAGAGTAACATTAATATTATTTGTTCAAATGTAAGGTTTCCTTGACTTTATCTACCAAACCGCTACCCTCGTTTGGTGCGTATAAGTTATAAAAAGAAGAAAAAAACGTGTCAAGTTGCACCAAACGCAGCGTGATAAGTTACACGATGAAGAAAAGATTCCTTAACCCGTAATGCTCTTTTCTGAAGTTTGGTGTAAAGTGCGTACATCATGAAAACACGTCTATATAATTTTGAGCCCCTCCAACCCCACTTTTATATAGGAAAACTGGGGTTTGCAGGGGTTAACAATATTTTTCTTATTTTTGATTTTAAACATAGGTTGTGGGTACTCGATAGAACCGCCTCAGTAAGGAATAAGGAAACTATCACAGTTTTTCATCTTATAATTTACTACTGCTTTTCGGCATTAAAATGTGCAATGTAATTGCATAGGCGTTTTTCTGTAATGAATCGGTGTAAGGGAACACTCGGTGTGGAGTTTCTAAAAACCGGGCGTAAAGTTTTTATGTCCCAGTGTTACGTTTCTTTGTCTTTTTCTAAAGAAATTTTACACTATTTGTGTGCGTTTAATTACAGAAAAAAAAAAATAAACGTGTGTAGTTACACCAAACGCATTGTTAAAACGCATTGTTACATTTTGCATTGAGCAAGCGTTTATTTCATCACCACGCAGTTTTTGTGCAATATTACACGTTGAAGAAAAGATACCTTAAACTGTAATGATTATTATTCGAAAGTTTGTGTAAAATGCATTTCACGATGCTGAATTTCTAAAATCCGAGAGTTATAGAGGATATTTGATTTTTTCAGTGTAAGATCGAATTGTATCTCATCGAATGAACACCAAAACTGGTATTTTCACGAGTGGCATAGCCACAAGTAAAAATATCAGTTTTGGTGTTCTGTTTTCTGTTTCTTACATGCTTCAAAAAGCAGTATTGGCGTCGCTCACTCGGTGAAAATTATCTTTGTTCCTGGTCATTTCGCGTCAATTTAGAAGTGTCCAACGTGTTTAGTAGGTATAATATTGGGTGTACCTGAGAAGTAATCTGGGATGGTATTATTATGAATGAATATTGAAATAAATGAGATAGTAGTTTCTCGAAGAAGTTGTGGGCTGATCTAACGTCGCGCGACAAAATACGTGACGTCAGCGTCGAAAAATGACGTCCAAGAACGGGCTTAGAGTCAATAAGAACACAGTTCATTAATTTTCAATCATCTGACAAAGATAAAACTGAAAACAGAATTTGGTTTGACGAAAAAAGTAGTCCCAAACAGTGAAAAATAAAAATCGTATTTTCACTGTTTGAAACAGTGAAAATATCGATTTATATTTCACTGGTAAATCTGTATCATTCATTGTAAAGCATATAAGAAGTGTTTAGTTTCATCAAACATAGCGTTATATGTTATTATACATGTGTTAATTTCACCTTCAAACTCTTAATAGTGTGATGCTACACGATGCAAAAATGATACCTTAAACCGTAATGTTTGGCGTAAAATGCAGAAATCAGTGCAAGGTGACTTCTAAAGTCTTGGCGTAACATTTTTTTGTTCAAGTGTAACGTTTATTTGACTACGTTACGATAGTTCTTTGCTTACATTAAAACTTTGCTGGTGTTAAAAAACACAAAAGGTGGCGAGCGATAGTCCGAGCCCGAACTGTAGTGTAACATTTCTAAAGCAGTGTCAAATCTGGGCGATATTACATTTTTCAGCGTGTACATCGTAGTACGCTATGGTCAAAATGCTCCCAACACAATGCAAGGACTATGTTTAAATCTTATTTGGTTTTAATTTGCACAATGGTGGGACGATACTGTTATTCTTGATGTTACATGGAATTCAACGCGATATAATGTTTTTAGAAGACGAAACTATGTCTGGACGCATACTGGGTGCCACCGACAAAAGAAATGTATAAGAAAGTTCTGGATCTAATATACTCTGACAGGCGAATTCAGGTGGAAGAAATGGTGCAGGCGTTAGGCGTTTAACATGGTAGCGTGTCAACAGCCTTGAATGATCGTTTAGGTAAGCGCGAGCTAACAGCCCGTTGGGTCCCAAAATTCCTTACCTATGAGCAAGTGGCAACCAGAGCATCAGCATGCAGCGCCTTGTTGATGCGTTTTAGGTCAAAAATGATTTTCTCTTGCGACTGGTAAGACTCTTGATTGTAGATGAGATTTGGGTTCATTATAATGACCCAGAGTATAATAGTCAGAGTCGTCAGTGGGTATCGTAGGGCCTGGGTCCCGAGCCAAAGAAGTTCAAGACGCACAGTCTGCTGGAAAGGTGCTGACCACTGTATTTTTGGACGCAAAGGGCGTTATTATGTTGGACTTTTATCCAAGAGTAGTACAATAAATGGAGCTTACTAGACCACCTGAGAACCGCCATCCGTGAAAAATGCCGAGGTAAACTCTCTAAAGGTGTTTTGCTGCAACAGGACAACGCGAGAGTCCAGTACTTGCAAAGTTGCAATGGATGCTGTAGAGCGAAACGGGTATGAATTAATACCACATCCCGCCTATTTGCCTGACCTAGCTCTTAGTGACTTCTTATTACCAAACTTGAAAAAGGATATCCGTGGACGTCATATCCGGTCTGACGAAGAATTCATGGCACAAATTGACGTGTGGGTCAATTCAAAGGACCCCGACTTTTTTTAGTTCTGGGCTGGTGGCACTAAACACCGTTAGTGTAAGTTCATTACATTAGAAGGCAATTACATACAAAGGAAGAGGTGGTTCTCAACCGGAAATAAGTTAGGCCTGTTACTTATTGACTCGCCCTCGTATCAAATGCTTACTATCCCATTCTTAGAATAATGTAGTTGTGGCAGAGGTCCTTATTGTTTGTTTGTTCAAGAAGAAATAGGAAAAGTTAAGACCCGAGTTGGAACTACATGTACCAATTACAACTCGAGTCTGAACTTTTCCAGTTTCTTCTTGAAGAACCACACACAGCTGAGGACCCCTGACACAACTACATGAATGTACATTATTCTAAGAATTGGAGAACATCTGTTGGAAAGAAGTAACTACATGTAGCATTTACTTCTTTGAAACTGAGAGTATGGCTGAGATACTAGAGAAAATGATAAATGTCTCATATGAAAAGGAACAGGAATTGTATAAGCTTAGACTCTTGTACAAAGGTGAGTGTAAAGGGTGGTACCAGTATACCAGCAGATGACCTTATCATCACCCCGTCCTATCACTCTTCATACGGCATACATTCTTAACTGAGTATTGTGTGCTTAACTAAGTGCTTCTATTGACGTTTCAGATATCAACTGCAAAAGCGGTCATTTAAACGGGATCTCTCATCACTCAAACAATTAAAAATTTTTCTCCGGTGAAGATGCAGGGAATAGTGTAGAACTCTTAAGATTTATTGAGGTGTGAGCTAGGGATTAACCTCTTCTGCCAGTCAGAGTGTCCAGTGCATATTGACACTATTAGTTCAATTGGGCGACAGGGCTTGAGATGTCATTTCATCTCAATGCCGCCTAAAAGTCTCACAGAATTCGAAGCAATGTTACCAAAATGTCACCTAAATAGTATTGAGGTGGGGGGGATGTGGTGTATGCTTCAATGCTTAATGAGCACATTTGCCTTAGAACAGAATACACCTTTATCTTACAATGTGGGAGTTTCCTATCTATTCAGTAATTGGATAATATAATGTTTTTTGTTTCTCTCTGATAGCTTGCTGTGTAGTATTAAAATGTATTCTTAGCAGACAAGTTGTTCTTTCCTTTATGTTTTAAAAACATAACAAATTGGCGACGAGGAACTTTTCTATTTTATTCTGTCAATTTTGAACGGATAACAATTCAAAGACTTTCTTCGTTTATGATTGAATAGACTGTGAGATTTTCTTGGTTGTTATTAACCATGGCAGGATATATTGGAAAAATAGAACCTTTCGATGAGGGGATAGAAAAATGGTCAAGTTACCAAGAGAGACTTGAGGAATATTTTGCTGTAAATGAAATAGCAAATGAAAAGAAAGTCTCAGCTTTACTAACACTCCTTGGTGGAAAGACTTATAGTTTGCTAAGGAACTTAACGGCTCCAGAGAGGCCATCTACAAAATCATATGATGACTTAACGGCTTTATTAAAGAATCATTTGTCGCCAAAACCGTTAATTATTGCTGAGCGTTTTCGTTTTCATAAGCGAAATCAGCATGATGGAGAGACAGTGACGCAATATCTTGCAGAATTGCGGAAGTTAGCGGAATATTGCAATTTTGGGACAAATTTGAATGATAGTCTACGGGACCGATTCGTGTGTGGACTTCGTGGTGAGAACATCCAAAAACGACTATTGTCGGAGGCTGACCTAACATTGGGGAAAGCTCTTGAAATGGGAGTAGCTATGGAAACTGCAGCAAAAGATGCGA
Organism: Lucinisca nassula; assembly: GCA_963580285.1. Taxonomy (NCBI): domain Eukaryota; kingdom Metazoa; phylum Mollusca; class Bivalvia; order Lucinida; family Lucinidae; genus Lucinisca; species Lucinisca nassula. The sequence continues at coordinate 2,968,754 of OY757015.1, read as the reverse complement.
CAGAGCTCCAGTCTACACAGCACGAGGCTACAGTACACAAAGTTTCAAAAGGGCGAAGGTCAGATTTACGCCTGAAACAAAAGCCGCCAAGGAAACCATGTTATAGATGCAATGGAACAAACCATACACCGGATAAATGCAAGTTCAGAGATGAAACCTGTCACGCTTGCTCAAAGAAGGGACATATAAAACGTGCTTGTTTGTCAAAGAAACAAACTGAAAAGAAAAAGAAAGTACACTCAGTTGACAGAGATGACAGTGATGAAGATTTATTTATTTCTACTCTTTCTGTAGAATGTAACAGTGTCAAGGACAGAAAGTCTATATCAGATATGATATGGGTTACACCCCGTGTAAATGAGAAAACTTTCAAAATGGAGCTTGACACAGGATCAGCTGTTTCAGTGATTTCCCAGAGTGACTACAAAACACATTTTGGAAATATAGCTTTAAACAGTACGAGTGTAACATTGAAAACATATTCTGGAGAAAAAGTAGTACCATTAGGAGTATTTGAAGTTAAAAGTGAATACGAAGGTCAAAGTGCTATGCTTAATCTATATGTTGTAGAGAAAGGAGGGCCAGCGCTTTTTGGTCGTGAGTGGTTACAGAAAATTCAGTTGAACTGGAAAAATATTAAATCTTTACACCAAATTTCATCAAGTAATTCAAACAGTGAAAATCTGGATAAAATCTTAAAGCGTTACCCTAGTGTTTTTCAGGATGATATTGGAAGTGTTAAGGGTATAAAAGCTTCTTTACACCTTAAGCCGGATGTAACACCTAAATTCATGAAGCCAAGGCCTGTGGCATATTCATTAAAACCAAAAGTTGAGGCAGAACTTGATAAACTTGAAAAACAAGGCATTATTTACCGTGTTGATACTAGTGAATGGGCAACACCGATCGTGGCGATTCCGAAGAAAGATTCTTCAGTTCGAATCTGTGGTGATTTCAAGATAACACTGAATCCAGCATTACAGGTTGATCAATATCCTCTACCCAAAACTGAGGACATTTTCTCTAACCTAGCAGGAGGGGAAAAATTTACAAAACTAGATCTTAGACAAGCTTATTTACAGCTTCACCTAAATGATGAATCTAAGCCTTTGCTTACCATAAATACCCACAAAGGTTTATACCGCTATAATAGGATGGTATACGGTATTTCACCAGCACCATCGATTTGGCAGAGAACAATTGATACGATTCTTCAAGGGCTACCTGGGGTACAGTGCATTTTAGATGACATGATCATAACCGGTAAAAATGACACTGAACATCTTGAAAATCTTGATAAGGTATTACAACGTTTGGAGCAGTACGGTCTGAGGGTTAACATTGACAAATGTAGTTTTATGCAAGAACGTGTCGCTTACTGTGGTCACGAAATTGATAAGACAGGCTTATGGAAAATGAAAGACAAGGTCGATGCAGTGTTGAATGCTCCAGTGCCACAAAATGTTGCGCAACTGAGATCATTATTGGGTTTAGTTAATTACTACAACCGCTATCTGCCGAACCTCGCAACCGTAATCAAACCATTGAATGGATTGTTAGAAAAGAGTAGAAAATGGTTTTGGTCTGACTCGTGTCAGAAAGCGTTTGAAAATGTGAAAAAGTTGATTACATCAGAGCCTGTGCTCACGCATTACGATCCGAATGCACCAGTGAGACTTGCGTGCGATGCCTCACCCTACGGACTTGGTGCAGTTTTATCTCACGTATTGCCAGACGGTTCAGAAAAACCTATCGCGTTCGCGTCAAGATCGCTTACGAAGGCTGAGAGAAATTATGCACAAATTGATCGAGAGGCTGTTGCAATTTTCTGGGCAGTTAAAAAGTTTCATGCTTATTTGTTTGGTAGAAAATTCACATTGTTAACGGACCATCAGCCATTAACATCCATTTTCAGTCCAAGTAAGAGCATACCGGTAACAACAGCTGCTAGATTACAGAGATATGCATTATTTCTCTCAGGTTTCAATTATGACATACAGTACAAGAGTACTAAGAGCCATACAAACGCAGATGGATTGAGCAGATTGCCAATATCATCAATAAATGATGATGATGTTGATGAAACGAGTGCAGAAGATATTTTTCACATATCGCAGATAGAAAATTTGCCTGTGACACATACCGTTATTCGTCGCGAAACGAAACGTGACAGAATCTTATCACAGGTATATGAACAGGTACAAAATGGTTGGCAATATCAAGGTAAAGACAGTTTGTTAGCACCATTTTACAGTCGTAGAAATGAAATTACGATACATCAAGGTTGTTTGTTATGGGGCATAAGAGTTGTCATACCTAGTAAACTTCAAAGTAAAGTTTTGAAGTTGCTTCATTCAACTCATCCAGGCATAGTTAGAATGAAATCGCTTGCACGAAGTTATGTGTTTTGGGCAGGGATCGATAAAGATATCGAAAACCTGGTAAAACAATGCAGCGGTTGTCAAAAGCAACAAAATGAACCTACAAAGGCATTCTTACATCCATGGGAATGGCCAACTTCTCCATGGGAACGGGTTCACATAGATTTCTTAGGTCCATTTATGAACAGAATGTTTTTCGTCATGATAGATGCACATTCAAAATGGCCAGAGGTTTTTATAATGAAATCGACAACTGCGGAGAAAACAGTGAGCATTATGAGGTCTGTATTTGCCCGAAATGGCCTATGTTCACAGATAGTTAGCGATAATGGGCCACAATTCGTAAGTGATACCTTCACAAATTTCAAGAAAAACAATGGAATTGTTCATTTGAAATCAGCTGCGTATCACGCTGCGACGAATGGCCAAGCAGAACGATTTGTACAGACTTTCAAAAACAGCATGCGCGCAATGAAATCTGAACCTAGTGACATCAATAAGAAAATAGCAAACTTCTTGTTGAGCTACCGTAACACTGTCCATGCTACGACAAATGAAACGCCTGCGAAATTATTCCTAGGTCGAAATTTGCGCACAAGGCTAGACTTGATGAAGCCTGACATAAGAAAGTCAGTTACAGATTCTCAGATGAAAACGGCGTTCTCTTCAGAAAAAGGAAGAGACAGAGAGTTCAAAATAGGTCAATCAGTGATTACTAGAGATTATCGCAATAAGGACAAATGGGTCCCTGGCGTGATCCAAGATCGTACCGGACCTTTAATGTATAAAGTAGACATTGGCTCTAAATCACTTTGGCGTCGACATGCAGATCAACTACGCGACAGTAATCTGAGTTTGATACCGGAAAATCAGCCCGAGGTCGTTGAAACTCGAACATTCGCGCCGAAAGAGCAGGCTGATGTAGAGCAATCAGAGAGTGAATCACCAGTAGAGCAGGCGGTTCCAGTAATTGCGACTACACCCAATAGTCCTCATGTCGCGCAACAGGGCAGAGCAAATGTAAGGTCTGAGAAACGAGTACAAACAGAGAGACGTTATCCATTGAGGATACGCAAACCACCAAAACGTTTGGAACTGTAAATATTACTTGCGCGAGTGTAGTTTCAGTGCTTTCCTTTTATGCAAAATAAGGATTTTTAACTTTAAAATTTCAACAGTGCTTTATTTTTCTTGTGGAGTATACCCGTCTTCTTGTATTGCACAATTAAAGGAATTTTTAGGAATACAATAACTGATATCACAATTATAGGATATTATGTTGAAACAGTTATCTTAATTAACCAGAATTTTCTCATGGCTGGTTATCAAAAACTATGGGCAGACTTCTTCTTATCAGGACTATAAATTTAGCAGGGAGGAGTGTGGTGTATGCTTCAATGCTTAATGAGCACATTTGCCTTAGAACAGAATACACCTTTATCTTACAATGTGGGAGTTTCCTATCTATTCAGTAATTGGATAATATAATGTTTTTGTTTCTCTCTGATAGCTTGCTGTGTAGTATTAAAATGTATTCTTAGCAGACAAGTTGTTCTTTCCTTTATGTTTTAAAAACATAACAGGGGAGGTGTTAAACCTCAATTAAAAAATATAAACCAGGGGTCATGGTTTCGATTCCAGGCTTTACGGAGATGTTGCACTGATGAGTTAGGAGGCCTTTATGCGGACTGAACAAAATTTTTTGTCTAAATCGCGACGGAAGTAAGGGCGAGGATTGTGGCCACGTTAAATCGATTTAAGGTGGCCGACCTTAATTTTTTTCTGAGATACCTGCCCTAGAGAATTTCCTTATATTATAACAAAGTATCCAGCAAGGACTTAACTTTAGATTAAAGTCATAAAAATATCATGTCACCGAGACTGGGAAAGAATGGGGGTCAATCCAAAAGTAACGCCATTTCACACATATTTTGCATTGATTGTAATGGGAAATCGCTAAAATTTGACACAAATGCGAAAATTAAAGTGACTTCTGCCCTAGAGATTTTGGACATACTAAATTAAATTATGTATATTCATATGGCAATCAAAAACATGAAATAAAAATGGGGGGTCACCGGCCATATAAGAGAATGAGGGCCGTTTCAAAAGTAAAAATTACAGGCAAAATACCTTTTTTCGCGAAGATAGCTAACATTAAAATAACTGTTATGCTAGAAATTATAACTCCACGCAGATAGATGATATCTATGTTTATTATCTGCCGCAATATGATGAAAGAATTCGGTTATAGTGTTATTTCAAGCAAAAAGGGTCGTTTCAAAAGTTATCATAACAGGCAAAACTTATTTTTTTGAAAACATCACATAAATTATAGTTGCTTCTGAGCTAAGACATGATAGGTGATGTATCTTTATGTAATCCGCAAAACTATGAAATGAAAACAGGTTGAGAGGTTTCCAATAAGATAATGTGGGTCGTTTCAAAAGTAAACAGAAACGGAAAAATATGAACATATATATACACATATTTTTCAAATTATTATAGGAATGTCTGCTATATAAATGATATGATCACTAAGAAAGGTTTTATATCTAAATATTATATGCAAAACCTATCAAATAAGAACAGTAGGTCGTTCATACAAAATGGGGGTCGTTATAAGAGTAAGCTTTTCATGCAAAATATCATTTTTTTTTTGGTCAAAATCTCTTTTTTTAAGTTAATTGCATACTAAAACAAAGGTGTCACTCAGATAAGGCATGCATCTACATATGATTTGCCAAACAGAAGTAAAGGCAATGAATAGGTATCGATAAAATTATCTAACACCTCCCATTCAAGACACCAAAGGGAAAGAAACACCAACATAATACAATTTCGCTCCTCAGTGAGCAAATGGGGCACCAACCTAGCGCAAATCTTTCTCAAGCCCAGTACTTTGTCAGAATGGTTTGTGCACCGCCTTCTGATAAGCCAGTGCATTAAGATATCTCTTTCACTGACAGTCGCGCATCTTCTTTGACCGCTGCCTTTACAGCAGCGATGGTTGCCTTGGTATTTGAGGTCTTTGGCCTACCAACACGGGCATCATCTTTGGTCGATTATTTACCAGCTTTAAAAGCTTTGACCCACCGATAAATTGTGCGCTTTGAATTTACAAGAGGTTCCTTTTGGCCACAAAATTCATCAACCTATGTCAAGCCTAACACGGCATTTAATTTAGCTGCGAATTTCAGTCTTTCTGTCCATTTTACAATGTAACTCGGAAATTGGCTAGTGTATTTGACTGCATGCATTTCATTTTGACAAATCTCGGTCATTATAAAAGCAATTTGCTAGAAATAAACTGTTATCGGTGGCTATTTGAAAGGCTATTTAAATGCAATGATGCGTTATCAGAAATAGTTACGATAAAACTAGGGAAACCTATTAGTGACAAAACTTTTTGAAGGACCCTCGTACACCAACGTTTATTTAATGATTGGCTCGAAATTAGCGAAATATTCCTGAAAGGCCTTTAAAGCTAGAAACATCAACAACAACAACAAGAGAGAGAGAGAGAGAGAGAGAGAGAGAGAGAGAGAGAGAGAGAGAGAGAGAGAGAGAGAGAGAGAGAGAGAGAGAGAGAGAGAGAGAGAAATCATTTGTGATTTCAAGTTTCCATTCCATGACTTTAGGATTTAACCGTGAAGCTTTTACGGTTCCAGATTTTGATTATTTTGACCAAGATCTCTCTCACTCTTTCGCTCTCTCTCTTAACTATTACTGTGTTTTAAATCCGCCAACTCAAATATATCATAGCCCCCGCCCATTGGGGCTTGAAGAAATAAATGGGCTGCATGATGCTTCCACGCAGAGCTTAAACCGATGGCACATGAGTACTGGTAAACCGTTTAGAGGATCTAAGCCTGCACAGATAAAGCGGTGCGAGTCGTACCGTCCATGCTTATAAACCCTATTGGTTTCATTTGGCGACAGGGCTTGAGAAGTCATTTCATCTCAGTGTCGGGTAAAAGTCCCACGAAATTGGAAGCAACGTTTCCAAAATGACATGTAAAGTGTTGACGGGGACGTTAACCTCAAATCAAACAAACAAACAATACTCAAATATAACAAAATTTTACCTCCACAAAAAGGGAATTTTTAACTTTTTTTTTTTTCTTCATATTTCTGCGGGCATAATTGTCAGTTCTGTTTAAACGAGTAACAGAAATTAGAAAAATAATGTTTACTCCTGTAAAACTCAGTTTTACTGTATAAAAGTGTGGTTTTAGGGGGTTAAACTTAGACAGGCGTGTTTTCGTGATGCCGAGTGCAAGCGTGATAACTCAGTGGTTAGTGCACTTGCCTCTGATGCTAGAGGTCCCGGGTTCGATTCCTGGCAGCGGCGATAAAATTTCGGTGTCCGAGCACGCTCCATTGGCATCATTTGCAGGGATCATGCCATAAAGTGCACCGTCGTGTGGATCGGGATGTTAACTGGGGGTGTGGAGGGGTAGTTATGCCCTGTGCAGGTTAAAGACCCCTACCGTAATTACACGATTACTGTGTGGGCTTTCATCCTGCATACCAGGTGCCAGTTGTTCAAAGCATCGTTAGCTTAACGAGCTCGACAGTGGTCATATTGTTAAGTGTTCTAGCAAGTACAATATCTAAAATAATTATTTTGGTATTTTCGCTGAAAACATGTGAGCAGCTTTTGCATATGCAAATGGTCAAAGTTTTAACGATACGTTAACTAACGACGTCGTTAGTTTCGAACAACTGCCCTTGGTGTGTAAGTAATGTACACCTGCGAGTATTGGTCAGATGTGACCGATCGCAGTATATAAGTAGAAAGAAAGCCAAGGGACTTAGGCCTACTGGAGAGAGAGAGAGAGAGAGAGAGAGAGAGAGAGAGAGAGAGAGAGAGAGAGAGAGAGAGAGAGAGAGAGAGACTGCCAGCAGTTCTCGACCACAATAAAATTTAGTAGTACGCCTAAGCAGACAGAATGATTCATTCTACGGGCATAATTGTCAGTTCTCAGCCAGCAAAAAAAAAAAAAATCAGTAGCATGCAGACTTTGATTCAATCCATCGGCTGTTTATCATGACGTCATAAATATGATTACGTCACAGCAAACTAAAAGTTTACACACAGGCCGTGTGTACATACGTATATCCAAAGAACTATCATTTTAGTGTGTTGTAAGCGTAAACAAACAGGATAGCAAATGGATTGTACTTTAAAGAAGATATAGTATGGCGTTCAACATGTTGTCCTGTTGAGGGATTGACTAAGGACGTGTCACCAGTAAACAATTCTGATTCTGATCTAATTCTTAGATCTATACATTTTACAAATTTAACTGTAACTGCCATTTATGGAAAGATGACACACTTTCGGACGGGCTTTTCAATGTCAGGTAAGGTGCCTTCGAGCAAAAGATATCTTCGAGAAAAAGACGAATAAAAAAGGTAAACAGTTCTGCTATTGTAAATGAGCTGCTTTATTGGCTCAATTGTGACCGACACATTCGATCGTTTCTGAACTCGATTTTTTCTACTTTCACTTTGTCTGCTTTGACAGTGACAAGAAATTATAACTGTTGGCGTATTTTATCCTTGTGTGGTGGAAAATACAGTCAATCGTAGAAAATTTACTTCGTTTTAGAGGTCGAAAAGAAAATATAAATACCACTTAAAAAGTGCATGTCGTTACAGTGCCGATTGACGGCAATGCGCAGAACGTTGCGCAACCGAAATTAAGGTCGGCCACCTTAAGCCCCCCAGTGGAAATCTTCCACTGACCGTTCCAAGGCGGCTCTTCTGTGGCGATTTATTTATGTTGTTGTTTGTTACCTACTGTGTGTATCACTTGTGTCTTTTAATTTTGGATGGCCATATGGCCATTTTGTGGGAAAGTAACTGTCCATATGGCCTTCCTTTGTTTAGGTTTCCATTATGGTCTGGTCGCTTAATGTTTGTATTTCTTTCCCCTTGGTGTCTTTTATGGATGGAGTAAGTTAATTGTATCAATTCCTGATCTTTGTTTTACTTCTACTTTAAACTTTCGGATGAGTCTGTATGACATTAGCTGTACGTGGGATGGAAACCGACACACACATACACAAAATATTATCAAATTTTATGCCCCGTTGAAAAATGTAGTAAACTTTTCATTTCTAGCAAACTCGACCTGCAGGATACATCCCAATTAGACTGAAACTCAATTTAATGTTAGACCATGGTGTGGAGCAGTTCATATTATATTGAGGTGACTGCAGTACACCAAACTTTAGCAGAGTTATAGCAGTCGCATATAAGATTGACTTGGCGGAGCTATTCAGGTGTTGTCAATATATATCAAATGCTCTGAGTCCACCAGAAGATTGGGTATAGTGCCTTTCGCACCCTTTCTACAAGCGGACGAAATGGTCATATACGCCACTACTATGCTTTTGTTAGAGTTGAATTCACACAATCGGGTGACTTGCTTTACCTGTTTGTTAATGGAATATTCCTTAGGCAGGTACAAACGATAGCTCCGCCCAGTCAATCTTATATACGACTACTATACACATCTTTAAAAATGCCTGAAAACTTTTCCTTTTTGGCTAATTCAAATAGTTAAAATCCGATCAAGCTGAAGCTTAGTCTATGTGGAACAGTGTATATTGATCTGAGGTTACTGCCCATCAAATTTTGTAGAGATATTTTGGTATTATATGGGTTCTAACTATCTCTACGTATATTAGTTGGACTGAATTTTACAAGCGTAACAATATAAAGTAGATCTTATTACTTGACACAGTTATATGATGCCTTTACTGAACAGAACAGAACAAAACTTTATTAAGCATCTCAGATCATTCACAATGATGATGTGTGAGGAAAATAACGATTTCAATTACTTGCAGAACTCTGATTGAAACTATGAACACTGAACCGAAAATGAAACGCAACTTTTTAACCCAAAAGATTTTCATGCAACCATCAGGTTGACTGAAAAATCATTTTGCGATTTACTTTCATACCTTTTAAAGTTTCTTATGCAGAAAACATTTGGGCGATATCTGTACAGTTTAACGCTCCACTTGGCAATTCGTTGTTTTTAACATTTCCTCGTGCAGTACTATAATGTTATTAATCAAGTAATTTCGTATTTGCCAAGGTACAGGTCCAAGGTCTGCTGCATTGGCCCGAAATTACTTGATTAATGACTATTTTATTAATTGACACAATTATAAAAGCATGATATTGATTTTTGACCTCACTTGACCTCAGTTTATATTGGTTGACCTGGTGTTAATACGGATAACCTTCGATTAATACAGGAGAAGCCTCCGTGGTGCAGTGGGTACGCTACTCGCCTTGTAAACCAGGGATCGCAGGATCGATCCCGGGCTTCTCCAGACTTTCGGATGAGTCTTTAAACCGAGGTCCCGTCTCCGTATGACCTTAGCTGTTGGTGGGACGTAAAACTAAAAAACTCACTCACTCACTCGATTAATACAGGATAGTCAATTAATAAATTAAATGTATACAGTAACCTCATCATATTGGCATTTTGTGTTTGCTGGAGTTTAGGTTTCAAATGTCCGGTAAAATTTCTCTACGGAATATGGTACGTTTGACGCAAGATCAACGTAACGTAGCGGTCCAAATGCTTCAACGTGGGACGTCTCAGGCTGTCATCACCAGGAACTTCCAAGTGAGTAAATCGACGATAACTCGCTTGTACCAGTGTCTACGTCAAACGGGAACGGCACATGACAGGCCCAGAAGTGGACGTCCACGCGTCACGACACGTCGACAGGACCGATACATCCATCTAACCAACCTTCGTAATCGGTTCCGTACAGCCGTCGATACGTCTACGGTGACACCAGGAACGCACAACAATCGAATAAGTGCAGCTACTGTCAGGAATCGCCTTCGAGAGTTTGGCTTACATCCTCGTCGTCCGCACGTTGGTATGCCATTAACACCACGACGACGTCAGGTTAGAATGGCGTGGCTCACACAACATAGGCCAAACCTGTTTCCCCTTCGTCAGTAGCGTAACGTAATGACGAGTCCAGGTACTTGTTGTACAGAGCTGACGGCCGTCAACGTGCGTACAGGCGTGATTGACAGCGTTATCGTGACAATTGTTTGGTTGAACGTGATTGATTTGAAGGCGGTGGGATGATGGTGTGGGCTGGCTTATCTTATGGCCAAAGAACGCCCCTGGTATTCACTGATGGATCTTTGACGCCTCAGCGTTACGTTGTCATATTACGACCGGTAGTTGTTCCATATGTACGACAGCACCACGTGACGTTTCAACAGGATAACGTTCAGGCGCATGTAGCAAGGCTCAGCATGGCGTTTCTTCAGCAAAACAACGTTGACGTGATGCACTGGCCTCCATATAGTCCAGATCTCTCTCCTTTAGAACATTTGTGGGACGTCGTGGATAGGCGCGTGCGTAACCGCCCCCAGCCGCTCAACAACGCGTCAAGCCTTGCGTCTCGCGCTCATACAGGAGTGGAATGCTATTCCCCAGGCAGAGATCAATCGTTTAATCCTGTCCATGACCAGGCGTGTGCGTGCAGGACTGAATGCAAAGGGAGGACATACTCGCTATTAACTGCTTATGTTTTGAACTTGTGAAATGACTACCTCTATGACAAAACGGATTTGTGTTCCAAACATTCTCACTGGAAATTGAACTCTCTATGGTAGTTACATTCAGGAATGATTATATTATTGCGTTATTAAATTGGTTTTCTGCAAATACTCGCATTTTCGGTATATATGGAGTTGCGTTTCTTTTTCGGTTCAGTAATTTGTTGCTGAAAAAAAAATCGGCAAAATATTATGCATGTTTGACTTTGTACTTTCTAGACCATTTAAATTTCGGCCACTAAGGAGTTTAAATTCACATGGCTTTGAACACCTGGAACTTGAGATGCATGAAAGTTTGGAGTTGTGAATAGGAATATACAAAATTAATTGAAATGATGATGAGCAGATTACAAGATAAGCTTTAGAACAAAATAAAATGTTACAGTGAAATTTCATATGACAAAAGCTACAAGAAGGCTTGAGCGACCAGTGAAGACTCAGATCAGCCTGCGCATTCGCACAGTCTGATCAGAGTCATCGCTGATCGCATGTACCTACTACTAATAATAATATTAGGCAATGATCTGTGCCAAGAAATATAAGGTCTTGTCACAGTAGATGGACGAGCAGGTTGAGTCTCTGCTGGTTGCAATGGGCTTATTGTAGGTTTTGTCATGCGCCGGCTCAAATTATATCTTAAGCAGCAGCATGAAAACATGTCTATTATTATTTTGACCCCCCCCTCTTAAACCACACTTTTATATAGTAAAACTGGGGTTTAAGGGGTATACATTATTTTACTTATTTCTGCTCAAAAACATAGACAGTGGGTAATTGATAGAACCGCCTACGAGGTGGTTCCTTTGAGTCCCCCGCAATCTATGTTTTGAGCAGAAATAAGAAAACTATCATTCTTATTTCTGCTCAAAAACATAGACTGTGGGTAATGAGACGGTTCTATTGAGTCCCCCGCAATCTATGTTTTGAGCAAAAATAAGAAATATGTCACAATTTTTCATCTTAATTTTTTTTTTTTTGGCCGAAAAATTGACAATGTATTTGTATAGAAGACTTTAGGCACTTTCACTTCCTGGCAACGGCAGTCAGAATTTCGCGCATGCGCAGTTTGTGTAGGGCAAAAAGTCTCAAGTATAAAGTTAAACAACACTGTATTTTTGTAAATATTGCTTGATTTTTTGTTTGATTTGAGGTTTAACGTCCCCGTCAACACTGTAAAAGTCATTTTGGAGACGTTGTTTCCAATTTTGTGGGACTTTTACCCGACAATGAGATGAAATGACATCTCAAGCCCTGTCGCCCAATGAAACCAATAGGGTTTATTAGCATGGACGGTCTGCCTCGCACCGCGGTTCCTGGTCAGGCTTAGATCCTCTAAGCTGTTTACCAGTACTAGTGCAGTGTTGCACCGAGAGGGGGCCATGGGGCCATTTGCCTACCTAAAGTCATTGATGGCCCTTTCAACATTAAACATGGGGCCCGGATGACCCTCAGAAATCAACCACGTTGCTTATATTTTATTTACTGAAGCCCCTTTAAAATATAAAATGACCCTTTGGAAAATGTCATAAGGGCCATTGGTGTCCCCCAAGCAATCTAGCCTAGGCACAACACTGCTAGTGTGCGGGCCGGATTCAGCTCTGCGTGGAAGCATCATGCAGCCCATATATTTCTTCAAGCATCATGGGCGGGGGCTACAAATATTGCTTCAAAATGAGTCACTATGCGAAAACAATTATCGCCATAACACAACAACGGTAGAACAACAAATTAAAAATACTGTGGAAAAAGATTTTCCATATTTTACATGTACGGATGTATGGTCAAAATCGAGCGAATCTGATACGTCTTTGTTATGGCACAAAATAGCCAACTAGTGAGTTCGGTTATTTATACCAAATCTCTTTGATAATGTCATTTGCCGGGTTTGTAAACTGTGAGTCCGGATCACGCCATAAATTGCTTCCTGACGCTAGCACGACATTCTATGTGGGCAGGGGTAGTACAAGATGGGATGCTCCCAGCCAGCACAAAATAGCGGCTAAACGTCGGACGGCAGCGTTGTATCGCTGTCGGCCCGACATTCTTTGCTGGCTGAGCTATCATGTGACGAGGGAATCTCAGAAAGAAATTCAGTACTCGAACATGACAGGATGAGGTTCTGGTGCGGTTGGTTTTGTTTTGATTGAATTGAGATTTTACGTCCCCATCAACACTATTTTAGGTCATTTTGCATTTTGGAGACTTTTACCCGACACTGAGATGAAATGACATCTCAAGCCCTGTCGCCCAATGGAACCAATAGGGTTTATAAGCATGGAAGGTCCGACTCGCACCGCTTTACCTGGGCAGGCTTAGATCCTCTAAGCGGTTTACCAGTACTCGTGTGCGGCCGCATTCAGCTCTGCATGGAAGCAACATTCAGCCCAATTATTTATTATTTCTTCAAGCCCCAATGAGCGGGGGCCGTTGATAGCATTGTATGTCAGTTGCAAATTTTAAACATCGGATAAATTATGACAGATTGCAGTTTTTATAAACAAATGAAGACACGACCAGCATGATTCGAGTTACTGCTTTTAACAATTGTTTAGTGCTTTCTGCCCTACGTAATTTGCGCATGCGCGAGAACACTATAGTAACGGATCGCTTTTCCTTAGCAACCGATGGCGTCGTAAAGTCATCTATACGTGTATTTTCGTAATGGACTACCAAATCTAATACTTGAAATTGGTGAAAACTGTATGAGCTAATTATATATAGGATGTTCAAATATGCCCCATTAAATATGATAAATCTGTACCGGTAGCTTAAAAATCTCCAAATTATAAGTTCCATGGCAGGCAAATATTCTTGATCAGGCTAGGCTGTCTATTACAAATATTTATAATGATTTTTGTTTTCATGCAACTCATATGTTCTTTGAAATGAAAATAACAAAAAAATGAGATGTACTGACCATGTATGAGATTTGATATCAACTTTTAGATCTGGCATTCTGCCAAGATGTGGGTGAATGGCAAATAGTGTAGTACCTGATCAAACCGCTATTGATGAAGCAGCCTGATTTTGATCAACTCTTTTCAAGGCAGCATGGTTTTTAAAATTTTGAGGGTTACAGTATTATGGTATTAATGTTTTGGAAAGTTTGCCAGTTGCTTTACTTTCTAAAGATTACTGTATTTTGTTTGTTTGGTTCGAGGTTTTACGTCCCCGTCAACACTGTAAAGGTAATTTGTGGAGACGTTGCTTCCAATTCTGTGGGACTTTTTACCCGACATTGAGATGAAATGACATCTCAAGCCCTGTCGCCCAATGAAACCAATAAGGTTTATTAGCATGGACGGTTCACCTCGCACCGAGGTTCCTGGACAGACTTAGATCCTCTAAGCGGTTTACCAGTACTAGTGTGCGGGCCGGATTCAGCTCTGCGTGGAAGCATCATGCAGCCCATATATTTCTTCAAGCCCCTATGGGCGGGGGCCACTATAGATTACTGTAATGTTCCTAAGTATTGGGACAGATAGACCTAAGCAAACAATGCATACACAGATCAGACTGTTTGCCATTCTGTCTGCACCTTTTGGACTCCTTGCTGGATCATGGAACAAATTTGTTATTTTTAGGAGAATTACAGCAGGTTCTCTAAGTGTCCAAACTTTAAGGATCTTTATTGTACTCAAAATGGGAATGTCAAAAAAAATACATTTTCATAGTCATTTTATTAAATTTTGATACTTTAAAACCCGAGTACTGTAATAATCCTTAAAATTTCGACACCTTACGGACTTGCTGTAATTCTTAAAGTTTTTAGAAATTAATTTCAGGATCAAGCAAGGAGCAGATGGAATGCCAAAAAGTGTAGATCCTGATCAGACTGCATTTTTAGCTTAGGCTTGCGAATCATAACAGTAAATATTTTTCTATGTAGATGCCTTAGAGTACTTGCGGTTTCCAAAATTCAAACAGAAATAATCCTTCCAACATACAAACATTTCTTTTGTCTTTACATCACACCGTACAACCGGCTGCGGCGAAGACAGATTACTGCCTCGAAGACAGATCACACAAGATGCTTCGAAGAAAGGGTAGGTGAAGTTTTTTCGTTTGTTTGAATCGAGAAGGCAGTCAGTTGACTTTTGCTGCTATTGGAGAAGAAACGGAATGCCTGACGATAGCACAGCAACGTTCTGACTATATTTCAAAACCAGATAAGGCTTTTCCAGTTCGTTGAAAAATATTTTCAAAGAAAATCGTATGAAATTCTGTGTTCGGCGTCAAGTGTACGTCTACGGAACAAAATATGTTACATTCACTTGCTCACGCTAAAACTACGATTATTCAGCAATATTTCTGCCAAATTGGACCGTATAACTCGGTTAAATAAACAAACTACGCTCCCCTAAAGAGACCAGGTGTCAAGAAAAATGTTGTCTCTAACTACAGATTGTTCTTTATACGACTGTCCACAAACACAGATCAGAGATTTCGAAGGCTAACATTGATGACAGATCAGAATTTCGGTTACAGCTTCATGAAAGACGCATTCTGGATGACTTTATACCGGCAACTTCCATGACTAGATCCAGGGCATTCATTACTTGTAATAATACTTGTATAATCATTTATATTTCCGTCAAACACACAAACTGTGCAACCAGTCCATATCTGAGGCGTTATTTGTTTAATTTTCTTCTGCTTGTACGTTTTCTTTCCTCGATGTTACACGACTTAGGTGGAGGGACTATGCATTACTGGAACAGAGATTTCTGTGTTGCAATTAGTTAGGAGTAAACATCTGAAGTTTGTGCGAATATCTGGTTGTGCGATTATTTTAATAACAAAACGCCATGAAGATTTTTTTTCTATCAGTTCTTATTGCACAATGCAATGGTGAACATTGAATAGCCTGTGATGCAAACGGTGCAGTGGTGACCATTCACAACAAGCTACTCAGAGTATGGTCCGTAAGTTAATTCACTCGGTGCCGCACTTGGGTTATCTTCCCGTACAGATGCACGAGCCATAATCAGAGTAACACTGAGGTCGTGGTTCTCATCACGTTAACAATGTTCAAGAAAGGGCAATCCTTTGGAAGCAAGGAATACACCATAGAACTGGAAAATATTGAGTGTACATGTTTTCTGGGCCAGACTAGCTCGTTTCGGCCAATTAGGCCTCACCAGTGACCCGCAAATATTTTCAAAATTTAACAATGGAATCAATGATCCAAAATTTGACATAGAGGTTCTAACGAGTACCCACAGTCTATATTTTAGAGAAGATATTAAAAAAATAATGTTTACCCCTGTAAATAAGTTCTAGAAAGGGTTATCCTTTGGAAGCAAAGGATACACCACAGAACAGGAAAAATATTGGGTGTACATGTTTTCTGGGCCAGACTAGCTAGTTTCGGCCAATAAGGCCTCATCAGTGACCCTCACTATATAAAAGTGGGGTTCAGTGAAAAAAGAAATAGGCCAATGGAGAGGGGTGACGTGGAAATGGAGGGAGAACGGGGAATGGAGAGGCGGAAAAGGGTAGGGAAGAGGGAATCTGGTAGAAGAGGGTTGGGAGAAAGGGAATGAAAGGAGGCATAGAGGGAAGATAGAGGGGAAAGTGATGAAGGGATGAAAATAGAGGAAAGGGTACAAAAACAGGGGTAACGAGATTGAAATAGATACTAAGTTGAATAAGACAATGGGGAAATGGTAGAGGGTATTAAAAGGGGAAGTGAGAGGGAAGAATGCTAGCATTGTCAGGAACCTATGTGTCCGTTTTTCAGACATGTAACAATAGCTGGTAAAATACGGACAGTTTACGTTTCAGCTGATAAAACTGAAATAATTCTTAATTACACGAAGAAGTATCAAACAGCTAAAAAAATATATAGTACATCCATTTTATTAATAAATTTTTAGCAAAAAAAAAAAATAAATAAATAAATAAATAAATAAATAAATAAATAAAATAAATATCGGACTGAGAAGGTTCTCTTTTAAACACTGTTGCTTTTGGAAGTTTTAACAAAAGCGAAAAGAAGGCAAGGCGGGTAGATTACGTTATTCCAAAGGGATACAATCGTGTAAAAGCTCGCAGTAGAAGAACAAAATGTAGTTTAATAGAGAATTGAAAAATAAGGCCGTCACTTTACTGGGGACCGAGATATGGGTATTTGTATCCAACTGTCCTTATTTATACCTCAGTCCGTATTTACCCGGATTGATTGCACTCTTATGTACCAGCTAAAAGACGTTTCATGATTTTTTTTTTGTAATAGAGACGGGTATATACAAACCGTAGTCAATTCTTCAGAAAAGCCAGATAAGTTTGGCGCGATAATAGCCTTTAGAAAACAGTCGGAATACGTCTTTCGTGAAGATGTAACCGAAATTAAGATCTGCCATCAATGTTAGCTTTCGAAATCTCTGATCTGTGTTTGTGGACAGGCGTATAAAAACAATCTGTAGTTAGAGGCAGCATTTTTTTTTTACACCTGGTCTCTTTAGGGGAGCGTAGTTTGTTAATTTAACTGAGTTATACGGTCCATTTTGGTAGAAATGCTGCTGAATATTCGTAGTTTTAACGCGAGCAAGTGAATGTAACATATTTTGTACCGTAGACGTACACTTGACGCCGAAAACAGAATTTCATACGATTTTCTTTGAAAATATTTTTCAACGAACTGGGAAACCCTTATCTGGTTTTGAAATATAGTTAGAATGTTGCTGCAGTATCTCCAGGCATTTAGTTTCTTCTCCAATAGCAGCAAAAGTCAACAGTTTGCCTTCTCGATTCAAACAAACGAAAACACTTCGCCTACCTTTTCTTCGAAGCCCTTTATGTGATCTGTCTTCGCGGCCCCACCCATAGGGGCTTGAAAAAATAAATGGGCTGCATGATGCTTCCACGCAAAGCTGAATCCGGCCAGCACACTAGTACTGGTAAACCGCTTAGAGGATCTAAGCCTGTCCAGGAACCGCGGTGCGAGATGCACCGTCCATGCTAATAAACCCTATTGGTTTCATTGGGCGACAGGGCTTGAGATATCATTTCATCTCAGTGTCGGGTAAAAGTCCCACAAAATTGGAAGCAACGTCGCCAAAATGACCTTTACAGTGTTAACGGGGAAGTTAAACCTCAAATTAAGCAAACAAATGATCTGTCTTCGAGGCAGTAATCTGTCTTCGCCGCAGCCGGTTGTACGGTATGCATATGCAAACCGCATACTACTGTCAACTATTCTGTTTAGTTAAATACGACCTTGGTGTAACCTTTCTTCAGACTTTTTACAGTGCAGGGCAAGACGGACTACCAGAGATGCCAGTGAAGCACAGATGAAGGGGACGAACCAAGGATGCTAGCCGTAACTTTGGTAGATCTCTGGCCTTTGCAATAACCACATCGGTCAGACAGGCACTGGCGACGGAACATGATTCGCAGGTCGGAATTGACGTTCTAAAGCCACGATTTGCAGGGTTCTCTTTTTCGGACAGCCTGTCGATTCTTTTTGTAACTTACAAACCCCTTTCGTTTTTATTGACCGTTCCTGGGGCGAGAGTGATGCATCGGCCAAGATGTATCACTCCATGCGATAGTTTTTAGAAAGTTGGGAAACTAATCCTGGACTAGTTCTAGGGGTAGCCCCTATGTGCTTTACAGTGCCCGATTACCTTAATAACAAGTCAAGCAACCAACCCAGCGCCAAGCTAATATATAATAAACAAGATGACAATGAGTTCTTGATCGCTCCCCCGAGCCCTGAGTATTATTTGGTCCCTTTTTACCTCATCTGATTGACTTATAATGATCTTTTGTGCTAATAAATAGGTCAAGGTCAACCTGGGGTCATTATTCATAAAATATTTTAGTACTCAGTCACTTGAAGCTGAATACAAGAAATCGGCACAACGGTTCTTGAGAAGAAGATTTTTATTGGTTTTCATTCTAAATGGCCATGACAGCCATTTTGGTCATGTGACCTGGACCATTTGAACAAACTGTCATCCATTGCCAATGCAGCTGTATATAAAACACAAGTGGAAATGTTCATGGACACCTGAGGCCAAGGTCGCTGAATGACCCTTGAAAAATGAGCCAGCGCACGACAAAAACTTCAATAAGACATGTGCGCCCAACGAAGACTCAGATCAGTCTGCGCATCCGCGGAGTCTGATCATAGTCTTCGATGTGCGCTCTAAGGCTAGCTAAGGGCCCAATGCTCCTTCATGCAGCAAGAGAAGTCTCTGGTTAGACTATATGGAGGAACAGGCTGATCTGATTCTTCGCGAGGGGCACATGTAAATTGTAGGAGATGCTGTGCTCCGGCTCATATATTAACATTGACAGACATTTATATAGTATGTGTTCTCATGTTAATCTCATTCCCATTCGAAAGCCTGAGGGACAATTTGACCTATCAAAAGACAGGTCAATGTCAACCCAGAGTCGTCATTGGAACAGGTTCGGTTGTACTTAGTCACTTAAAGCTACATACAAAGTTTCAAGGCAATCGACCAAGAGGTTCTTGAAAAGGGTTTTAGCGGTTGTGTCACATTCTGGCATACTGGTCATCTTTGTCATGTGACCCGAAACATTGGAATAAACTTTTTATTCTGTCATTGTCAGGAAGCTGCATATACATTTTAAATGTGTTCTGATATTTAATGGCCAGGGGTCGCAAGATCAATCCCGGGCTTCTCTAGATTTTCGGAGTCTTTAAACCGAGGTCCCGTTCCGTATGACCTTAGCTGTTGGTGGGGCGTAAAACTCACTCACTCACTGACTGATGTTTTAGGGTAAATGTCACTTGAAATGTCAAAACACTTGCAATCCAAGTGACCTGGACCAAAGGTCATCGAATGACCTTGACCTTTTACATTCATACACATTCATATTTTACCTACTCTTATGTCATAAAGCAAATAGGTTTCGAAAAATGCATTATTTTATAATGTGTCCTTTGAAAAGCCTACGGGACCAAATTAGACATTTCTGTAAAATTGTTCAAGGTCAACTGGTCTCATTATTTCATCAAATCTGGTGGTACCCAGTCACCCAAGGCGACATAAAAAAAAATCGAGAAACTTGGTCTAGCAGTTTCGGAGAAGAGGATCTTTTACAGGTTTTTACCTAAGAAACCAGGTTTTACCTTGGCATAAAACAGGTCAGGAACAACCTAAGGCCATCTTGTTTGCAAACTAGGGAGTACTCAGTCACCTAATGCTACTTACCAAATTTCAAGACAATCGGCCCAATGGTTCTGGAGAAGAAGATTGTTTTACCATATTTGGGCATGGCGGCCATCTTGATCGTGTGACCTGACCACTCAGGGAAACTTTCTTTTCCCCATTGTCAGAAGGTTGCATATGACATTTAACGGGAATGGGAACACCTTCAGGGTAGGCAACTCCTGCAAAAGTATTCGAGTCTCTCATGCCAATAGGGGTCAAATCTTAAAAGAAAGAATTTGCTCCTTTTAGACGCCTTTTTCAGTGGGACCGCTCTTATAGACAAGAGGGCCCTGAATCGCTTACCTTAGAATCATTGTCTCTAGTACATTCTTGACCCAAGGACTATCATTTGAACAAACTTGATAGCGGTCCACTAGATGAAGCTTCATACCAAATATCAAAGACCTGGGCCTTCTGGTATAAGAAAAGAAGATTTTTAAAGGTCTTCCCTATATAAGCCTATGTAAAACCAGTGCGCCCTGGCGTGGGGACATTTTTGGCCCATGGCTATAATTTGAACAATCTCAGTAGAGGTCCACTAGATGAAGCTTCACGCCAAATATCAAAGACCTGGGCCTTCTGGTTTCAGTCAAGAAGATTTTTAAAAGTCTTTTTCCTATATAAGCCTATGTAAAACTACTAGGTCCTGGCGCAGGGACATTTTTGGCCCCAAGGCTATTATTTTAACAATCCTCGTAGAAGTCCATTCCATGAAGCTTCATACCAAATATCAAAGACCTGGGCCTTCTGGTTTCAGACAAGAAGATTTTTAAAGGTTATTCCCTAATACGCCTATGTGAAACCAGTTGGTCCCGGCGCGGGTGGCATTTTTGGCCTCATGAATATATTTTGAACAATCTTACTAGAGGTCCACTAGATGAAGCTTCCTGCCAAATATCAAAGACCTGGGCCTTCTGGTTTAAGGCAAGAAGATTTTTAAAGGTTTTCCCTATATACGCCTATGTGAAACCAGTGGGTCCCTGCGTGGGGGCGTTTTTGGCCCCAGGACTATATTTTGAACAATCTTGGTAGAGGTCCACTAGATGAAGCTTCATGCCAAATATCAAAGACTTGAGCCGTCTGGTTTAAGACAAGAAGATTTTAAAGGTCTTCCCTATATACGCCTGTGTGAAACCAGTGGGTCCCGCCGCGGGGACATTTTTGGCCTCAGGAATATATTTTAAACAATCTTGTTAGAGGTCCACTAGATGAAGCTTCATGCCAAATATCAAAGATCTGGGCCTGCTCGTTTCAGACAAGAAGATTTTTAAAGGTTTTCCCTATGTGAAACCAGGTTTTTCCTATGTGAAACCAGTGGGCCCCGGCGCGGGGGCATTTTTGACCCCAGGACTATATTTTGAAACATATTGGTAGAGGTCCACTAGATAAAGCTTCATGCCAAATATCAAAGACCTAGGCCTTCTGGTTTCAGACGAGAAGATTTTTCAAGGTTTTCCCTATTTACGCCTATGTGAAACCAGTGGGCCCCGGCGCGGGGACATTTTTGGCCCCACGACTATATTTTGAACAATCTTGGTAGAAGTCCACTAGATGAAGCTTCATACCAAATATCGAAGACCTGGGCCTTCAGGTTTCAGACAAGAAGATTTTTTAAGGTTTTCCCCATATAAGTCTATGCAAAATTTGCGGGGGGGGGGGGGGGGGGCATTTTTGGCCCTAGGGATATAATTTGAACAATCTTGGTGGAGGTTCACTAGATGAAGCTACATACCAAATATCGAAGACCTGGGCCTTGGGGCTTCAGAGAGAAGATTTCATTAAAAAAACTATTTTTGGCTCCTGTGACCTTGATGTGCAACGGTCCGGAACCATTTGAACAACTTTGAAAGGGGACCGACTAAGGATCATTCCTGTGAAGTTTTGTCAACATCTGATCAGTGGTTTAGGAGGAGATGTCGTTTGAAGAAAAAATTTACAGACGCACGCACGGACGCACTCACGAACGCACGCACGGACGACGGACAAAAAGTGATCACAAAAGCACACCTTGTCACTACGTGACAGGTGAGCTAAAAGGCGAACAGGAAGTCCCGAAAGTTGTCTCCCTTTGAAAAATGGCGGAACAATCTGCCAGGTTTTCCCATTCCCCTTAAATGAAATTTGCCCAGTGGTTTCAGAAAAAAAAGTATTTTGAAATGGATCAGCAAACCAAGCGACCTTGGGCCAAGGTCAAAGAATGACCTTGCCCTTTAGCATTCATAGATATTTATTTTGTATATTCTCAGGTCAGAGACAACAATATTTTTCGAAAAATACATTTTTTAACCTTTTTTTTCCATTGAAAAGTCTAAGGAACCTAATTTGACCTTGGCGTAAAATAGGTCATGCTCGACCTAGGGTCGTCATTTTTTCAAACTTTGTATAATTCAAGTCGTATAATGATACATACCAAATCTTAAGACAATCGGCTCAGTGGTTCTTGAGGTAAAGGTATTTAAGGTTTTTACCATATTTGGGCATGGCGGCCATCTTGGTTATGTGAGCTTACCATTCATGAAACCTTTCTTTCTCCCACTGTCGGGAGGCTGCATGTGAAATTTAATTGAAATTAGCCAAGTGTATTCAGAGAAGACATTTGAAAAACGGCGGACGGACGGACGAAGGAGGCCAACCTTCCTATAAGTTCCCCCGGGAATCTTTGGCTCAGTGGGAGTTAAAGCTTACTGTCAAAAACATACTGTCCGACTAGCGCCGGTTGTTTCATTTTTAACACGGAGCAGAATCATAACAACAGTCTTTATGTAACGAGTTGAATTACGAAAACTCGCTTATTCAAATATAGTGTACATTTTATCGCCTAAAAACAATAATTTTCAGATGAAAAATTGAGATATTTTTACTTTTAGTCTTTTTTTTTTTTGCTCAAAATATAGATTGTGGGTACTCGTTAGAACCACCTCAATGAGGCAGTTCTAACGAGTACCCAAAATCTATATTTTAGAGCAGAAATAAGAAAAATAAGGTTTACCCCTGCAAAACCCAGTTTTACTATATAAAAGTGGGGTTCAATGGGGTCAAAATTATATAGGCATGTTTTTGTAATGAAATGAGACATTAAGGACTAAGGAAAGAGCGTTCTTTTTATTTATTTTTTTTAGGAATTGATCAGTTCTCTAGCTGTGATTTGTTGATTAATAAATCACAGTTTGGAGGTTAGTTGTAAAGTAGATCAAATCACGGGCGCATAATGCGTGTGATTTGTCTAATTACAACTGACCGACAAACTGTGATTTATTAATCAACAAATCACAGACCAGAGCTGATTTATTTCGATTCTAAAACTCAAAAGCAAACATCGGCAATAATGAGGTTGTTTCCTTCAAATTCTAACAACCTTTCGCCATTGTTAGAAGAAATCAAGCAAAATCATTGCCTGTAACATACTCAGGGGGAACAACCTACGTCAGAGCAGTGACGTCATAACCATTCGTAGGTTTGCCGGCGTTGGCTACACAAAAGGCATTTGCCACAACAAGTAGGCGCAGTCGGTGCATTAGGTCATAAAAGAATCAAACGTACTGAAATCTGTCTCAGAAATGGGACCTTTTCTTTAAATAATTCGACACAATCTGATTGATTTGGCAATATGTCGGAACTACCATTGTTTACAGCGCCGATTCAATTCTTGAGGCGAAGCTATCGAAGCCTTTTCAATGTTTCAAGGTGGAATTATCTCACTGATGGGATGCAAATATTGTTCGTTACCAGCTGAAGTATGTTTTCTGAAGACTCGTAATGTACATATCTAGTTTGAAGCATTTTATTTCCCTATTTACACCAATATGGCCGCTTCTGAAATGGGTACGACATTTCTGCTATGACGTAGGTTGTTCCCCCTGATATCCATTTTTTTGTAGCGTTTTCAGTGCGAGAAAGTCATATGTGAGACGCATAGTTCTACAACTGAAAGTCAGATGGGTTTTCTCCGGATACTCCGGTTTTTGCCCTCCTTCGTGAACCGATCAAGATATGAGTGAAATAATCTTGAAAGGGCTGTAAAAACAAAACCAAAAGAAATGTTATTATTAATAATAACAATAATATCGGCCCCCGTCCATCGGAGCTTGAAGACATATATGGGCTGCATGATGCTTCCATGCAGAGCTGAAACCGACTGCACACAAGTACTGGTAAACTGTTTAGAGGATCTAAGCTTGTCGAGGTAAGCGGTGCGAGTCGACCCGTCCATGCTTTTAAACCCTATTGGTTTCATTGGACGACAAGGCTTGCGATGTCATTTCATCTCGTTGTTGGGTAAAAGTCCCACAAAATTGGAAGCAACTTCTCCAAAATGACCCATACAGTGTTGAAGGGAACGTTAAAACACAAATCAAACAAACAAACAAACTGACCGACAAACTGTTATTTATTACTCAACAAATCACAGACCAGAGTTGATCTATTTCGATTCTATCACTCAAAAGCAAAAATCGGCAATAGTGAGGTTGTTTTCCCCAAATTCTAACAACATATCGCCATTGTTAGAAGAAACTAGCAAAATTATTGCCTGTAAAACACACTTATGTCTTTTTGCAGCGTTTGCAGTGGGAGAAAGTCATATGTGAGACGCCAAGTTCTGCAACTGAAAGTCAGATGGTTTTTCTCCGGGTACTCCGGTTTTCGCCCGCCTTCGAGTAACGATCGGCACGATTCGAGTGAAATGATGTTGATAGGGCTGTAAAAACAAAAACAAAAGAATCATTATTATTATTGTTTTAGGTTATCATTATCACAATTTATTTTCTTGTAGCACTTTGTTTTGTTTGAGTTGAGGTTTTGCGTCCCCGTCAACCGCCCATAGAACCGCAAGGGTTTAAGGAGCGGCCTTCTGGGCAGACATAGATCTAAGCGGTTTACCAGTTTTCAAGTTCTGTCGGTTTTTGTTTTGCGCGGAAGCATCATACAATGCAATCTATTTCTCCAAGCCCCGCTGGACGGGGGCTTCTGTAGCACTTTTGTGAAGATGACAAGTACATGTACATAATTGTTGGAAACAAGAATGCATCGTATGTCATGTTGCGAGAAGATTAATACAGATATCGTATATGGATACGAGGATTAACAGGGAATGTTCGCAACGCAAACTAGTTAACCAATAAAATGTCAATCACGACTAATGTCGTCTGCTTTGACGTCCGTCGGTTACTTTATAATGTGTTTTTGGCAAACAGTGTGGACCCAGATCAGAAATTTCTCTAGGAGCAGTCTGATCTGGACGCACAGCGTTTGCCTGTATGCAAAAATAGTTTTTAAAAAGTTTGCAAAAAAATGAGAAGACGACATAAGCAGACGACATTTTCAGATGTTTTTACGGCGTCTTAAGGGTTAACCTGATGTGAAACCATTCCAAGCCGGTTTATTATTCTTATAGTTCGGTTTGTTAATAACTTTTTTTTTCTATTTTTTTTTTTTTTTTGGATAGCCGCATTACGATAACACATCCGTGTGATATAGTGCATTTTTATCATACCTCAAAAAAGTTAATTTTATGATGAAAATTTGTGATATTTTTCTTATTTATATTCCTAACATAGGTTGTGGGTGCTCGTTAGAACCGCCTCAATGAGGCGGTTCTAATGAGTACGCACAACCTATGTCTTGGACCAGAAATAAGGAAAATAGTGTTTACCCCCGTAAACCCTAGGTTTCTCTATATAAAATGGGGATTTAAGGGGGAGGGGTCTTTATTTCACGGGCTTGTCACGTGATGGTTTGGTAATTAGACGTAAAAAATAGCCGTGTTTCTACTATCATGCTGAACAAATTTTGGTTGGTAGGTAGGTATAAAACGTAAAAATAGCTGTGTTTCTACTAACATGCTGAACAAATTTTGGTCGGTAGGTAGGTATAAAACGTAAAAATAGGTGTGTTTCTACTAACATGCTGAACAAATTTTGGTCGGTAGGTAGGTATTAAACGTAAAAATAGCTGTGTTTCTACTAACATGCTGAACAAATTTTGGTCTGTAGGTAGGTATTAAACGTAAAAATAGCTGTGTTTCTACTAACATGCTGAACAAATTTTGGTCGGTAGGTAGGTATTAAACGTAAAAATAGCTGTGTTTCTACTAACATGCTGAACAAATTTTGGTCTGTAGGTAGGTATTAAACGTAAAAATAGCTGTGTTTCTACTGACATGCTAAACAAATTTTGGTCTGTAGGTAGGTATTAAACGTAAAAATAGCTGTGTTTCTACTAACATGCTAAACAAATTTTGGTCTGTAGGTAGGTATTAAACGTAAAAATAGCTGTGTTTCTACTAACATGCTGAACAAATTTTGGTCTGTAGGTAGGTATTAAACGTAAAAATAGCTTTGTTTCTACTAACATGCTGAACAAATTTTGGTCGGTAGGTAGGTATTAAACGTAAAAATATCTGTGTTTCTACTAAACTGCTGAACAATTTTGGTCGGTAAGTGGGAGAAATACGGGAAAATGTTTTATTATTTTTTTTTTTTCTCGAAAAAAAAAAAAAAAGGGTCGGGCCTATATTTTTTATGTGTTTTTTGTTTTTGTACCATTTTTTTTTATGAATAAAATTGTTTTGCTGAGACTTGTACTGTGTATCGTTATTCATTTTAGATGCTCAAACGTTTGGAAGGTACTGAAGGCCAAATCTACAAAAATGTACTTAAAACGCGAAATTACTATTGGGAAAATGCAAAGACGACACTGGGTAGGCTCGGAAATTAAACTGGTAGGGTCGATGTATTAATTTTTATTTTCTTCTTTTATTGATAACAAGAGGGCCAAATAACCCTATGTCGCTCTCCTGTGTACCAGAAAATCATTAATGATGTTTTAAGTATGCCCATCGGAACCTCATAGACCGGGCTACATGGTGCTTCTCATGATACAGAGCTGGAACCGACCACACATGAGTACTGGTAAACAGGTTCGAAGCCTGCCCAGGAATAGTGGTGCCAGTTGGACCGTCCATGCATAATGACCCTATAGGTTTCATTGGGTGGAAAGGGCTTAAGATGTAATTTCATCTCGATGTCGGGCAAAAGTCCCACACAACTAGAAGCAACGTCTCCAAAATGACCTACACTGTGCTGACAGGGATCTTAAACCTCAAATCAATAAACAAGGGCAGGTAACTCCAAAGTTGTTTGTCTCATGCAGCTGAAATTCGAACTCTATGTAGACTGTATGTCTCTCCTGGTTATCTGCAAAATTGATGAAGATCAAATCAGAAATGGCGGAGAAAACGTGGAGACGTCGTTTTCCCCCTTATAAGTCTATGAAACCTTTTTGTTTCCATGTCAACCACAGTTCTGTTCAAAACTGGTCCAAAACCTAATGTAGTCAATCCCGCAACCCAGTGATGCTGCACATAAAATTAGATTGGGATTGGCCAGCTAGTCACTTAGATATTCAAGTTCAAAGGTGTGGACGACGGAGCGAGGTTTTATGCTTGTTCTCGTTTACTGAAAGTTTTTAAAATATCAGATTAGAAACGGCTAAGAAAAGGTGGAGACACTATTTTTCACTAGTATTTATGCTCAAGGGCAGGTAATCTGAAAGCCTTTTGTCTCATGTGGCCCAAATTCGAACTAAACATAGACTGTAAGCTCATTCTGGTTATCTGGAAGTTTGATGAAGGTCAGGTTAGAAATAGCCAAGCAAAGTTGGAGACATCGTTTTCCCATTGTAAGTCTATGGGAAAATTTTTCACCCTCAAGGGGATGTAACTGGAAATCAGGTGGTCAGATTCAAGCCAAAATCGAACTCATTAGAGATTTTATGCTTATCCTCGTTTACCAAAAGTAACAAAAAGATCAGATCAAAAAGAGTTGCGGAAAGCTGGATACACCATTTTTCGCTAATATTTATGCTAAAGGGCAGGTAACTCAGTCATTTGACATGCATGGCCCAAATTCAAACTCAACATAGACTGTATGTCTGCAAGTTTGATGAAGATCTGATTTGAAATGGTCGCGAAAAGCTGGAGAAGTTGTTTTCGCATATGGGAAAATCTTTCACACTCAAGATGTAACTGGAAAACCACTGGTCAGATTCAAGTCAACTTTGAACTTGCTCGAGATTTTATGCTTGTCCTCTTTACCAAAAGTTACAAAATGATCCAATTAAAAACGGCTGAGAAAAGCTAGAGACACCATTTTTCACTTTTCATTTATGCTCAAGGACAGGTAACTCAGAGGCTGTTTGTCCCATGCAGCCCAAATTTCAACTCAACGTAGACTGTAAGCCCCTGCTGGTTATCTGCAAGTTTGATGAAGATCGGATCAGAAATGGCGGAGAAAAAGTGGACACGTCATTTTCCCCATTATAAGTATATGGAAAAAAAAATCATGCTCAAGGGGATGTAACTGAAAACAACGCTCGTCAGATTCAAGCCAAATTAGAACTCGTCCAAGATTTTATGCTTGTTCTCGTTTATGAAAAGTTACAAAAAGATCAGATCATAAACGGCTGAGAAAAGCTGGAGACACCATTTTTCACTTATATTTATGATCAAGGGCAGGTAACTGCAAAGCTGTTTGTCCCATCCGTCCTAAATATGAACTCGACGTAAGCCCCTCCTGGTTATCTGCAAGTTTGATGAAGATTGGATCAGAAATGGCTGAGCAAAAGTGGAGACGTCGTTTTCCCCATTACAAGTCTATGGAAAAAATTTTCACGCTCAAGGGGATGAAACTGGAAAACCGCTGGTCAGATTCAAACCAAATTCGAACTCGTCCGGGATTTTATGCTTGTCCTCGTTTATGAAAAGCTACAAAAAGATCAAATCATAAACGGCTGAGAAAAGCTGGATACACCATTTTTCACTTATATTTATGCTCAAGGGCAGATAGCTCCAAAGCTGTTTGTCCCGTGCAGCCCAAATTCGATCTCGATGTAGTCTGTAAGCCACTCCTGGTTATCTGCAAGTTTGATGAAGATCCGATCAGAAATTGGCCGAGAAAAAGGTGAGACGTCGTTTTCCCCAATATAAGTCTATGGAACCTTTTTGTTTCCATGGCAACCACAGTTCTGATCAAAACTGGTCCAAAACCTAATGCAGTCAATCCCCCTACCCAGTGATGCTGCATCTAAAATTTGATTGGGATTGGCCAGCTAGTCACTTAGATATTCAAGATCAAAGGTGTGGCCGACGGACGGACGACGGACGGACGCCGGATGCCTATCTATACTATAAGCTCAACTTGTGAGCCTTCGGCTCAGGTGAGCTATAAAGATCAGATCATAAACGGCTGAGAAAAGCTGAAGACACCATTTTTCACTTATATTTATGCTCAAGGGCAGGTAACTCCCAAACTGTTTGTCCGTGCAGCCCAAATTCGAACTCGACGTAGACTGTAAACCCCTCCTGGTTGTCTGCAAGTTTGATGAAGATCGGATCAGAAATGGCCGAAAAAAAGTTGAACGTCGTTTTCCCCATTATAAGACTATGGAACCTTTTTGTTTCCATGGCAACCAGAATTCCAATCTGATCAGCCCAAAAAATCTTATGGAGCCTTTTCCCCTACCTGATGGTGCTTCTCATGAAATTTGATCAAGATTGGCCATGGGGTATTAGAGATATACTTATTCGAAATTGATTACGGACACACGCACGACGGACAAAATGTGATCAAAAAAGCTCACCTACGTGACAGGTGAGCTAAAGATAGTAGAGTCGGGGGTCTGAAGCAAGGTCGGTCGTGTTAGCGGAAACACGGCTATTTTTTTTTTCAGGCCTTTTAGGGAAGTAACTGTTCTTTTGGCTTTCCGCCTGAGCCGTTTTCATTGTGGTGACGTTATCTTATATTAGTGTTTCTTTTCCTTTGATATTTTGGACAGGAGGTGTGACGTAATTGTATCGATTCCTGATCATTGTCTTCACTTCTAGTTTGAACAAAAAAGAAATCCTTCATGGTTTTGAGGGATAGACAGATAAAATTAACCCCTCAGATCACTTGACATGCTGGACTATGATGTTAGGGGCGGAATTTTCTATCTATCACTCGCACCATTTTTATCTATCATTTGCTGATTCAAGAAGGGCAGTGGTCTGTTTGAAATGATAACAGTGTGCACTGTACTAGTTAACCGCTTATGAATGAGTATGTTCAGGAAAACAGTGTGTACTGTACTGGTTAACTGCTTATGAATGAGTCTGTTCAGGATAACAGTGTGAACTGTACTCGTTAACCGCTTATGAATGAGTCTGTTCAGGAAAACAGTGTGTACTGTACCAGTTAACCGCTTATGAATGAGTCTGTTCAGGATAACAGTGTGTACTGTACTGGTTAACCGCTTATGAATGAGTCTGTTCAGGAAAACAGTGTGTACTGTACCAGTTAACCGCTTATGAATGAGTCTGTTCAGGATAACAGTGTGTACTGTACTGGTTAACCGCTTATGAATGAGTCTGTTCAGGATAACAGTGTGGACTGTACTGGTTAACCGCTTATGAATGAGTCTGTTCAGGAAAACAGTGTGTACTGTACCAGTTAACCGCTTATGAATGAGTCTGTTCAGGATAACAGTGTGTACTGTACTGGTTAACCGCTTATGAATGAGTCTGTTCAGGATAACAGTGTGGACTGTACTGGTTAACCGCTTATGAATGAGTCTGTTCAGGATAACAGTGTGGACTGTACTGGTTAACCGCTTATGAATGAGTCTGTTCAGGATAACAGTGTGCACTGTACTGGTTAACCGCTTATGAATGAGTCTGTTCAGGATAACAGTGTGGACTGTACTGGTTAACCGCTTATGAATGAGTCTGTTCAGGATAACAGTGTGGACTGTACTGGTTAACCGCTTATGAATGAGTCTGTTCAGGAAAACAGTGTGTACTGTACCAGTTAACCGCTTATGAATGAGTCTGTTCAGGATAACAGTGTGTACTGTACTGGTTAACCGCTTATGTATGAGTCTGTTCAGGATAACAGTGTGTACTGTATGAGAGTTCATGTATTACTGTATTTATTAAAAGATTTGAAAAAAGGAATAACATGCGAGGCTTTGCCGAACATTTTATCCCTTTTCCTCAACGAGTTTAACCCTTTAACTTGTACTTGGACATTGGCAAACAGTGTATACCTAATGAGACGCCACATAACTGTCTGATCAGGGCTACTGTGCTTGCTTAAAATTCTGCAATTTAAGGAACAGTTCGATTCTCATTTCAGGACTATTTACCAACCTACACTCAGAGACAATCGACCAACTAGTACTCCCTGTGTTTTGATTAATTTTTGGGTTCTCCCTTTGGAAAGCAACTAATAGAATACAGTAAGACAATGGAAACCATGAGTGCGGGTTCCAAGTACTTGGCAACTGCGAGGAAGTTTGGGGGAAAAAAGGTGTTCAGAGAGCTTACGTAACTTTAAGTGCTCAGTTGGTACAAATTTTGCCATCCTTATTATCTTGGCCGCAGTCATTGAACCTAGCTCCGGCCCAAGGTTTCGTTGCGGACTCTGCAAAGAATATTGCAAAGGTTCCGAGAAATTACGGAAGAGCATTCGGGCAATATAACTAGCCCCATCCAAAGGTGTCGCTGCGGACTCTGCAAAGAATATTGCAAAGGTTCCGAGAAATAACGGAAGAGCATTCGGGCAATGTAACTAGCCCCGGCCAAAGGTTTCGCTGTGGATTCTGCAAAGAATATTGCAAAGGTTCTGAGAAATTACGGAAGAGCATTCGGGCAATGTAACTAGCCCGGGCCAAAGGTTTTGCTGTGGACTCTGAAAAGAATATTGCAAAGGTTCTGAGAAATAACGGAAGAGCATTCGGACAATGTAAACATTTATTTCTTTTGATAGACATCTCGAAATTTCGACTTTGTCTCTAGATATTTCGGCTGACTCAAATTTCGACAAAATAACTCGAATCTTCGACTAAGTATCCCGAAAGTTCGACTTATTATCTCGAAATTTGAACTTATTGTCTCGACATTTTGACTTACTTTCTCGAAATGTCGAGTAACTATCTCAACATTTCTGCTTAGATATCTTGAAACTGCGGCTTACTATCTTGAACTTTCGACATAATATATCGATATTTCGACTCAGTACCTCAGAATTTTGACCATGTATCTCGAAATTTCGACTTGGTATATCGACGTACTATCTCCAAATGTTCGACTTTTTATCTCGAATTTTCGACTTATCATCTCGAAATATCGACTTCGACATTCTATCTCGAAATTTCGTCTTTATATCTCGAAATTTCGACATAACCCGAAGTTGGCTCTGGGATCTGCATTCACCTCTGAATTGAGATTAGACATAACAGGAATCGTGTTAAGGCTAACTCAGTGTTGAAAGTAGATCCTAGATCTCAGAGCCAACTTTCCATTTCATTCTCACATAAAACAAACGTCGGTCGTATATGATTATGATAGCGCATCCGTGCCTTATACTGCATTCTTTCATATCACTAAAGAGAACCCTTTCTGCTTAATATTTATGTCCACAAAAAAGGTCTTGGGTGCTCGTAATAACCACTTCAATAAAGTGGTTCTAACAAGTACACACAACCTATGTCTTGGAGCAGAAATAAGAAAAATAATGATTATCCAAGTAAACTACAGTTTTATCTATATAAAGCGGATGTAGAGGGGTGTTAGTTTAACGGACTTCTTCACGTGATGTTTTTGCAGTTTTAGCGCCAGTAGCTCTGCCTCATTTTCAGAACTGAATAGCACGTGACAAGAGCTGGCCATTCATCAAAATCGAAGTCTGACCGATTGGGCGAGACGTTGGGTCGAGGACTCTGCTGGTCCATTCTTAAACAGACCTCTGTTCGGCCCCGCCCATCGAGCCTTGAAGCAATTTCCACGCGCAGCTGATCTAGACAAACATGAGTACTTGTAAATCGTTTAGAAGGACTAAGCATGCGCTGGCAAAGTGGTGCGAGTCAGACCGTCCAGTGCAAATAAATCTTTTGGTTCCATTAGGTGGCAAGTCTTGAGATGTCATTTCGTCTCAGTGTCGGGTGGAAAGACCACAAAATTGGAAGCCATCACGTGAACAAGTTCCTGAATTGAAGACCCCTCCAAACCCCACTTTATATAGAGAAAACTGGAGTTTACGGGGGTATTCATTAATTTTCTTATTTCTGCTTCTAGACATAGGTTGTGGCAACTCGTTAGAACCGCCTCAATAAGGCGGTTCTAACGAGCACTCACATCCTATGTTTTGATCATTTATAAGAAAAATATCAAGCATTTTCATCAGAAAACCTGAATAGCCATTTTATAGATGTGAAAAATGTACCATATTGTACGGGAGAGTTATCGTAATGCACGCCTGTATAATTGCATCCCCCTTAAACCCCACTTTTACATGTATATAGAAAAACTGGGGTTTACAGGGGTAAATGGTGAAATTTTTCTTATTCCTGCTCTAAAATATAGACTGTGGGTACTCGTTAGAACCGCATCTTCGAGACGGTTCTAACGAGTACCCACAGTCTATATTTTAGAGCACATATAAGAACAATTTCACCATTTTGCATCTAAAAATTTCGATTTTTTGGAGGTAACGTTTACAATGTTTTTGTACAGGCGTGTTTTCGTAATTAACGTCTCCAAAATGACCTGGAAAGTGTTGACGGGAACGTTACCCCCAATTTAAACAAACAGACAGACCTCTGTTTCGTGTGAACATGTGTAACCAGTCGACATATTGTTCTGAACAGTTCAACTTTCCTTAGTTCGACTTTCAGAAGTTCAACTAACAGTATTTTTACTTTCAAAGGTCGATGTATCAACAGCTAAATTCCCAATTCCATTTCGAGAGCTATTCTTCTTTTCGAAATTACATTTTTTGAAATTGTTACTTTCCGTAGTTCAACCTTCCGCAGTCTATTTTTCACCACTTAAAGTTGCAATAGTTCAATGTTCAGTAGTTTAACTTTAAGTAGTTCCACTTTCGGTAGTTTATGTTTAAATAGTTCAGCTTTTATCTGATCCTATTTCAGCTTTTAAAAAAGTACTCAGTTTTAATTTTAGTTGTTCAGCTGTCAGTAGTTCATATTTCAGTTGTTCCACTTTCGATAGTTTACGTGTCGGTAGTCCAACTTTCGTCTGTTCATATTTCAATATTGAGCAGTGCAACTTTAATAGTTCAGCACTTCAACTTTTAGCATTTTTACTTTAAGTTATACTCTCAGTAGTTTCAATTTCAGTAGTTTATCAATCAGTATTTCAACTGTTTATATTTCAGTAGTTCTTACTTCTCTCTGTTCTGCGCTCGATAGTTCCGTTTTCAGCAGTTCTACTTTTGGTAGTTCAACTTTTAGCTATTCAACTTTCATGATTTCTACTTAAAGTAATTCAACTTTTAATAGTTCAAATGTCAGAAGTTCCGCTTTCAATAGTTCAGCGTTCAGCTTTGTTTTCACTAGTTCATCTTTCAGTTGTTCAGCTTTCAGTGGTTTTACTTTCAGTTTTTAAACTTTCCGTAGTTCTTTCAGCTAAACGGTATTAAATACTTTAATCTTTAATGGTTATACGAGCAATAGTTTAAGGTTCAGTAGTCTATATTTGAGAAGTTGTACATTCAGTAGTTTACTTTTCAGCAATTCAATTTTCAACTGTTCTAGTTTCAAAAGTTCAAATTTCAGTCAAACATCTAGCAGTTCTCCTTTCGGTAGCTAAATTTCAATGTTCTTCTCCCAGCTGTTCATCTTCCAGCCATTCTGTAGTTCAGCTTTAAGTTCTATTCTAAGTAGTTAAAGTTTTTGTAGTTCCGTTTCAGCAGTTCAAGTATCAGTAGTTCAACTTCCAGTATATTTTACGTATTTAAGTGGTTCTGTTTTCGCTAGTCCAACGTTCAGTAGTAAAGTTCACTTTTTATCAGATCTACTTCTGGTAGTTACAGTTTCAGTAATTCAACATTCAGTAGGTAGTAACACTCAGTAGTTCAAATTAGTCCTTCCGTTTAAAGAAGTTGATATGTCAGAATTTCAGTGCTTTATCATTTCAATTTTAACTTTCGGTTGATCAAGTTGAAGTATCAGTAGTTCAATTTTCAGAAGTTCAAGTTTCAGTAGTTCCATATTCGGTAGACCAGTTTTCTGAATTATAATTTCAAGCAGTTACACTTTCAGTGGTTCACAATGCAGAAGTTTTGCGTTAGGTTGCTCTACTTTGAGGTGTCCGACTATCAGTGGTTCAAATTACTGCAGTTCTTATTTTAACAGCTCAGTTTTCAGTCAAACTTTTAGTAAATTATCTTTCTGTAAATTCAAACTTCAGCAGTTCAGGTTAAGGCAAGTCAGGTTTCAGTATTTAAATAGTTCAATTTTCAACTGTTCCTGTTTCAGTTGTTCTCCAATCAGCAGTTTAACTTTGAAAAGTTCAAATTGGAGCTATTTAACAGTTTTTTAGTTGAAACCTTAGCAGTTTTAGTTTCAGCAGTTCAAGTTTCAATAGTTCACGTTTTAAAAGTTCATCATTCAGTAGTTCTACTTTTGGTATTTCAGTTCCAATGACCTTATTTGTCATAAGCTACTGTTTTAGTAGTTAAACTTTCAGATTTTTTCAAATTTCAGCAGTTTATCTTAAGGTACATGTAGTTTTAGTTGTAATTTCGATTTTCTGCACTCCAACTTTAGAATTTCAAAGTTTCAGCCGTTCGACTTTC
This sequence comes from Lucinisca nassula, assembly GCA_963580285.1. NCBI lineage: Eukaryota > Metazoa > Mollusca > Bivalvia > Lucinida > Lucinidae > Lucinisca > Lucinisca nassula. Next base: position 2,932,937 of record OY757015.1, on the reverse strand, counting down.
AGTATTTCCAGTTTCTTTAGTTTATATTTCAGTTGATCTTTCTTCGACAGTTCATTTAGCAATAGTTCCGTTATCAGCATTTTATTTTTAACTGCCTAGTTCTATCATCAGTAGTTCATTAACTAGCACCTACGCTTTAAGCTGTTCACTTTTCTACTTTCAGTTGTTAATCAATCAAGAACCCTAGCTTCATTAGTTCAATTTTAATTATTTCAACATTGAGTAGTTCTACTTTGGGTAATTCAACCTACAGAATAAGTTCATTTTTAGCAGTTCTACTTTCAGGTGCTCCTCATTCTTTAGTTCATATACCAGTAGTTTAGTTAAAATTCTAGTAGTTTATCATTTATTAGTTTAACTTACTGTAGTTCAACGTAAAATTTCAGATTTTGTTTCCAAAGTAGCTGAATTTCCACCCGTTTATCATCTGGAAGTTCTATATTAAATAGTCTTACTTTCCTTGGCTAAACTTACAGCTAACCAGTTCAACTACCAGTAGTTTATATTACAGTAATTCAACTCTCTGTTGTTCAAAGTAGAAGTAAAACAAAGATCAGGAATCGATACAATTAACTCAGTTTGATCGGTTCAATTCTGCTTTCAGCATTTAAACCTAAACCTTCTTTCGTACTTAGATTTTCAGCAGTTAGACTTTCTGTGGTCTATGTTTAGAAGTTAATTTTAGCTGTTCAACATTCAGCTGTTCAATTTCCATAGTTCGACTTTCGGAAATTCAAATTTCAGCGCTTCAGTTTTCTGCAATTCAAGTGTTATTAGTTCAAGTTCAACTTTTATAAGTTCCTTTCAAGGAAGTTCAATTCCAGTAGTTGAGTTTTCAGCAGTATAACTTTCAGAAGTTAAAATTTCAGCAATAGAATAATTTTTTAGTTCTCATTTCGATTGTTCGAGTTCCATCAGTTCAATTATCAGTAGTTTAAGTTGCAGTTTTTACACTTTCAAAAGATAAACCTTTCAGTTATTCTACTTGCAGTAGTTCAAGTCTCAGTCTTCTATTTTCAGCAGTTTAATTTTAGTAAATCACATTTTAGCAGTTCAACTTTCATTAGTTATATTTTAGGTTCAGTTGGACTTACTAAATTCAACACTCAATAATTCATCTTGCAGAAGTTCAACATTCCATACTTCAACTTTCAGTAGTTGAAATACTTTCAGAAGCCCAACGTTCAATGCTTCAACTTTTAAGAATTGTACATGTTGATTAACTCTCAGTTTTTAATTATCAGAAGTTAAACTTACGTATGTTCAACTTGCAGGTGATTAAACATTAGGTGATCAACTTTCAGGAGTTCAGCCTTCAATAGTTCAACTGTATGTAATTCAAGTTTCAGCATAATGAAACATAGTAGTTGAATCACGTCAAGTGAAACTATATCTTAAGACACGCGCTACGTGAAAATTTAAATCACTCTGTGTACTCAATCAGAACTCAGACATTCCTGTGTGATGGAAAATCTCTGGGTCAACAATCCCGAACAGCGAAGAATGACCAGACTGTATGTAATAGCAATGTGATTCTAGTCTTCAGACACTTTATCTGTGAGAACTTAACTCAGACTGTGAACTGTCAAATACAGGCATTCATGTCTGAATGAGTAACTTCTATGCCAACAATTATGTACAGCTAACAAAGACAACAATATGTGTATACGTAGGTTGATCCAATTCTGCAGTCATGCGCCCTGTGGACAGCCAAGACAGCTTGTGTACTCAGTCATACACAGTCATTCCTTTCTGAATGAGTAACTTCTGTGTCAACAATGACGTATTGCGGATAAAGATCAGAATTTGTGTATACGTAGGTTGATCCTAGTCCTCGGCCATGCGCTCTGTGGCTAGTCAAGACATTCTGTGTACTCAGTCAAACACAGGCATTCCTGTCTAAATGAGTAACCTCCTGGATCCTAGTCTTCAGTCATGCGCCTTGTTTACTCAGTCAATCGCAGTCATTCCTGTCTTAATGAGTTACATCCTAGATCCTAGTATTCAGTCATGCACTCCAAGTACTCAGTCAAACACAGACATTCCTGTCTGAATGAATAACCTCGTAGATCTTAGTCTTCAGTCATGCGATCCATGTACTCAGTCAATCACAGTCATTCCTGTCTAAATGAGAACCCTCCTAGATCCTCGTCTTCACTCAAGCGTTCCTTGTACATAGTCATTCACAGTCATTCCTGTCTGAATGAGTAACCTCCTAGATTCATTCTTCATTCATGGCTCTGTGTACTCAGTCAAACACAGTCATTCCTGTCTGAATGAGTAACCTCCTAGATCCTAGTCATCAGTCATGCGCTCATTGTACTCAGTCAATCGCAGATATTCCTGTCTGAATGATTAACCTCCTATTTCCTAGTCTTCATATATGCGTTCTGTGTACTTAGTTAATCACAGTCGTTCCTGTCTGAATGAGTAACTTCCTGGATCCTAGTCTTCATTCATGCGCTCCATGTACCCATTCGATCGCAGTCGTTCCTGTCTGAATGAGTAACCTCCTGGATCCTAGTCTTCAATCATGTGCTCCATGTACTCATTCGATCACAGTCGTTCCTGTCTGAATGAGTAACCTCCTATTTCCTAGTCTTCATATATGCGTTCTGTGTACTTAGTTAATCACAGTCGTTCCTGTCTGAATGAGTAACCTCCTAGATCCTAGTCTTCAATCATGCGCTCCAAGAACTCAGTCAAACACAGTCATTCCTGTCTTAATGAGTAACCTCCTAGATCCTAGTCTTAAGACATGCACTCCCTGTACTCAGTCAAACAAAGGCATTCCTGTCTTAATGAGTAACCTCCTAGATCCTAGTCTCCAATCGTGCGCTCCATGTGCTCAATCAATCGCAGTCATTCCTGTCTGAATGAGTAACCTCCTAGATCCTAGTCTTCAGACACGCACTCTGTGTACTTAGTCAATCGCAGTCATTCCTGCCTGAATGAGTAACGTCCTAGATCCTAGTCTTCAGTCATGCGCTCCGTGTACTCAGTCAAACACAGTCATTCCTATCTGAATGAGTAACCTCCTAGATCCTAGTCTTCAGTAATGCGCCCCATGTGCTCAATCAATCGCAGTTATTCCTGTCTGAATGAGTAACCTCCTAGATCCTAGTCTTCAGACACGCACTCTGTGTACTTAGTCAATCGCAGTCATTCCTGCCTGAATGAGTAACGTCCTAGATCCTAGTCTTCAGTCATGCGCTCCATGAACTCAGTCAAACACAGTCATTCCTGTCTGAATGAGCAACCTCCTAGATCCTAGTCTTCAGTAATGCGCCCCATGTGCTCAATCAATCGCAGTTATTCCTGTCTGAATGAGTAACCTCCTAGATCCTAGTCTTCAGACACGCACTCTGTGTACTTAGTCAATCGCAGTCATTCCTGCCTGAATGAGTAACGTCCTAGATCCTAGTCTTCAGTCATGCGCTCCGTGTACTCAGTCAAACACAGTCATTCCTATCTGAATGAGTAACCTCCTAGATCCTAGTCTTCAGTAATGCGCCCCATGTGCTCAATCAATCGCAGTTATTCCTGTCTGAATGAGTAACCTCCTAGATCCTAGTCTTCAGACACGCACTCTGTGTACTTAGTCAATCGCAGTCATTCCTGCCTGAATGAGTAACGTCCTAGATCCTAGTCTTCAGTCATGCGCTCCATGAACTCAGTCAAACACAGTCATTCCTGTCTGAATGAGCAACCTCCTAGATCCTAGTCTTCAGTAATGCGCCCCATGTGCTCAATCAATCGCAGTTATTCCTGTCTGAATGAGTAACCTCCTAGATCCTAGTCTTCAGACACGCACTCTGTGTACTTAGTCAATCGCAGTCATTCCTGCCTGAATGAGTAACGTCCTAGATCCTAGTCTTCAGTCATGCGTTCCGTGTACTCAGTCAAACACAGTCATTCCTATCTGAATGAGTAACCTCCTAGATCCTATTCTTCAGTTATGCTTTCCCTGTACAGAGTCAAACACAGGCATTTCTGTCTAAATGAGTAACTTCTTTGATCCTAGTCTTCATTAATGAGCTTCGTGTACTCAATGAATTGCAGTCATTCATGTCTGAATGAGTAACCTCCTAGATCCTAGTAATCAGTCATGCGCTCCTTGTACTCAGTCAATCGCAGTTATTCCTGTCTGAATGAGTAACCTCCTAGTTCCTAGTCTTCATTCATGCGTTCCGTGTACTAAGTCAATCACAGTCATTCCTGTCTAAATGAGTACCACCTAGATCCTAGTCTTCACTCAAGCGTTCCGTGTACATAGTCATTCGCAGTCATTCCTGTCTGAATGAGTAACCTCCTAGATTCATTCTTCATTCATGGCTCTGTGTACTCATTCAAACGCAGTCATTCCTGTCTGAATGAGTGACCTCCAAGATCCTAGTAATCAGTCATGCGCTCCTTGTACTCAGTCAATCGCAGTTATTCCTGTCTGAATGAGTAACCTCCTAGTTCCTAGTCTTCATCCATGCGATCCGTGTACTTAGTCAATCACAGTCATTCCTGTCTGAATGAGTAATCTCCTGGATCACAGTCTTCATTCATGCGCTCCGTGTACTCATTCAATCGCAGTCATTCCTGTCTGAATGATTAACCTCCTAGATCCTAGTCTTCGATCATGCGCTCCGTGTACTCTGTCAAACAAAGGCATTCCTGTATTAATGAGTAACCTCCTAGATCCTAGTCTTCAGACTCACGCTCCATATACTCAGTGAATCACAGGCAATCCTGACTAAATGAGTAACCTCCTAGATCCTAGTCTTCAGTATTGCGCTCAATGTGATCAATCAATCGCAGTCATTACTGTCTGAATGAGTGACCTCCTAGATCCTAGTCTTCAGTCATGCGCTCCGTGTACATAGTCAGACACAGGCATTCCTGTCTAAATGAGTAACCTCTTGGATCCTAGTCTTCATTAATGCGCTTCGTGTACTCAGTCAGTCGCAGTCATTCCATGTCTGAATTAGTAACCTCATAAATCCTAGTATTCATTTATGTGTTCCGTGTACTTAGTCAATCACAGGCATTCCTGTCCGAATGAGTAACTTCCTTGATCCTAGTCGTCATTCATGCGCTCCATGTAGTCATTCAATCACAGTCATTCACGTCTTAATGAGTAACCTCCTATGTCCTAGTCTTCAGACATGCTCTCTGTGTTATCCTCAAATCAAACAAAAACACATTCAATCGCAGTTATTCCTGTCTAAATGAGTAACCTCCTAGATCCTAATCTTCAGTCATGCGCGGGCCGTGTTCTAAGTCAAACACAGTCATTCCTGTCTGAATGAGTAACCTCCTAGATCCTATTCTTCCGTCATGGGCTCCGCGTAAATAGTCAAACACAGGCATTACTGTATAAATGAGTAACCTCCTGGATCATAGTTAGTCATGCGCTTTGTGTACTCAGTCAACCGCAGTCATTCCTGTCTGAATGAGTAACCTCCTTGATCCTAGTCTTCAGTCATGCGCTCGATATACTCAGTTAATCACAGTAATTCCTGACTGAATGAGTAGCCTCCTAGATCCTAGTATTCCTTCATGCATTCCGTGTACTTAGTCAATCACGGTCATTCCTGTCTGAATGAGTAACCTCCTAGATCATAGTCTTCAGTCATGTTCCATGTTCTCAGTCAATCACAGTCATTCCTGTCTAAATGAGGAACCTCCTAGACCATAGTCTTCATTCATGCGTTCCGTGTACTAAGTCAATCACAGCCATTCCTGTCTGAATGAGTATCCTCCGAGATCCTAGTCTTCATTCATGGCTCTGTGTACTTAGTCAATCGCAGTCATTCCTGTCTGAATGAGTAACCTCCTTGAACATAGTCATCGGTTATGCACTCCGTGTACTCAGTCAATCGCAGTCATTCCTGTCTGAATAAGTAATCTCCTAGATCCTAGTCTTTTTATTCATGCATTCCGTGTACTGAGTCAATCGTAGTCATTCGTGTCTGAGCGAGTAACTACCTGGATCCTAGTCTTCAGATATGCACTCCGGGTAATCCTCAAATCAAACAAAAACTCATTAAATCGCAGTCATTCTGGTCTGAATTAGTCTGAATGTGTAACCTCCTAGATCCTATTCTTCAGTCATGCCCTCCGTGTACATAGTCAAACACAGGCATTACTGTCTAAATGTGTAACGTCCTTGATCATAGTCGTCAGTCATGCGCTTCATGTACTCAGTCAATCGCAGTCATTCCTGTCTGAATGAGTAACCTCCTTGATCGTAGACTTCAGTCATGCGCTCGATGTACTCAGTCAAAGACAGGCATTCCTGTCTGTATGAGTAACCTCCTAGATCCTAACTCCGTGCACCCAGCCAATGTCTTTCCTGTCTGAAAGAGTAATCTCCTAGATCCTAGTCTTCATTCATGCGTTCTGTGTACTTAGTCAATCACAGTCATTCCTGTCTGAATGAGTAACCTCCTGGATCTTAGTCATCAATCATGAGCTCCCTGTTCTCAGTCTATCGCAGTAATTCCTGTCTTAATGAGTAACCTAGATATTAGTCTTCCGACATGCGCTCCGTGTACTCAGTTGATCACAGGCATTCCTGTCTAAATGAGTAACCTCCTAGATCCAAATCTTCAGCAATGCGATCGTTGTTCTCATTCAATCACAGTCATTCCTATTTAAATGAGTAATCTCCTAGATCCCAGTCTTCAGTCATCATGCGCTCCGTGTACTCAGTCAAACACAGTTATTCCTGTCTGAATGAGTAACCGCCTAGATCCTATTCTTCGGTCATGCGCCCCGTGTACTTAGTTAAACACAGGCATTCCTGTCTAAATGAGTAACCTCCTGGGTCTTAGTCTTCAGTCATGCGTTTCGTGTACTCAGTCAATCACAGTCATTCCTGTCTAAATGAGTAATCTCTTAGATCCTAGTCTTCATTCTTGCAATCCGTGTACTCAGTCAATCGCAGTCATTCCTGTCTGAGTGAGTAACTTCCTAGATCCTAGTCTTCAGACATGCGCTCCGTGTATTCATTCAATCACAGAAATCCTGTCTAAATGAGTAACCTCCTAGATCACATTCTTCCATCATGCGCTTCGTGTACTCAGTCAAAGACAGGCATTCCTGTCTAAATGAGTAACCTCCTGGATCCTAGTCTTCAATCATGCGCTTTCTGTAATCAGTCAATCGCAGTCATTCCTGTCTAAATGAGTAATCTCTTAGATCCTAGTCTTCATTCTTGCCATCCGTGAACTCAGTCAATCACAGTCATTTCTGTCTGAGTGAGTAACTTCCTAGATAAAAGTCTTCAGACATGCGCTCCGTGTATTCATTCAATCACAGGTATTCCTGTCTAAACGAGTAACCTCCTAGATCCCATTCTTCCATCATGCGCTACGTGTACTCAGTCAAAGACAGGCATTCCTGTCTAAATGAGTAACCTCCTAGATCCTAGTCTTCATTCATGCGCTCCGTGTACTCAGTCAATCACAGTCATTCCTGTCTGAGTGAGTAACTTCCTGGATCCTAGTCTTCAGACATGAAATCCGTGCACTCAGTCAATGTCATTCCTGTCTGAAAGAGTAATCTCCTAGATCCTAGTCTTCATTCATGCGTTTCGTGTACTTATTCAATCACAGTCATTCCTGTCTGAATGAGTAACCTCCTTGATCCTAGTCACCAATCATGAGCTCCCTGTACTCAGTCAATCGCAGTCATTCCTGTCTTAATAAGTAACCTCCTAGATATTAGTCTTCCGACATGCGTCCCGTGTACTCAGTTGATCACAGGCATTCCTGTCTAAATGAGTAACACCCTAGATCCTAGTCTTCAGTAATGCGGTCTTTGTACTCATTCAATCGCAGTCATTCCTGTCTGAATGAGTAACCGCCTAGATCCTATTCTTCGGTCATGCGCCCCGTATACATAGTCAAACACAGGCATTCCTGTCTAAATGAGTAACCTCCTCGGTCCTAGTTTTCAGTCACGCGCTTCGTGTACTCAGTGAATCGCAGTCATTCCTGGATGAATGAGTAACCTCCTTGATCCTAGTCTTTAGTAGGGCGCTCAACATACTCAGTCAATCACAGTCATTCCTGACTGAATGAGTAACCTCCTTGATCCTGGTCTTCAGTCATGCGCTCCATGTACTCAGTATAACGCAGGCATTCCTGTCAGAATAAGTTACCTTCTAGATCCTAGTCTTCATTCATGCGCTCCGTGTACTTACTCAATCACAGTCATTCCTGTCTGAATGAGTAACCTCCTAGATCCTAGTCTTCATTCATGGCTCTGTGTACTTAGTCAATCGCAGTCATTCCTATCTGATTGAGTAACCTCCTTGATCACAGTCTTCAGACATGCGCTCCATGTACTCAGTCAACCACAGGCATTCCTGTCTAAATGAGTAACCTCCTGGATCCTAGTCTTCAGTCATGCGCTTCTTGTACTCAGTCAATCGCAGTCATTCCTGTCTAAATGAGTAACCTCTTAGATCCTAGTCTTCATTCTTGCGCTCCCTGTACTCAGACAATCGCAGTCATTTCTGTCTGAGTGAGTAACTTCCTAGATCCTAGTCTTCAGACATGCGCTCCTTGTACTTATTCAAACACGGGTATTCCTGTCTAAATGAGTAACCTCCTAGATCCTATTCTTCCATCATGCGCTTCGTGTACTCAGTCAAACACAGGCATTCCTGTCTGAATGAGTAACCTCCTAGATCCTATTCTTCGGTCATGCGCTCTGTGTACAGAGTCAAACACAGGCATTCCTGTCTAAATGAGTAACCTCCTGGATCCTAGTCTTCAGTCATGCGCTCCTTGTACGCAGTCAATCGCAGTCATTCCTGTCTGAGTGAGTAACTCCCTAGATCCTAGTCTTCAGACATGCGCTGCGTGTATTTCATTAAATCAAAGGTATTCCTGTCTATATGAGTAACCTCCTAGATCCTAGTCTTCAGTCATGCGCTCCATGTACTCAGTCAATCGCAGTCATTCCTGTCTATATGAGTAACCTCCTAGATCCTATTCTTCAGTCATGTGCTCCATGTACTCAGTCAATCGCAGTCATTCCTGTCTATATGAGTAACCTCCTAGATCCTAGTCTTCAGTCATGCGCTCCATGTACTCAGTCAAACACAGGCATTCCTGTCTGAATGAGTAACCTCCTAGATCCTATTCTTCCATCATGCGCTCCGTGTGCACAGTCAAACACAGGCATTCCTGTCTGAACGAGTAACATCCTAGATCCTAGTCATCATTCATGCGCTCCGTGTACTCAGTCAATTGCAGTCATTCCTGTTTGAATGAGTAACTTCCTAGATCCTAGTCTTCAGTAAGTCGCTCCACATAATCACAGTCATTCCTGACTGAATGAGTAACCTCATAAATCCTAGTATTCATTTATGTGTTCCGTGTACTTAGTCAATCACAGTCATTCGTGTCTGAATGAGTAACATCCTAGATACTAGACTTCATTCATGCCCTCTGTGTACTCAGTCAATCGCAGTCATTCCTGTCTGAACGAGTGACCCCTTAGTTCCTAGTCTTCATTCATGCACTCCGTGTACTCAGTCAATCGCAGTCAATCCTGTCTGAGTGAGCAACTTGCTAGATCCTAGTCCTAAGACATGTACTCAGTCAATCACAGTCATTCCTGTCTAAATATGTAACCTACTAGATTCTAGACTTCAGTCATGCGCTCCATGCACTAAGTCAATCGCAGTCATTCCTGTCTGACTCAGTAACCTCCTTGAGACTATTATTCTGTCACGCGCTCTGTGTACTAAGTCAATCACAGGCATTCCTCTCTAAATGAGTAACCTCCTGGATCCCAGTCTTCAGTCGTGCGCTTCGTGTACTCATTCAATCGCAGTCATTCCTGTCTGGATGAGTAACCTCCTTGATCCTGGTCTTCAGTCGTGCGCTCCATGTACTCAGTAAAACACAGGCATTCCTGTCAGAATAAGTTACCTCCTAGATCCTAGTCTTCAGTCATGCGCTCCTTGTACTCAGTCAATCGCAGTCATTCCTGTCTGATTGAGTAACCTCCTAGATCCTAGTCTTCAGACATGCGCTCCGTGTACTCAGTAAATCACAGCCATTCCTATCTAATTGAGTAACCTCCTACATCCTAGTCTTCAGTCATGCGCTCCGTGTACTCAATCAAACACAGGCATTCCTGTCTAAATGAGTAACCTCCTAGGTCCTAGTCTTCAGTCATGCGCCTTGTGTACTCAGTCAAGTACAGTTGAAGAATCACTCAGTAAACAGCCATGTGCTCCGTGTACTCAGTTAATCACAGTTGAAGAATCTATAAGTGAACAGTCATGCGCTCCGTGTACTAAGTCGCTCTCGGTTGAATAATCCCTAAGTGAATAGTCATGCGCTCCGTGTACTCAGACAATCACAGCTGAAGAATTTCTAAGTGAACAGTCATGCACTCCGTGTAGTCAGACATTCACAGTTGAAGAATCTCTAAGTGAACAGTCATGCGCTCAGTGTGACCAGACAATCACAGTTGAAGAATCACTAAGTGAACAGTCATGCGCTCTGTGTACTAAGTCATGCACAGTATCACTAAGTGAACAGTCATGCGCTCCGTATACTCAGTCAAGCAGAGTTGAAGAATCACTAAGTGAACAGTCATGCACTCCGTGTAGTCAGACATTCACAGTTGAAGTATCTCTAAGTGAACAGTCAGGCGCTCAGTGTGACCAGACAATCACAGTTGAAGAATCACTAAGTGAACAGTCATGCGCTCTGTGTACTAAGTCAAGCACAGTTGAAGAATCACTAAGTGAACAGTCATGCGCTCCGTATACTCAGTCAAGCAGAGTTGAAGAATCACTAAGTGAACAGTCATGCGCTCCTTGACCTCAGTCAATCACAGTTGAAAAATCACTAAGTGAACAGTCATGCGCTCCGTGTACTCAGTCAATCACAGTTGAAGAATTACTAAGTGAACAGTCATGCGCTCCGTGTACTCAGTCAAACACAGTTGAAGAATCACCAAGTGAATAGTCATGCGCTCCTTGTACTCAGTCAAGCAAAGTTGAAGAACCACTAAGTGAACAGCCATGCGCTCCGTGTACCCAGTCAATCACAGTTGAGGAATCACTAAGTGAACAGGTATGAGCTCCGTGTACTCAGTCAAGCACAGTCGAAGAACCATTAAGTGAACAGTCATGCGTTCCGTGTACTCAGTCAATCACAGTTGAAGAATCACTAAGTGAACAGTCATGCGCTCCGTGTACTCAGTCAATCATAGTTGAAGAATCACTAAGTGAACAGCTATGCGCTCTGTGTACTCAGACAATCACAGTTGAAGAATCACTAAGTGAAGAGTCATGCGTTCCGTGTACTGATTCAGGCACAGTTGAAGAATACCTAAGTGAACACTCATGCTCTCCGTGTACTCAGTCAATCACAGTTGAAGATTCACTAAATGAACAGTCATGCGCTCCGTGTACTCAGACAATCACAGTTGAAGAATCACTAAGTGAACTGTCATGCGCTCCGTGTACTCAGACAATCACAGTTGAAGAATCACTAAATGAACAGTCATGCGCTCTGTGTACTCAGACAATCACAGTTGAAGAATCACTAAATGAACAGTCATGCACTCCGTGTACTAAGACAATCACAGTTGAAGAATCAATAAGTGAATAGTCATGCGCTCTGTGTACTCAGACAACCACAGTTGAAGAATCACTAAGTGAACAGTCATGCGCTCCGGGTACTCAGTCAGTCATAGTTGAAGAATCACTAAGTGAACAGCCATGCGCTCCGTGTACTCAGACAATCACAGTTGAAGAATCACTAAGTGAACAGTCAAGCGCTCCGTGTACTCATTCAAGCACAGTTGAAGAATCACTAAGTGAACACTCATGCTCTCCGTGTACTCAGTCAATCACAGTTGAAGAATCACTAAATGAACAGTCAAGCTCTGTGTACTCAGACAATCACAGTTGAAGAATCACCAAGTGAATAGTCATGCGCTCTGTCTACTCAGAGAATCACAGTTGAAGAATCACTAAGTGAACAGCCATGTGCTCCGTGTACTCAGTCAATCACAGTTGAAGAATCACTAAGTGAACAGTCATGTGCTTCGTGTACTCAGTCAATCACAGTTGAAGAATCACTACGTGAACAGTCATGTGCTCCGTGTACTCAGACAAGCACAGTTGAAGAATCTCTAAGTGAACAGCCATGTGCTCCGTGTACTCAGTCAATCACAGTTAAAGAATCACTAACTGAACAGTAATGTACCCAGTGTACTCAGTCAATCACAGTTGAAGAATCACTAAGTGAACAGTCATGTGCTTCGTGTACTCAGTCAATCACAGTTGAAGAATCACTACGTGAACAGTCATGTGCTCCGTGTACTCAGACAAGCACAGTTGAAGAATCTCTAAGTGAACAGCCATGTGCTCCGTGTACTCAGTCAATCACAGTTAAAGAATCACTAACTGAACAGTAATGTACCCAGTGTACTCAGTCAATCACAGTTGAACAACCATCAAGTGAACAGTCATGCGCTCCGTGTACTCAGTCAATCACAGTTGAAGAATCACTAAGTGAATAGTCATGCGCTCCGTGTACTCAGACAACCACAGTTGAAGGCTCACTAAGTGAACAGTCATGTGCTCTGTGTACTCAGTCAATCACAGTTGAAGAATCACTAAGTGAACAGTCATGTATAGCGCATAGCGTGGACCGGCCTCGGTAACTAAGTAGGATACCTGTCTTCTTGATGATCAGGGGAAGCGGGTTCGATTACTCGCGTGTCGGCAACATTCTGTCATGGAGATTCCGTTCTGCTGATTCAAGAATGGCAGTTGTTAATTCCGGTGAAAGAATGTTCAATGTCCTTGGTAAATATTCATGTATATGCCTGCCAGTTGAGTAAACTGACCGCCCCGATATGACCTAATTGGTCAATAATTCTGACCATGTCTATACTCAGGCTGATCCGAGTCTATGTTGGGCGCACATTAAGGAAGACAATTGTTCGCTTGTCACTTCTCAAGTGTTATCACACTACTGAGGTTTCCTATCGTTTCAGCTTGAACATTTTTGTTTCTTTTTTCGGTGGGTTTGCAGAGTTGTGCATGTTTTCACTTGTTGATGCTGTGAATTACTTCACTCTTATCGGGTTGCATAAATTAAATTAAGTCCGTCTATTTACATTTCAGCCAATCAGATTACGTATTCATTTTCGCTGACTGAATAACAAACAGGCCATCTGATCAGGATCTACACTGTTTGCAAAGGTAGGGGATGTTGAGAACAACATGATACTTCTTCAGATGGGGTCTGAAGAAGTATCATGTTGTTCTCAACATCTACATTGTTTACAAAGGTAGGGTATGTCGTGAACAACGGGATAAGGTTTCTTCAGACCCCATCTGATCTGGGTCTACACTGTTTGCAAAGGTAGGGGATGTTGTGAACAACAGCATAAGTTTTCTTCGGATGCCATCTGATCTGGATCTACACTGCTTGCAAAGGTAGGGGATGTTGTGAACAACAGCGTAAGTTTTTTTCGGATGCCATCTGATCTGGATACACACTGTTTGCAAAGGTATGGGATGTTGTGCACAACAGGATAAGGGTTCTTCAGAAGCCATCTGATCTGGATCTACACTGTTTGCAAAGGTAGCGGATGTTGTGAACAACAGGATAAGTTTTCTTCAGATGCCATCTGATCTGGATCTACACTGTTTGCAAAGGTAGGGTATGTTGTGAACAACAGCATAAGTTTTCTTCGGATGCCATCTGGTCTAGATCTACACTGTTTGCAAAGGTAGGGATGTTGTGAACAACAGAATAAGGGTTCTTCGGAAGCCATCTGATCTGGATCAACACTGTTTGCAAAGGTATGGGGTTGTTGTGAACAACAGGATAAGGTTTCTTTGGATGCCATCTGGTCTGGATCTACACTGTTTGCAAAGGTAGGGATGTTGTGAACAACAGAATAAGGGTTCTTCGGAAGCCATCTGATCTAGATCAACACTGTTTGCAAAGGTAGGAGATGTTGTGAATAACAGGATATGGTTTCTTCTTTAGAAGCCCTCTGATCTGGATCTACACTGTTTGAAAAGATAGGGGATGCTGTGAACAACAGGATATGGTTTCTTCAGAAGCCATCTGATCTGGATATACACTGTTTGCAAAGGTAGGAGATGCTGTGGACAACAGGATAAGGTTTCTTCAGAAGCCATCTGATCTGGATCTACACTGTTTGCAAAGGTAGTGGATGCTGTGAACAACAAGTATGGCTTCTTCAGAAGCCATCTGATCTGGATCTTCACTGTTTGCAAAGGTAGTGGATGCTGTGAAAAACAGGATATGGCTTCTTCTTCAGACCCCATCTGATCTGGATCTACACTGTTTGCAAAGTTAGGAGATGCTGTGAACAACAATTTAAGGTTTCTTTAGAAGCCCTCTGATCTGGGTTTACACTGTTTGCAAAGGTAGGGGATGTTGTGGACAACAGGATAAGGTTTCTTCAGAAGCCATCTGATCTGGATCTACACTGTTTGCAAAGGTATTGGATGCTGTGAACAACAGGATATGTCTTCTTCTTCAGATCCCATCTGATCTGGATCTACACTGTTTGCAAAGGTAGTGGATGTTGTGAACAACAGGATAAGTTAACCTAAGAAGCCATCTGATCTGGGTCTACACTGTTTGCAGAGGTAGGGCATGTTGTGAACAACAGGATAAGGTTTCTTTAGAAGCCATCTGATCTGGATCTACACTGTTTGCAAAGGTAGGGGTGGTTGTGAACAACAGGATAAGGGCTTGCATCAAGTCACTTATGTAGACAATCCCATTTATCTCCACTGAACAATGTCTTGTATGTGCATTGCTGCCGCATTGTGTGTAGACCTTATAGACAGTGATTCCTGGAAACAGACCAAACCGCTATCAAAAAATCCGCGACTCTTAAATATCCATCCAAGAAGATTTAACGCTGTTTCTCTATGACTAAGGCAAGGGTCTGTGTCCAACAACCACTTAATGTTCTCTGCATCAGCCGCTGTATGTCTCATCAGGCCGAGATGTTGATGATTCAAGTACAGTAAGAAGTAGAGGAGAACCTTCCCATCAACTGCTGCACCGTCATGCCAGGTCTTTCCTCCGTCTAATGTTAGTTTCTCATGACAGAGAGGAACAGGTGTCAGGTCTTTTTCTACTGGAAGATACAACATACATGGAATGATATTCTTATGTAAGAACTCATTCTCTGGAACTGTTTCAAAGGTCTTCAGTAATTGTAATAACTGACGGATATCAGGGGGTCTGTCTTCAAAGCAAGTACAAACTGATAATTGATTCGTAAAGGTGTGTTCCAGTTCCTGTAATATCTTCAAGGAAAGCCCAAAGCATCCGGTAGCAAACAGCAATGATGCCTGTTTCAGCTTAGAAGAGAAACTGTCTGATTCCTGACTTAACTGATGCCACCTAGGACTTGTTAAGAACTCAGATATAGACTCATTGCTTCTATGTAAACGTTTGGCTGAAACTGTCAGTACTGACATAAGACTTATCTCTACATAAGGTGAAAGAAGTTTCAGAGCTTTTACTGTATCTTCTCGGCTGTGTTCAGTGACTGTGTCTGTGTTTCTGATTCTCCCGCTTAACCAACGAAGATTCTTAACAACCTCAGTACAGCTGTTACCAAGTTGTTTCTGTAATAGTAAGTTTCTTATGCTCAGCACGCTACGTATACACTGATATATTTTATCATTACAAGACACTGTAAGGTATCCTGAATACACGGCCCTCGTTACTTGTGTTCCGGCTACAATAGCTGCCTCTAGCAAATCTCCAAGCCTGTTAGTTTTCAGTTCTAACAGATATTTAAAATCTAAAGAAATCAGCCATCTCAGCACACCACGCAGTTTAATTCGTTTCTCCCCAGTTATACGACCCTCAAACATGTTTTCAGTAGGTATAAAATAGTTCGGACAGACCCCTTTCTCTACACATTGCAGTATGTTCTTCAAGCATTCCAGGAAACAGAGCAGAAGGTTCTCAGCCATCCACAGATCTGCCGGAGTATTTTCAATCATATACAGAATACATGTCTTGCAGTGATAAGATGTTAATGATTCCTCTCCCATAACATTATAGACAATCTCTTTCTTGATTACTTTCAAAAGAATATAGCACATGCGCTGCACGGAATTAAAATGTGATACCAAATATCTTTCTTGTAATGAAAACGATAATCGCCATTCATGTCCCGCTTCATCGCTGTTAGGATGTCCTACACAGACCAAGAAACATCCTAGAGTTTTGAAATAATCTATCAAATCTCTAGCTGGCCAGTTGTAGTGTCGTTGTCTTCTTAACCACTCTGTAGCACAGTCTGGCCACTGCCGACATCTTAATGCAAGAACATAATCACGAGCTAAAGTAGTACTTGTTGCTTCATATGATCTTGCAGGACCATGTACTACTGAACCTGGAAGAAGATCTTCACCCGACAATGTATAGACTACTCGGTTATGTTTATCAACTGAAACAAGAGAAGTCCAATACCTTGCCTGGAACTCTGAGACAGACAAAGGTTCCCCATGGATGACCCACTGTAGTTTAGCATAGCCAGCAGGAGTGTCTGGGTCCTGGATCATGAGAAAACATTTCTCACATTGCTGAGCACTTGCTATATCAGTAAACACAGGTAGGTGCTCTAGTACATATACAATGTCGATATCTGAGTTCATTGAGGGCAATGATGTTCCTTCATAAGCACTCCCAAATATGTACCAAGACTGCTTTCTATTTTCTGTGTCGGTTTCATTACCTCTATCATCTCTAGTAGGTATTGAATCATGAAACGACATCAGTATTTCATATGTTGTCCATCTCCTGATCTTACTATCTCTGACTACAGTAGCAGCGTCTGTACAACTGTCTAGTATTGAGAACACTGTCTCTGATAACTCTTTATGGTAGTTTCTGTAGTCAGAGGAAATCTCAAACTGGCCTGAAAATTATAAAATATAAAACTTACATAGGCTTGCTTACGAAAGGAAAGCCCTTAAGGGTGATGGGTACATTTTCATGGGAGGCAACATCTGCAAACGTGTTTTGTATCCCATGTCAATAGGGTTCAACTCTTAAAGGAAAGAATTTGCTCCTAAGGAGCAAATTCTTTCCTTTAAGAATAAATACTGCTTTCAGTGGGACTGAGTCTATCAAAAAGCAAATCGGAAGTCCCGAAAGTTGTCTCCCTTTGACAAATGGCGAAAACATGTGCTAGGTGTTCACATTCCCCTTAACTATCCCATACAGTAAAATTCCTACATTAAGACACCTTTAGGACTGTTCAAAAAACCACTTTGTAACAGTCCCAAAGGTGGTCTATGACCAGAGGAGACTGTATGCCGAAAAAAACAAAGAAAGATTAATTGCAGCCTACTAAATAAGCTTTGTACACCAGAATTAGTCTTATTTTTAGGTGGTCTTAATCGCGGAATTTAATGTGAATGAAATAGCAAAACAGGAGTGCATGTACTATACACCGTCTTTCCCTCCCCCCCCCCCCCCCCACCCACCCCCGATCCCAACCCCTTGGGTTAAGGCGAAACCGGCGGAAAAAAGAGACATCACGTGAACAAGTCCGTGAAATGTTCACCCCCTAAACCCCACTTTGTATAGAGAAAACCGGGGTTTACAGGGGTCTAAATTATTTTGCTAATTTCTGCTCCTAGACATAGGTTGTGGGTACTCGTTAGAACCGCATCAATGAGGCGGTTCTAACCAGCACCCACAACCTATGATTGAAGTACAAATAAGAAAAATATAACAAATTTTCATAGGAAAAATAACCATTTTGGAGATATGAAAGAATGCACTATGTCACACGGGTGTGTTATCGTAATGAGATGTCACTGTATCTGCGTTCTTCAGGTCACCTATACATGTCTTGGAGCAGCGAAGACTCAGATCAGACTTATGCGCTTATTCACAGTAATTCCTGAACCTTTGCTGGTCGCCGAATTTGGTAGATATCTGTTCTCATGAGCTGCTTCATACATATTGTATGCCATTTTTGGATCGATTTTATTCGACAATCGACCCAGATTTAACATTAGACTAAAATCTGACGTTAATGCAGAAGGCCCCATTACCACCCAGACTCTTGACAAGACACATCCGTGAGAAAATAGTTCTCTCTATTCAAAACTATTAAGAAAACATGCCTATACAAATACATTGCAAAATTTATCACCGAAAAAAAAAATAATGAAAATTTTAAGATGAAAAATTGTGATATTTTTTCTTTATTCTGCTCAAAATATATGTTCTGGGTACTCGTTAGGACCGCCTCATCGAGGAGGTTCTAACGAATGCTCACAATTTATATTTTAGAGCAGAAATAAGAAAAATGATGTTTACCCCTGTAAACCCCAGTTTTACTATATAAAAGTAAGGTTCAAGGGGGTCAAAATTATATAGGTGTGTTTTCATTGTGCAGTTTCACGGGTTCCTTATGTTTAAAAAATGAAACTGCGTGTGGAACAGAATATAAAAGTGTGTATTTTCTGTCAATTAATGTCGTCAAAATGCATGCCTTCTGTTTACTTTCCAATATTTATAAATTGTACCATGGGTCCGTGACTTTTACACGGGGACGTTTTTATGAATAAAAATACGGGGTGCCATTTTACTATTTAATCCGTATTTATAGATATCCATAAATCGAATTATGGATATCCATAATTCGATTTATGGATATCCGTAAATCAGCCGAATAATGGATAGCCATAATTCGAATTATGGATATCCATAAATCGAATTTTGGATATCCATAATTCGATTAATGGATATCATTAATTCAGATCGATTCATGGATATCCGTAATTCGATTTATGGACATCCATAATTCGAATTATGGATATCCTTAATTCGATTTATGGATATCCATGATTCCTCTACTTTATGGATATCCATAATAGGAATTATGGATATCCATAATTCGATTTATGGATATCCATAATTCAGACCGATTTATGGATATTCATAATTCGAATTATGGATATCCATCAATCACTGCCAAAGCTTTTGGTTTAATGATTTCTCCCTAAAACACGTGATTGTTTATTGTAAAAATCTTCAAAATAGATGGGCTGCACGATGCTTCCACGCAGAGCTGAAACCGACCCGCACACGAGTACTGGTAAACCGCTTAGAGGATCTAAGCCTGCCCAGGCCAAGCGGTACGAGTTGGCCCGTCCATGTTAATAAACCCTATTGGTTCATTGGGCGGCAGGGCTTGAGATGGCATTTCATCTCAAGGTCGGGTAAAAGTCCCACAAAATTGGAAGCAACGTCTCCAAAATGACCTTTACAGTGTTGACGGGGACGTTAAACCTCAAATCAAACAAAGAAATACTCTACTTGAGATGTATGGAGTACCAGGCAAATTCAGATATATCTCCTGGCCCCCACCCATTTGGGCTTGGAGAAATAGGTTTGGCTGCATGAGCTGAGTACTGGTAAACCGTTCAGAAGGTCTAAGTCTGTTCAAACAAAGTCGTGCGAGTCAATGGGCGACAGGGACTGAGATGTTTGTTTGTTTGTATTTGAGTTAAACGGCACAGTCAACACTAATTTAGATGATTCTTGACCGGTCAGTTTACCTATCCACACTTTTCCTGGACAGGCTTATACGTAAGCAGTTAAGTAGTACAATGTACATTCTTTCGCCAGGAACTGACAACTGCCCTTCTTGAATCAGCGGAAGGGAGAGAATGACTGTAGAAAAGATTTCATGATCAATCTCCAGGAAAGAATGTTGCCGACCCCGGCAGGTATCGAACCCACTTCCTCCTGATCACCAGTCAGACGCGCATCCGACTGAGCTACCGAAGCTGGCGGGATTGAGATGTCATTTAATCTCAATGAAGGCTTAATGACCAACATAATTGTAAGCAACGTCTCCAAAGTGACCTAAATAATATGAAAGGGGGCGTTAAACCCCAAATCAAACAAAACATAATTCGAATTATGGATATCCATAAATAATTATGGATATTTATAAATACGGATTAAATAGTAAAACGGCGCCCCATATAAAAATTCAGATTAACCTATTTTGTCATGGAAACCCTAAAACGGGTAATTGGCCGACGACCAGTCGACACACGTCTGATCAAGGCCTTCACTGTTGGCAAAAGTTCAGCATTTTTTCAAATACATTTTGAAGAAAACACCGCCTGAAATCCCTTAATTTTGAAATTGAGTAGTAATAAGGTTACATAAACTAAGGGAGACCAATCTATAAGTATCGATTACGTTGTGGGTGAGAGTAATTCCCCTAACTTCCGCGGTAATTCGTCTTTGCGTGCAACTGTTTTCTAAGTGGGGATAGGAAACGGAGAATTTTGATACGTTATTAATTATAAAGCCTTGTACACATGTTCAAGTTTGACTACGTTTGTTTGATTTAAGTTTAACGTCCCCGTCAACACTGTTAAGGGCATATGGAAACGTTGCTTCCGATTTTGTGGGATTTTTACCTGATATTAAGATGAAATGTTATCTCAAGCCCTGTCGCCCAATGAAATCAATAGAATTATAAGCATGGCCGGTCCGACTCGCACCGCTTTGCCTGAGTAGGCTAAGATCCTAAATGTGGTTTACCAGTACTCGTGTTCGGATCGGTTTCAGCTCTGCGTAGAATTTGCATACGTCAGTAAACTTGCACAAATGCGAAGTTTGTATAGGTGAGCAAAATTAAGTTTTGCTTATCGTTCACCCGGACTTTTAAGAGTCTAATCACCCTGTCCACACATTTACATACGTAAACTAATATTTATTTTCACATATTATAGCTGACCATTTAGTGATTACAATTAAAATGAATGGACTGACATAGAAAGCTGCCGGATTGCTTGGAAATGGGTTTTGAGCTGGAAAAAAGCAAAGGCAAGCAGTTGTGGAGACATGATGAGATGAACAGTTCTTTTTTATATCTAAGAGAACAAAGTAACCTATCGCAAATGACCACATATTTACTGTAGAAATGGGGCTCGTGCAGTAATGGGGAATCAGAACAAGCTACATTCCGCTTTGTATTCAGGAGTATTGCTACAGATATCACCACTTGAGACAGTGTTCCTCTTCAATAGAGAAGCCTCCGTGGTGTAATGACCACATATTTACTGTAGAAATGGAGCTAGTGCAGTAATGGGGAATCAGAACAAGCTACATTCCGCTTTGTATTCAGGAGTATCGCTACAGATATCACCACTTGAGACAGTGTTCCTCATCAATAGAGAAGCCTCCGTGGTGTAATGGTAAAGCTTCTCGCCTTGTAAACCAGGGGTCGCAGGATCGATCCCGGGCTTCTCCAGACTTTCGGGTGAGTCTTTAAATCGAGGGCCCGTCTCCGTATGACCTTAGCTGTTGGTGGGACGTAAAACTCGACATAGGGAACAATCCTCGCAGTTTCACAAAAATATCCGATATCGATTTGCGACAGTCGCCGCAGACTTACCTGTAAACATCATCACCAAAATTATATAGAAATTAATAGGAAAGCCGTATTAAATTGATTAAATTACAATTTTAGAAGAATGCGACAAAAAATTAAAAGTTATTTTCAAAAAGTTCTGTTATTAATGAGGAATTAGATATAAAATTTGTAAAAATAAATTAACGACTTAGTTCTTCCATTTTACTTTGAAGAGTGGAAGTCGTATTCCTATTCATCTTATATAGCTTTTAGCAAAATGCTCCTGAACCTACATTCCAATGCTAATTTAAAACTTATTACTTTCTCATTGATTTTTTTTATAAGTCATGACTAGGAAGAAAATTTGTCAAAGTTTGCAATGATATATACAATTTTATACTCAATTAAAAACATAGTTCTTCCATTTTGATTTGAAAATAAGGAAGTCAGCTTTTCGGCACCTGCATTTTCTCTCGTGAAAATGGCTAAGTCCACGAGCGCCAGCAGGACAAGATAGTCATGGCTAGAAATTTACTTAAGCGCAGTCTCATAATGTTTATTTATTTATTTATTTATTTATAAATATTATTTATTTATTTATTTATTTATTTATTTATTCCATCTGTAGGAAGAACTCGGGATCTGCATGATAATATGTGACGAAAAGCTGTTAAACTTAGGAAAGAAAGAAATGAATGAATGAATTAATGAATGCGTGATTTTCCTTAATTCTTGGTAATGCATGGTATCATGTCTTTAATATAAAATAAGATCGAATGACTGACTGTGAGACAGACAGGCGCACAGACGAACGGAAAGAAGAAAGGACGGATGAAAGAACACTAAGTTTTATATAAAGGCTGAATATAATACGTAGAAAAACTACAATTGGCTACCATTATGTAGAATTTAAATTAAAAGGCATTGAGAAAAACTATAATTAGATGTTTTGCGTGATAATTAGGAGCGTGATAGCTCAGTGGTTAGTACTCTTGCCTCTGATGCTAGAGGCCCCCGGTTCGATCCCCGGAAGCGTGGGTTATTTCGGTGTCCGAACACGCTCCATTGGCATCATTTGCAGGGATGAATGCCAAAAAGTACGCCGTCCTTCGGATCGGAACGTTAACTGGAGGCCCCCTGTGCCATCTCTTGTGCAGGTTAACCCATTCAGTACCAGAAACCCCTAAAGGGTACCTTGGCAAACAGTGCAGGCCCAGATCAGACGCCACAGAATGCGGCGTCTGATCAGAGCTTACACTGTTTGCAAAAATTTAAGCCATTTCCCGAATCAATTTTGAAGAAAACACAACCCGACACCCCTAAATTTCGAAATGGACTCCTGCCATATATAAGGTGGGAGATTCCATTTGGTACAAAAGGGGTTGGCGACCCCTACCGTAATTACATGATTACTGTGTAGGCTTTCAATCCGGCAAACCTGGTGTGTATGTAATGTACACCTGCGAGTGATGGTCAAATGTGACCGATTGCAGTTTTGGTAGAAAAAAAGAAAAAGAAAGAAAATCAGTTTCATTGCAATCATTTTTAGTAGGCCTTCGCAGAGCCGAACTTTGTTTGCCGCTTTGCCCGGCGGGCGGACTTATCACATGAAGAACATCATTAATTGACATATTGGCTCATTAACAATTTGTTGACCCAAAGTTGCAGACATGAATTCAAAAACTTTAACATAATGAAAACACACCTATACAAACACATTGTAAATTTTACCGCCGAAAAAAATGAAAAAATTTAAGATGAAAAATTGTGATATTTTTCTAATTTTCAAAATATAAATTGTGCGTACATGAGTACCCACAATCTATATTTTAGAGTAGAATTAAGAAAAAATAAGGTTACCCCTATAAACCCCAGTTTTACTATAAAAAGTGTGTTTAAAAAGGGGTAAAATTTATTTTTTTTTCATTTCTTCTCTTAACTAGAACAGATTGTGGGTTATCGTTACAACCAGTTCTAACAAGTACACACCGTCTACATTTTGAGCAGAAATAAGAAAATAACCAAATTTATCATCCTAAACTTTTCTCTTTTTTTCGGTTTAATCTGCAAAAGAAATTTCAGACTTTTGGGAGAAAGAAAAGGCTAAAAATCAAAACTGAAAAAAAGGCAGAATAGTTTACAGCAAATAAGACAGTAGATGACTCAGTCATAAAATATCACTAATAGGGATAACATACCTATGTTAGATTATATACTATTTTTTCAGGATTTGCCTGATGGTAATTTGGGACGTTTTCCTAATTCTTTTCAAAACGTATATTGTGGGCACTCGTAATCCACCAAAAACGATTTTTTTTTTCAGATAAAAATCGTGATATTTTTCATATTTGTGATCAAAATATACATTGTGGGTAAACGTTAGAACAGCCTCGGCAAGGCAGTTCTAACGAGTACCCACAATCTGTTTTGTAGCAGAAAGAAGAAAAATAATGTATACCCTGTAAACCCCAGTTTTACTATATTATTGTGGTCAAAATTATATAGGCATGATTGCGTGATGTGTGCCCATTTTAACCCTGATCCTGCAAAACACGACAGCCCCAACATTTACAAACAGTGCATGTCCCGATTAATCTGATCAGGATCTACACTGTTTACTAGTACACATATTCGATCAGTTTTAGCTCTGCAAGCACGCTCTGTCTGGACAGGCTTAGACCCTCTAAGCGGTTTACCGGTACTCGTGTGCGGTTGGTTTCAGCTCTGCATGGAAGACTGATGCAGCCCATCTATTTCTTCAAGTCCTGATGGGCGGGGCCCAATTGTGCTGTGATGCTAAAGGAATACGTGCAGACACAGACTAGACAATATAGCAGTCCGATCAAAGTCTACACGAATGATGAAAATACTAGGTGGTTGAATCGGCCGCTGATGATTGTTTGAATATTGAGATAATAATAATTATCATATAATAACCAATAATTGCTCTTCTTAACTTCTGACCTGAGCTTATGGCACTTTTTCATGTTCGACTCATCTGAGCATGAAATTAATGGTGTTTATAAATGCTAAAGTTTTGTATGGGCTGAAGATGTCTATCCTCCCATTACGAAAACACCCCTATTCATATATTATTGATATTTTTCAACATTTTTGATAAAAGATTGATATTTTTCACACATCTACTTAAAACATAGATTGTGGGAACTCGTTAGAACTGCTTAATTGAGGCAGTTCCAATGAGTACTATACCCGTAATCTTTTTTTTTTGTCTGTGGCGGGGGCGGGGCTGCGCAGAAAAAGAAAACTAATGTATACCCCTGTAAACCCAAGTTTTACTATCTAAAAGTGGGCGTGTGGCGGCCGTAAAACGTCTCTCCGTACATCAACCATAGTGCAGTTTATATTTTACTTTTGGTCCTTTGAGATCAGCGTGAATATTCTGAGAAATCAGAAATAAATTATTGGTTTAGATTAATATTCTAGACAGGTTTATAATTATTTGGTCCCGTTTTGATTCATATCAGTCTTTGAATCGATCATTTTCGGTTCTTTTTTTTAACCTACGGACGGCGGCCATTTTATTCTGTTTATTTATTTATTTATTTATTAGATTTACAAATGTTCTACTGTATCGGAGTAAGTATATGAAAATCAAAGTAAAGCACGATACAGGTAATTAAATAGACAAATGAATTAGCGTACAAAAATCGGTCGCACCGCAACCGGGACTCGAACCACGGATCTCCTGCATTCCGAAAATGATAGGGTCGCCTATGGCGGTAAATGAAAGGTCTCTAAATAGCGCTAATGACGTTAAAGGTTTATAAATGTTAAAATTGGCGTACAATGTCGGAAGGCCGCGGTGGTGTAATGGTTAGCACGTCTGTCCGGAATGCAGGAGATCCGTGGTTCGAGTCCCGGTTGCGGTGCGACCGATTTTTGTGCGCTAATTCATTTGTCTATATATATAATGAATCAAGCCCCTATGATTAAACTGAAGGCAAGGCACCCCTGAATATTAACGAACAAACCAGTGCTTCAGCTGAAGTGCACGACCCGTCGGATGCTTTTAGCTTTATGAGTGTTACCATATATGGGTATGGCGGCCATTTTGGTCATGTGACCTGGACATAAAACGGTTCCCCCAATAAATGCGCCTTATCGTAAGGCGCAAAAATATATCTTATACTTTAGTACTGTATTCTGAATCGTTTGCAGGATAAAATCCAACACAAAAGCATATGTGTCAAAGTTTGACCTAGGCACAAAGAAGGTCAAGGTCAACCCAAGGTCACCATTTTAGCAATTTATGATGGGCCTACGTTCCAGATGCTATTTATAAAGTTTCGTTGAAATCTGCACAGTGGTTCTGGAGAAGACTATTTTTGAAGGGTTTTTACCAAATATGGCTTGGCGGCCATTTTGGTCATGTGACCTGGACCCCATGAGGAAATTTTGGTTTCCCCCATCCCGTAGAGGCTCCATATGAAATTTGACTTCAATCGGCCCAACGATTTCCGAGGAGAAGCAGTTCGAAAATTTTCACATTTTTCGCCTCGGCGAGGCTGTACTAAATGGAATGTAATATTTCCAAGTTCATTGATAAGATCTCATTGATACTTATCAGTATGCCAAAAATTGTTTAAATATTCCAAGCGGTTAAGTCACTATCACCAATTTTCACAAACAGGTTACGGACGGACAGATAGACAGACCATATATGGCTTGGCGGCCATTTTGGTCATGTGTCCTGGACCCCATGAGCAATTTTTGGTTTCCCCCATCCCATAGAGGTTCCATATGAAATTTGATTTCAATCGGCCCAACGGTTTCCGAGGAGAAGCAGTTCGAAAATTTTCACATATTTCGCCTCGGCGAAGCTATTCTAAATGGAAAGTAATATTTCGCAAGTTCATTGGTTAGATCTCATTGATATCTATCAGTATGCCAAAAATTGTTTAAATATTCCAAGCGGTTCAGTCACTATCACCAATTTTCACAAACGGGTTACGGACGGACAGACAGACAAACCATATATGGCTTGGCGGCCATTTTGGTCATGTGACCTTGACCCCATGAGCAAATTTTGGTTTCCCCCATCCCATAGAGGCTCCATATGAAATTTGACTTCAATCGGCCCAACGGTTTCCGAGGAGAAGCAGTTCAAAAATGTTCGAAAATTTTCACATTTTTCGCCTCGGCGAGGCTATACTAAATGGAATGTAATATTTCGTAAGTTCATTGGTTAGATCTCATTGATATCTATCAGTATGCCAAAAATTGTTTAAATATTCCAAGCGGTTAAGTCACTATCACCAATTTTCACAAACGGGTAACGGACGGACCCAAAGAAGGTCAAGGTCAACCCAGGGTCACCATTTTAGCAATTAATGATAGGCCTAAATCCCAGATGCTATTTATCAAGTTTTGTGGAAATCCCCCAGTGGTTCTGGAGAAGACTATTTTTGAAGGGTTTTTACCATATATGGCTTGGCGGCCATTTTGGTCATGTGACCTGGACCCCATGAGCAAATTTTGGTTTCCCTATCCCATAGAGGCTCCATATGAAATTGGACTTCAATCGGCCCAACGGTTTCCGAGGAGAAGCAGTTCGAAATTTTTCACATTTTTCGCCTCTGCGAGGCTATACTAAATGGAATGTAATATTTCGCAAGTTCATTGGTTAGAACTCATTGATATCTATCAGTATGCCAAAAATTGTTTAAATATTCCAAGCGGTTAAGTCACTATCACCAATTTTCACTTACGGGTTACGGACGGACAGACAGACAAACCATATATGGCTTAGCGGCCATTTTGGTCATGTGACCTTGACCCCATGAGCAAATTTTGGTTTCCCCCATCCCATAGAGGCTCCATATGAAATTTGACTTCAATCGGCCCAACGGTTTCCGAAGAGAAGCAGTTCAAAAATGTTCGAAAATTTTCACATTTTTCGCCTCGGCGAGGCTATACTAAATGGAATGTAATATTTCGTAAGTTCATTGGTTAGATCTCATTGATATCTATTAGTATGCCAAAAATTGTTTAAATATTCCAAGCGGTTAAGTCACTATCACCAATTTTCACAAACGGGTTACGGACGGACAGACAGAATGACAGAATGACAGACTGACAGAATGACAGACTGACAGAATGACAGACTGACAGAATGACAGAATGACACGGTGATTTTAGGGCACTCTTAGAAAAAACCGACTTCAGTCGGTTGCTTTTTCTGCGGGTCGTGCAATAATCAGTTGGTGATTATACGATTATATCCTACGCTGGACAGGTAGGAGATAGAGAGAATCCGATAACTGCGAAAGTGACTCTAAGGGAAATAACTTCATTTTTTATGCCAGCGGCCTTATCGCGGCTTAATGCATATTGTTCTCCCATGCTTATCTGATGAAGATTGTTCCAGATGACACTCACTCACTCCTAAGCAATAGTACCTATTATCCCAGATTGAGGTTTGATTGTTTATTAATCCACCCACAGTTAAAACGCATAGAAATATTCAGTACACAAGTCCACGTATTATCACTTATTTGTAGGAAATCCGGGTAACGGTTATTTATAGAAAATTGACACGCTATTCTTATCGGTTATTTATAGAAACTGGACTGGAATTATGGGTTAGGCTTGTCAACAGTGTAGACCCAGATCAGATGCCTATATCATGGTCCTCAGTTTCTGCTTTATTATAACTTAAAGTTAAGTGTTTAACACTTTTAGTCTCAAGTCTCAGTCTAAGGATACGGTACACTCAGTGACAACAAACCCATCAGTACTTTCAGTGTTTAACACTTTTAGTCTCAAGTCTCAGTCTAAGGATACGGTACACTCAGTGACAACCAACCCATCAGTACTTTCAGTGTTTAACACTTTTAGTCTCAAGTCTCAGTCTAAGGATACGGTACACTCAGTGACAACAAACCCATCAGTACTTTCAGTGTTTTGATTATACTTGATTTGATAACACATGGCGAGCCATTAGAACTTTATACGATGTCCCGTATGACCTTAGCTGTTGGTAGGACGTAAAACTCAAACACTCGAGACATTCATGTGGTAAGAATCACTTCCTCAGCACACTACATCTTACACAATATCACCTCCGCTCCTGCTAGGAACTCGCCATTTAGCAGTTTTTGTGTACAGTAATTTGTTTGTTTGATTTGGGATTTAACGTTCCAGTCAACACTGTAAAGGTCATTTTGAAGAAGTTGCTTCCTATTTTTTTGGACTTTCACTCGACATTGAGATGAAATGACATCTCAAGCCCTGCTGCCCAATGACACCAATAGGGTTTATAAGCATGGACGGGCAGGCTTAGCTCCTCTAAGCAGTTTACCAGTACTCGTGTGCTGGTCGGTTTCAGCTCTGCGTGGAAGCAACATGCACTCCATCTATTTCTTCAAGCCCCGATGGGCGGGGACCGCTGTGTGTGTACACTGATACATTTTAATCAGTGCTTTTGTTGATCATTTTTGAACTGTCAAAACATGAATTTAACACCGAACTTAAAGCAAAGTATTAACAACACCAGTGGGTCGGTTGTTGATACCCCTGAGAAAACCTGAACATGAACAGCGAACATTGAGCAAACCGTTATATAATGAAATGACTAACAGCACCGATGGGTCGGTATTTTGTTAGTCTCTGAGGGTAGGTTGGGAAAGCCTGAACGGCAATCAGCACCGGTGGGTCGGTTGTTGATTGTCCCTGACTGTAGGTTGGGAAAGCCTGAACGGCTATAGTGAAAAGACTAACAGCACCACTGGGTCGGTTGTTGATTGTCCCTGAGTGTGAATGAGTAAGTGACTTTGAGTTATACGTCCCACCGCGAAGTTCATACGGAGACGGGACCTCGGTTTAAAGACTCATCCGAAAGCCTGGAGAAGCCCAGGATCGATCCTGTGATCCCTGGTTTACAAGACGAGTAGCGTAACCACTAAACCACGGAGGCTTCTGTCCATGAGTATAGGTTGGGAAAGCCTGAACGGCTAAAGTGAAAGGACAAACTGCACCGGTGGGTTGGTTGTTGAGTGTCCCTGAGGGTAGGTTGGGAAAGCCTGGACAGCTATAATGAAAGGACTAACATCACCGGTGGGTCGGTTGTTGATTAATCTTGAGTGTAGGTTTGGAAAGCCTGGACAGCTATAATGAAAGGACTAACATCACCGGCGGGTCGGTTGTTGATTGATCCTGAGTGTAGGTTTTGGAATGCCTGAACAGCTATAATGAAAGGACTAATATCACATGTGGGTCGGTTGTTGATTGATCCAGTCAGTGTAGGTTGGGAAAGCCTGGACAGCTATAATGAAAGGACAAACATCACCGGTGGGTCGGTTGTTGATTGATCCTGAGTGTAGATTTGGAAGGCCTGGACAGCTATAATGAAAGGACTAACACCACCGGTGGGTCGGTTGTTGATTAATCTTGAGTGTAGGTTTGGAAGGCCTGGAAAGCTATAGTGAAAGGACTAACATCACCCGTGGGTCGGTTGTTGATTGTCCCCGAGTGTATGTTTGGAAAGCCTGAACGGCTATAGTAAAAGTACAAACAGCACCGGTGGGTTGGTTGTTGATTGTTCCTGAGTGTAGGTTGGGAAACCTGAACGGTTATAGTGAAAGGGCTAACATCACCGGTGGGTCGGTAGTTGATTGTCCCAGGGTTTAGGTTGGAACAGATAAACGGCTATAGTGAAAGGGCTAACATCACCACTGGGTTGGTTGCTTATTGTCCCTAGATGTAGGTTGGAAAGCCTGAACAGCTGTAATGAAAGGACTAACAGCACCGGTGGGTCGGTTGTTGATTGTCTCTGAATATAGGTTGGGAAAGCCTGACCGGCTATAATGAAAGGACCAACAGTCCCGGTGGGTCGGTTGTTGATAGCCCCAGAGTGCAGGTTGGAAAACCTGAACAGCTATAATGAAAAGACTTACAGCACCGGTGGGTCGGTTGTTTATTGTCTCTATAATAGGTTGGGAAAGCCTGAACGGCTATAATGAAAGGACCAACAGTCCCGGTCGGTCAGTTGTTGATTGCCCGGGTGCAGGTTTGGCAAGCCTGAACATGGGTGTAGATTGGGAAAGCCTGAACGGCTATAGTGAAACGACTTACAGCACCGGTGGGTCGATTGTTGATTGTACCTGAGTGTAGGTTGGAAAGCCTGAACAGCTATAATGAAAGGACTTACAGCACCGGTGGGTCGGTTGTTGATAGCCCCATAGTGTAGGTTGGAAAGCCTGAACAGCTATAATCAAAGGACTAATAGCACCGGTGGGTCGGTTGTTTATTGTCTCTAAGTATAGGTTGGGAAAGCCTGAACGGCTATAATGAAAGGACCAACAGTCCCGGTGGGTCGGTTGTTGATTGCCCCTGAGTGCAGGTTTGGAAAGCCTGAACGGCTATAGTGAAAGGGCTAACAGCAACGATGGGTCGGTTGTTGATTGACCCTGAGTATAGGTTGGGAAAGCCTGAATGGCTATATTGAACGGACTAACAGCACCGATGGGTCGGTTGTTGATTAACCCTGAGTGTAGGTTGGGAAAGCCTGAACGGCTATAATGAAAGGACTAACAGTCCCGGTGGGTTGGTTGTTGATTGCCCCTGAGTGCAGGTTTGGAAAGCCTAAACGGCTATAGTGAAAGGGCTAACAATAACGATGGGTCGGTGGTTGATTGTCCCTGAGTGCATGTTTGGAAAGCCTGAACGGCTTTGTGAAAGAGTTGACAGCAACGGTGGGTTTGTTGTTGATTGTCACTGAGTGTAGGTTGGGAAATACTGCACGGCTATAGTGAAAAGACTAACAACACCGGTGTGTCGGTTGTTGATTGCCTCTGAGCGTAGGTTGGGAAACCCTGAACGGCTATAGTGAAAATACTAACAAGACCGGTGTGTCGGTTATTGATTGCCCCTGGGTGTAGGTTGGGAAACCCTGAACGGCTATAATGAAAAGACTAACAATACCGGTGTGTCGGTTGTTGATTGCCTCTGAGCGTAGGTTGGGAAACCCTGAACGGCTATAGTGAAAAGACTAACAACACCGGTGGGTCGGTTGTCGATTGCCCCTGGGTGTGGGTTGGGAAACCCTGAACGGCTATAGTGAAAAGACTAACAACACCGGTGGGTCGGTTGTTGTTTGTCTCTGAGCGTAGGTTGGGAAAACCTGAACTGCTATTAAGATTATTTCATTAACACTTAAATGCCGATATCGTAGGCTTACGCGGAAGTCCCGGATGAGATGTCCATTTACCATTTATATGGCTTTCTAAAAATAATATTTAGTATTGACTGGTGACTGACCCAACATAAAAGTCTAGCCCATGCTTCGCAGAGAAAGAGAGAGAGAGAGAGAGAGAGAGAGAGACAGACAGACAGAGACAGAAGACAGAGACAGACAGACACACAGACAGACAGACAGACAAACAGACTAACGACAGACAGACAGACACCGTGATAGAGTAAGAATAAGAACCAACATATGTTTGTTTGTTTGATTTGGTGGTTAACGTCCCAGTCAACATTGTAAAATCATTTTGAAGACGTTGCTTCCAATTGTTTTGGACTTTTACCCGAGATTGAGATGAAATGACATCTCAACCCCTGACACCAAATGAAACCAAAAGGGTTTATAAGCATTGTCGGACCAACACTAATACCGCTTTGCCTGGACAGGCTTAGATATTCTAATCGGTTTACCAGTAATCGTGTGTGGGTCGGATTCAGCTCTGCGTGGAAGCACCATGCAGACCATATATTTCTTCAAGCCCGATGGGCGGGGACCGGAACCAACATATGTGTAGTAATTAATCAAATATGTTGTCATTTCATTCTATGTCTCTGGTCGGACCAATCGGAGTCTAATGTTGGGCTTCTTTTGCTCCAAAATTTCAGTGGTTTCTTGCTGTCGAGTCATGCGGACTGAAAAATTATTTGTCGAAATTGCAACGGGATTAAGTGCGAGGATTGTGGCAACATAAAAAAGATTTAAGCTCTCCTCGCCACCAGTGGAAATCTTTTCACTGACCGTTCCAAGGCGGTTCTTCTGTCGCGGTTTATTTTTGTTGTGGTTTGTCTTTGAGTGTGTGTATCGCTTATATTATTTTGTTTTTGATAGCCAATTGGTCTTTTTGTTTGATTTGAGGTTTAACACCTCCGTCAACACTGTAAATGTCATTTTGGCGACGTTGCTTCCAATTTTGTGGGACTTTTACTCAACACTGAGATGAAATGACATCTCAAGCCCTGTCGCCCAATGAAAACCATATGGTTTATTAGAACTGTCTTTTTGGCTTTCCGCTATTGCTGTTCCAGTGGGGTTTAGTTGATCCATGTCTGTGCTTCTTCTTCCCTTTGGTGTCTCTGATGGGAGCTGTGGGTATCTGTATCGTTTCCTGACCATTGCCTTCACTTCCATTTTTCATTGACATATGAGAGAGAGAGAGAGAGAGAGAGAGAGAGAGAGAGAGAGAGAGAGAGAGAGAGAGAGAGAGAGAGAGAGAGAGAGAGAGAGAGAGAGAGAAACTGCATATGCACATATGTAGCTTTTCTTTTGTTGTTTTTTTTGTCTTCTTTTTGATTTTGTTCAGATACTTCATTTTAATTTTCAAGGACAACTGGAGTGTAACAATAGTTCTGATCATGAGTTCTTGTACCTTACCTAGTCTATGTAACTCCCCGAGTTATGGTTTGCTTGGTTAATTGCTGTTATGGATGATTATTCCTGGCCTTAGTATTACATTTCCATGATAAAAAACTATAAAGTCTGTGTCATGCAGTGGCTTTGAAAATTGGATAAGTGAAAGTCAAGACTCTACCCTTAAGAGGGTTAACTGGAAGTCAAGACTCTACCCTTAAGGGGATAACTGGATGTCAATACTCTACCCTTAAGGGGATAACTGGAAGTCAAGACTCTACCCTGAAGGATTAGGGCGTGAGAGCTAAGACTCTACCCTTAAGGACTATGGCCAAACTGAACGTCAAGACCCTGCTCTCAACGATAAGGGCCAAACTGAACGTCAAGACCCTACCTTAAGAAATAGGGCCAAATTGTAGGTCAAAACTCTACCCTTAACGATTAGGGCCAAACTGAAAATCAAGACTCTACCCTTAAGGATAAGGGCCAAACTGAAAATGAAGAATCTACCCTTAAAGATTAGGGCTAAACTGAAGCTCAAAACTCTACCCTTAAGTGGATAACTGAAAGTCAAGACCCTACCCTTAAGTATAGTGCCTAACTGAAAGACAAGACTCCACCCTTAAGGATAGGGCCAAACTGAAAGTCAAGACTGTACCCTTAAGAATAGGGCTAAACTGAAAGTAAAGACTCAACCCTTAAGGTTTAAAGGCATTATTCTCGTTTATTGAGGACCATCATTGCATTACGTAATAGTATATAGCCCTCAGTGCTGACTGAAGAGCTTCAACAGGTAAGGGGCCTCTCGGGGAAAAAAACATTAGTTTACTAACTGTTGACTAGAATGTACCTTATTGATTTTCCCCTTTAGTGTCTCAGCCAGGGATTCAACAAGAGTTACTAATCACCATATTAGGGGCTACCTTTGATCTTCTACAGAGAGTATATCACAGGGGGCAATAAAACAATTATGAGCACACGGTGTGTCCTACTTTACAAGAATAAATGCCTTTAAGACCAAACTGAAATTTAAGACTCTACCATTAAGTATTAGGGCCAAACTGAAAATAAAGAATCTACCCTTAAGGACTAGGGTTTATCTGAAAATCAAGACTCTACCCTTAAGGATAGTGCCGAACTAAAATTTAAGACTCTACCCTTAAGGATAGGGCAAAACTGAAAATCAAGACTGTACCCTTAAGGATAGGGCTAAACTGAAAGTCAAGACTCAACCCTTAAGGATTAAGACCAAACTGAAATGTAAGACTTTAACCTTAAGTATTAGGGCCAAACTGTAAATCAAGAATCTACCCTTAAGGACTAGGGTTTATCTGAAAATCAAGACTCTATCCTTAAGGATAGGGCCAAACTGAAAACTAAGAATCTACCCTTAAACATAGGGCGAAACTGAAAGTCAAGACTGTTCCATTAAGGATAGGGCTAATCAGAAACTAGGGTTTATCTGAAAATCAAGACTCTAACCTTAAGGATAGGACCAAACTTAACATTAACTGGGCTAATCTGAAAGTCAAGACTCTACCCTTGAAGATTAGGGCCAAACAGAAAGTATAGACTCTACCTTTAAGGATAGGGTCAAACTGATAGTCAAGACTCTACACTTAAGGATAGGGCCAAACTGAAAGTCAAGACTCTACCCTTAAGTATAGGGCTAAACTGAAAGTCAAGACTCTATCATTAAGGATAGGGCAAAATGAAAGTCAAGACCCTATCTTTAAGGGTAGGGCCAAACTGAAAGTAAAGACTCTACCCTTAAGGGGATAACTGAAAGTAAAGAGTCTACCCTTAAGGGGATAACTTAAAGTCAAGACCCTACCCTTAAGGGATAACTGAAAAATAAGACTCTGTCCTTAAGTGGATAACTGAAAGTCAAGACTCTACCCTTAAGTGGATAATTGAAAGTCAAGACTCTTCCCTTAAGGGGATAACCTAAAGTCAAGACTCTACCCTTAAGGGATAACAGACAGTCAAGACTCTACCCTTAAGATGATAACTAAACAGGAAGACTCTATCCTTTAGTGGATAACTGAAAGTCAAGACTCAACTGAATTCCAGACTCTACCCTTTAGGGATAACTGACGGTCAAGACACTACCCTTAATTGGATAACTTAAATCCAAACTCTACCCTTACGTGGATAACTGGAAGTCAAGACTCTACCCTTCAGGATACGTGCCAAACTGAAAGTCAAGAATCTACCCTTAAGAGTTAGGGCCAAACTGAAAGTCAAGACTCTACCCTTAACGATTAGGGTCAATATAAATGTCAAGACTCTACCATTAAGGATTAGGGCCAAAAATAAACTCAAGACTGTACCCTTAAGGATTAGGGCAAAACTGAAAGTTAAGATTACACTTCAGGATTATGGCTAAACTGAAAGCCAAGACTCTACCCTTAAGCATTAGGGCCAAACTGAAAGTCAAGACTACCCTTAAGGATTAGGGCCAAACTGAAAGTCAAGACTCTACCCTTTAGAATTAGGGCAAATCTGAAGGTAAAGACTCAACCCTTAAGGATTAGGGCCAAACTAAAACTCCAGACTCTACCCTTATGGATTAGTGCCAAACTGAAAATCAAGACTCTACCCTTTAAGATAACGGCCAAACTGAAAGTCAAGACTCTACCTTTTAGGGGATAACTGAAAGTTAAGACTCTACCCTTAAGGAGAAGGGCAAAACCGATAGTCAATACTCTATCCTTTAGGATTAGGGCCAAACTGAAAGTCAAGACTACCCTTAAGGACAGGGCATGAAAGTCAATAGTCTATCCTTAAGGATTAGGACCAAACTGAAAGTCAAGACTCTACACGTAAGGGGATAACTGAATGTCAAGACTCTAGCCTTAAGTGTAGGGCAAAACTGAAAGTCAAGACTCTACCCTTAAGGATAGGGCCAAACTGAAAGTCAAGACAGTACCCTTAAGGATAGGGCTAAACTGAAAGTCAAGACCCTACCCTTAAATATAGGGCCGAACTGAAATTTAAGACTCTTCCCTTAAGGATTGGGCAAAACTGAAAGTCAAGACTCTACCCTTAAGGATAGGGCTAAACTGAAAGTCAAGACTCAACCCTTAAGGATTAAGACCAAACTGAAATTTAAGACTCTACCCTTAAGTATTAGGGCCGAACTGAAAATCAAGAATCTACCCTTAAGGACTAGAGTTTATCTGAAAATCAAGACTCTATCCTTAAGGATAGGGCCAAACTGAAAATTAAGAATCTACCCTTAAAGATAGGGCGAAACTGAAAGTCAAGACTGTTCCATTAAGGATAGGGCTAATCAGAAAGTCAAGACTCTACCCTTAAAGATTAGGGCCAAACAGAAAGTAAAGACTACCTTTAAGGATAGGGCTAAACTGAAAGTCAAGACTCTATTATTAAGAATATGGCCAAAATGAAAGTCAAGACTCTATCCTTAAGGGTAGGGCCAAACTGAAAGTCAAGACTCTACCCTTAAGGGGATAACTGAAAGTAATGAGTCTACCCTTAAGGGATAACTGAAAAATAAGACTCTGTCCTTAAGTGGATAACTGAAAGTCAAGACTCCACCCTTAAGTGGATAATTGAAAGTCAAGACTCTACCCTTAAGGGGATAACTTAAAGTCAAGACTCTACCCTTAAGGGATAACAGACAGTCAAGACTCTACACTTAAGATGATGACTAAACATGAAGACTCTATCCTTAAGTGGATAACTGAAAGTCAAGACTCAACCCTTAAGGGGATAACTGAAATTCAAGACTCTACCCTTTAGGGATAACTGACGGTCAAGACACTACCCTTAATAGGACAACTTATTTAAATCCAAACTCTACCGTTACATGGGTAACTGGAAGTCAAGACTCTTCCCTTCAGGATACGGGCCAAACTGAAAGTCAAGACTCTACCCTTAAGTGTTAGGGCCAAACTGAAAGTCAAGACTCTACCCTTAAGGATTAGGGCCAATATAAATGTCATGACTCTACCATTAAGGATTAGGGCCAAGAATAAACTCAAGACTCACCGTTAAGGATTAGGGCCAAACTGAAAGTTAAGACTACTCTTCAGGATTAGGGCTAAACTGAAAGCCAAGCCTCTACCCTTAAGGATTAAGGCCAAACTGAAAGTCAAGACTACCCTTAAGGATTAGGGCCAAACTGAAAGTGAAGACTCTACCCTTTAGGATTAGGGCCAATCTGAAGGTAAAGACTCAACCCTTAAGGATTTGGGCCAAACTAAAACTCCAGACTCTACCCTTATTGATTAGTGCCAAACTGAAAATCAAGACTCTACCCTTAAAGATAAAGGCCAAACTGAAAGTCAAGACTCTACCCGTTAGGGGATAACTGAAAGTTAAGACTCTACCCTTAAGGATAGGCCAAACTGAAAGTCAAGACTCTATCCTTAAGGAGAAGGGCAAAACTGATAGTCAATACTCTATCCTTTAGGATTAGGGCCAAACTGAAAGACAAGACTACCCTTAAGGACAGGGCATGAAAGTCAATAGTCTATCCTTAAGGATTAGGGCCAAACTGAGAGTCAAGTTTCTACACGTAAGGGGATTACTGAATGTCAAGACTCTAGCCTTAAGTATAGGGCAAAACTGAAAGTCAAGACTCTACCCTTTAGCATTAAGCCCAAACTGAAAGTCAGGACTCTACCCTTAAGGAGAAGGACCAAACTGAAAGTCAAGACTCTACCCTTAAGGGGAAAACTGAAAGTCAAGACTCTACCCTTATGGGGATAACTAAAAGTCAAAACTCTACCCTTATGGATTAGGGCCTGAAAGTCAAGACACTACCCTTAAGGATTAGGGCCAAACTGAAAGTCAAGACTTTACCCTTAAGGATTAGGATAAACGGAAAGTCAAGACTCTACCCTAAAGGATTAGGCCAAACTGAATGTCAAGACTCTACCCTTAAGGATAGGGCCAAACTGAAAATCAAGACTCTACACTTAAGGGAATAACTGAAAGTCAAGAATCTGCCCTAAGGAGTAGAGCCAAACTGAAAGTCAAGACTCTACCCTTAAGCCCTTAAGGAGACGGGCGAAACTGAAAGTCAAGACTCTACCCTTAAGGACAGGGCGAAACTGAATATCAATACTCTAACCTTAAGGATTGGGGCCAAGCTGACAGTCAAGAATCTTAAGGGGAAAACTGAAAGTCAAGACCTTACCCTTAAGGGGATAACTGAAAGTCAAGACACTACCCTTAAGGGGATAACTGAAAGTCAATACTCTACCCTTAAGGGATAACTAAAAGTCAAGACTCTACCCTTAAGAATAAGGCCAAACAGAATGTCAAGACTCTACCCTTGAGGATAGGACTAAACTGAAAGTCAAGACTCTACCCTTAAGGATAGGGCCAAACTGAAAGCCAAGACTCTACCCTTAAGGATTCGGGCCAAACTTAAAGTCCAGACTATACATTTTAGGATAGTTAGGGGATAACTGAAAATCAAGACTACACTTAAGGGGAAAACTCAATGTCAAGACTCTACCCTTAAGGGGATAAATGAAAGTCAAGACTCTACCCTAAAGGGGATAACTGAAAGTCAAGACTCCACCCTTAAGGGGATAAATGAAACTCAAGACTCTAATCTTAACGGTTAACGGAAAGTCAAGACTCTACCCTTAAGGATTTTGACCAAACTAAAAGTAAAGACTTTACCCTTAAGGATTAGGGCCAAACTAAAAGTCAAGACTTTACCTTTAAGAATAAGGGCCAAACTAAAAGTCAAGACTCTTCCCTTAATGATAAGGACCAAACCAAAAATCAAGACCCTACCCTTAAGGATTAGGGCTAAATAATATATAATATAGTAGAATACTATATTTAGAGGTATCAAAGTGTCGGTTAAATTTTCATAGTGAGACATCAAAGTGTGGAGTACATTTCTATAGTGTGGTATCATTGTGTGAATTATACCTTCATAGTGCGTCATCATAGCGTGGAATACATTTCCATAGTGGGTATCTTAGTGTGGATTATATTGCTTTAGTGAGGTATCATAGTGTGGAATATATTTTCATAGTGAGACATCAAAGTGTGGATTATATTTCCTACAGAAGCATCAATGTGTGGATTATATTTTCATAGTGAGACATCACAGTGTGGATTATATTGTTTGAGTGAGGCATATTAGTGTGGATTATATTTCCTACTGAGGCATCATAGTGTGGACAATATTTTTATAGTGAGATATCATAGTGTGGATTATATTTCCTACTGAGGCATCAAAGTTTGGATTATATTTTCATAGTGAGACATCATAGTGTGGATTGTTTCATAGCGGGGCATCATAGTGCGGATTTTAGTTTCATCGTGAGGCATCAAAGTGCGGCCTGTATTTTAATTGCTAGACGTTAAAGCGTGGATTTTATTTTCATGGTGAGGCATCATAGTGTTGACGATATTTTCATAGTAAACCATCAGAGTGTGTATCGTCTTCTCACAGTGAGACATCATATTGTGGGTAATATTTTCATAGTAAGGCACCAGAGTATGGATAATATTTTTATAGTGAGACATCAAAGTATGAACTATATTTGTATAGTGAGGCATCATAGTGTGTGTTGTATTTACATAGTGTGGCATCTATGTGTGAAATATTTTATAGCGAGGCATCAAAGTGTGGATTATATTATCATAGTAGGGCATCATAGTGTGGGTTATCTTTACATAGTGTGGCATCAATGTGTGAAATATTTTATAGCGAGGCATCAAAGTGTGGATTATATTTTCGTAGTAGGGCATCATAGTGTGGATTATAGATTCATATTGAGAAATCATAATCTGGTAATGTTTTCATAGTGAGACATCATAGTGTGGATTACATTTTCAGAGTGAGGTTTCATAGTGCGAATATTGTTTTCATAGTGAGGCATCATATTGGGGATTATATTTTCATAGTGAGGCATCATTGGGTGGGTTATATTTTCATAGTGAGGTATCATATTGGGGATTATATTTTCATAGTGAGGTATCATATTGGGGATTATATTTTCATAGTGAGGCATCATTGTGTGGATTATATTTTCATAGTGAGGCATCATTGTGTGGATTATATTTTCATGGTGAGGTATCATATTGGGGATTATATTTTCACAGTGAGGTATCATATTGGGGATTATATTTTCATAGTGAGGCATCATTGTGTGGTTTATATTTTCATTGTGAGGTATCATAGTGTGGATTATATTTTTGTAATGAAACATCATAGTATGGATTTTGCTAATAGTGGGGCATCATACTGTGGATTATATTTTAATAGTTAGGTATCATAGTGTGGATTATGTTTTCATTATGTGGAATCATAGTGAGGATTTTATTTTCATAGTAAGTAATCATAGTGTGAACTGTATTTTCATAGTAAGGCATCAGATTGTGGATGATGTTTCTTAGTTAGGTATCAACAGTATCACAGTATGGATATAATTTCCATAGTGAGACATCATAGTGTGGATTATATTTTCATAGTGTGGCATCATAGTATGAATCATTTTTTTATAGAGAGACATCATATTGTGGATCCTATTTTTATAGCGATGCATCAGAGTGGATAGTGAGGTAGATTCTAGTCTAGCAGTACACGAATTAGCTGTCGACAGCGCCATCACATCATGATCGTGATGGTTATGTAGATACTGGTCCAGCAGTACAAGAATGGGCTTCCAACAAATTATGGTTGTAATGGTTATATATATACTACTCAAAGTTTGGTAGGGATCACTTTTTATATACCAAATGTTTGCACCGAAAATTTAAAATTTCATGACAGAATTTTTACTCCAAATATTGATAAATATCTCAAGCAGAAACTTACGTGCAATTCAGTACTTATGAAAGTGCACATTTCTCACACTTAGCAAATGAACTCATGCACCCCAAAAATCTTGCGTAACACTGCATTCCAACAGAAAATTCAAACTTGCCACTGTTTCTTTACTAAGCGTAAAAGGGAATTCATTTGATTTGTTAAACTTTAAAATGTCTAGGGGACACTTAAGAAACCGCCTGAGCCCCGAAGAAATGAGCCGTGGCGTCCGAATGTAGGAATCTGGCGTCCCTCAACGTCGTGTTGCTGGGATTCTGAATGTGTCTCAGAGCGTGGTTTCCCGAATGTGGAGTCAGCATCTTTCCCACGGGAATCCTTCACACAGACACGGCGGGGGTCGAGAAATGGCTGCAACTCAACGTCAGGACCGTTTTTTAGTTGATTCAGTCTCCACGTAAACGGTTCCTGAACGCTACGCTGTTGAATAACCAGCTTAGGAACGGAACTGGTGTACGAATTTCTACACAAACTGTCAGAAACAGGCACCACGTTTTCTGACTGAATGCCAGGAGGCCTGCTGTACGTGTTCCGTTGACGAGACAGCACGTGCAAGACCCGTTGGACTTTGCCAGAACTCACGTCAGGTGGACGATTCATGACTGGGCGCCGGTACTGTTTTCTGATGAGTCCAGATTCCGTCTAGACATCACTGATAAACGTCAATTAGTCTGGCGAATGTCTAAAGAGCGATGCGATGACTTGAATGTGAGAGAGCATGACCGCTATGGAAAGGGATCAGTCATGGTTTTGGCTGGGATAAGCGTGAATGGTAAAACTGACTTGTACGTCGTTGAAAACGGAACGTTAACTGAAGTCAGGTACTGTAATGAGATTCTTGATCAGTTTGTGAGACCCTACGCCGATGTTATCAGCCCGGACTTTATTCTAATGGACGATAATGTCCGTCCCCACCCTGCCCACGTCACTGATGCCTATCTGGAACGTGAGATAATCGTTCGTATGGACTGGTCTGCTCGATCACTGGACTTAAATCCGATTGAGCATGCGTGGGACATGCTGCACGTGATGTTTCAGCCTGACTTTTGCAGCCGAGGACTTTACAGGAGCTGAAAGATGCATTGGTTGCTGAATGGAGGCTGATTCCACAAAACCTGATACACAGTCTGATTTCGAGCATGCGCAGGCGATGTCGTGCTGTAATTGATGCCCGTGGACACCATACACGTTATTAGGCACGTTTGTCTAAACAGATTTGGAAATTTGTGAAAATCAATTGTCCAAATCCCTTCGTGTTACGGCAAATATTGTGGGTGCCAAGACGGTTGCTGTTGTCACGCTTGAATGCAGCGTCTGTTGACAAAATTAATCACTAGTCTTTGTGAAGGATATGTTTTCTATCATTATATATCAAATTTGGATTCAGCTGATTAATTTAACCAAAAAGTATTTTGCATTAAAAAAGTGATCCCTATCAAACTTTGAGTATATATTCTCTAGCAGTACAAGAAT
Source organism: Lucinisca nassula (assembly GCA_963580285.1). NCBI lineage: Eukaryota > Metazoa > Mollusca > Bivalvia > Lucinida > Lucinidae > Lucinisca > Lucinisca nassula. The sequence goes on along the minus strand of OY757015.1, from coordinate 2,890,575 downwards.
TAGGTGCCAATAGCGCCATCACATTATGGTTGTGATGGTTATGTAGATTCTTATCAATCAGTACAAGAATCAGCTGCCAACAGCGCAATAACATGGTTTTGATGGTTAGGTAGACACTAGTAGATCAGTACAAGACCAAGCTATGCAACAATTGCTGGTCAGTTAGTAGTCTAGCAGTACAAGAATTAGCTCTGCAACAGTTCCTGGTCAGTTTATAGTCTAGCAGTACAAGGAATAACTCGGCAACAATTGCTGGTCAGCTACTAGTCAGATACTGCTGGTCAGAAACTAGTCCAGCTATACAAGAATTAAATTCAAACAGCGCTATCACATTATGTTTGGGATGGTTATGTAGATACTGGTCTAGCAATAAAAGAATGGGCTGCCAACAGCGCCATCACATTATGGTTGTGGTGGTTATGTGGATACTAGTCTAGCAGTACAAGAATGGGCTGCCATAGGCATCACATTATGGTTGTGATGGTTATGTAGATACTAGTCTAGCAGTACGAGAATGGGCTGCCATTAGCGCCATCACATTATGGTTGTGATGGTTATGTAGACACTAGTCCAGCAATACAAGAATGGACTGCTAACAGCGCCATCATATTATGGTTGTGATGGTTATGTAGATACTAGTCTAGCAATACAAGAATTAGCTGCCAACAGCGCCATCACATTATGGTTGTGATGGTTATGTAGACACTAGTCCAGCAATACAAGAATGGGCTGCTAACAGCGCCATCACATTATGGTTGTGATGGTTATGTACATACTAGTCGAGAAATACAAGAATTAGCTGCCAACAGCGCCATCACACTATGGTTGTGATGGTTATGTAGATACTAGTATAGCAATACAAGAATTAGCTGCCAACAGCGCCATCACAATATGGTTGTGATGGTTATGCAGATACTAGTCTAGCAATACAAGAATTAGCTGCCAACAGCGCCATCACACTATGGTTGTGATGGTTATGTAGATACTAGTCTAGCAGTACAAGAATGGACTGCCAACAGCTCCATCACATTATGGTTGCGATTGTTATGTAGATACTAGTCTAGAAGTACAAGAATGGGCTGCCAATAGCGTCGACACATTATGGTTGTGATGGTTATGCAGACACTAGTCTGGCACTACATGAATTTGGTGCCAACAGCGCCATCACATTACGGTTGTGATGGTTATGCAGATACTAGTCTAGCAATACAAGAATTAGCTGTCAACAGCGTCATCACATTATGGTTATGATGGTTATGTAGATACTAGTCCAGCGCTACAAGAATTAGTTGCCATCAGCGCCACCACATTATGGTTGTGATGATTATGTAGTTTTTAGTCTATCATTACAAGAATCAGCTGAGAACAGCGCCATAACATGGTTTTGATGGTTATGTAGACACTAGTCTAGCAGTACAAGAGTTAGGTGCCAACAGCGCCATCACATTATGGTTGTGATTGTTATGTAGATTCCAGTCTATCAGTACAAGAATCAGCTGCCAACAGCGCCATAACGTGGTTTTGATGGTTATGTAGACACTAGTCTATCAGTACAGGACCAAGCTCTGCAACAATTGCTGGTCAGTTACTAGTCTAGCAGTACAAGGATTAGCTCTGCAACAGTTGGTGGTGAGTTACTAGTCTAGCAGTAAAAGCATTAGCTCTGTAACAATTGCTGGTTAGATACTAGTTTAGCAATAAAATAATTAGCTCTGCAACAAATTCTGGTCAGTTACTAGTACTACATTATGACTTTGATGGTTATATAGATACTAGTCTATCAGTACAAGAACAAGCTCTGCGATAAATTGGTGGTGAGATACTAGTCTAGCAAACCAATAAATTAGCTCTGCAACAAATTCTGGTCAGTTACTAGTGCTACATTATTGTTGTTATGGTCATGGATATTCTAGCCTAGCAGTTTAACATTAGCTCTGCAACAATTGATGGTCAGTTTGAAATGGACCTGCTAAGTGAAGACAACACTAGCGCTACAATAATAACTATTTATTTAGAAACCAATAATGAACGAAAAAAAACCCACATACTTCCAGTGCATCATGAACTAGCAATGTGCAAGCCAGAACTTCAAAATGTAAACCCTTCACTACCAGTGCCAGACATAGAAGCGAACAGGTAATCATCATTAATGTGTGTCTATGGCAGTTTCAAATGCCAGAGTTAGCTCTGTGTATAATGGAATCGATGTGTGTGACGGCCTGTATGTTGATCCGTTGTGACGATGTCGAATAAGCGTCGATTTGTTGTTTCGGCGCTTTGTGCTCATTATGTAAATATCATTATATTTTGTAATTATTGCATGACAGATTGTATTCTTTAATAGAATATGTGTTGAATATACCAAATGATACGATGAAACAATAAAGATATTGTGTATTGTATTGTATTCTATTTTATTCTGTTTCTTTCTTTGTCTATGTGTCACTGCTATGAGCATGTGTTTGTCGATGCCTCAGTATGCTCTCCCTCCCCCTCTCTCTCTCTCTCTCTCTCTCTCTCTCTCTCTCTCTCTCTTATGCCCATGTCTCTTCATGTCATTCTACATCTCCGTGCATCTCTCATACATCAGATGCTCCCTTGCCATTCGTGTATCCAGGCGGTTTCGTGCTTCAAGTCTGTCTACTTATGGTTTTTCTACCCTTTACACTAAGCTTCCTCATAATCTTATAAAAGAAAAACTTAATGATTTAATTGAATTGACAATTCATAGGGAAGACTCCCTCTATCTTGCATGTAATATAAGAAATGCTTTTTTCACTTCTGAAGAGCATACAATTATACTTTATGGTCATGTCAGAAAGTGTGTGAAGCTCTCACCTTTCTACTTGACAATATTTACATAAGATTTGGTACTATGTTATTTAGACAAGTTCTGGATATTCCGATGGGTACTAATTGCGCACCACTCGTGGCTGATTTGTTTTTGTTTTGTTATGAGAGAGACTTCATGATATCCCTTTCTGCTGAAAAAGAGTCAGAAATCATTGAAGCTTTTGGCTCCACTTCTAGATACTTGGATGATTTATTAAATATTGATAATACCTATTTCGATGGTTTGATCAGTCAAATTTACCCTTCCCCCCCCCCCAGAACTTCAGTTAAATAAAGCAAATTCTTCTGATACCGAGGCCCCGTTTTTTTGATTTACATCTTTCTATTGTAGGTGGATTTGTTTCGTGCAAAATATATGATAAACGCGATGATTTTGATTTTGAGATTGTAAATATTCCTTTTTGGATGGTGATGTTCCTCGTGTGCCATCTTATGGCGTTTATATTTCGCAATTAATTCGATTTGCCAGAGTGTGTAATCATGTAACTGACTTCAACCCTCGTAATAAATTGTTAACGGCTATTCTTTTTTATCAGGGTTATCGGTACCATAAACTACGCAAAGCCTTTTCTAAATTTTATAAACGTCATTCTGATTTAATTTCAAAATTCAACATGGGACTTAAATCTCTTCGGCAACAAGGTCTATCGGAACCCGAATTTTATGTTTAGTATACAAATTCAAAAAATAAAAAAAATGATATTCGCAATGACTTCAGCACCCAATTTCGTAAAATCATTTTTCGATATAAAAAGATTGGGTACAACATAAATGTTATACGATAGACTGCAAGCATGGTAGCTAACCCAATCACGGTTGGCAACTTTGCTTCCCTCTTTAATTGCACGTCTGTGGGTCAGGCCTCAGATTACATGACGGTTCCAGTGTAAAGACTTTATTGAGAATTAGAGAGATCTAATTCAAGGTAATGTTGGCTGATGCCTGATGCTCTATCTCTGGTCGGGCCCATCGGAGTCTAACTGTTGGTTTTCTTTTGCTCCAGCATTTTAGTGGTTTCTTGCTGTTGAGTCCTCACCGTTGTTTCATCTCTGTGGTTGTTTGATTATTTGTGTTCACGGAGATGTTGCACTGACGAGTTAGGAGGCCTTCATTTGGACAAAACAAATTATTTGTTTAAATCGCGATGGAAATAAGGGCGAGGACTGTGGCCACGTAAAATAGATTTAAGCCCCCCAGTGGAATTCGCTTCCGCTGACCGTTCCAAGGCGGTTCTCCTGTCGCAATTTATTTTTGTTATGGTTTGTCTTTAGGTGTTTGCGTTGCTTGTGTTATTTTATTTTGGATAGCCTATTGGCCATTTTGTGGGAAAGTAACTGTTTTTTGGCTTTCCGCTCTTGGTGTTTCCATTAGGTCTGTTGTTGCATGTTAGTGTTTCTTTCCCTTTGGTGTCTCTAATGGGAGCTATGGGTTGATTGTATCGATTCCTGGTCATTGCCTCTACTTCTATTTGTATCCGCCACTGTTACAATACTATGTGCCCTTATTTTATACTCTCCCTCTTTCCCTCTCTCACTTTCTGACCTGTGCCAGTCTTTATCAATACATAAGTAAACATTGCTTACTAAGTCTTCTTGCCATTGTTTCTGTTGGTAGAACTGCTTCTTTTGTTGTGTCGAGGAGTTCTTACTTTAAGGGACCAAACAAAGGCAAGCATCTATTCTCTACGGGTCTTCTCCGTCGTATTGAAAAGTTCACACTCAGAATAACACTGTTGACATAAAACAGGGTAGACCTGAAATAAAAAATGGCGCAACATTCTAGACATTTTTAATACAGATCGAACATCTAAGATTACAAAATAGAAGTGAAGGCAATGATCAGAAATCGATACAATTAACCCACAACTCCAATCAGAGACATCAAAGGTAAATGAACACAAACATGAAGCAACAGACCCTAATGGAAACATCAATACTGGAAAGCCAAAAGGATAGTTACCTTCCCACAAAATGGCCAATTGGTTATCAAAAACAAAATAATATAAGCGATACAAGCCCACAAAAACAACCTATAACAAAAATAAACAGCGACAGAAGAACCACCTTGTAACGGTCAGTGAAACGAATTCCACGGGGGGGGGGGGGGGGGGGGGGCAGGTGGTTAAATCGATTTAACATGGCCACAATCCTCGCCCTTACTTCCGTCGCGATTAAGACAAATAATTTGGTATCCGCATAAAAGCCTCCTAACTCATCAGTGCAACATCTCCGTGAACACAAAAATCAAACAACCACAGAGGTGAAACAACGGTTTGGACTCGACACCAAGAAACCACTGAAATGCTGGACCAAAAGAAAAGCAATAGTAAGACTCCGATAGGCCCGACCAGAGACAGAGCATCAGGTACCAACCAACATGAGCCTTTACGCTGAAAGCGTTATAGAATCTGAGGGCTGACCCACCGGCGTGCAATTAAAGAGGGAAGCAAAGTTGTCAACCGTGATCGGGTTAACTACCATGCATGCAGTCTGTCGTATAACATTTATGTTGAACCCAATCTTTTTATATCTGAGAACGATTTTACGAAATTTGGTGCTGAAGTAATCGCGGCTATATATTTTTCTGAATTTATATTCTAAGTCACCATAAAATTTGGGTTCCGATTGACCTAGTTCCAGAAGAGATTAAATATGTTCTATAAAAGGGTTATCTTTTGGAAGCAAAGAATACACCACAGATCTGAAAATATGGAGTGTATTTGTTTTCTGGGCCAGACAAGCTGGTTTCGGCCAATTAGGCCTCATCAGTGACCCTCAGATATTTTCAAAACTCCACAATGGAATCAATGATCCCAAAGGACAAGAAAATATAACCTACACTATGATGTACGGCAGGGAGATGTTTTACCGCCGCCACACATTCCCACACACCAGCTGGAGTGTCCGATATTGAATTTTGAAATTAAATCAGAATGACGTCTATACAATTTTGAAAAGGCTTTGCGTAGTTTATGGAACCGATAACCCTGATTAAAAAGTTTAGCCGTTAGCATTTATTAGGAGTGGTGAAGTCAGTTACATGACTAAACAATCTAGCAAATCGAATTAGCGAGGTATAAACGCCATAGGATGTCGCACGAGGAACATCACCATCCAAAAATAGAAAATTTACAATCTCAAAATCATCTCGTTTATCATGCAAGAAACAAACCCATCTACAATAGGTTTTGTTTTTGTTTGATTTCAGGTTTAACGTCCCCGTAAACACTGTAAAGGTAATTTTGGAGACGTTGCGCCCAATTGTGTGGGACTTTTACTCGACCTTGAGAAGAAAGCCCTGCCGCCCAATGAAACCAATATGGACGGGACGACTCGCACTGCTTTAAATCCCATAAGCGGTTTACCAGTACTCGTAAGCGGGTCGGTTTGAGCTCTGCGTGGAAACACCATGCAGCCCATCTATTTCTTCAAGCCCCGGTGGGCGTGGCCCATCTACAATTGATAGATGTAAATCCAAAAACGGGGCCCAAATTTGTGCATCTGCCCGTTTCAATGCCTTGTGTGTGTCTCTTCCTATGTTTATGGTCCATTGCATTTGTCTGTCTCAATGCAATGTCTTACCATTCTCTGCCTTTTACGCTAAACTTTCTATCTTCCTTTATGCCGCTCTTTCTTTATCTGTGTGTTTAATTGACTGTTTCTTTTCATATGTCCAAATGTCAGTGTCGTTGCCACTGAACTGTCACCCCATTTCTATTATTCTGTGTCTTTGTCTGTGTTTTTCACTGCACCATTTACCTCCCCGTGTGTGTTGGGGGGGGGGGGGGGGGGTGGGGTCTGTGTGTCTTAGTGCGTCTTAGTGCACTGTTTCTCATCTTATATCTCTGGACTGCTGCCTTGTGTGTGTCTCTTCCTAGGTCTGTGGTCCATTGCATTGGTCTGTCTCAATGCAATGTCTTACTGTTCTCTGCCTTTTACCATGTTCCTGTGTCTGTCTGTTAATCAGTGAATTGTGTGCGCGTCTCTCATTATACATATGTTTCGTTGTCAGGTTCTGCCTCACTGCACTGTCTCGTGTGTCTAATATAGGTTTGTGACTCACTACGCTGTCTCTCTTCCTATGCGTATATTTTTGAATCTATGTGTGCCTAACTGCGTTGTCTCTCTTCATATGCGTACATTTTTGAATCTATGTGTGTCTAACTGCGTTGTCTCTCTTCATATGCGTACATTTTTGAATCTATGTGTGTCTAACTGCGTTGTCTCTCTTCATATGCGTACGTTTCTACATCGGTATGTTTCTCACTACACCGTTTCTCTTTCTATGCCGATCATTTGTCTAAATGAACAGTGTCTCTTCCTGTGCCATTGATTCTGCATCTTATGTGTCAAACTTCAGTATCTCTTTTCCTATTCATCATGCTTCTTTCTTTTCGACTATTTTCTGATTATGGGTGCCTCGCTGCAGTTTATCTCTTCTGATGCGTATGTGTCGATGTCGGCGTGTGTCACTGCACTGTCTCTCTTTCCTTGCAAATGTTCCCGAGCCTATGTATGTTTCGCTAAACAATCGCTCTTCCTATGCCCGTTTCTGTGCCTATCTGTGCCCCAATGTACTGTCTCTATGACCTTGTTTCTATGCCTGTCTGTATGTTTCAATACAATATACCCCTCCTATTCATATGTATCTGTGGGTAGGTGTGTTAACCTGTACTGTCTCTCGTCTTAACCTGTTTCCCTGTCGATGTGTATCTTACTGAACTTATTTTAATGGCTTCTTTTCTGTGTCCATGGTTATCTTACTGTGAGCGTCTTACTGCGCTGAACCATCTCTATTCCAGTGTCTCTGTTACTATGATTTTTGTGTCTCAATGCACTGTCTCTTTATCTGTGCCTTTGTTTCCGGGTCTTTCTCCCTGCACTAACTCTCTTCCAATGTCTTTTTTCTATGTCTGTCTCATTGCACTATGTCTTCAAATGCCCATGGTCCTGTGTCTGTGTGTCGTACTGCACTGTCTTCCTATGTCTATGGGTTTGTCTGAGAACGTCTCAGTGCACTGTTTCTCTTCGGATGCATATATTTCTTTGTTATATGTGTCACATAGAACTGTATCTTTCGATGTGTTTTTATGTGTCTTTTGTTTGTTTGATATGATGTTTAACGTCCCCGTCAACACAGTATAAGTCATTTTGGAGACGTTGCTCTCAATTTTGTGGGACTTTTACCCGACATTGAGATGAAATGACATCTCAAGCCCTGTCGCCCAATGAAACCAATAGGGTTTATAAGCATGGACGGTTGCCCCGCACTGCGGTTCCTGGACAGGCTTAGATCCTCTAAGAGGTTTACCAGTACTAGTGTGCGGACGGTTTTAGCTGTGCGTGGAAGCATCATGCAGCCCATATATTTCTTCAAGCCCCGATGGGCGGGGGCGGTTTTTATGTGTCAGTTTATGCCAAAGTGTACAGCATCTCCCTTCCGATGCTCATGTGTTTGTGCCTCTGTTTGTGCGTGTCACTGACTTTTCTCTCGTTCAGTATCTGACTTTGTTTTTCTGTGCTTTCACTCATGTCCTATTCTTAAATTTCTGTACATCTACTCGTCTCTATCTTACTCTTTTTGCTCTCTCTCACCATCAAGAAAACAGTGTCTCTCAAATTCTAACTCCAAATATGTTCTAGAAAGGTTTATCCTTTGGAAGCAAGAAAATACACCATGGAACTGGAAAATATTGAGTGTACATGTTTTCTGGGCCAAACTAGCTAGTTTCGGTCATTTAGGCCTCATCAGTGACCCTCAAATATTTTCGAAATTCCACAATGGAATTAATGATCCCAAAGGACAAGAAAATATAAAGTACACTATGATGTAATGCAGGGAGTCTTCTTTATTTCCATATTTTGGATTTTAACGGCTCAGTCAACATCGTTAGAGTCATACCGAACCGATCAGTTAACCTAGCAGTTTACACAAGCAGTTAACCAGTACATAGCGTACTGTATTGTCAGAAACTGAAAATTGCCCTTCTCGAATAACTAGAAGGGAGAGAATGGCCGTAGAACAACTCTAATGATCAATTATAACGACTTCGTTGTAGCTTTATTGCATTCACTTACTTAAAATCCCTGATGTCTTTCACGGACTTCCATCAAGCCCGGTTTGGATGTTGAACTGACTCTCCACAACAGTTAGCATGGATGATCTGTGAATACAATTGCTGCTGATAATGGACTAATAGTCTGAAAGAAATGTCATGGCCACAGTATAACACAAGAAAAATCAACATCTATAATTATAAGAATTGCGCTATGTTGAAGAGCAAAACCAGTGCATCTTTTATAAAATGGAAAATATCTTATTATAAGTATCAACAATAGATACACCATTATCAAGCATCCTCGGCAAAGATTGTGTAGATGTCTGAGATGCGTGTTCAGCACCTGCCTGGACAAACAGTTTTCTGCAAACACAGCCAAATACCACGCTATGGCAATAAAAATTATATTCTTTTTTTTATCCTTTTGGATGAGTTACTTTTCAAATGTGGACCCAAAGTGTTGAGATATAAAGTCATAGCTGGTCAGGGAAAGAGAATGAAATTATATTCTTTTTTACCCTTTTGGATGAGTTACTTTTCAACTGTGGACCCATAGTGTTGAGATATAAAGTTATAGCTGGTCAGGGAAAGAGAATGAAATTTTATTCTTTTTACCCATTTGAATGAGATACTTTTCAAATGTGGACCCATAGTGTTGAGATATAAAGTCATAGCTGGTCAGGGAAAGAGAATGAAATTATATTATTTTTACCCTTTTGGAGGAGTTAGTTTTCAACTGTGGACCCATAGTGTTGAGATATAAAGTCATAGCTGGTCAGGGAAAGAGAATGAAATTATATTCTTTTATCCCCTTTTGGATGACTTACTTTTCAACTGTGGACCCATAGTGTTGAGATATAAAGTCATAGCTGGTCAGGGAAAGAGATGCGAATTTTAATTGCTCACTTATTTTGCATTGGTCGTTAATCAAAGGTGGGCAAAAACCGGAATACCCGGAGAAAAACACAAAGCTTCCATAACAGAGCCTGGGAATTCACGTGAGACCCAAGCGAGACTCGAACCCACAGCGGTGACAGACACAATGATTAAGAGACAGTCTTCCCACCAACAAGGCGACAGACACTGTGATTGCCGAGCTCCTATCTGAGTCAACAGCTGACTTTCAAAACATTCAGATATATTCCTTCTTGTACAATACAATGTTATCTTGCATATAGTATCCACAGATATCTGCGTGGTATAGCAACTCACTATCATAAACATTCAGATATCATTGTACCTGTGCAATAAAATGATATCTTACGTGCAGACATATACCTACCTGAGCTAACAGCTCACACTGAAAACCATTCAGGCATAATATTAGCTGTGCAATATAATGATATCTTACATGCAACATACAAACTTACCTATTTGTACTATCAGTTCACAATCAAAACACATTGACGTGTCATTAAATCGAAGCAATATTATGTCATCTAACATGCCAGGCCATCACCTACCTGACTTAGCTATCAGCTTACTCTCAAAACACCTTCAGATATCATAATACTGTTATCTCACAAAAAATACCAACAGATACCCGAAATAAAAGCAACATTCAGATACCTTTATACCTGTGCAATATAATGCTATCTTACATGCTAGACACAAACCTACCTGAGCTACAAGCTGACTGTAAATGTTCTATAAAAGGGTAATCCGTTAGAAGCAAGGAATACACCATAAAAATGGAAAATATTAAGTGTGCATGTTTTCTTCGCCAGACTAGCTATTTGCGGCCAATTAGGCCTCATCAGTGACCCTCAGGTTTTCTCAAAATTCCACAATGAAATCAATGATCCCAAAGGACAAGAAAATATAAACTACACTATGATGTAGGGCACAAATTCCCAGACACCAGCTGTGATGTTATATATGTTCAGATACCGTTTTCTGGTGCTATACGATTTTCAATTACATACATGGCTAACGCCTACCCTGAAAACAGTCTTCTGACAAAGACAACAGGATGTCATACGTGTGCAATTCAATAGAATTTTAATGCCTTTTGTGGTTCGTCAGTTTTCCAATTTGGACCAACAATGCTAGGGGAGAGTCACAAGTGGACAGCTAAGAAGAGACTTGTAAGATATACGACTGTTAACTGATGAATCTTCACAACGCCAAAGCTAACACCTGCAGTTAGAATAACAGAAAATAAATATTGATACCTTAACCTTCAGGTATACAAATAACTAACAAGTTGACAGTACTAAACACAACATTTGAAATAACAAAAAGTGTCTTATACAGAAGTTCCAAAAATACGTCGGCTGTATAATGCACGAATTGTATTATAAATTGCCACATTTTTTCATCGTCACCCAAAGTTACTTTGTAGATGTTCGAGTTACACTTTGTTGGACGAGCGCCTACCTTTCTCAGAATTCATCAAAATATCTTCATACCAGGGCAGTAAACTACAATGATATCTTACCTGCTGGACCACTTCTCACTGGTCCGTACCTTCTGGTCTGAACCTGAACTAACAACTCACTATCAAAACAGATTCAGATATTATAACAGCCTAGTAAGAAACGGGCACTCAGGAGAGGCCGCAGTATAAGACCACTGCCGTCTCAAGTCACCTATAGTAAGTGACAACGAGGCACTCAGGAAAGGCAACAATCTAAGACCGCTGCCGTCTCAAGTCACCTATAGTAAGTGACAACGAGGCACTCAGGAAAGGCCACAATATAAGACCGATGCCGTCTCAAGTCACCTATCGTTAGTGACAGCGAGACACTCAGGAAAGGCCACATCTAAGACCGCTGCCGTCTCAAGTCACCTGTAGTAAGTGACAACGAGGCACTTAGGAAAGGCCACAATATAAGACCGCTGCCGTCTCAAGTCACCTATAGTTAGTGACAACGAGGCACTCAGGAAAGGCCACAATTTAAGACCGCTGCCGTCTCAAGTCACCTATAGTTTGTGACAACGAGACACACACACACACACACACACACACACACACACACACACACACACACACTTCTCACTGACCCGTACCTTCTGGCCTGAGTCACAATCTAAGACCGCTGCCGTCTAAAGTCACCTATAGTTAATGACAGCGAGGCACTCGGGAAAGGCCACAATCTAAGACCGCTGCCGTCTCAAGTCGCCTATAATAAGTGCCAACGAGGCACTAAGGAAAGGCCACAATTTAAGACCGCTGCCGTCTCAAGTCACCTATATTTAGTGACGAGGCACACACACACACACATTTCTCACTTCTCACTGACCCTTACCGTCTGGCCTGAGCCTGAACTAACAACTCACTCTCAAAACACATACAGATATTATAACAGCAAAGGAAGAAACTGGCACTCAGGAGAGGCCACAATCTAAGACAGCTGCCGTCTCAAGTCACCTATAGTAAGTAACAACGAGGCACTCAGGAAAGGCCACGATCAAAGACCGCTGCCGTCTCAAGTCATCTATAGTAAGTGACAACGGTGCACTCAAGAAAGGCCACAATCTAAGACCGCTGCCGTCTCAAGTCACCTAAAGTATGTGACAACGAGGCACTCAGGAAAGGCCACAATCAAAGACCGCTGCCGTCTCAAGTCACCTATAGTAAGTGACGAGGCACTCAAGGAAAGCCACAATATAAGACCACTGCCATCTCAAGTCACCTATAGTAAGTGACAACGAGGCACTCAAGAAAGGCCACAATCAAAGACTGCTGCCGTCTCAAGTCACCTATAGTAAGTAACAACGAGGCACTCAGGAAAGGCCACAATCAAAGACTGCTGCCGTCTCAAGTCACCTATAGTAAGTGACAACGAGGCACTCAAGAAAGGCCACAATCTAAGACCGCTGCCGTCTCAAGTCACCTATAGTAAGTGACAACGAGGCACTCAAGAAAGGCCACAATATAAGACCGCTGCCGTCTCAAGTCACCTATAGTAAGTGACAACGAGGAACACATACACACACACAAAAACAGAGGAAAAATGAACCAACAGCACAAAGCCGAATAACAAATAAGAAACTGAAAAAGAACCTTCAGTATAACTTTATCTTTCATGTTCTCATTCTTACCTACCTGAGCTAACAGCTCACTCTCAGGACATGTTGTTCAGATATCAGTTATCCTTTATAATATAATGCTAACTGTATTAATTTTCCTTTTATTTCACAATAAAGATCACATATCAAACATATTTCATACAAAAGCATTCATAGGCAAACAACCAATGACGTATATCAGCAACGTCTCTAAACTAGGAGTTTGAAATTCTATACTCTAATAATCTCTATGTAAGATTTAACACTACGGCCACAGCTCCATGCAAAAGTGCTCTGATAAAATCCCATTCCACAGAGAGTAAAAATGGGCACATTGAGTATAATTCATTTCTCCTCTCTCTGACAAGGACACAGACTCCGGGTACGCAATAATACTGCGCCAATGAGGCACCCCAATCAAGTATCGATGCCAGAAGGACAGCAACTAGTTCTTTATTGCTCGGAATGTGGTGACGCGGCATATAAATATGTAAGCTTAAAATACAGCCAGAACTCCATCGTTGTTGGTAAAGCACCGCCCATCCCCAGGAGTTGAGGTAAATTATGTAGTGTCCAACAATGTTAATAACAAGGACCATTTTCCTAGGAACTCATCAAACGTATCATTTATTTCAGATGTGTATAAATCTTTCGTTTACAAATTACGTTTAATGAAGGCTTTACAACTAACCATACTTGAGTTTTGTGTAATACATTAAAAGTAGAAGTAAAACAAAGATCAGGAATCGATACAATTAACATACTCCACCCATCAAAGACACCAAAGGGAAAGAAACACAAACATTAAGCGACCAGACCATAATGGAAACCTAAACAAAGGAATGCCAAAAGGACAGTTACTTTCCCACAAAATGGCCATATGGCCATCCAAAATAAAAAGACACAAGTGATACACACAGTAAGTAACAAACAACACCATAAATAAACCGCCACAGAAGAACCGCCTTGGAACGGTCAGTGGAATGATTCCCACTGGGGGGGGGGGCTTAAATCGATTTTACGTGGCCACACTCCTCGCCCTTACTTCCGTCGCGATTTAGACAAACATTTTGTTCAGTCCGCATGAAGGCCTCCTAACTCATCAGTGCAACATCTCCGTGAACACAAAAATCAAAGAACCACAGAGGTGAGACAACGGTGAGGACTCGACAGCAAGAAACCACTGAAATGCGAGAGCAAAAGAAAACCAACAGTTAGACTCCGATGGGCCCGACCAGAGACAGAGCATAAGTTTTGTAAATATAATATCTACCTACCTGAACTAACAACTCACTCTTGAAAACAAATTGAAATACCATTGTATTTTTGCAATAAAATGTCATCTTACACGCAGGATCCAAACCTGCCTGAGATAACAGCTCACTCTCTAAACGTCAAAACACATTCCGATATCACACTTTTTCACCAGCATTTCAGTGGTTTCTTGCTGTCGAGTCCTGACCGTTGTTTCATCTCTGTGGTTGTTTGAGTTTTGTGTTCACTGAGATGTTTCACTGATGAATTAGGAGGCCTTCATGTGGACTCAACAAAGTATTTGTCTAAATTGCGACGGAAGTACGGGCGAGGATTGTGGCCACGTAAAATCGATTTAAGCCCCCACCCCACCCCAACCCCAAACCCCCCAGTGGAATTCGTTTCACAGACGGTTCCCAGGCGGTTCTTCTGTCAGGTAATGGTTTGTCTTTGAGTGTTTGTATCGCTTGTATTGTTTTGTATTGGGTAGCCAGTTGGCCATTTTCTGGGAGAGTAGCCGTCATTTTGGCTTTGTGCTGTTGATGTTTCCATTAGGGTCTACTGTTTCATGTTTGTGTTTCTTTCCCTTTGGTGTCTCTGATGGGAGATGTGGGAAATTGTATCGATTTCTGATCATTGCCTTCACTTCTCTTTTTAATGAATAGTATAATGGTATCTTACATACAGGAGCCACACCGACTTAACTGAACTACCTTCTGGGTCAATACCTACCTACCTGCTCTAACATTTAACTCTGAAACACACATTCAGATATCATTATACCTGGGTATTATAATTTCTTCTTACCTTCTGGCCAACACCTACCTGCTCTAACATTTAACTATTAAAACTGATTCAGATACCGTTATACCTGGGCCATATAATATTACCTTACATGCTGGACCAACACCTACCTGCTCTAACGTTTAACTCTCAAAACACATTCAGATACCGTTATACCTGAGCAGTATAATGTCGTCTTACCTGCTGGACCCACACCTACCTCATCTAACATTTAACTCTTAAAACTGATTCAGATACCATTATACTTGGGCCATATAATATTACCGTACCTGTTCGACCAATAACAACCTGCCTGACCTAACATTTCACCCTCATTATACACGTGTAATTCAATGTAATCTTACATGCTTGACCAACACCTACCTATCTGAGGTAACAGTTTACTCTAAAACAACACAAATATATCATTTTACCCGTGCTATATAATGTCATCGTACATGCTTGGTCAACACCTACCTACCTGCTCTACTATTTAACTCTCAAAACACATTCAGATACCATTATACCTGGGCAATATAATGTCGTCTTACCTGCAAGACCAACACCTACCTGCTCTAACGTTTAACTCTCAAAACACATTCAGATACCGTTATACCTGGGCAGTATAATGTCGTCTTACCTGCTGGACCAGCACCTACCTGCTCTAGCATTTAACTCTTAAAACTGATTCAGATACCGTTATACTTGGGCCATATAATATTACCTTACCTGTTCGACCAATAACAACCTACCTGACCTAACATTTCACCCTCATTATACACGCGCAATTCAATGTAATCTTACATGCTTGACCAACACCTACCTATCTGAGCTAACATTTTACTCTCAGGCCACACAACTATACCATTATACCCGTGCATATAATGTAATCTTACATGCTTGATCAACACCTACCTATCTGAGGTAACAGTTTACTCTAAAACAAAACAAATATGTCATTATACCCGTGCTTTATAATGTCATCTTACATGCTTGGTCAACACCTACCTACCTGCTCTACCGTTTAACTCTCAAAACACATTCAGATATCATTATACCTGGGAAATATAATGTCGTCTTACCTGCTAGACAAACAACTACCTGCTCTAACGTTTAACTCTCAAAACACATTCAGGCATCATTATACCTGGGCAATATAATGTCGTCTTACCTTCTGGTCAACACCTACCTGCTCTAACATTTAACTATTAAAACTGATTCAGATACCGTTATACCTGGGCCATATAATATTACCTTACTTGTTGGACCAACAACAACCTACCTGACCTAACATTTCACCCTCACTATACCCGTGCAAAACAATGTAATCTTACATGCTTGGCCAACACCTACCTATCTGAGCTAACATTTTACTCTCAAACCACACACATATATCATTATACCCGTGCTATATAATGTAATCTTACATGCTTGGCCAGCACCTACCTATCTGAGATAACATTTTACTCTAAAACCACACAACTATATCATTATACCCGTGCAATCTAATGTAATCTGACATAACATGTTTGGCCAATACCTGCCTATCTGAGCTAACATTTTACTCTCAAAACACTTTCAGATAACATTATTCCTGTGCAATATAATATCGTCTATATAAACAGTCTTCTGCAAACACAACCAAATATCATACCTATGCACTTTAATGGTATTCTTTATGCTATCTGCAATTGGTTCCATTTCCAATGTTGACCCATGGTGTTTTGAGAAAGTCACAGCTGGTCATCGAAGAAAGAGATACGACTGTCAGGTGCTATACTTCCTCATAGACATGGTCTGCACCTGCAGTTAGAATATTAGATAATAAGTATCTATACCTCTTCAGTCAGACATACAAATTACAATAATAAGAAGAAGTGCCAAAATAGAACATTGTTTTATATTGCGTGATTTTTTAAAGTCGATTTTTAAAATCAAGTTTCTATGACAACACATTTCTACTTCCGGTACTGGACCGCGTTACTCCACTTCCGCTGTTCGTTCGCAGCATAAAATAGTCCAAAGGAACTCTTGAAAAATAATTTTGCAGGCATGGAACGTCTTTCAAAATATTTCATTTTTCGAGACTTTATATAGATTCAATATAAACTGGCACAGAAAGACATATTCTGAAAAGAAAACAATACTCTGGGATTATTTCCTACGCGCTATCCGGTGATATTTTTGTTTTACTCTTTCATCCCTGTGTTTCTGAACATGACTCATATTGTTACAGAAAGGGATTTCTGATTACTTCACTGACATGATGGCAATTAAACAGTGTACATGTAGATTCTGGCGAGACTGCTAGGAGTCTCATGTTCACATGTCTTATCATGATCTTATAAAAGAAAAGCTTAATGATTTAATTGAATGGGCTTTTCACAGAGAAGATTCTCTCTATCTTGCATGTAATGTCAGAAATGCATTTTTCACTTCTAAAGAGCATAAGAATTATACACTTTGGTCATGTCAGAAAGTGTGTGATGCTCTCACCTTTCTACTTGACAATATTTATATTAGATTCGGTACTAAGTTATTTAGACAAATTGTGGGTATTCCGATGGGTACTAATTGCGCACCTCTTGTGGTTGATCTGTTCTTGTATTGTTATGAAAGAGACTTCATTTTGTCGCTTTCCATTGATAACCAATCTGAAATTATTGAAGCTTTTAGCTCTACTTCTAGATATTTAGATGATTTATTAAATATTGATAATACCTATTTCGATGGTTTGATCAGTCAGATTTACCCCCTAGAACTTCAGTTAAATAAAGCAAATTCTTCTGATACCGAGGCCCCGTTTTTGGATTTACATCTATCTATTGTGGATGGATTTGTTTCGTTCAAAATTTATGATAAACGCGATGACTTTGATTTTGAGATTGTAAATTTTCCTTTTTTGGATGGTGATGTTCCTCGTGCGCCATCCTATGGCGTTTATATTTCGCAATTAATTCGATTTGCTAGAGTATGTAGTCATGTAACTGACTTCAACACTCGTAATAAATTATTAACGGCTAAACTCCTTAATCGGGATTATCGGTACCATAAACTACGCAAAGCCTTTTCAAAATTTTATAGACGCCATTCTGATTTAATTTCAAAATTCAATATTGGACTTAAATCTCTTCTGCAACAAGGTCATTCGGAACCCGAATTTTATGGTGACTTAGTTATATAAATTCAGAAAAATATATAACCGCAATGACTTCAGCACCCAATTTGGTAAAATCATTCTTCGATATAAAAAGATTGGGTACAACATGGATATTATACGACAGATTGCAAGCATGGTAGTTAACCCAATCACGGTTGGCAACTTTGCTTCCCTCTTTAATTGCACGCCGGTGGGTCAGGCCTCAGATTCTATGACGGCTCCAACGTAAAGGCTTATTGAAAATTAGAGAGATAATGTTGTTTGGTGCCTGATGCTCTGTCTCTGGTCGGGCTCATCGGAGTCTAACTGTTGGTTTTCTTTTGCTCCAGCATTTCAGTGGTTTCTTGCTGTCGAGTCCTCGCCGTTGTCTCACCTCTGTGGTTCTTTGATTTTTGTGTTCACGGAGATGTTGCACTGATGAGTTAGGAGGCCTTCATGCGGACTGAACAAATTATTTGTCTAAATCGCGACGGAAGTAAGGGCGAGGATTGTGGCCACGTAAAATCGATTTAAGCCCCCCCAGTGGAAATCTTCCACTGACCGTTCCAAGGCGGCTCTTCTGTGGCGATTTATTTATGTTGTTGTTTGTTACTTACTGTGTGTATCACTTGTGTCTTTTGGTTTTGGATGGCCATATGGCCATTTTGTTGGAAAGTAACTGTCCAGATGGCCTTCCTTTGTTTAGGTTTCCATTATGGTCTGGTCGCTTAATGTTTGTATTTCTTTCCCTTTGGTGTCTTTTATGGGTGGAGTAAGTTAATGGAGTAAGTGAACGCAGCGTCTGATCAGGGTTATAATGTCTAAATCAAATGTTTTAAAAATGATCTTTTTTATTCGACAAGTTATTCTGCTCTTTATTTCCCGACGCCCGAAGCGGCCCCGCCCGTCGGGGCTTGAAGAAATATATTGGCTGCATGATGCTTCCATGCAGAGCTGAAACCGACCCGCACACGAGTACTGGTAAACCGCTTTGAGGATCTGAGCCTGTTCAGGCAAAGCGGTGTTAGTCGGCCCGTCTTTGCTTATAAACCCTATTGGTTTCATTCGGCGGCAGGGTTTGGGATGTCATTTCATCTCAATGTCAGGTTAAAATCCCACAACATGGAAGCAACGTCTCCAAAATTACCTATAGAGTGTTCACGGGGACGTTAAACCTCAAATCAAACAAACAAAACCGACGCCCAAAGGAACATAGCTCCAAGCGGCTGCACATTGTATGTGCATCGTTGTATCAATTCGACGTTGATGCGACGTTGCTAAGACGTCATACACCAGCTAGGAGAACTTCTCTGTAAGATTATTAGCAGATGGGACAAGCACAGAATGTACTGAGCTAATTTAGAAACCATCAAGAAATGATTAGATAAGTTTATCTTTCTTTCTTTCTTCCTGTTTTTTTCTTCGTGGGGATTGTTGGGTGAGGCAATGGTGATGTGTACCTTGTGTCACCGGGTAGTCCAGCTGATACTGACCTACATTTGGGCAAGACCAGATAACGGTAGATAGGGAGTGCTATTATTTCTTCTGTTTCTACACTTCCATTCACTCTGTCCCTCACTCTTATCTCCTCTACTATCTCTTCTATCACTTCCCCTCCCCCTTTCTCTCTTGAAGACAAAAATGATCCACAAGGGTTGACCTGTCTTTGTACTCAAAACAACCGACGAATCATTCTTTTTCACTTCGTCGAAGTTTTTAACCCTCTGGGACCTTGTCAACAAAATATCTCGATAACTGCTTGGTCTACGGCTGACATTGTTATCATAATAATTATTCCTCATAAATCAACTTCCCCAGTACTTTCAGTACTTTGATTTGTATAGGCATCAACAAGTAAATGGCCATGTTTTTGCATCGTCGGAAAAAGTTATGTTGTGTAGATAGGGTTGTTGGACTTATTGATTTTTGGTTTAACGACCCTTTTAAGATAAATTCACTTGTTTCGATCGTAAATAAGGAAAGGGCGAAAACCGGAGTACCCGTAAAAACACCTGGTTTACCCGAGCGAGGCTCGAACCAACAGCTATGAGAGACTTTATAGTTAAGTGACAACGTTCTTTCACACAAGGCCGTGGAGGATTATCGATCATTGCCTCCACTTCTTTTTTGTTGTACGACCATATACCTAAGCCAATAGCTTACTCTCAAAACAGATTGAGATATATTTATACCTGTGAAATATAATGCTAATTTACATGCTGGGCCAACAGATCCCTGCCTAAGCTTACACATAGCTCTCGAAATACATCCAGGTATCATTACCTATGCAGTACAAGGCAATCTTACGTGCTAGATCTACACCTACCAGCCAGAGCTTACAATTCACATACAGAAGGCATCAGATATCATATAACCTGGGCAATACAATATCACTGCAAAGTATAAAATATAATGTTATCTTTCCTATGACCCGTACCTTCTGGCCAGCGCTAACATCATACTCTCAAAACACATTCAGATATCAGAATATCTGTGCAGAATAATATAGCCTTACATGCTGGCCCAAGACCTTTTCACAAAAGCTAACAGTTCGCTCTCCTAACTCGTTCAAATATCCTTATGCCAAAGTAATATAATGCTATTCTATATGCTAGATGCATACCAACCAGAGCCAAAACGCATAAAGCTTATCAAATTTCCTATGCAGTACAATGTTCTTACATGCTGGACCAACAGATACAGTAAAATTCCGCTATTAAGACCACCTAAAATTACGACTAAATCTGCTTTTAACAGTTCATTGTGAATGTTTCAGTTATTCTTCCTTTTTGTTTTCAGCATCCAGGGACCACCGTTGGGTCTGTTTAAAAGTGGTCTTAAAGACAACTTTTGAACAGTCCCAAAGGTGGTCTTAATATTGGAATTTTACTGTACCTTTCCTAGATAATAGCTCACTCTCAAAACACATTCAGGTATATAATGCTATTTAACTGTACCGTTCCCAGATAACAGCTCACTCTCAAAACACATTCAGGTATATAATGCTATTTTACTGTACCGTTCCCAGATAACAGCTCACTCTCAAAACACATTCAGGTGTATCTAATGCTATTTTACTGTACCGTTCCCAGATAACAGCTCACTCTCAAAACACATTCAGGTGTATATAATGCTATTTTTCTGTACCTTTCCTAGATAATAGTTCACTCTCAAAACACATTCAGGTGTATATAATGCTATTTTACTGTACCTTTCCCAGATAACAGCTCACTCTCAAAACACATTCAGGTATATATAATGCTATTTTACTGTACCTTTCCCAGATAACAGCTCACTCTCAGAACACATTCAGGTGTATATAATGCTATTTTACTGTACCGTTCCTAGATAATAGCTCACTGTCAAAACACATTCAGGTATATAATGCTATTTTACTGTACCGTTCCCAGATAACAGCTCACTCTCAAAACACATTCAGGTGTATATAATGCTATTTTTCTGTACCTTTCCCAGATAACAGCTCACTCTCAAAACACATTCAGGTATATAATGCTATTTTACTGTACCGTTCCCAGAATACAGCTCACTCTCAAGACACATTCAGGTGTATATAATGCTATTTTTCTGTACCTTTCCCAGATAACAGCTCACTGTCAAAACACATTCAGGTGTATATAATGCTATTTTACTGTACCGTTCCCAGATAACAGCTCACTCTCAAAACACATTCAGGTATATAATGCTATTTTACTGTACCGTTCCCAGATAACAGCTCACTCTCAAAACACATTCAGGTATATATAATGCTATTTTACTGTACCTTTCCCAGATAACAGCTCACTCTCAAAACACATTCAGGTATATATAATGCTATTTTACTGTACCGTTCCCAGATAACAGCTCACTCTCAAAACACATTCAGGTATATAATGCTATTTTACTGTACCGTTCCCAGATAACAGCTCACTCTCAAAACACATTCAGGTATATAATGCTATTTTACTGTACCGTTCCCAGATAACAGCTCACTCTCAAAACACATTCAGGTATATCTAATGTTATTTTACTGTACCTTTCCCAGATAACAGCTCACTCTCAAAACACATTCAGGTATATATAATGCTATTTTACTGTACCGTTCCCAGATAACAGCTCACTCTCAAAACACATTCAGGTATATAATGCTATTTTACTGTACCTTTCCCAGATAACAGCTCACTCTCAAAACACATTCAGGTATATATAATGCTATTTTACTGTACCGTTCCCAGATAACAGCTCACTCTCAAAACACATTCAGGTATATAATGCTATTTTACTGTACCTTTCCCAGATAACAGCTCACTCTCAAAACACATTCAGGTATATATAATGCTATTTTACTGTACCTTTCCCAGATAACAGCTCACTCTCAGAACACATTCAGGTGTATATAATGCTATTTTACTGTACCGTTCCTAGATAATAGCTCACTGTCAAAACACATTCAGGTATATAATGTTATTTTACTGTACCGTTCCCAGATAACAGCTCACTCTCAAAACACATTCAGGTGTATATAATGCTATTTTTCTGTACCTTTCCCAGATAACAGCTCACTCTCAAAACACATTCAGGTATATAATGCTATTTTACTGTACCGTTCCCAGAATACAGCTCACTCTCAAAACACATTCAGGTGTATATAATGCTATTTTTCTGTACCTTTCCCAGATAACAGCTCACTGTCAAAACACATTCAGGTGTATATAATGCTATTTTACTGTACCGTTCCCAGATAACAGCTCACTCTCAAAACACATTCAGGTATATAATGCTATTTTACTGTACCGTTCCCAGATAACAGCTCACTCTCAAAACACATTCAGGTATATAATGCTATTTCACTGTACCTTTCCCAGATAACAGCTCACTCTCAAAACACATTCAGGTGTATATAATGCTATTTTAGATGCTGGGCCAATGCGCACTTACTTACAGCCTACCCTTAAAGCACATGCAGATATTTTATGCATGTGTAATTGAATGTTATCTCACATACTTGACCCGCGCAGGCTAACAAGCTAATATATTACTCATAAAACACAGGTCAGATACCTTAATACCTGTTCAATATAATGATATCTTGCATACTGGAACCACACCCACTTATTACTCTCAGATATTTTATACCAGTGTAATATATAGAGGATTTTTACACTTTTGTGATGGATACCAAAAATATTTCATCGAGTGTGTTGATAACATCCTTATTTGCACGAGTGCGAAGCACGAGTGAAAACCAAATTTTCACGAATGCGAAGCACGAGTGAAAATTCGGATGTTTTCATCACACGAGTTGAAATATTTTTGGTATCCGCCGAAAAAAGTATAGTTTCTTTTTATTTTCTAATTGTTTACGGATATGTACAGTAATTGAATATTTACGGTAACTGATCAGCCCCCAGCCATCGAGGCTTGAAGAAATATATGGGCTGCATGATGCTTCCACGCAGAGCTGAAACAGACCCGCACATGAGTACTGGTAAACCGCTTATATGATCTAAGCCTGCCCTGGCAAAGCAGTGCGAATCGGCCCATCCATGCTTATAAACGTTATTGCTTCCATTGGGCGGCAGGGCTCGAGATGACATTTCATCTCAATGTCGTGTAAAACTCCCACAAAATTGGAAGCACGTCTCCAAAATGACCTTTACAGTGTTGACGGGACGTTAAACCTCAAATCAAACAAGCACTAATGGATCCGCCGAACCGTACGTCATATTTTTGACCTGGCTCGTCATATATGACGTCACAACAGTCAGTTTCAAAACATAAACAGATCGCCATTTTGAAAACAGCATTTTTACAGTTCCAAGAGTGGTTTTCAAGATATTTTACAGAATTATTTTAAACATATGCTTTTTGGCGAGAAAAAGTAGTCCGGGCTGCTACTGTAAATAATGGCAAAGTCATTCTTCACAGTGAGAAAATATCATTTTTTTTTGTTTCCGATTTGCATTGATTTCACAGCAGAGAATAAAATAAAATACTATTTATCATGCTGGACCGGGGACTACCTGCCGATGCTAACAGCTTACCCATAAAACACATCCATGATATCAATGGATTTGTACCTGTGCAGTAGTATGCTATTTTTTCATGCTGTACCACACCTGTTTGAGCTAACAGCTTACGTTCAGATACTGGAGCCGAGCGAGACTCGTACCCACGGCGTTGAGAGACCTAATGATTAAAAGCCAGCGTTCTTACCGACTAGATTATGGAGGCTGTATTGGACGAGCACCTACCTGAGCCAACAACTTACTCTTGAAATATGCTCAGATATATCTTATAACTGTGCAATACGATGCGATATTACAAGTTGGACCCACACCTACCTAAGACATCAGC
The DNA here is from genome assembly GCA_963580285.1 of Lucinisca nassula. Taxonomy (NCBI): domain Eukaryota; kingdom Metazoa; phylum Mollusca; class Bivalvia; order Lucinida; family Lucinidae; genus Lucinisca; species Lucinisca nassula. The sequence continues at coordinate 2,866,120 of OY757015.1, read as the reverse complement.
TCTCTCTCTCTCTCTCTCTCTCTCTCTCTCTCTCTCTCTCTCTCTCTCTCTCTCTCTCTCTCTCAAACAACATTCAGATATCATACATGTATTATAAAATGAACTCTATACAATCTGAGCTAACAGCTCACTCTCGAAACTCAGTCAGACATCATTATACACGTGCAATAAAATGTCATCTTACATGCTGGACCAACAAGTCCCAGAGAAATCTACTCACTCAAAACTTACTTAGACATCAATATACATGTGCAATTTGTTTGTTTGATTTGAAGTTTAACGTCCCCGTCAACAGTGTAAAGGTCATTTTATAGACGTTGCTACCAGTTTTGTGGGACTCTTACCCGACATTGAGATGAAATGACATCTCAAGCCCTGCCGCCCAATAAAACCAATAAGGTGTATAAGCATGGACGGGCCGACTCGCACCGCTTTGCCTGGGCAGGCTTTATATACTCTAAGCGGTTTACCAGTAGTCATGTGCGGGTCAGTTTTAGCTCTGCAGGGAAGCATCACGCAGCCCATATAGTTCTTCAAGCCCCGATTGGCGGGGGCCGTATACCTGTGCAATATAATGTCATCTTATATGCAGGACCGACAGCTACCAGAGCTAGTTTCCATGCTTAGCCAAAGCCTACATCGACATACAGTCCTCTGCAGTCATACCTGTTCAATTAAATTATCTTGTGTTTTATCCTCTGGCCATTGTAGACACACAGTGCTAAGAGTAAGTCAGAGCTGGACAACGAAGAAAGAGATACGACTGTCAAGTGCTATAAATCCTAAACGTCACATTTAACACCTGCAATTATAGGTATATATACTAAGTATCCACACCAAGGTAATTTTATGATGAACATTTGTGATATTTTTCTTATTTATACTCCAAACATAGGTTTTGGGTGCTTGTTAGAAACGCGATTCAAACGAGTAAACACAACCTATGTTTTGGAGCAGAAATAAGGAAAATGATGTTTACCCCCGTAAAATAGAAGTGGGGGCAATGATCAGTTTTCTCTTTATAAAGTGGTGTTTAGGGGGTCAGCCTCAATAATTTAGACAAATTATTTGTCTAAATCGCGACGGAAGTAAGGGCAAGGATTGTGGCCACGTAAAATCGATTAAAGCCCTGCAGTGGAAATCTTTCCACTGACCGTTCCAAGGCGGTTCTTCTATGGCGGTTTATTTATGTTGTTGTTTGTAACTCTCTGTGTGTATCACTTGTGTCTTTTTTTTTTGGATGGCCATATGGCCATTTGGTGTGAAAGTAACTGTCCTTATGGCCTTCCTTTGTTTTGGTCTCCACTATGGTCTGGTCGCTTCATGTTTGTGTTTCTTTCCCTTTGGTTTCTTTGATGGGTGGAGTAAGTTAAGTGTATCGATTCCTGATCTTTGTTTTACTTCTACTTTATTTCACGGGCTTGTTCACGTTATGAACATCTGCAATAAGAATAATAAATACTAAGTATCCACACCAATGCTGTTGAAGGTTCTATGTCAATCAATCAATCAATCAATCATTCAACCAATCAATCAATCAATCAACTATATATTGCATTGCACATTTCTTTCTTGGTTACCAGTCGGTTGCACGTCTGAAAATTGAAAAAATGTGATAATGTAAACATGACTTTCATAATGATGTAATGATGACGTGGTCATTACGTTCCAAACTAAACAATTTTAATAAAACCGAGTGGCATAGTGCAACAGAAGGGCAACATTCCGATACAAAATAGAAGCGATGGCAATAATCAGAAATCGATACAATTAACTCACAGCCCCCAGCAGCGACATGTGTAAAAAAGTCAGTTTATTGCTATCCTGCTGTTGGCCATATGTTGTGATATATTGATCTTACAAAAACTCTAACTATAGGTTTCGGGTGTTAGTTTGGTCAACAACTCCTCGGAGCTGACAGCTCACTCTAAACTTACTCAGATAGTATCCTACCTGTGCAATATAAGGCAATATTACATGCTTGACCAACGCCTACATAGACATAGTGTCATCTGCAAACCATAACCAGATAACATACCTGTTCAATTAAATTATATCCTTTTTGTCCTCAGGGATCAGTTACTTTTTCAAGGTAGACACACAGTGCTGAGAGTCAGCGAAGAAAGAGATACGACTGTCAAGTGCTATACATCATAAACGTCACATTTAACACCTACAATATTAGAACTAACACCTGCAATTAGATCTATATATAATAAGTATCCACACAAATGCCTGTGGAGGTTCAAATTATCCTTGTCAGTATCATGTCTCATGTCGCTGTACAAGAATGCAGGGAGAACGTGTGTGCACTACATATTTTATTGCACATTTCGTTCTTGGTTACCAGTCGGTTGCGCGTCTGAACAATAAAAAATGTGATAATGTAAACATGACTTTCATAATGATGTAATGATGACGTGGTCATTACGTTCCAAACTAAACCATTTTAATAACACATCCGAATGGCATAATGCAATAGAAGGGCAATTTTCCGATAAAAATAGACGCGATGGGAATGATCAGGAATTGATACAATTAACCCACAGCCCCAAGCAGTGACACTAAAGTTGAAAAAAACACGAACATGAAATAACTAGACACTAATGGAAACATTAATAGCGGAAAGCTATTGATATTGATCTTACACATACTATTGTGATATTGATCTTACCCATACACTTACAATTGGTTTCGGGTATTAGTTTGGCCAACAATTCCTCGGAGCTAACAGCTCACTCTAAACCATCTGCTTGTAAACATTCATGTATTGCTATCCTGTTGTTGGTTATATGTTGTGATATATTGATCTTACCCATACTCTAACTATAGGTTTTGGGTATTAGTTTGGCCAACAACTCCTCGGAGCTGACAGCTCACTCTAAACCATCTGCTTGTAAACATTAATGTATTGCTATCCTGTTGTTGGTTATATGTTGTGATATATTGATCTTACACATACTCTAACTATAGGTTTCGGGTGTTAGTTTTGCCAACAACTCCTCGAAGCTGACACCTCACCCTAAGCCCTCTGATTGTAAATATTCAGTGTATTGCTATCCTGTTGTTGGTTATATGTTGTGATATATTGATCTTACACATTCTCTAACTATAGGTATCGGGTGTTAGTTTGGCCAACAACTCCTCGGAGCTGACAGCTCACTCTAAACCCTCTGATTGTAAATAGTCAGTGTATTGCTATCCTGCTGTTGGCCATATGTTGTGATATATTGATCTTACAGATACACTAACTATAGGTTTCGGGTGCTAGTTTGGCCAACAACTCCTCTGAGCTAACTAAATCCTGTGATTGTAAAACATCAGTATATTGCTATCCTGCTGCTGGTCATATATTGTGATATATTGATCTTACACATACTCTAACTATATGTTTCGGGTGCTAGTTTGGCCAACAACTCCTAGAAGCTAACAACTCACTCTTTCATACCTGTGCAATGTAAAACTATTACATGCTTGACCAAAGCCTACATGGACAAACAGTCATCTGCAAACATACCTGTCCAATTCATTTATATCCTTTTTGTTCTCAGGGATCAATTACTTTTCCATTGTAGACCCGTCAGGAAAGAAAGAGATACGACTGTCAAGTGCTATACATTTAACACCTACAAGTAGAATAATAAATACTAAATATCCACACCTTACAATGCATGTAAAATACATAATTAGTGAAGACACGCCCATTACAAGGAATTCTCGTACTACAGGAACTGTCACTCAGATTACCGATATCCCATATTTGATTGACATCAGTTAATTCCCTTAGACCGTAGTCGAAATAGCGTCGTTTACCTGTGTTAACAGTGTGTAATAAGAGTTTCACACCTCCCGGTTTGAGTTACAATACACAACCAATCGGTGTTCTATCCAGTGCCCTGTTAAAATTAGTATGGATATTTTTGCCACCGAAAATTTCAAGATGAAAAATTCTGATATTTTATATAAAAAAGACATGTATTGCTAACGGATGACCAGGTATTTTGTCCTCGATATAAATTAAATATTCATGGTCGGGCCCGTTACTCCAAAATTATAGGGAAATAAAAATAGGTCAGGTTTATACATGTATAAATATATTATTTCATTTTTATATATTTCATGGGTATATTCATGTAATTTTGTTCCTTTTTATATTGTGGCCCTTGGTAAACAATAAAAGAAACGTAATGATGACAATATATAATAGAATTTATTTAATTAATGAAATTCAGCGTATAGTAATGACATCCCATTTATAAAGCTCTGGCCTCTAGTGAGGACTGTTACGCCGTTAAACAATTATGTATCCGAACATAGGCCCTAGTAGACACGGTGGCGTCTGTTTGGAATTCAGCTTCGTCACAGGATTTCAAATAATGTGGTAGTTTTTAAGGTGAAATCAAGATCAGCCTGCATGTTTACTGATTCAATAACGGTTCTATGAATTGCATTGCTTCCGCGTACCAAAGTCTCTGATCAGACTGCACTTGCTTAAGCGTAGTCTGATATGAGTCTATGCTAGTCGCCAATGCCACATTGTTTAGAATCACATCGCGGCTTTTTTTTTCTTTGTTATGGAAAATTCATTTTAAGTAACCATATATGAAGACTTAATTTTACATGGGTTTTGACTTATTTCTGAAGTCGGCCTCGGTAGCTCAGTTGCATGCGCGAATGATTGGTGATCAAGAGGATGCGGGTTCGATACCTGCCGGAGATTGCTATATTCTTTCGTGGAAACTGATAATGAAATCTCTACATTCATTCTCTTTCTTCCACTGTTTCAAAAGGGCAGCTGTCAGTTTCAAACAAAAGATTTTGCGCCCCACTGGTTAATCGCGTACGTATACTCAGTAGAAAAGTGGGGATAGGTAAACTGACAAGCTCGATATCACAAAAAAGTGTTGAGAAGGCCTTTAAACTCCAGTCTAATTTCTGATATGAAGAGCTCTATACCTACACTGGGATTTGCTAATTAAAACAACTAAAGCTCTGCCGTCTATATCAGATTAACCCATTTTGTACCGACCGGAATTTGTCAACCTTATACATAGCGCAAGTCCATTCCAAAATTTGATGGTGTGAAGCGTTTTCTAAATATATTTAAAAAATAAAAAATGGCTGAACTTTTTGCAAAAAGAAGTTCCTGAACAAAAGCCGAGCTCGGTGGCGTCTGATCTGGGCCTGCACATTTTGCTATAACCCGTTTTGTAGGATTCGGTGCAAAATGGGTTAATGCACAACACTCACAAACTTTGGATAAACATATCTCGAACGCCCTAGGCGAGCAACTCACATTATTTCAATATACACCGATACATCCTCATTGATTTCAGAATAAGGAAACTGGGTTTGTGTCGTAATTAACTTACTTAAGATTTAAACAAGACACAACGAAAGGAGCCTATACTGACATTATATTATAGACACATCCAAACACTGCGTCATCACTAAATAATACTATTTGCCGGGACTTACCGGTGGTGGGCAAAAAATGTCTTTGGCCGATTGTCGCCATTGTAAATGTGAAGTTATTTTCTGTAAAATTGTATTTTGTTTGGAATCGAAACGACAAAATTGACCTTTAAACTTTTAAAATAGACATGTCTTAGCTAGTAATTATTGGATTCTAGAATATTTGAGGATGTTTTGATGATAATTACCTGTTAAACTTAGGCAGGTAACGAGGCGGGATGATCTCAATTATTTGTAATAAAATGCACAAAACGAATGATTAAAAATGCGGAAGATGCTAGAATGAAAAGGAGAAGTAAAACAAAGATCAGGAATCGATACAATTAACTTAATCCACCCATCAAAGACACCAAAGGGAAAGAAGTACAAACATTAAGCGAACAGACCATAATGGAAACCTTAACAAAGGAAGGCCATAAGGACAGTTACTTTCCCACAAAATGGCCATATGGCCATCCAAAATTAAAAGACACAAGTGATACACACAGTAAGTAACAAACAACAACATAAATAAATCGTCACAGAAGAACCGCCTTGGAACGGTCAGTGGAAAGATTTCCACTCGGGGCTTTAATCGATTTTACGTGGCCACAATCCTCGCCCTTACTTCCGTCGCGATTTAGACAAATAATTTGTTCAGTCCGCATGAAGGCCTCCTAATTCCTCTGGAATATATTCATCTACTCATTTAAAGTGTAATTCGATCGATTTTCTGTAACAGTCAACTAAAATATGTCCGTAATATTAAACCTATTTACAATGTGTTTATGTGGAACCAGCGGCTTTTTGCCAACCACGAAAGATCGTTATCAAAAGGAATAGTAGTTTTGCGCATGCGCAGTGACAAGTAAACAAGGTCACGTGTCAAAACATTGGATCCGTCTATATTCTATTTAAACCTTTACCACTCTAAAATCGAAATTTTCAGATTAAAAAATCCTGATAATTTTAATATTTCTGCACATAACATACATTGCGGATACTCGGTAAAAACGCCTCGACGAGGCTGTTCAAACGAGAATAATATAATAAGTCACATCTATACTATCAGCCAATCAGACTATATAGTATACTGTTTTCGTTCAAATTCACAAACTGGTAGACAAATAGTTTAGATCTCGATCAGATGGCTTCTTCAGAACTAATCTGATCGGGATCTACACTCTTTGCAAAGTTAGGGGTTGTCGTGAACAGCAGGATAAGGGTTATTTCAATTTAAAAAAAAATGGGTTTGTGGTTTGTTTGTCATTCTAAACTTCACTTTTTTGTCTATGTAATTAAGATAATCAAACAATTCATAAAACTAACGTGGTCTTTCAAAATTTGATGGTGTGAAGTGTTTTCTAAATATATTTAAAAAATAAAAAAAATGGCTGATTTTTTTGCAAAAAGATGTTCCTGAACAAAAGCCGAGCTCGGTGGCGTCTGATCTGGGCCTGCACATTTTGCTACAACCCGTTTTGTAGGATTCGGTACAAAATGAGTTAATACACAACATTCACAAACTTTGGATAAACATATCTCGAACGCCCTAGGCGAGCAACTCACGTTATTTCAATATACACCGATATATCCTCAGTCATTTCAGAATAAATAAAGTGGGTTTGTGTCGTAATTTTCTTACTTTAAGATTTGAACAAGACACAACGAAAGTACTCGTAGCCTATACTCACATTAAATTATAATATATTAAAACTTTTACCACCCTAAAATTGAAATTTTCAGAATAAAAAAATCCTGCTAACTTTAATATTTCTGCACATAACATACATTGCGGGTACTCGGTAGACACGCCTCGACGAGGCTGTTCACACGCGAATAATATAATAAGTCACATCTAAACTATCAACCGATCAGACTACATTGTATACTGTTTTCGTTCAAATTCACAAACTGGAAGACAAACAGTATAGATCCTGATCAGATGACTTCTTTTGAACTAATCTGATCTGGATCTACACTGTTTGCAATGTTAGGGGTTGTCGTGAACAGCAGGATAAGCGTTAATGCAATGTAAAAAAAAACAATTGGTTTGTGGTTTGTTTGTCATTATAAACCTCACTTTTTTTCTATGTAATTAAGATAACCAAACAATCCATAAAACTAACATGGTCGTGCGCGGTATATCACGCCCCCACCCCCACCCCACCACACACACACCTTTTGTCATAAACGATCAATTTCATAGCATAGCCTTCGGGTGAACCATTGTGTATTTTTGCATTTAAAAATGACAAGATGGTATATTGTAATTTAAGGGAGTAGGTGTGGGAAAGGAACACAGCTTCTGAAACGATTGCACAAATAAGATATTTTGCCAAATTTAATATTTTATTTCGGCTAAGCCCCGAGAAGATTAAAATTAATTAATGAGATAAAGAAAAGAACCACTATGTTTGGACTTCATAAGAGAAAAATGACTTGAGTCGGAGTCTAACTGTTGGTTTTCTTTTGCTCCAGAATTTCAGTGGTTTCTTGCTGTCGAGTCCTCAACGTTGTCTCACCTCTGTGGTTCTTTGATTTTTGTGTTCACGGAGATGTTGCACTGATGAGTTAGGAGGCCTTCATGCGGACTGAACAAATTATTTGTCTAAATCGCGACGGAAGTAAGGGCGAGGATTTTGGCCACGTAAAATCGATTTAAGCCCCCCAGTGGAAATCTTCCACTGACCGTTCCAAGGCGGCTCTTCTGTGGCGATTTATTTATGTTGTTGTTTGTTACTTACTGTGTGTATCACTTGTGTCTTTTAATTTTGGATGGCCATATGGCCATTTTGTGGGAAAGTAACTGTCCTTATGGCCTTCCTTTGTTTAGGTTTCCATTATGGTCTGGTCGCTTAATGTTTGTATTTCTTTCCCTTTGGTGTCTTTTATGGGTGGAGTAAGTTAATTGTATCAATTCCTGATCTTTGTTTTACTTCTACTTTGATCAAGACGAAAGATTCTTACTTCTTATGTATGACTTTTAGCCACGAACCATAAATTCAGGGTGCTCATTTTTCTTATTCCTTCTCTAAAATATAGATTGTGGGTACTCGTAAGAACCGCCTCGCAGAGACAGTTCTATCGCGTACCCACAAAGTATATGTATAAGAACAAGAGACCCATGGGCCACAATGCGCACCAAAGCTCAGGGGGCACTCCCCACTGGCAGCAATGTATTTTAATTAACAATGGAAACCCTGCACCCAAGGCTGCTACAGATAAAATTTGGACCCAATCAGACAAGTGGCTTCAGAGGTCTGATGTCGCTTGAAGACAACAGGTGACAATGGACAATTTCCCATCTGTGGCAACAAATAGGCCAATAAGAACATTATTAAAGGAGCATTTCTATGATAGTTTGATAAAATATCTTGAGAGGCATTAATGTCATTTTTAGATTTTTCCCATTATAAGTCAATGGAAACTCTTAACTTGCAATAGCAAGCAAACAAAAGAGCCACATTTCATAAACCAGAACTCAAGTGGGCACTACCCAATGGAACCCTGATTGGTGTCACTAAATGGGTCTTATAAAAAGGAACAGAGACATATATGGTTTAGCGGTGGGGATATGTATGGTTCCTGGGACACAAGGCCTTTTAAGCAATGGAGGGATTCGGGCATGGCAGATCCCAGAAAAGCCCAAGATTGTTGTCACTGAATATGTCTTATAATAAAGATCAAGAATATATATGGTCAAAAGGTGGGGATCTGAACGGTTTCTGAGATATGAGGCCCTTTTATGAAGTGGAAGGGAGAGAAATGGCCCATGCGGACCCCCCAAGACAGGGTTGACTGAATGTGTCTAATAACAATGAACAAGAATATATGTGATTATAGGATGGGGATTTGAATGGTTCCTGAGATATATGGCCTATTATTAAGTGGAGTCTTACCATCAGGAACAAGAATATATATGGTTTAGGGGCGGGGATCTGAACGGTTTCTGAGATATATGGATTTTAATGAAGTAAAGCGGTAGGGCATGACCTGTGGCACCCCGGGGGGACCCCATGCGAGTGTCACTGTTTGCGTCTTATCATAAGGAACAAGAATATATATGGTTTATGGGTGGGCTCTGAACAGTTTCTCAGATATGTGATCTTTTGTGAAGTTGAAGGGTGGAGTATGGCCCGGGCGCACCTTGGGTGACCCCTAGGTTGGTGTCACTGAATGTATCTTATCATAAGGAACAAGAATATATATGGTTTCTGGAATATTTAGCCTTTTATGAAGTGGAGGGGGTTGGGCATGGCCCCCGCACATCCCGGGGGACCCCCAGGTTGGTGTCACCGAGTCCATCTTATCATAAGGAACAAGAATATATACGGTTTAGGTGTGGGGATCTCAATGGTTTCTGAGATAAATGGCATTTTATGAAGTGGAGGGGGTGGGGCATTTCCCCGGCACATCCCAGGGGACCCCCAGGTTGGTGTCACTTAATGCATCTTAGCATAAGGAAGAATAATATATATAGTTTAGGGGTGGGGATCTGAATGGTTTATGAGATAAATGGCATTTTATGAAATAGAGGGGGCAGGGCATGTCCCCGGCACATCCGGGGGACCTCCAGGTTTGTGTCACTTAATGCATAAGGAATAAGAATATATATGGTTTAGGGGTTGGGAAATGTAAGGTTTCTGAGATATAAGGCATTTTATGAAGTGGAGGGGCGGCGGGGTATGGCTCCGGCACAACCTAGGGAACCCCCAGGTTGACATAACAGCATATGGCTGAGAGACGTTTACTCAAGGAACAGGTCTATGTAAGTTTTGTCAAAATATCTGCAATGACTTGGCAGTAAATGCAATTTTTCAGTTTTCCCCATTATAAGTCAATGTAAACTCTAAGTTGCCATAGCAACAAAACTAAAATGCCAAATTTCATAAAAATCATAAAACCTGTAAAGGCAAATATGTTGAATATTTTCATAAAGCCACCTAGAGCGTGTGGTTTCTGAGGAGATAATTTTTTAAGTATTTTTTTTTTCTATTTTTTTGCATTTTGGTTTCCATGGCAACCAATAAAAATGGGCAGAAGGCCTAAAATCATATGGCAGATAGTATATTGCTTATGGAACATTTCTATGAAAGTTTTGTCAAAATATCTGCAGAGGCTTAGCAGTAAATGCCATTTTTCAATTTTCCCCATTATAAGTTTATGGAAACTACAAGTTGCCTTAGCAACCAAACTAATATGCCGATTTTCATAAAAAACACAAACTTTCATTCCCCCAGCCCAAGGATGCTACAGGTAAAATTTGGGCCCAATCGGCCCAATGGTTTCAGAGATGATGTCGTTTGAAAGTGTTGACGCCAGACGACGCAGACGACGCAGACGACACAGACGACGACGCAGACGACACAGACGACGACGCAGACGACGACGACGACGACGACAGACAACTGCCTTTCCTATAAGCTCCCCTGGAGCCTTCGGCTCTGGTGAGCTAAAAACATCATATTTTTTTTTACAATTACTGGGTTTGACGGTGAAATTTACAGTGTATTTGAATAGGCGTGTTTTCGTAATGATGGAAATATGCATCGTATTATAGACAGAGAGAGAGGGATGTATACATTAATGTTCTTATTTCTTATCTGAAATGTTGTGTGTACTCGTTAGAACCACCTCAGAGAGGGAGACAGAGAGAGAGAGAGAAACAAGAGGCCCATGGGCCACTATGCTCACCAGAGTTTATGTGGGTCCAGCCCAATGGTAGACATGTACTTCAATAAACTATGGCTGCTTAAAGTATCTAAGTAGAGTCGCCTTCTCTTACCCAAGGACCTTTGCTACCAAATTATTTTGAAATCTGACTATTGACTTTTGACAACAACATTACGATAACACATCCGTGTGATATAGAGCATTTTCCAAACCTCAAAAAAGGTATTTTTTCTGATGAAAATTTGTGATCATTTTCTTATTTATATTCCAAACATAGGTTTTGGGTGTTCGTTAGAACCGCCTCATTGAGGCGGTTCTAACGAGTACCCACAACCTATGTCTCGGAGCAGAAATAAGGAAAATAATGTTTACCCCCGTAAACCCCAGTTTTCTCTATATAAAGTGGGGTTTATGGGGGTCTTTATTTGACGGACTTGTTCACGTGATGATAAGACTACTGAAGCTTTCCTAGTTTCTAAGAAATCTTTGCCGCTAATCTGTATGTTGGGACTTCTATGGAGAGAAACGTGGAAAAAATAAATAAACAACCTATATAGATAGGATGCACTGGTTTGACAAACAAAAACAAGCATTGTCAGAAGCAATATTGTATACCAAATATTTTGGAGAACATGACTGTTGAATAAAAGCATCCAGCAAGTGCCATTACACTGTCAAAACATGACATAAAGTGAAAGTGTATTACCATAACCGGAGCTGAAGTTATAAAGTCTCCAAAATCAACCCCCATACTCAAATGAGCATCCATGTGGACACTGTATTTGAAATATTATGCCTTTTATGAAGTTTGTTGGGTGGGGGGGGGGGTGGCATGGACCCAACATAGTCCTTCGTCTTATAAGAACAATAATATATATGGTTTAGGCGTTGCGTTTAGAGCATCCATGTGGACTCTGTATCTGACATATTATGCCCTTTATGAAGTGTGTTGGGTAGGGGGGGGGGGGGGTTGGGGGAGGGGCATGGACCCAACATAGCCCTTCGTCTTATAAGAACAAGAATATATATGGTTTAGGCGTGGGAATCTGAATGATTTTTTAGATTTATGGCCTTTTCAAGCATTGGAGTTGTTAGGACATGGCCCTGGCAGACAATTTTCTCATTCCTGCATAACACACTTATTGTGGATTAGAACCACCTCCCTCATTGTCGCCCCCGCCCATAGGGGCTTGGAGAAATATATGTGCTGCACAATGCTTCAACGCAGAGCTGAATCCGGCCCGCACACTAGTACTGGTAAACCGCTTAGAGGATCTAAGCCTGTCCAGGAACCGCGGTGCGAGGCGGACCGTCCATGCTAATAAACCCTATTGGTTTCATTGGGCGACAGGGCTTGAGAAGTCATTTCATCTCAATGTAGGGAAAAAGTCCCACAAAATTGGAAGCAACGTCTCCAAAATGACCTTTACAGTGTTGACGGGGACGTTAAACCTCAAATCAAACAAAACAAAAGAACAACCTCATTGTCGATGTTTTGGAACAGAAATAAGAACAATCGTTGAATAAAATGAAAAAAATAAAATAAATAAATAAATTACCTGTCTGTCTATCCATCTATCTTCATACACTGAGTCGGCCATATTTGGCCATTACCTCAGTTGGGTGGGTGGCTAAATTTAGAATTTAGCTTAAAAAGAGAGAGAGGACACAGGATGAGTCCTTAAAACTATTTACTATCTGATTAACATTCAAGGATATCGACTCCATCCTGGAGTGGGTCTTACTGTATAAATATATACATCTACAGTTTACCGGTAAGCAGTATTATCATTTGTTTGGCGACAACTAAGTCTTTTGTAGTGCTGACACACTTTACGAAGTGAACTACGTTGTATAAGGTGTAGTCATATATATTCTGCATTCTGGTTCATGTCATCTTGCATATTTTCTCTATGTGATACTGTTTGTCTTTTCCCTGATCATTTTTCCCTCTGATTTTCACCCATTCTCATAACTGACAGTCTGAAGTATTTCTCTCTTGCACTTTGGTAGATAGGGACATCAACTGCTATTGCCTTTGGATAAAATTCCTCGCACTTACTGGCATATTTCTAGTAAACTCTTGGCACATTTCTTGTAAACTCCTGACACATTTCTTGTAAAATCCAGGCATATTTCTTGCAAACTCCTGGTACATTTCTTGTAACTCCTGATAGATTCCTGTAAACTCCTGGCACATGTCTTGTAAACGCCTGACACATTTTCTGTAAACTCCTGGCACATGTCTTGTAAACTCCTGGCACATTTTTAGTAAACTCCCGGCATATTTCTAGTATAGCTCCTTGCATATTTTTAGTGAACTCCTGGCATATTTTTAGTAAACTCCTGGCACATTTCTAGTATAGCTCCTTGCATATTTTTAGTGAACTCCTGGCACATTTCTAGTATAGCTCCTTGCATATTTTTAGTGAACTCCTGGCATATTTCTAGTATAGCTCCTTGCATATTTTTAGTGAACTCCTGGCATATTTTTAGTAAACTCCTGGCACATTTTTAGTAAACTCCCGGCATATTTCACGTGAACTCCTGGCATATTTTTAGTAAACTCCTGGCATATTTCTCGTGAACTGCTGGCATATTTCACGTGAACTCCTGGCATATTTTTAGAAAACTCCTGGCATATTTCTCGTGAACTCCTGGCATATTTCACGTGAACTCCTGGCATATTTTTAGTAAACTCCTGGCATATTTCTCGTGAACTCCTGGCATATTTCACGTGAACTCCTGGCATATTTTTAGAAAACTCCTGGCATATTTCTCGTGAACTCCTGGCATATTTCACGTGAACTCCTGGCATATTTTTAGTAAACTCCTGGCATATTTCTCGTGAACTCCTGGCATATTTCACGTGAACTCCTGGCATATTTTTAGTTAACTCCTGGCATATTTCTAGTGAACTCCTGGCATATTTCTAGTAGAACTCCTGGCATATTTCTCGTGAACACTCCTGGCATATTTTTAGTAAACTCCTGGCAAATTTCTCGTGAACTCCTGGCATATTTCTAGTAGAACTCCTGGCATATTTCTAGTAGAACTCCTGGCATATGTCTAGTAGAACTCCTGGCGTATTTTCAGTAAACTCCTGGCATATTGTAATCACCTGGCACATTTCTTGTAAACTCCTGACATATTTCTACTAGAACACTCCTAGCACATTTCTTGTAAACTCCTGACATATTTCTAGTAACCTCCTGGCACATTTCTTATAAACTCATGGCATATTTGTAGTAAACTCTTGGCCCATTTCTTGTAAACTCCTGACATATTTCCTGTAAACTCCTGGCATATTGTTAGTAAACGCCTGGCACAGTTCTAGTAAATTCCCAGCATATTTCTAGTATAACTCCTGGCATATTTCTAGAAAAAACCCAAGCTAGTTTGTTTTCTTCAAATCTATGTCTCAAAAGCACAGTATACCAGCTTGTGATCAGTCCAATAAGCTTCAATAACATCACTAGAACATAAGCAATTTGCAAACAGCAGATCTAGCAATGACCCAGAGTCAGTAGTAGCTTTGCTGATGAGCTGTTGACATCTAAACTGTGCTTGTACAAAATCTACAAAAGTTGAAGTGGCCTTATTTGCATCTAAGTTGAAATCTCCAAGAATAACTAATTTGACATTCAAATCTATCAATGGCATCAAATGGCATAACATATCATTTTTCAGATCAGTCTGCGATCTTTTGGGATACTTGTAGAAAATCACAACTTGAAAAGAACACTCGCAACCATTCTTTAATGTAGCTAGTATGAATTCATATGCAGTAGAATGGAATTTGTTTATCTTCAGAATTTCTAGACATTCTCTCACATATAAAGCAAATCAATGATAAGGTATGTTGACAACATATTGTTGTGTTTCATCTAGCCTCAACAGCCTGAACCTATTGAGATTAAACTGAATATTCTCATCTCTTGGGCATAACCTAGTTTCTGCAAAGCCAATAACATCAGCTGATAACACATTTGGCTCATGTTCAATTTCATGAAAATGCTTGTGCAAGGACCTTGCATTGTTAAACAGAACCTTTATTTTGCAAGTATCAACTTTATAGAGTGGAGTATAACAGAGTTCAAGAAGGCCTTCTGTTTGCAACCTTTGCATCTCTACTTTCACCTTTTCATCAACAGCCAAAGCTTCTTCATTCAGATTCATTCAGATTCAAAATGAACAAATTTTCCAGTTTTTTTACCCTGCTTAAAGCAACATAGTGAATATGTGGTTGTTTCCTAACGCTTGACTGAGACAAGTCCACAACAATTTCATCAACTGTAGACCCTTGAGCTTTATGAACTGTTTTTCCTGCTGAAGCTTTCAAAGGAAACTGAAATCTCTGATAAGTTTTAAAATTGTATATGAATGACCGTTCTATGTCAAATATTGGTGTCCAGGCTTGATCAATTCCTTCAATTTTACATTCACTGTATTTTGCAACACATGTGGATCCATTTGTCAACCCATCCTTTACATTGATATTTACTGTTATATCATAAACCATTCCCACTGCTATTTTCAAATGTTTTTTTTTAAATTTGCTGTTTCTTCTCAAGTGCCTCAATGAGTGTTTTGCTTTTTATGTGCTGAGATGTTAGCAACATCAACCGTGTCATGACAAGGAATAATGACTCTGATAATCTGTTCAAAACGCTTTCATTGTGTCTGTCTACAAACTTATTTTCTGTAAATAAATCAGGAGCCTGTTTTGGATATGCATCTACTTTAGGATCAACAGTGTGACTCTTTAGCTCACATCTGTCATCATCTGTCAACTCTTTTTGCCTCAGACGATTCAGCACCTGTGCAAAATGAATATCATCTTTCTGTCTCATAATATCAACAAGTTCATACAATCTGAAATGATTCCTCCATAAATTAGGAGCTAGTGCTGAAGCACCCTTTGATTGATCACGGAATATCCATTTGTCACAAACAGGCATCAACTGATACAAATCACCAACAGCAATAATGCTTATACCACCAAAGGTTGTCTTTCTTCCTGTCAACTGTTGCAAACCTGTGTCTCAAAAGCTTAGTGTGCTTGTTCCTACCATAGATATTTCATCTATAATGATCAATTTCAAATGCCTGCATTTAACTCTGAATGTGTTTAGTTCATCCGCTGACAAAATTTCATTGGCTTGTTTAAACTTTTTCAAGAAAGCTGAAGCAATTGTCACACCATTGATATTATAAGCTGCTTTTCCTGTAAAAGCACAAAGAAGGATTCTGATGTCATCAGGATTCTCTCCCTCTCTAAGATTCAAAAACCTGTACAAACTTTGATAAAGAGCTTTCAAAGGAAACTGAAATCTCTGATAAGTTTTAAAATTGTATATGAATGACCGTTCTATGTCAAATATTGGTGTCCAGGCTTGATCAATTCCTTCAATTTTACATTCACTGTATTTTGCAACACATGTGGATCCATTTGTCAACCCATCCTTTACATTGATATTTACTGTTATATCATAAACCATTCCCACTGCTATTTTCAAATGTTTTTTTTTAAATTTGCTGTTTCTTCTCAAGTGCCTCAATGAGTGTTTTGCTTTTTATGTGCTGAGATGTTAGCATGTTGGTTGGTGCCTGATGCTCTGTCTCTGGTCGGGCTCATCGGAGTCTAACTGTTGGTTTTCTTTTGCTCCAGCATTTCAGTGGTTTCTTGCTGTCGAGTCCTCAACGTTGTCTCACCTCTGTGGTTCTTTGATTTCTGTGTTCACGGAGATGTTGCACTGATGAGTTAGGAGGCCTTCATGCGGACTGAACAAATTATTTGTCCAAATCGCGACGGAAGTAAGGGCGAGGATTGTGGCCACGTAAAATCGATTTAAGCCCCCCAGTGGAAATCTTCCACTGACCGTTCCAAGGCGGCTCTTCTGTGGCGATTTATTTATGTTGTTGTTTGTTACTTACTGTGTGTATCACTTGTGTCTTTTAATTTTGGATGGCCATATGGCCATTTTGTGGGAAAGTAACTGTCCATATGGCCTTCCTTTGTTTAGGTTTCCATTATGGTCTGGTCGCTTAATGTTTGTATTTCTTTCCCTTTGGTGTCTTTTATGGATGGAGTAAGTTAATTGTATCAATTCCTGATCTTTGTTTTACTTCTACTTTAATTAGAACTGATTTGCCAACACCTGCTCCACCTGACAAAAAACATATAGTGGTTCTTCTTTGCATTTCAGCCAAAAGATCACATGATTATAGAATTCTCGTTGCCTCAAATTCAAACTTCTGAGTAACAGTAAATACTGATCCTCTGGCAGTATAACACTGTTCGTTTCAACAGATGGTACTGAACAAGTTGCATGTATCTCTATACCGATATCATACTGTCTATGTTCTACTATCCTGTCTGGATTGAAGTATATAAAGGGTTCTGCTTCTTTTCCACCTTCCTCTTCAGCTTCCCTATTTTCTTGGTCTGCATTTGGAGCTATTCTTTCATACACATCTTCATCTGCTTCTGCCATTTGCCTTGCTATCTCAAGCTCTTCTATATGATGTTCATACTCATCTTGTTTAGGTTCAATAGTGGCTTTCAATGTGTAATAATGTGCTTTATATGTGTCAAATGAACCAATCAAATCTTTTGCTTCATTCCTCCAAGGCATAAAAAGCATAAGCCTTTCTCTGTATTAATTCTCTGGGTCTTTCTTTTTATTGTATCTTACATAGCGTATTATCTTAGGTGTTGATCTGAGCTTATATCTGATACCATTTTTTGTCATACACAACACGTTTGGAGCACAATTTTCAGGTTCATCAACATCATCACCATCTTTCAAGCCATCACTAGAATCACTTGCTGAAGCATCATCCTCATTCTTATCTTAAATTTTCTCAGGCACAGTGTTTCCTTTAGGATATATGAGCCCCGCCCAGCGAATTTGTGTCTTCGAGCATTCCGTCATGACAAATTTTAACTGCGCATGCCCAGCCATTCAGGGGGACAAGGGATATGGCTTTCTGTCTGAAGGTTCCTCTTGATTCACTGCTTGTATGAGCGAGTAGCGAAGGCTCTGGCGAGGCTGCGCGGATGCGCAGGCTCGCCTGAACCTTCGCTGCTCGCATAGGCGATAAGTACCAAAATCGCTTGACGGGGCCCATATAATATCAACTTTAGAAACATAATCAGCTAAACAGAACCGCTGAAGCTGCCTAGGTCTTTTAGAATACCTTTGAATCATGTTATCTGATTTTATGTCACATCTAGAATAGATTTGGGTTTAAGTAGAAATACTCTTTCATTTGCAGTAGATGTATTAATGAAAACAAGATCCCTTGTTGCTTTTGTTAAAGGAATCTGCAAAAACCAAGTATACAGCTTCTTGCGCACTCACTTCAACGCAGTTGGAAAAGACGTTTCCAATATGTCTGACCTGTTTCTTCAAATCAGAATTACCTTTTCTAGCTTCTTTTGCTGCAGCATTAAGCTGTGCACTCATACCTCTCTGTGATTTACTGATATAACCAACCACATATGTTGCACAACCGTAAGGTTCAAGAATAATCTGAATGTCAAGATTTGCCTTCCAACCTAGTAGTATTTGCTTGTTATACCAATTTACAATTGTTTCATTTGGCTTTCGCTTAAGGAATACTTAAGAGGTGTTTAAAGAACTTCTAATACACTTTATGTAATCTTCAAAATCCATTTTGACAATTTTGTCCAAAATTTCATCAAACGTGATTTCAGAGTTATCTTTGTACTCATTCATTGTTTTTTGAAGCTCTGTGAATTTCCTTTTGTATGCATTTACTTTTTCATCCAATGGATGCAGAAGCATTGTTCTTGGAAGAGGAGGCAATGGAAATCCGAACCTGCATATTGCATTTCCTTTCTTTCTACAAGACTTTGAATGTTTATGCATTTGAAGATCAACAAGATTAGATATGTGCTCATCTTCAGTGCTGCAAGTTAGATACTGATCTACAAACTCGATGATTTCCTCATCAGAATTTTCCCCAAACTTAGGAGAATTCTCAATCCAAACAAGCATATGGATATGAGGAGAACCTCTCTGTTGGAATTCCACTCTATAGAAAAAATCAGTAATTTTTCCAACTGGTTGATATCCACTTTTCAGCATGGTATTTACAAATTCCTGTATCCTGCGGTCAAAATATCTAGAACATGTAACTGGGTCTCTCTGAACAAGCTTTGTTTTCTCTTGCCATGTGAGTGCCTCAATGTCCTCATCAGAATAATCAAAAGCATCATTCAATTTTGCCAACATTTTTAAGAGATCATTCCACCTTGTGTCAGCAGCTGATAATGACATAAACCATGTGGGTAAGGAAAGCTGCCTTATCATTGCAAATACATCTTTCTTTCTAGCTTGTAAATAGGCTGGAGAATTTCGCAGCTGACGAAATATGTAATAACCTTCATCTAGCTTCACAAGTTTATCCATGTATGCTGGATCTCTAGCTTCAGCTGCAGTGATTTTTTTCCCTTTGTGTTTGCATCTTCTCAGAGCTAAATTGACTTTGTCACTTATTTGTTTCATTTGTAGTTTCTTATGTTTGAAGAAGATGTTTTGGACTGATTGTGCTGCTCTTCTATCAAAACTTCGTAGCTCCCATTTTACAATGTCACTGCAATGAACTGTTGTTAGTCTTTCATCATTATCAAGACGTCTCTGACCACAAAATATAGTTGGAAAGCATAGATACTCTGCATCTTTATCCTGATACAAACTGAGTGGGTGTTGTCCTTCTCCTGGTGCAAAAGTATAGACCTTGTCATATTTGCTTTCGACATTAGCATCATCTACCAAGGTGTCTACGTTCCCAACATTTTCGCTACTATCAACCTCACTGAAACCATCAGAATCATATCCGTCAACTGTACTTTCTGCATTTAATGAAGAAATAAATAACTTGTTCTTGTGCAGAGATATTGTTACTTTCAATATCCTTTGTCTGTCTATTACAATCTTCTAAAAACTCTCTAACCATCTCCTCTGCACTGTTAGTCACTTCTTGAAACCATTTGTCATCAATTACTATGTTTGAATTTTTATACAATTCACTCTTGTTCATAAGCCAATGTAATGCTGTTAAAACTCTTAGTGGTCTTACATTTTTTTTTGAAGTCTACCTTTTTATAAGACAGTTTCTTCTTAAGCTGAACAGCAACAGTGAAATTGTCATTCATTGGCCTGGGAAGTGAGTTTACAGTGGGCTGAATATCAACTGGAACATTGATTACATTTCCTTTAATTGAATATTGACCACCTCGTGGAAGTTCTCTTATCTGCATGAAAGGAATGCGTAATGCTATCAACCTTTCTTCAAGCTGATGCAGATCTAACTCCGTAGGTTTATTTGGTCATTTCATTCCATTTGCTACGGAAAGTTTTGGAACCTTGCCATCCTTTAAGGTTGATAAGCATGTATGACAAATCCATTCTTCGTTATTGACTGATATGAATTTTGTGCAGTAGCTGTTGATGTGTGTAGCTGATAAACAAGTTTTCTTAAGAGCTGATACACTTTTCTGAAACCAAGTTTGGTGCCAACAAGTACAAACAAATATGGGCCCTGCAGCAATATTTCTGTGAAAACGATTAATCCATTCTTCTATACTTTCATACTTTTTCCCTACGGGAACCTCAAATGCATTTATTCTTGGTGGGTTTTCTTCATGAATTCTACACCTTTTACTACCCTTATCATCTTCATTGTCTTGCATTTTTCTTTTCTCATGCCTTGACTGCTGTTTTTTTATCCATTCACATACTTTAAAGACTGGATTTCTTCTAGACTCCTGTTTCTGTACACATTTCTTTGCTAGGACACCTGGTTTCTGTCTATATTCCTGTTTTTGTGCACATTCCTTTGCTCAGACACCTGGTTTCTGTCTATAGTTCTGTTTCTGGGCATATTCTTTTGCTAACACACCTGGTTTCTGTCTATATTTCTGTTTCTGGGCACATTCCTTCGCTAAGACACCTGGTTTCTGTCTATACCTCTGTTTCTGGGCACATTCCTTTGCTAACACACATGGTTTTTGTCTAGACTAATGTTTCTGGGCACATTCCTTTGCTAACACACCTGGTTCCTTTCTATACTCCCGTTTCCGAGCATATTCCTTTGTTAAAACACCTGGTTTCTGTCTAGATTTCTGTTTCTGGGCTCATTCCCTTGCTAACACACCTGATTTCATTCTATATTCCCATTTATGAGCAGCTTCCTTTGCTAGAACACCTGGTTTCCTTCGATTATCCTGCTTCTGGGCACATTCCTTAGCTAAAACGCCTGGTTTCTGTCTAAATGCCTGTTTCTGAGCATGTTCTTTAGCTAAAACACTTGGTTTCTTTCTATATCCCTGTTTCTGAGCAAATTCCCTTTTCTTAAAAGTAAGTGATTTTCTTTGGGTTCTCTTGTACATTTGTTGGTATGATTTCCGACTTTTCTTTTTTACTAGCCTTTTTAGCAGGAGCTATTTCACTAGCATTATTTGCTACTTTCTCTTGCCATGCCTGCTGTCCTATATTCTGATCCTTAAAATAAGCTGCAAGTAGACTTTCAGCAACTTCTGTGGTACATGCCTCATCATATAACTTTATGGTAACAGGCAAAAAGTCAAACTGTGTACTAAAACCAATTGATAGACTATCATAAAAAGCATAAAGATAGGCTACAACATCCTCCAATGATGTAAAAGACATAACGATTGATGTTCCATCACATGCTGATAGTCCATTTTTTCCATGTGAATGAGAGTCAAAGAAAAAGAACATTTCTCCTTTTTTGAACAAGGCTGAGCAAATGGCACCAGTAGTCAAAAGGCCAGCTGAATTACCAATGAAAGCATACTCCAAAGCATCATGAAGTGTAGAAAGGCCAGTGTCCATACCAGCTTCAACAAGAATACCACTTATTATAGGCTGTTTTTGAACAATAAACTTGTTATCTGCAATTTTGAAGTTGTCAGGTATTTCGTCCAAGCTCAACAAAGGCTGTACAAATTTTCCTTTAGATTTCAAATTATTTACAATTGAACAATATCGTTCATCACCGTCACAAAGGATTTTATCTAATAATGAGCTACAATGTGTTTCAGAGGTGACTGTGTGGGACAACATACTAAGTGCATTAGCTGTACATTGAAATCCTCTAGATCTAGCTGAAACCCTTACATCGTTTTGGTGAAAAGAACCAAATACGATATCACATGAACTCCAAAACTGACATGCAGATCTGTTAATCTCAGTGTTTTCGTTAGAAACAATACTTGCTATGTCAAGATTTCCTTCTGCAAATGTAAACAAAGTAGCATCAGACTGGCTGGATAAGTCTTCTGAACTTTTATCTTTACTTAAGCTTTGATGACATTGACCAACAGTTGCATCAGTTTCTGACGTTGCAGGAAATGCAGTAAAACTTGATGTTCTTTTGTAACAAACTTCAGAAATAAATTCAGGCAACCTTGAAGCAATAACAGCCCTATTTTCTAAACTTTCTGTTTCTGTACAAAACGTATTTAGCAAATTATTTGGCAGATTATTTAGCAACTTTTTGGCAGATTTTGAGACGGCAAGTTTGTTAACTTGCCGTATGTCATGGTTTTCTGTTTTTAACGAGGCCAGCTCCCCAGTCCTGTCATGTCCGTTGTCATATTTACCTTCATCTCTAGACACCGCACTTCTGTTGCTCTTCTTCACTTCTGCCTTTTCCAACTCTTTTTCCTAGGCATATTTGACCTAAAATAATGCAAAAATGGTATTATAATGACATACAGGTTGCTGCAAAGTGTAACTCAGTTGTAATGGGCCTCCGTGGCCTAGTGGGGACAAGAGTGCTGTATGTATGTGTGAATTCGGGTTTAACGTCGCTTTCAATATTTTTTCAGTCATATCACGATGGTTGTGACAGGGAGCTCAATGCTCACTTTTATAGTGCTGCCTCACTGAAGTATCATGTCCCAGACACATTACATGATACCACACCCAGTCACATTATCCTGACACTGGGTCAACAAGTCCTAGCTCTTCCCCGTAAATCTGAGTGCCAAGTGAGGTGCAGCTTGTACCATTTTTCACGACTTTGGTATGTCGCTGCCCAGGATGGAACCCGTGACCTTCCGTTCCCCGGAGCGGATACTCTACCAACTGAGCTATCGGGGCCGATTTGCAAGAGTGCTGACACTTAATCATTGTCTCTCACCGTTGTGGGTTCGAGCCTGGATTGGGTAACAAGTGAGAGGCCAAATTCTGCAACAGAAGGTCAGGTGGTGCAACAGAAGGTCAGGTGATTTCTCTCTGGGTACTCCGGTTTTTCGCCAACCTCTGATTAACGATCAGCTCGATATGAGTTAAATAATCTTGAGAGGGTCGTAAAACCAAAAAAAAAAAAAATCAAGACCAAGATATTATTGACTGGAATGGCAATCAGCTAGGACCCAAATTTTTAGCTATTCTCACCAGTATGCATTCATCTCCAGTCTGTATGCCTTAACACTCTATCTCTGAATTCAGCAAAAGGCAACTTTTTTTTTTTTTTCAAATTGTAGACTGAACTCAAAACAAAATGGTAACCAAAATTTTCTTTGGTTTCATAACAATATTTTATTTGTTTGATTTGAGGTTTAACGTCCCCGTCAACACGGTATAGGTCATTTTTGAGACGTTGCTTCCAATTTTGTGGGACTTTTACCCGACAATGAGATGAAATGACACCTCAAGCCCTGTCGCCCATTGAAACCAATGGTAGCATCATGCAGCCCATCTATTTCAACAATGCTATTAGAAGGCAGATTTAGGTCAACAAGCCAATATCATGTGACCAAAATCAAAAGTCAGTAAACCAAAATCAAAAGTCAGTAAACCAAAGGCATTCAAAATAAATTAAAACCATCAGACACGGAAGCCTGGTTGGTTGGTTGGTTGGGATAGCCATATAAGCAGCTAGTCTAGTGTTTTAAATGCTACGACCACACATCCTGAGGTTGCAAACTGTGCAAAAAGTAAATTTATGTGGAAATATAAAACTAAATTATCTATCAAATAGAGATAGAGAATTTATGAAAATATTAAGCTGCCATAGCAACCATGTTTTATGGCTCTTTCAAGATTATTTGGGCCTTGATGGAAGGAAATGTCCCTATGTACAAAATTGCATATGTATGCTTTATTTATATTTCCAGAAAGACCAGTTTTTGCATAGCAAAAAACATTTTATTTTACTTAGTAACTCTGTGTTTTAAGCCAGTTATTCAATATGTTATTGGGGTACCCTTATTGGCATCGATTTCGAGAATTATGATGTTAAAGTTAAGTAATAATTTAGTATTTTTAAGCTTACAAAGTGTTACAAATAATAAAAACTGGCTTCAAACTTTGCATTGCCTGAATCGATATGGTTTCAGCGGAAGTAACATCCCTCGACAACAAAATCAAATGCACGTTTTTGTTGTTGCATGTGATTTTTCAGTTGCTTTGGTAACTGCAAAATAATAGCAATATGCGAAAATATAGAGGGTAGTGTTATGTGAAATGCAATTAAGCACATGAAAGCATGTCGTTATGGTTTTAAGTGTTTTTGGCAAAGGGTAAACCAAACTTTAAAATGCAAGATTTTTTTAAAAATGCTCAAGTAATCACTTTTTCACTTTTACACCGTATCCTGACATTGACCTTAGAATGTCCAAATGGCCTTGCCTACATCGCTGTTCTTTTCACTTATTTCAAGCAGATAACTAATCAGAATAGGGAAAAACACAAAAAAAAACATAGTACCCAGAGAAAACCACCTAACTTCCATTGCAGAACATGACATCTCACATCTGATCCAAGGGAGGCTTGAACCACAGTGTGGAGAGACCTAAAGATTAAGAATCAGTGCCCTTAATCCACTAGGCCACAGAGGCCCTTTAAAAAGCAATGATAAATGATAAAGGAAAACAAACAAAACAATAAAGTTTATATAAAGTATTTTTCAGAATCAAACAACCCTAGTTTCTGAAGCCAAAATTTACGTATTTCTTTTTGTTTTCTGATTCAAAGATTCCATGGTAAGCGGTCAAATGACCAGAGGAAAAAAAATATCTCATTATAAATCTGGAAACTTTATGGTGGTATAGCAACAAAATTAAAAAGTCCGACCCCCCCCCCCCTCCCCCATACGGGGCAGAGGTGTTATTATTGAAAAGACACATGAAAAAGGCAAATTAGGCAATGGACAACAGCTTATCATCACCAGAGTAAGTTTCAACATTGATATTAGAATATAATAGTGATCAGGAGTCGATACAATTACCTCACATCTCCTATTCAGGACAACAAAGGGAAAGAAACACCAACAGAAAACAATTCACCATAATTAAAGCATCATTTGAAAGCCAAAAGGACATTTTCCCCACACTAAATGGCCAAACGGCTATCCAAAATAAAAAAGAAATGTTAGTAGTACATGTAGCCAAAGTCAACTTTATGCATACAAAACAAATCATTTGTCTGAACCACAAAGGAACAAAGGGCAATGATTGTGGCCACGTAAAATTGATCTAAGCCCCCCAGTGATTCTTCTGTTGCGGTTTATTATTGTTATATTTCGTCTTTGCATGTGTGTTTTACTTATACCTGTTTATTTTGAATAGCTGTTTGGCCATTGTGTGGGAAAGTAACTGTCCTTTTGGCTTTCTGTTTCTGATGGTTTCATTAAGGTTTAGTTATTTCTTGATGTTTCTCTTCCTTTGGTGTCTCTGATGGGAGGTGTAGTCAGTAAAAAAATAACAGGGGGCCTAAATCGATTTTATATGACCACAGTCATCTCCCTTGGCTATCATGGTTAAAACAAACAAATGAAGCACTAATAGACATAAGATACCCCTGCCTCTGACCACACACGAGCACTGGTGGACCACTTACAAGGACTAAGCCTGCCCGTCCAATGTATATAAGCCTTCTGGTTTCACTGGGTGGCAGGGCTTGGGGTGTCATTTCACCTCAATGTTGGTTAAAAGTCCCACAAAATTGGAAGGGACGTCTCCAAAATGACCTAAATAGTGTTGGATGGGACGTTAAATCCCATTCAAATAAACAAAACAAACGATACCCCTGCCACTGGCAGGCTATAGAGTAATGAGGTGTGTATGCATTCTTGAAGAATATATCTTGAAAAAGAACTTACAAAAAATGATATACAGCTTTTGTCACTAGTCCTCCAAATGCTCTTCTGATCCAATTTCAAATCTTCTGCAGAAACTGTTGTTATTATTTATGTAAACTATTCTTTGTACACAATGTCACAATCACTAAGTCACTATCTCAAAAGCATAAAATTTACATCATTGAGTCACTTTCTCAGAAGCACCACGATAGAAACACTGAGTAACTTTCTCAAAAAAAATCAAGTTAGAATTACTGTGTCACTTCCTCATAGGCACAATAAGAGGAGTTATTGACAATTAAGTGAACATGTTACACAAATTTATGTATATATATGTATATATAAGTTCAAGTAATAATATCGTCGTTCACACTGAATCTGTCAATAAAGAAAGTGAAGTTAATGGGCTGCATCAAGCAAAAAGATATATTTGAATATGTGCTCAGCAAACACTCACTACGCATGTGCAATAGCAAAGTCTTATTAGACATTTTTTCCTACATACAATGAGGACGGTATAATAACTGATCTTATTATAGACTAATATTTGCTTCTGCAAGCACACATACTCAAAGACACCTTTTGCTTGAAGTGGCTCATATATGAGTTTCATATTAAGACTAGAAATGTGTCCATAGGACATGGATGCCCCCGCTAATAAATAGTCTCTAATTTTACTTTTTGTGACCTTGACCTTGCAGCTAACATTTCTACAAAGTAATTTCTAAATCCATCAAGCATTATCAAAGATGATGCATGGGACACAACAAAATATTTTTGACATTTGACCATTAAGTGTGACCTTGACCTTCGAGCAGCTACATATCTGAGTTGACATTTTTACTGGGACTTAAATCAATTTTACATGGTCTCAACATTTGCCATTAGTTTTGCCATGGTTTGCACAAGTAATTTGTTCAGTCCACATGAAAGGTTATAACTACTGAACATCTTGTAGAACATATTCAGATATAAACAACAATGAGGACTGGACAGCATGAAATAACTAAAATGGTGAAGCAAAAGAAAACCAAAAATGACAATGTTTGGGAGCCTGTGACCTTGAAAACAAGGTCAAGGTCACCAAAATCTTTTCAATTCTTTGGTAGGTTACAAAAGTATATTGGACCTAGTTTGAGCAAGTTTCATCAATTTGTTCATCATCATGAAATGGGGCGCTGACAAACCAAAACTCGCAGTTTTTTTGGGACTGTGCCCTTGAAACCAAGGCCAAGTTCACCAAAATATAATCAAAGCTTTGGTAGGCTGCTATGATATATTGTTCAAAATCTGAGCAAAGGGGGTCTTTCATTTGTGCCCATGCATGTTTTTTTTTTTAAACTTTGTATATTAATAACTCAGCATATACAACCTTTAAAAATGTATTTAATAAATTATATAAATCAAAGAAGGACTCAGGAGGCCACTCTAACTGACTCCCTCCATGAGCTGGTGTCTGTCTCTAATTAAGTGCGTCGGGTTCCGATAGACCTTGTTGCAGAAGAGATTTAAGTCCAATATTGAATTTTGAAATTAAATCCGAATGGCGTCTATAAAATTTTGAAAAGGCTTTGCGTAGTTTATGGTACCGATAACCCTGATTAAGGAGTTTAGCCGTTAATAATTTATTTCGAGTGTTGAAGTTAGTTACATGACTACACACTCTAGCAAATCGAATTAATTGCGAAATATAAACGCCATAGGATGGCGCACGAGGAACATCACCATCCAAAAAAGGAAAATTTACAATCTCAAAATCAAAGTCAAAAGCTAATCAATGATATTTAATAGGTTGCAATGATAATTTTATGTTGTACATAGTTTGATCAAATTTCAACGATTTGTTCATGTGATAGGATGATGACAGGCTATTTTTAAGTTTGATGAGGATCCTTCAATAGGTTCAGGAGATATAGTGCTTCAACCAGGCTACGCCGTCATGGACGCCGATGCCAATGCCTAAACCAACAGGATTCACACCAAAAAAACAATATGTCCCACTCGCCCTTGGTGGTGGGATACAATTCAAAAGAAATGACCCACTTAAAACATTTGTGAAGACAGGAATTTAAATTGACACTAGTTGTGTTTACTGAATAAATATATACTTTTCAAGCTTCCAACCTGATCAATTACAAATCTTGCACGTTTCAACAAGCTGAAATAGTATGTACTAAAATACTCCACCAGTATATAGCTGGTACACATTGCCTTTTACAACATAAACTAAAAATGCTTTCACAGGAAAAAACTATCCCCAACCAACGCCATTAATAGAATTTAAACAGCATTTTTTCATTTGGAGTTTAACAGCCAAGTCAACACTATTTAGGTCATATACAGCTGGTCAGTTTACCTATGTCCTTTTGCTTTAGAGTTTAATGGCCCAGTCAAAACTCAGCCCCCATTGGGGCTTGAAGAAATTGATGGGCTGCATGATGCTTCCTCGCAGAGCTGAAACCGACCCGCACACGAGTTCTGGATCTAAGCCTGTCCAGGCAACGGTGCGAGTGTCGGACTGTCCATGCTTATAAAACCTATTGGTTTCATTGGGCGGCAGGGCTTGAGATGTCTTTCATCTCGATGTCGGGTAAAAGTCCCACAAAATTGGAAGAAACATCTCCAAAATGACCTTTACAGTGTTGACGGGGACGTTAAACCTCAAATCAAACAAAGCCCAGTCAACACTAGTTAGGTCATATACAGCTGGCCAGTTTACCTATGACGTTTTGATTTGGAGTCTAATGGCCGAGTCAACACTATTTAGGTCATATAGAGCTAGTCAGTTACCTATCAACACTTTCCTGGGCAGGCTTGATTTTGTTTGTTTGTATTGGAGTTTAATGGCCCAGTCAACACTATATAGGTCATATATAGTCAGTCACTTTTACTGGGCAGGCTTATATGTAACCGGTTAACCAGTATAGTGCACATTCTTTCACCAGAAACTGACAAATGTCCTTCTTGAATCAGGAGAGAATGAAGATTTCATGATCGATCTCCACACAAGAATTTTGCCAACCCAAATATCAAACCCACGTCCTGATCACCAGTCAGATGGACATCAGGCTGAGCTACCAAGGCCAGCCCTGGGCAGGCTTGTACTTTTTTTTTATTGTAAGCATTTTATCAGTACAGCGCACATTCATTGCAAGAAAGTGCCAACTGTTCTTCTTGAATCAGCGCGAGAGGATGACCATAGAAAAGAAAGATGTCATTTTAAACTCCATGAAAGAATTTTGCTGCTACAGAGGCTGGCTCACATTTGACCTCAGTCACAAAAATATAAGGTGTGTACGCACCATTTTTGTCAAAAAATAGTTTTCAGGAGCCTATGGCCTTTAAAAAGTTAAGATCACCTAATTCTAATGATATCTTTGGTAGGTTGCACTCTTTATTGCACCAAGTGTGACCAACATTCATTTATTCATGTAGCCAAGCTATTGTTTGCCAAACATGGCAATTTTTGGGAGCCTGTGACCTTGAAAATAAGGTCCATGATGCCAAAAGCTAATCAAATCTTTGGTAGGTGGCAATAGTATGAGAACATTTTATCAATTTGTTTATGAGGTAGGATGCAGACAAACTAAAATTGACTGTTTTTAAGGGCCTGTGCCCTTGCAAATAAAGTCAAGGTCACCAAAATGTTATTTTTTCCTTGGCAGGTTGCAAATGAATATTGTATAAGTTTGCCCAAATTCCATTGATTCATTCATGTGAATATGAGGCCTTGAAAATAAGGTCAAGGTTCCTAAAATCTAATCAAATCTTTGGTAGGTTGCAATGAAACAATGTACCAAGTTTGACCAAGTACCATCAATTCGTTTCTTGAGCAGCAAGACTGTGGAACGATCTATCCTGACCTACTCAACAGTCCTGACCTGGAGTCATTCTGTTCAAGACTGACTTCACTTTCCAGCAACACCACAGCCATCATCAGCATCACTATCATTATCATCATTCAATCATCCTCATTATCATCTACAGTCGAACTTCGATGGGTCGACCCCCCTTAGGACCATACAAATTGTTCGAGACAAGGGTCATTCTTTTGGATGAGTCTTTAAACTGAGGTCCCATCTCCGTATGACCTTAGCTGTTGGTGGGATGTAAAACTCAAAACACCCACTCACTCGAGACAAGGGTAGTTTGAGCCACTGACTATTAGTGCCATACCAGGAAGTATAATGGAGCTTATTTTGGGATATACATTCAGTGTTCTGTTAATATAAATGTATATTGTGTGTACTCATTAGAATCGCCTTATCGAGGCAATTCATGTACATTCTGTGTACTCATTAGAATCGTCTCATTGAGGCGATTCTAATGAGTACATACAGCATACATTTACAAGAAAAAGGAAGAAAATCTTCCTGACCAATTCCTCCTTATTTCATATCTGGAGGAATTCCCCAGGGGCTCAAGAAAGGGTTCGACTTAACCATGGTAAACAACCAATCAGAGTTCGAGCCATTGAAGTTCTACTGTATATCCCAATTATGTCAGTTTCACAGCACTGCCAAATATACCTGAAATTCTAAAGTGTATAATGATTAAACAAGAATTCAAAATCCCATTCTTATTTTCTTTTTTCATTTTTTCTTGTTTTGTTTTTGTTTTGTTTTGTTTTGAAACTTCATTCCATATGCACTCCATATAATAATCTTTCTGTGGCATATGGAGCACCTAGCAGATAAAGATGAAACAGGAACAAGCCATTTTTGGCCACAAATTGAATGCTTTTGGAGGCCTGTGCCCTTGGAATTAAGGTCAAGGCCATCAAAGTAGAAGTAAAACAAAGATCAGGATTGATACAATTAACTTACTCCACCCATAAAAGACACCAAAGGGAAAGAAATACAAACATTAAGCGACCAGATCATAATGGAAACCTAAACAAAGGAAGGCCATAAGGACAGTTACTTTCCCACAAAATGGCCATATGGCCATCCAAAATTAAAAAAAAAACAAGTGATACACACAGTAAGTAACAAACAACAACATAAATAAATCGCCACAGGAGAGCCGCCTTGGAACGGTCAGTGGAAGATTTCCACTGGGGGGCTTAAATCGATTTTACGTGGCCACAATCCTCGCCCTTACTTCCGTCGCGATTTAGACAAATAATTTGTTCAGTCCGCATGAAGGCCTCCTAACTCATCAGTGCAACATCTCTGTGAACACAAAAATCAAAGAACCACAGAGGTGAGACAACGGTGAGGACTCGACAGCAAGAAACCACTGAAATGCTGGAGCAAAAGAAAACCAACAGTTAGACTCCGATGAGCCCGACCAGAGACAGAGCATCGGGCACCAACCAGCATTATCTCTCTAATTCTCAATAAGCCTTTACGTTGGAGCCGTCATAGAATCTGAGGCCTGACCAAAAGGCGTGCAATTAAAGAGGGAAGCAAAGTTGTCAACCGTGATTGGGTTAACTACCATGCATGCAGTCTGTCGTATAATATCCATGTTGTACCCAATCTTTTTATATCGAAGAATGATTTTACGAAATTGGGTGCTGAAGTCATTGTGGTTATATATTTTTTCTGAATTTATATATAAGTCACCATAAAATTCGGGTTCCGACAGACCTTGTTGCAGAAGAGATTTAAGTCCAATATTGAATTTTGAAATTAAATCAGAATGGCGTCTATACAATTTTGAAAAGGCTTTGCGTAGTTTATGGTACCGATAACCCTGATTAAGGAGTTTAGCCGTTAATAATTTATTACGAGTGTTGAAGTCAGTTACATGACTACACACTCGAATTAATTGCGAAATATAAACGCCATAGGATGGCGCACGAGGAACATCACCATCCAAAAAAGGAAAATTTACAATCTCAAAATCAAAGTCAAAACCTAATCCATGATATTTAATAGGTTGCAATGATAATTTTATGTTGTACCAAGTTTGATCAAATTTCAACGATTTGTTCATGTGATAGGATGATGACAGGCTATTTTTAAGTTTGATGAGGATCCTTCAATAGGTTCAGGAGATATAGTGCTTCAACCAGGCTACGCCGTCATGGACGCCGATGCCAATGCCTACACCAACAGGATTCACACCAAAAAAAAACAATATGTCCCACTCGCCCTTGGTGGTGGGATATAATTCAAAAGAAAAGACCCACTTAAAACATTTGTGAAGACAGGAATTTAAATTGACACTAGTTGTGTTTACTGAATAAATATATACTTTTCAAGCTTCCAACCTGATCAATTACAAATCTTGCACGTTTCAACAAGCTGAAATAGTATGTACTAAAATACTCAATCAGTATATAGCTGGTACACATTGCCTTTTACAACATAAACTAAAAATGCTTTCATAGGAAAAAACTATCCCCACCCAACACCATTAATAGAATTTAAACAGCATTTTTTCATTTGGAGTTTAACAGCCAAGTCAACACTATTTAGGTCATATACAGCTGGTCAGTTTACCTATGTCCTTTTGCTTTAGAGTTTAATGGCCCAGTCAAAACTCAGCCCCCATTGGGGCTTGAAGAAATTGATGGGCTGCATGATGCTTCCTCGCAGAGCTGAAACCGACCCGCACACGAGTTCTGGATCTAAGCCTGTCCAGGCAACGGTGCGAGTGTCGGACTGTCCATGCTTATAAAACCTATTGGTTTCATTGGGCGGCAGGGCTTGAGATGTCTTTCATCTCGATGTCGGGTAAAAGTCCCACAAAATTGGAAGAAATCTCTCCAAAATGACCTTTACAGTGTTGACGGGGACGTTAAACCTCAAATCAAACAAAGCCCAGTCAACACTTGTTAGGTCATATACAGCTGGCCAGTTTACCTATGACGTTTTGATTTGGAGTCTAATGGCCGAGTCAACACTATTTAGGTCATATAGAGCTAGTCAGTTACCTATCAACACTTTCCTGGGCAGGCTTGTTTTTGTTTGTTTGTATTGGAGTTTAATGGCCCAGTCAACACTATATAGCTCATATCGAGTCAGTCACTTTTACTGGGCAGGCTTATATGTAACCGGTTAACCAGTATAGTGCACATTCTTTCACCAGAAACTGACAAATGTCCTTCTTGAATCAGGAGAGAATGAAGATTTCATGATCGATCTCCACACAAGAATTTTGCCAACCCAAATATCGAACCCACGTCCTGATCACCAGTCAGATGGACATCAGGCTGAGCTACCAAGGCCAGCCCTGGGCAGGCTTGTACTTTTTTTTATTGTAAGCATTTTATCAGTACAGCGCACATTCATTGCAAGAAAGTGCCAACTGTTCTTCTTGAATCAGCGCGAGAGGATGACCATAGAAAAGAAAGATGTCATTTTAAACTCCATGAAAGAATGTTGCTGCTACAGAGGCTGGCTCACATTTGACCTCAGTCACAAAAATATAAGGTGTGTACGCACCATTTTTTTCAAAAAATAGTTTTCAGGAGCCTATGGCCTTTAAAAAGTTAAGATCACCTAATTCTAATGATATCTTTGGTAGGTTGCACTCTTTATTGCACCAAGTGTGACCAACATTCATTTATTCATGTAGCCAAGCTATTGTTTGCCAAACATGGCAATTTTTGGGAGCCTGTGACCTTGAAAATAAGGTCCATGATGCCAAAAGCTAATCAATTCTTTGGTAGGTTGCAATAGTATGAGAACATTTTATCAATTTGTTTATGAGGTAGGATGCAGACAAACTAAAATTGACTGTTTTTAAGGGCCTGTGCCCTTGCAAATAAAGTCAAGGTCACCAAAATGTTATTTTTTCCTTGGCAGGTTGCAATTGAATATTGTATAAGTTTGCCCAAATTCCATTGATTCATTCATGTGAATATGAGGCCTTGGAAATAAGGTCAAGGTCACTAAAATCTAATCAAATCTTTGGTAGGTTGCAATGAAACAATGTACCAAGTTTGACCAAGTACCATCAATTCGTTTCTTGAGCTGCAAGACTGTGAAACGATCTATCCTGACCTACTCAACAGTCCTGACCTGGAGTCATTCTGTTCAAGACTGACTTCACTTTCCAGCAACACCACAGCCATCATCAGCATCACTATCATAATCATCATTCAATCATCCTCATTATCATCTACAGTCGAACTTCGATGGGTCGACCCCCCTTAGGACCATACAAATTGTTCGAGACAAGGGTCAGTCTTTTGGATGAGTCTTTAAACTGAGGTCCCATCTCCGTATGACCTTAGCTGTTGGTGGGATGTAAAACTCAAAACACCCACTCACTCGAGACAAGGGTAGTTTGAGCCACTGACTATTAGTGCCATACCAGAAAGTATAATGGAGCTTATTTTGGGATATACATTCAGTGTTGTGTTAATATAAATGTATATTGTGTGTACTCATTAGAATCGCCTTATCGAGGCAATGCATGTACATTCTGTGTACTCATTAGACTCGTCTCATTGAGGCGATTCTAATGAGTACATACAGCATACATTTACAAGAAAAAGGAAGAAAATCTTCCTGACCAATTCCTCCTTATTTCATATCTGGAGGAATTCCCCAGGGGCTCAAGAAAGGGTTCGACTTAACAATGGTAAACAACCAATCAGAGTTCGAGCCATTGAAGTTCTACTGTATATCCCAATTATGTCAGTTTCACAGCACTGCCAAATATACCTGAAATTCTAAAGTGTATAATGATTAAACAAGAATTCAAAATCCCATTCTTATTTTCTTTTTTAATTTTTTCTTGTTTTGTTTTTGTTTTGTTTTGAAACTTTATTCCATATGCACTCCATATAATAATCTTTCTGTGGCATATGGAGCACCTAGCAGATAAAGATGAAACAGGAACAAGCCATTTTTGGCCACAAATTGAATGCTTTTGGAGGCCTGTGCCCTTGGAATTAAGGTCAAGGCCATCAAAGTAGAAGTAAAACAAAGATCAGGAATTGATACAATTAACTTACTCCACCCATAAAAGACACCAAAGGGAAAAAAATACAAACATTAAGCGACCAGACCATAATGGAAACCTAAACAAAGGAAGGCCATAAGGACAGTTACTTTCCCACAAAATGGCCATATGGCCATCCAAAATTAAAAAAACACAAGTGATACATACAGTAAGTAACAAACAACAACACTATATAAATAAATCGCCACAGGAGAGCCGCCTTGGAACGGTCAGTGGAAGATTTCCACTGGGGGGCTTAAATTGATTTTACGTGGCCACAATCCTCGCCCTTACTTCCGTCGCGATTTAGACAACTAATTTGTTCAGTCCGCATGAAGGCCTCCTAACTCATTAGTGCAACATCTCTGTGAACACAAAAATCAAAGAACCACAGAGGTGAGACAACGGTGAGGACTCGACAGCAAGAAACCACTGAAATGCTGGAGCAAAAGAAAACCAACAGTTAGACTCCGATGAGCCCGACCAGAGACAGAGCATCAGGCACCAACCAGCATTATCTCTCTAATTCTCAATAAGCCTTTACGTTGGAGCCGTCATAGAATCTGGGGCCTGACCCACCGGCGTGCAATTAAAGAGGGAAGCAAAGTTGTCAACCGTGATTGGGTTAACTACCATGCATGCAGTCTGTCGTATAATATCCATGTTGTACCCAATCTTTTTATATCGAAGAATGATTTTACGAAATTGGGTGCTGAAGTCATTGTGGTTATATATTTTTCTGAATTTATATACTAAGTCACCATAAAATTCGGGTTCCGATAGACCTTGTTGCAGAAGTGATTTAAGTCCAATATTGAATTTTGTAATTAAATCAGAATGGCGTCTATGAAATTTTGAAAAGGCTTTGCGTAGTTTATGGTACCGATAACCCTGATTAAGGAGTTTAGCCGTTAATAATTTATTACGAGTGTTGAAGTCAGTTACATGACTACACACTCTAGCAAATCGAATTAATTGCGAAATATAAACGCCATAGGATGGCGCACGAGGAACATCACCATCCAAAAAAGGAAAATGTACAATCTCAAAATCAAAGTCATCGCGTTTATCATAAATTTTGCACGAAACAAATCCATCTACAATAGATAGATGTAAATCCAAAAACGGGGCCTCGGTATCAGAAGAATTTGCTTTATTTAACTGAAGTTCTAGGGGGTAAATCTGACTGATCAAACCATCAAAATAAATATTATCAATATTTAATAAATCATCTAAATATCTAGAAGTAGAGCTAAAAGCTTCAATAATTTCAGATTGATTATCAATGGAAAGCGACAAAATGAAGTCTCTTTCATAACAATACAAGAACAGATCAGCCACAAGAGGTGCGCAATTAGTACCCATCGGAATACCCACAATTTGTATAGATCATTTTGGAGACATTGCTTCCAATTGTGTGGGACTTCTACCCGACAATGAAATGAAATGAGATCTCAAGTCCTGTCACGAAATGAAACCAATAGGGTTTATAAGCATGAACGGTCCGACTAGCACTGCTTTGCCTGGGCAGTCTTAGATCCTCTAAGCGGGTTACCAGTATTTGTGTTCCGTTGGTTTCAGCTCTTTGTGGAAGCACCATGCAGCCCATCTATTTCTTCAAGCCTTGATGGGCGGGGCCGAAATACCCTGACTGAATGTTGTGAGAAGCAGGTAAAGGAAAGCAAACAGCATTGTGCAGAGTACATCATCATTCATTTGTGTATGACGTTTCATTAAGTAAATTACTTCTCAAGCAAGTGTGTTTGACACATACATGTATTTTAGATTTTTCAGCTTCATTTGGTGACTTAAAATATTTCCTTGGTAACCTTTTCTTTCTATTTTCATGCTTTTTTCAACACTTCTTCAGTAACATAATAGTGTTACAGTGTTTCATCAGTAACCACTTCTACTATAGTTTATTAATTGATTATCCTATATTACACAAGGTCAACCAATATTCAAAAATCATAAATCATGTTTTTTAATTGTGTCAATTAATAAAATTGTCATTAATCAATTAATTTCGTATTGGTCCAGTTACAGGTCCTCGGTCAGCTGTATTGGCCTCGGCCTGCGGCCTCGTGCCAATACAGCAGACCTCGGACTTTGCTTCCAAAGGTTAACCCTTTACAAAACATCTTATACACAATGATTTTAATCTATTTGACATTAGTGCACCCATTTAACCTGATAATACATAAATTGAAAATATGGCACCCCCACCTCCTCCCCAGTCCCATCCTCTTCAGTAAACTTAAGATTACTACAGTACACATAAGGTTTTAACACAGTCTCACCTAGCGACCTATTTTTTATCTCACATAAATTTGAACTTGGAAAGATATCAAGACAAACATTCTAATGAGGCCCCCGCCCATAGGGGCTTGAAGAAATATATGGGCTGCATGATGCTTCCATGCAGAGCTGAATCCGGCCCGCACACTAGTACTGGTAAACCGCTAAGATGATCTAAGCCTGTCCATGAACCGTGGTGCGAGGCGGACCGCCCATGCTAATAAACCCTATTGGTTTCATTGGGCGACAGGGCTTGAGATGTCATTTCATCTCAATGACGGGTAAAAGTCCCACAAAATTGGAAGCAACCTCTCCAAAATGACCTTTACAGTGTTGACGGGGACGTTAAACCTCAAATCAAACAAACAAAACATTCTAATGAAGTTTCAAAATTCTTGTCTCTAAAGTGCACACAATATTTTTAAAGAAATTTGACCCAGTAACCTAGTTTTTGTTTAATCAAACATGGCCCATATATAAACTTGAGATATCTGATATCATCAAGACAAATACTCTGATTGGGTTTTATGAAGAATGATTAAAAGCTGAAAAGCTGCAAGCAGTGCATGGTGCCCACCACTACAATTACATAATACATAAAGCAAGACTTAGTGCAATATCACAGTCAAAAAGGAATTCAAAGTAAGGATGCATCTCGTACTCTTTCCCTTAATAAAGTTGACAGGAATGCATTACTGAGATGACTATTTTCAATGTTCAAAGAGCCATGGCTCCAAAAGTAAGTAAACCAGAATTACAATTCTCATTTTCAGTTTTTGGGGGCCTGTGCCATTCAATATAAAGTCAAGGTCTTCAAAATCGAATCATCCCTTAAAAAAGTTTACAAGTGTACATGACTGAGCTGATTATTTTTCAATGTTCGAGGAGCCATGTCTCCAAAAGAAAGTAAACCAGAACTACAATTTTTATTTTCTGTTTTTTGGGGCCTATGCCCTTTAAAATAAAGTCAAGGTCTTCCCAAAATCTAATCAAATCTTTGGTCAATTGCAATGATATATTGTACCAAGTTAGACCACATTTCATTTATGTGTTTGTGAGATTCGGTGCAGACAAGCCATATTTGGCTCAAAATTGTCAGTTTTTAGGGCCTGTGCCCTAGAATTTGAGGTGATGGTTATCCAAAAATGGCTGTTTTCCCCCATCCTTGTGATGTAACCATGCGTGTTTGGTCAGAATCAATCATTAGGTTCAGGAGATATAGTGCTTCCAACAGACAACATGATAGAAATGACTATGTTCAATCTAACGGGCCTCCGTGGCCTAGTGGATAAGGGCGCTGACTCTTAGTCATTAGGTCTCTCACCGCCGTGGGTTCGAGCCTCGCTCGGGCCACGTGTGAGACGCCAAGTTCTGCAACGGAAGGTCAGGTGGTTTTTCTCCGGGTACTCCGGTTTTCGCCCACCTCTGATTAACGATCGGCTCGATATGAGTGAAATAATCTTGAAAGGGCCGTAAAACCCAAACCAAAACTATGTTCAATGTTCAAGGCGCAATAAATCCAAAAGTAGGAAAAGCAGAGTTATGGTTCATATGTTCTGCACATCGTTTCAGGGTGTTCTATATATCTGTGAAATTTTGTGAAAATATCTCAAATGGTATCAGAGTTATGCAACAACAGCTATGTTCAAAGTTCAAAGGGCAATAACTCCAAAAGTAGGAAAATCAAAGTTAAGGTTCATATGGTCTGCACATCGTCTCATGGTGTTCTACATATCTGTGCAGTTTCATGGAAGTATCTCAAATGCTATCGAAATTATGGAGCGGACACGAAACTATGACAGAATTGGCTATGTTCAATGTTCAAAGGGCAACAACTCCAAAAGTATGATTTTCAGAGTTACATACGTTCTGCACTTTGTCTCATAGTGCTCTTCATCTCTGTGAGGTTTCGTGAAAATATCTTAAATGGTTTCAGAGTTATGGAGCGGACACAAAACTATGAGGCGCCTGCAGACAGACGGATGGACACTCAAAACTGTGAAGGGTATAACATAATACCCACCCACCCCCCATTTATTTAATGGTGGGGCTTAAAAAGAACAAACAACCTTCCCAAGTGAGATAATGTCAATCTCACTTCAGCAGAAATTTTGGTAAAATTCATCCATTCTTAAGGAGGATATCAAGTGGAACTGTCAGCAACCAAGGGTAATATCTGTGATAAATTTGATTAAAAATGTTGAGTAAACTTCCAATGTCAACTTGTTTTCACATGCCTAATTCCATCCAAATCCATCCATTCTTTCTCTAAGTATTGGCTTGAAATAGAAGTATAAATGACTGACTGACAGACAACATGACTGATGGACACTTGGACAGACAACATGAAACTTTTTACCCAACCAACACTCTGTATGCAGGGAATATAAATAATTATGGAAATCTTGCATAAATTTTTGCATACAGAAAAGATAATGAGAATCTTTTCAAAACTAAATCTGTGACTCTTGATATGGCTCATTTAAATCTTTGGACGCTGTTCCATTTCTCAACTTGATCACCTGAAAAGAAAGATATGAGCCAGCACACAACAAAATACAAAATAAGACTTGTGTGACACAAAAAGACTCAGATCAGCTTGTGCATACAATCTGACAGTCTTTGCTTATTGCATAAGCCTTCTCTCGAGTGTGGGCTATTTAAAGACAGTAAAGTTCAGTTTTTGCAAAACTGAGTAGATATACAGATTAATCTGATTCTATGCGGGTCACAAAGGTCTTAATTGTGGTTGTCCTGCACTGGTATAACAAACAAAAACAAGCATTGCCAGAAGGAATATAGTATACCAAATATTTTGGAGAACATGACTGTTGAATAAAAGCATCCAGCAAGTGCCATTACACTGTCAAAACATGACATAAAGTGAAAGTGTATTACCATAACCGAAGCTGAAGTTATAAAGTCTCCAAAATCAACCCCCATACTCAAATGAGCATCCATGTGGACACTGTATCTGAAATATAATGCCTTTTATGAAGTTTGTTGGGTGGGGGGGTGGCATGGACCCAACATAGCCGTTCGTCTTATCATAAGAACAAGAATATACGAGTATATATATATGGTTTAGGAGTGGGGATCTGAATGGTTTCCGAGATATATAGCCTTTTCAAGCATTGGTGTGGTAAGGGCATGGCCCTGGCAGACCCTGTTGTCACCTAATGTGCTTATCATAAGGACCAAGAATATATATGACTTTGGGATGGGGATCTGAATGGTTTCTCTGAGATATGAAGTCCTGTTATGAAGTGGAGGGAAACAAACAGCCCCTGTGGACCTCCAACTTGGTGTGACTGAATGTGTCTAATCATAAGGAAAAACAATGTATATGATTACGGGGTGGTGATCTGAATGCTTTCTGAGATATATGGCCTTTTATGAAGTGGAAGGAAAAGTGGGACATGGCCCCAGCCCATTGTCCCAGCATGAAGAGACCCCCAGGTTGGTGTGACTGAATGAGTCTTGTCGTAAGGAACAAGGTTGGCATAAAAGCATATGACTGAAAGAAATTTACTTAAGGAACATTCCTATAAAAGGTTTGTCAAAATATCTGCAAAGGCTTGGCAGTAAATGCCATTTTCCTATTTTTCCCATTGTAAGTCTACGGAAATTCTAATTTGCCATGGCAACCAAACAAATGTGCCGATTTTCATTTAAAAATATAAACTTTCAATCCCCCAGCCCAAAACCATGGAAGCCCTGTACCCAAGGCTGCTACAGATAAAATTTGGACCCAATCAGACTAGTGGCTTCAGAGGTCTGATGTTGCTTGAAGACAGCAGATGACAATTTACAATTTCCCATCTGTGGCAACAAATAGGCCAAAAAGAACATTATTAAAGGAACATTTCTATGAAAGTTTGACAAAATATCTTGAGAGCGATATTGTCATTTTTCAATTTCCCCCATTATAAGTCAATGGAAACTCTTAACTTGCCATAGCAAACAAACAAAAGAGCCAAATTTCATAAACTAGAGCTCAGGTGGGCACTGCTCAATGGAGCCCTGATTGGTGTCACTAAATGGGTCTTATAAAAAGGAACAGAGACATATATGGTTTAGCGGTGGGGATATGTTTGGTTCCTGAGATGTAAGGCCTTTTAAGCAATGGAGGGATTCGGGCAAGGCAGATCCAAGAAAAGCCCAATATTGTTGTCACTGAATATGTCTTATCAGAAGGATCAAGCATATATATGGTTAAATGGTGGGGATCTGAACGGTTTCTGAGATATGAGGCCCGTTAATGAAGTGGAAGGGAGAGGAATGGCCCCTTCAGACCCCCCCCCCCCCCCCGAAGACAGGGTTGACTGACTGTGTCTCATAACAATGAACAAGAATATATGTGATTATAGGGTGGGGATATGAATGGTTTCTGAGATATATGGCCTATTATGAAGTGGAGTCTTATCATCAGGAACAAGAAAATATATATGGTTTAGGGGTGGGGATCTCAACGGTTTCTGAGATATATTGATTTTAATGAAGTATAGGGGTGAGGCATGGCCCGGGCCACCCAGGGGGGGGGACCCATGCTGGAGACACTGTTTGCGTCTTATCATAAGGAACAAGAATATATATGGTTTAGGGGTGGGCTCTGAACAGTTTCTCAGATAT
This sequence comes from Lucinisca nassula, assembly GCA_963580285.1. Taxonomy (NCBI): domain Eukaryota; kingdom Metazoa; phylum Mollusca; class Bivalvia; order Lucinida; family Lucinidae; genus Lucinisca; species Lucinisca nassula. The sequence continues at coordinate 2,824,012 of OY757015.1, read as the reverse complement.
ATGGTCTTTTGTGAAGTCGAGGGGTGGAGAATGGCCCGGGGGCACCCTGGGTGACCCCTAGGTTGGTGTCACTTAATGTGTCTTATCATAAGGAACAAGAATATATATCGTTTAGGGGTGGGGATCTGTTTGTTTGTTTGTTTGATTTGAGTTTTAGCGTCCCGGTCAACACTAAAAAGGTCATTTTGGAGATATTGCTTCCAATTTTGTGGGATTTTTACCCGACATTGAGATGAAATGACATCTCAACCGCTGTCGAGCCAATGAAACCAATAGGGTTTATAAGCATGCACAGGCTGACACTCACACCGCTTTGCCTGGGCAGGCTTAGATCCTCTAAGCGGTTTACCAGTACTCGTGTGTGGGTCAGATTCAGTTCTGCATGAAAATATCATGCAGCCCATATATTTCTTCAAGCCCCGATGGGCGGGGCAGGGTGGGGATTTGTAAGTTTTCTGGAATATTTAGCATTTTATGAAATGGTGGGGGTTGGGCATGGCCCCCGCACATCCTGTGGGAACCCCAAGTTGGTGTCACTGAATGCGACTTATCATAATGAACGAGAATATATATGGTTTAGGGGTGGGGATCTGTATGGTTACTGGGATATTGGGCCTTTTATGAAGTGGAGGGGGTGGGGCATGGCCCAGGCATATCCCGGGGGACCCCCAGGTTGGTGTCACTGAGTCCATCTTATCATAAGGAACAAGAATATACATGGTTTAAAGGTGGGGATCTGAATGGTTTCTGAGATAAATGGCATTTTATGAAGTGGAGGGGGTGGGGCATGTTCCCGGCACATCCAGGGGAACCCCAGGTTGGTGTCACGTAATGCATCTTTGAATAAGGTACAAGAATATATATAGTTTAGGGGGGGGGGATCTGAATGGTTTCTGAGATAAATGGCATTTTATGAAATAGAGGGGGCGGGGCATGTCCCCAGCACATCCCGGGTGACCCCCAGGTTGGTGTAACTTAATGCATCTTATCATAAGAAACAAGAATATATATGTTTTAGGGGTTGGGATCTGTAAGGTTTCTGAGATATAAGGCATTGTGAAAGTGGAGGGGGGAGGGCATGGCCCCCGGCACAATCTAGGGTCCCCCAGGTTGACATAAAAGCATATGGCGGAGAGAAGTTTACTCAAGGAACATGTCTATGTAAGTTTTGTCAAAATATCTGCAATGACTTGGCAGTAAATGCCATTTTTCACTTTTCCCAATTATAAGTCAATGGAAACTCTTAGTTGCCATAGCAACAAAACTAAAAGGCCAAATTAAAAAAAAAAAAAAAAAAAAAAAAAAAAAAAAAAACCTGTGAAGGCAAATATGGTGAATATTTTTTATAAAGTCTCAGTCTCCTAGGGCATATAGTTTCTGAGGTGATGATTCTTAAAGTATTTTTTTTTTTCTATTTTTTTTTTTGCATTTTAGTTTCCATGGCAACCAATAAAAATGAACAGTAGGCCTAAAATCATACCGCAGATAGAAGATTGCCTATGGAACATTTCTATGAAAGTTTTGTCAAAATATCTGCAGAGGCTTGGCAGTAAATGCCATTTTTCAATTTCCCCCTTTATAAGTCAATGGAAACTACAAGTTGCCATAGCAACCAAACAAATGAGCCGATTTTGATAAAAAAAAAACTTTCAATCCCCCAGCCCAAGGATGCTACAGGTAAAATTTGGGCCCAATCGGCCCAGTGGCTTCAGAGGAGATGTCGTTTGAAAGTGTTGACGCCAGACGACGACGACATACGACAGACGACAGACGACGACGACGGATAATTGCCTATCCTATAAGCTCCCCCGGAGCCTTTGGCTCTGGTGAGCTAAAAAATGTAACAAGCCTAAGCAATGGATATCCCTCTTAACCCCACTTTGTAATGGGGGTTGTTCAGTACACAGACTTTTTGGCGTAATGATTTTCGTTTGTAAAGAAAATATGCCTATAGCATAAAAAAGTTAATTATGTCACTTGAGTCACACTTCCCTCGGAGTTTCAACCTTTTCCTGGTTACTCAGAATTCCCAGTAAGAGTTTACTAAGAGAGTTTGTCAGCTGAAATCAGTAAAGTCAAGTTACAGGCAAATAGTCGAACCAGCTGATAACTTAGGCATCAGGGGACAGTTTCGCATTTGAGGGTGGACGTTTTTCAAAATATTATAGTAGGAGGGTCAATAATGGCATGGTTGCTCATAGAAATTGTGATATGTGGTATTTTTTGCCAATGTGGGCTTATTTGCTGAGTATCTGTACTTTTATGAAATGGAATACGAAACTAGCAACCCGGCTGTCTGGATGCTGTGCAAGTTCAAGGTGCAGCGGCATATCTGAATTCACGAAGGTAGCTTTGGCACTGAAAAGTGGCTGTTTTTTAAAGAGGATTCCTCAAAAAGTTTACTGGTTATGGTATACTTTTCTGTCTATTTCTTTGCATGTGACTGAGTGTACATGATATTTCAATAGGTGCCAAGTACTGGTGTTTTGAGAGTAAATTCACAGGATCTGTCAAAGTGAGGTGGAGTCATGATTTTTTGTATGTAAAAATTAGTGGGTGGGGTAAGTGAAATGCTGCTGCTGTCAGCCTATGCAAACAGAGAAGTGTTTTGATTGTATTCTGTTTTGATTTCATGCATGTGTGGAGCAATTTGAAACCAAAACAGAATTTATCGCTTTCTCCTGGAGTTGTCGATAACGATTCAAAAACTTGGTGTGGCGCGGACAAAAAAGTGCTGCGATTAACTGTCCCCTGATGCCTTAAGGGAAAACGCCAAAAATTCAAGTCATCTTTTGGGGTCTTATTCACTGCAATTTGAAAAGCTTATCATTTGTCGAATGAGAACCCGCAATGTTTTTGTACATCGCGCAGTCCATATTTACGCAGGAAATGATACGCTATAGGTACTGTATATTTGTCCGATTTAAATAAAAAATCAAAAATGAAATCCTTTCAGAGCAATGAAAACATTCATAAGAAAGAAGATGGGTCATACTACGTAGTTTCGGCTAATAAAGCCTCATCAGTGACCCTGTAATAATCCGGCAAAGAAAGCCAGAGGAAACATACTGCAATTTTGCGAATTTCGAATAGGCAGTCGATTCACAGACTGATATAAATCAAAATAGGGTCCAAATAATTAAAAACCTGTCTAGAATATGAGTCTAAACCAAAAATTTATTTCTGATTAATCAGAATATTCACACTGATCTCAAAGAACCAAAGGTAAAATATAAACTGCACTATGGTTGATGTACGGGGAGACGTACAAACAGTTTTCTTACACCAGACTGCAGCCTGTACGCTTAAACATTTAATTCACATACTGGGGATGGAAATATTGTTTATTTTCAAGGATTTGAATATTTTACATCTAAATATGGCCTTAAAGAGTATAATTTAAGCTAGTTTGGCTTTGTTTTTTTCCAGTTTTGAATGAATTTCCATTGGGGAAATTGGCAAAATTTTACTGGAGTCAAAAATTTGGCTCTAGTCCACACCACAGTGGCACAGGCATTCTACTAAGCATTAAAATCTACCAGAATAAGCAATTAACAGCATTCCAAGACAGTTCAACAGGAATATTTTAAACAAAAACAGTTGTGGAGCTTGGCAAGGGCGCACAGATGATATCGGTTTTGGTGAAAAGCTTGTATGGCATCGCAATGTGTGCGCTTGTCCGAAATAACACCGCATTGATTTTGAACGAGACCATTTAAATATTTATCACAGGAGTACTTGATATGATATTTTGCACATTTTTGCCCTAACCATCTCTGTGTAAATGTTATGACCTGTCTCATAAGCCACATTCTGTGAAAAAAAAAGGTAATTCAGTAAAAATGATGGACAGTGCCATGACCACTATAGATGCAAAGGTTGCCTCATAAACAGATCTCAAATTTGTGCTGTGCAAATGTCCCAAAAGCCTATCCAGCTCCTTAATATTAACAACAATGTCCTTTTCAGCACTGTAAGACCTTCTGTGTGTCCAAGAATGTACTTTGGACACATTATTCTGATAGGATTCTTTCTCTTTTCCAGTCTGTAGCTAGTAACCACAGAATACTCACCAGGTCTAGCTGCTAGTTGCTGATGACAGCACATGTGCAAGTTAAGAAGTTCTTCTTATCCAAGTAAGTGTAGTTTCTTGCAGCCAGAAAGTGTTTTCTTGTGCTGACTCCATTCTATATAGTGGCGAATGACAAGGCTAGTGCAATGTTACACTCCTCCCTGATTCTTTTATGGAGATTTTTTAGTCTGGGGGCTCAGTTCTTACCTTGTAGTATGCCTTAAACTCAGAAAATAGTGCTTTGACTGTAACAAAAACACAGTAGAACCTTTCTCAAACACATTCAGAAATGAAATACCTTTTTTTGCAGTTTCTGGTATGCATAGTTGCTGTTTTATCATAACCTGTAGACTCTGTTTTGGTCGAAATTCAGCTTCAGTAGAAACCTTATGATTTTGATTGTTTTAGAGCCTGTCAGTATCTTTATTTAAGCCAGTTATCTGATAAGAAATGACACAACTGACTTAATTGGTTTGTTCTCTCCCTTTTTCTTACTTGCAGAGTGTGTCCACTTTAGACTCTGATCAGTAGCAAAGGGGAGATAATGAATATCTCAAAGGCCCAGTCATTTTAGGAAAATTTGGGGATTGGGGGTGGGTTCTTAAGTTTATGGCCCATGTCCACCAATTCAGTCATTTAGGGCCAGTGCTATCAGTTACATGTTTTACATCAAACATCACTGTTTACATCCCTATTCACCACATTGCTGTGTATTATCAAATGACATCTCCAGAAAGCATCGTCCATTATGGACTTAGTGCGCCATTCTCCGAATCGAATATGGCCGCTCTTCAGTACTAATGAAATTCCAAAAGGGCTATGAAAGCAACAACATGTATTTTAGTCAACACTTTTTTATTTGTTTTTATTACAAATAAGCCAAATTACAATGTGGGATCACCAATGGCTGAAACTCAAAGAAAACTTCCAAACTTAAGGCATCAGGGGACAGTTTCGCATTTGAGGGTGGACGTTTTTCAAAATATTATAGTAGGCGGGTCAATAATGGCAGGGTTGCTCATAGAAATTGTGATATGTAGATATTTTTTTGCCAAAGTGGGCTTATTTGCTGAGTATCTGTACTTTTATGAAATGGAATACGAAACTCACATCCCGGCTGTCTTGATGCTGTGCAAGTTCAAGGTGCAGCGGCATATATAAATTCACGAAGGTAGCTTTGGCACTGAAAAGTGGCTGTTTTTCAAAGAGGATTCCTGAAAAAGTTTACTGGTTATGGTATACTTTTCTGTCTATTTCTTTGCATGTGACTGAGTGTACAACAGGTGCCAAGTACTGGTGTTTTGAGAGTAAATTCACAGGATCTGTCAAAGTGAGGTGGAGTCATGATTTTTTGTATGTAAAAAATAGTGGGTGGGGTAAGTGAAATGCTGCTGCTGTCAGCCTGTGCAAACAGAGAAGTGTTTTGATTGGTATTCTGTTTTGATTTCATGCATGTGTGGAGCAATTTGAAACCAAAACAGAAGTTATCGCTTTCTCCAGGAGTGGTCGATAACGATTCAAAAACTTGGTGTGGCGCGGACAAAAAAAAAATTGCTGCGATTAACTGTCCCCTGATGCCTTATTGTATAAAAGTTTTTTTTCGGCTTGTATTTCATGAAATAAATCAGTTAGGTGTACTTGTTGTAGGGTGTTCTATTACATCACGAACACATGTCTATATAATTTTGACCCTCTTCAACCTCATTTTTGGACGGGTTTTTCAAGGACAAATTCCGTCCTTTAGAATAGCGATGTCCGTGCGGGCGGGTAGGTGGGCGTCCGTGTCCCGGTTTCCCTTTAGGTTAACCTATTTTAATAAAAACCGTCCATAATGCCATTTGGCGTGTTTCTTGTTAATATATAGTAAAACTGGGGTTTGCAGGGGTAAACCTTATTTTCTTATTTCTGCCCTAAGACATAGATTGTGGGTACTCGTTAGAACCGCCTTGATGAGGCGGTTCTAACGCGTGCCAACAATCTATGTTTTGAGCAGAAATAATGAAAAAATATCGCATTTTTTCATCTTATTATTTTTTTTTTTCGGCGGTAAAATATACAATGTAATTGTATAGGCGTGTTTTCGTAATGTAGGAAAGTGATATGTCATTTTTTTCATTATTTAGGAACATTATTCACCGTTCCTGTATCAGAGGTGGGTGAACACCGGTATGTATGGAGAAAACCGTTTTAAACCACCTGAACTTCCATTGCAGAACTTGACGCGATCGTACCTCGAACTTAGGCAGAAAGAGACCTCATATTTATGAGTCAGCGCTCGTTACCTACCAACATGGTCAATTTTACAAAATATGCCATTGTTCATCTCTGCAATCGAATTGCGTGTTAAACGAACAATTTAGCCTTCGCTGTTCATAGAAGACGATGTTTTTTTTAACCATTACAGTGAGATGCGCTACGTATACTTAGACTTCATGGGCATAACATGGGCCTTTTTCATAAAGGCGACCAGCACTGACTCAGGCGAGCCTGCGGGCGCGGACGCGCAGTCTTGTCAGAGCCTTTGCTGCTCTCAGATTTGTAGGAGAGAAGATGCATTTAAGTTGGCTGCGCACATGCATTTGACAAAATGTATGCAAATTTGATGGTGATAATAAGGGAGGTAATACAGAGGAAATGATTAACTTATTCATACAGTGTGGACCCCGATCAGACTTCTCTCCACATCATTTACTTGTACGAAAAATATGTTTGAAAAGATAACCAAATCGGACGACGATTTTTCGATAAAAGTTTCTGATATTTATCTTTCATATTCTCTAACTATAGGTTGTATGTGCTGGTAAGAACATCTCAATGAGACGATTCTAACCAGTACCCATAATCTATGTCTTGAAGCACGTACAACGTATGTAAGGTGGACCCTTGTATACCTCAGTTATCTCTATACAGACTATAGGTTGCATGTGCTGGTAAGAACATCTCAATGAGACGATTCTAACCAGTACCCATAATCTATGTCTTGAAGCACGTACAACGTATGTAAGGTGGACCCTTGTATACCTCAGTTATCTCTATACAGACTCGGGTTTTGTAGGCTGTAGTAACACACATAAATCCCTTTATAACGCTATCCATTATAACACGGTTTTGGCTATAACGCGGTTTAAAGCTGAACCCCAAATAAATTGGCGATAAATTGTCAATTTTCTGTAAACTATACATGTTTGTTTATACATACAATGGTCGTTTTATGCACAACTATATATTTATGTTTTTATATATTTAATATAACACGGTTATTTAGCTTACACTGTTTCGGACGCCAAGTGTGGTACTATCAATTGTGCGTGCGTGCGCGCGCGCGTGCGTGCGTGCGTGCGTGCGTGCGTGCGTGCGTGCGTGTGTGTGTATGTGTGTGTGTGTGTGTGTGTGTGTGAGAGAGAGCATTGTGTTGGTATATAACACGGTTATTTTAATAGCTAACACAGCTTCCACGTTGGTAGTGCTATAAAGGTTTTGTATTAATAGATTTTGTGTGTGTGTGTGTGTGTGTGTGTGTATGTGTGTGTGTGTGAGAGAGAGAGAGAGAGAGAGAGAGAGAGAGAGAGAGAGAGAGAGAGAGAGAGAGAGAGAGAGAGAGAAAGATGCACAAATATTTCAGAAAGAGAAATGAGGCTAGGAGACATGAATAGTGCATGTAAGCAATGGATAATGAGACAGTCACACGGAAATCAAATAATCGAAATCAACCGTCGTTTTAAAATGAAATTTGTGCCTCTCTCTCTCTCTCTCTCTCTCTCTCTCTCTCTCTCTCTCTCTCTCTCTCTCTCTCTCTCTCTCTCTCTCTCTCTCTCTCTCTAAATAAATAAATAAATAAATAAATAAATAAATAAATAACTTAATAAAAATATAAATAAATAAAAGAGGTTTTCTTACTCGGTTTTCCGGCTAAAAGATTTGATGTACATAAAATATCGCCAAAGTAAATCGATAGCACACAAACTTGAAAATCCCCGGGTAATCTGATCGGATGATTGTAAGGGGCTTTCAAAAAACTTTTCTAAATCGAATTGGAGAAATGAGGCTAAGTGCACCAGCCACGCCCTCGTGAAACTGCCACCTCCCCATTCTGTTTCGTTTAACCTTTTAATTCCTGCACAGTATGCGTTCTGTGGCGCCTGAGCTGGGTTTATACTGTTTACGAAATCCGACACATCCCAACAGGCACACGTCACTAGGGCAACGTCAAATCTAGGTCGGTGCGACGTCATGACGTTGCATCGACGTAATTTTGACGTTAAATAAACGTCATGACGTAGTAACGAAGTCGATATGACGTAACAATTACGTCATGTGTCTGCTGGGATGGTTCCAGTCCAGATTCTACAGATAACCCTCTTAGGTATCACTCTGACCTCATAACGATAAGAACTACGAGGGTATTTTCTATAGAAATCCATACATATCAGTGATAGTCACGTGAGCATCAGCATTGATGAGCTTCTGTGCTTGGTACTTCCGGTTCGGTTGATAAATATTCGGCCAAAAGTATTGAGGTATATTTCAAGCATAAATGACCCATATATACCTGGTTTCCCATTTTGGGACATAAAAAAACAACAACAATAAAGTCAAAGATCAGATGCAGCAGAATACGGCATCTGATCTTGGTTTATACGGTTTGCTTAAAGGACTTACATTTTTGTCATCATTTAAGATAACCAACCTGACAGCCCTATAACTGGAAATTGAGAACCCCTAACTTATAAGGTGGAATATTCCATTGTCATATACGGGTGAAACATATACCATTGGAGCATGCCTGTGGCAACGTACATGCCTGTGGTAATGTACATGCCTGTGGTAACGTACAAGCCTGTGGTTACATACAAGCCAGTTGTAACGTACACGACTGTGGTATCATACAAGCCTGTGGTAACATACACGCTTTTGATAACGTACACGACTGTGGTATCTTGAATGCGGTTCAATATCATTGATAGTACTGAAGGGTTGATGGTTGGGAAGATGGTCATGAACAGGAACATTTAACTCTTAAATTTATTTACATTCAGTAAACAGTGTAGATCCTGATCAGACGCCTCACTCTACGGAGTCTGATCTGGGTCTAGACAACCATCGCTTTACACAGTTTATAGGAATAACGATACTATCAATAATCGTTACTTGTATTCTTAGATGATTAGCATTAGTCATGTGGACAGTAGCAGGCAGGGAGCGTCTGTAATTAGTAAAAACGGTCAGGCACGTCCCCTTGACATGACTATATGTTTCATCACTGTTTGTCAGTGTACATTACGCATAGTTTTAAATTATAAAAATGACACATTGTATCTCTCTCTCTCTCTCTCTCGCTCTCTCTCTCTCTCTCTCTCTCTCTCTCTCTCTCTCTCTCTCTCTCTCTCTCTCTCTTACATGTATAATAATAATAATAATAATAATAATATAATAATAACTAAATAAATAAATGAATAAATGTTTTTCACTTACCAGAACCTACGTTCGGAAATATAAAATAATATGTTTCGTAATCAGAAAATCAGTGTCCTGCAATGCAAATCAAAAACACTGAACATGGAAACTCCCGCGTAACTCCAAGTTACTGTGAGGAGCTTTCAAAAAGTTTGTTGACTACTGAAAAGACTTAAACAAGATTGGCTGGTTCCGAAAACGTCAGAATGTTCACAGATTTTCATTTCACTTGTCATACCACGGGCCATATCTCGTAGATGTTCCACACATTTAAAGCATTATTGCGAACGGTCATCGGATCTCTTCTAAACTTCTGCTTCTTGTCCAGACTAGTGATAATGAAAATGGATTGCGAAATCGACACTATTATTGTCTACGTCCAATAGGTTAAAACACGGAAGTACGCCGCCCCTGCACATCGGGGTTTGAAGAAATAGATTGGGCTGTATAATGCTATGACGCAGAGCTGAAATCGACCGCACAATTAGTACTGGTAAGCAGCTTAGAGGTTTTAAGCCTGCCCAAGCCTACCAAAGAAAATTGTTGCGAGTCCGACCGACCATGCATATAAACCATATTGGTTGCATTAGGCGGCAGGGGGTGAGATGTCATTTCATCTCAATATTGGGTATAAAAGACGTTAAAACTGAAATCAAACAAATAAACACGAAGTATAACCATTAGCTGCCTTCAATGCTTAGATTACAATGCAACAACAAGTATAAGCTTTCACAAAAAGAACAGGAGGCCAATAACAAGTATAAGCATCTACAAAAAGAAAAAAGACGCCCATGGGGAGAGCTCTGGCGGAGAATATCTATCACATTTGTACAAGCCAGACAGGCTCATAACAAGTATAGGCTTTCACACAAAAAATGAGGCCCATAGGCAGAGCTCTGGCACAAAATTGCTATCACATTTGTACAAGCCAATAATTGCTGTCATATTTGTACAGGCTCATACAAAATATACACATCTACAAAATAGTTGTGAAGGCAAAGATCAGGAATCGATACAATAAACCCACAGCTCCCATCAGAGATACCAAAGGGAAAGAAACACAGCCTTGAAATAACTAGACGCTAATCGAAACAACAATAGCGTAAAGCTAAAACGACAGTTACTTTACCACAAAATGGCCAACACACACTCAAAGACAAACCATAACAAAAAAAATAAACCGCGACAGAAGAACCGCATTAGAATGGTCAGTGAAACCAATTCCTCTATGGTGGGTGGTGGGGGGTGTGGAGGGGGGGGGGCATAAATCGATTGTACGCGACAGCAATCCTCGCCCTTACTTCCGTCGCTATTTAGACAACTAATTTGTTCAGCCCGCATGAAGGCCTCCTAGCTAATCAGTGCAAAATCTCCGAGAACACAAAAATCAAAGAACCACAGAGATGAAACAACGGTGAGTACTCGACAGCCAGAAGCCACTGAAATGCTGGAGCAAAAGAAAACCAACAGTTAGACTCTGATGGACTCTACCAGAGACAGAGCATCAGGCACCAACAAACATTATATAAAATATAATTATCTCTAATTCTCAGCAAGCTTTAACGCTGGAACCGTCATAGAATCTGAGGCCTGACCCACCGGCGTGAAATTAAAGAGGGAAGCAAAGTTGTCAACCGTGATTGGGTTAGCTACCATGCGTGCAGTCGGTCGTATAACATTCGTGTTGTACCCAACCGTTTTATATCGAGGAGTTATTTTACGAAATTGAGTGCTGAAGTCATCGCAAGTGTATATTTTTCTGGATTTGTATACTAAGTCATCAGATAATTCGGGTTCCGATAGACCTTTTGCAGAAGAGATTTAAATCCAACATTGTATTTTGTAATTAAATCGGAATGACGTCTATAACATTTTGAAAAGGCTTTCGTAGTTTATGATACTGATAACCCTGATAAAGATGTTTAGCAGTTAACAATTTTATTACGGGTGTTGAAGTCAGTTACATAACTAGACACTCTGGCAAATCGAATTAATTGCCATAGGATGGCGCACGAGGAACATTACCATCCAAAAAAAAAAGGGAAAGTAAAAAGAAATCTCCCTGCCCTACATCGTAGTGTAATTGGTATTTTCTTGTCCTTTGTGATCATTGATTCCATTGTGGAATTTTGAAAATATCTTGAGGGTCACTGATAAGGCCTAATTGGCCGAAACTAGCTAGTCAGGCCCCGAAAACATGTACACTCAATATTTTCTAGTTTTGTGATGTATTCCTTGCTTCCAAAGGATAACCCTTACATGGAACATATTTAACGTCACTACAGCTGATGTGTGGAAATGTGTGGCGGCTGTAGAAAGTCTCCCTGCCATACATCATAGTGTAGTTTGTATTTTCTTGTCCTTTGGGATCACTGATTCCATTGTGGAATTTTGAAATTATCTTGAGGGTCACTGATGAGGCCTAATTGGCCGAAACTAGCTAGTCTGGCCCAGAAAACATGTACACTCCATATTTTCTGGTTTTGTGGTGTATTCCTTGCTTCCAAAGGATAACTCTTTTATAGAACATATTTACAATCTGCAAATCAAAATCAACACGTTAATCATAAACTTTACAGGAAACAAACCCATCTACAATAGACAGATGTAAATCCAAAAACGAGGTCTCGGTATCAAAAGAATTTTCTTTATTTAACTGAAGTGCTTGGGGCGGGGGCTAAAATTATCTGATCAAACCATCGAAACAGGTATTATCATCTAAATATCTAGAAGTCGAGCTCAAGGCTTCAATGATTTCTGATTGGTTTTCAACGGAAAGGGACATCATAACAAAGCAAGAACAGATCAACCACAAGCAAAAGGAGTGCGCAATTCATACCCATCGGAATACCCACGGTTCGTCTAAATAACTTAGTACCAAATATTATGTAAATATTGTCATGCAGAAAGGTGAGAGCTTCACACACCTTCTTACATGACCATAAAGTATAATTGTATGCTCTTTAGAAGTGATAAAAAGCATTTCGTACATTACATGCAAGATAGAGAGAGTCTTCCCTATGAAATACCCATTCAATTAAAGCATTACTCGCAAGTTTTTCTTTTTTAAGGATTTTGAGGATTTTTGTTTGCTTTGAGATTAACGCCCCGTCAACACAATATAGGTAATTTGGAAACGTTGCTAGCAATTATGGGGGACTTTACCCGACATTGAGATGAAATGACATCTCAAGCCCTGTCGACCGCCCCGCACATCGGGGCTTGAAGAAATATGCTTCCACGCAGAGCTGTAACCGACCGCACACGAGTACTGGTAAACCGCTTAGAGGATCTAAGACTGCGGCCTTGTCTGCTGGAGCCATAACAAACTTCCTAAGAAATTCTTGAATACCTAGTTTAAGGTGACGTAAAGACGTCTTATGCTTAGGGGATGATAAGTTCGTATTTTGAGAGTAGAAAGAACTGCTTTTGCTCACTGGTTTCAAAATGCTAAGTTTCCATTCTTTGAGGTCTTTTTGGTCAACATACTCTTGTCTACACCATCGATTATCAATTCCATTCTTTGAGGTCTTTTTGGTCAACACCATCGATTATCAAATCCGGTCAAGACATCAGCGATTTCATATCTACACTTATTGAAATCTCGACCACAATGGGCACTGTTTGTCCTATAAGCTGACTAGGAGTCTTCGGCGATTGTGAGCTAAAACACTTGCCTCGCGGTTAGCAACATTTTTATTCAGAACCATATAAATATGTTAAGCAATTAAATAATGAAGTTTTGATTGCCACCGCAGGAGTGTGTGTGTGTGTATGTGGGGGAGAGGTCGGGGTCTTAAAGGAATAGATTTGGGCTGCATGACACTTCCACGCATAGCTGAAACCGACCGCACACGAGTACTGGTAAACCGCTTAGAAGTCCAATCCTGCCGAGGCAAAGTCGGCCTGTCCCTACATATTAACCCTTTGGGTTTTGTTGGGTGACAGGGATTGAGATGTCATTTTATCTCAATGTCGAGTAAAAGTCCCACAAAACTGGAAGCAACGTCTCCAAAATGACCTAAAATGGGCTGACGGGGACGTAAAAGCCCTAGTGAAAAAAATGACGTTTCGACTTATACAAAACGGTTTCAATCAACTGGTGGCGAACTTAACACGTCACACTGATTTGATGAGGTGCACAAGTACCAGACAAGGGTGAAAACGCACGCTGTCTAGTAGTATCACTAAGTGCCGGAGTGGCAATTAGAATTTTGCCAAAGACAGTAAATTGTACAAGACATATTTCTTGCAGCCACAGGCGCAGACCTAGCTTATTGTAAAAGCTATACTTGTATCAAAGTCAAGCATAAATAATCAAGGCACTGACTCCACTGTGTGATGCATGCTGGAAAAATTGTCCGGAGCGAGGACTTAGACTGTGTATTTTATTTCCTTCATTTTTGTTTTACGGCCCTTTCAAGATTATTTCACTCATATCGATCGTTTATCAGAGGTGGGCAAAAAAACCAAAGAACCCGAAGAAAAAAACTTGACCTTCCATTGCAGAACTCACATGTGACCCGAGCCAGGACCGAACCACAGCGGTGAGAGACATAATGATTCAGAGTCAGCGCTCTTATCCACTGGGCCACGGAAGCCCATAGACTGTTTCTATTAACTCTTTAAATTCCTGTACTGTAAGCAAGCGGTGCTGATTGGATGCCGCATTATACAGAAGCGCTCTTATCCACTGGGCCACGGAAGCCCCTAGACTGATTCTATTAAACCTTTAAATTCCTGTACTGTAAGCAAACGATGCTGATTAGACGCCACATTATATAGAAGCGCTCTTATCCACTAGGCCACGGAGGCCCTGGACTGCTATTTAACCTTTAAATTCCTGTACTGTAAGCAAACGATGCTGATTAGACGCGCATTATACAGAAGCGCTCTTATCCACTCGGCCACGGGAGCCCCTGGACTGTTTCTATTAACTCTTAAAACTCCTGTACTGTAAGCAAACGACGCTGATTAGACGCTGCATTATACAGAAGCGCTCTTATCCACTGGGCCACGGGGCCCCAAGACTCTTTCTATTAACCCCTTTAAATTCCTGTACTGTAAGCTAACGACGCTGATTAGACGCCGCATTATACAGAAGCGCTCTTATCCACTGGGCCACGGAGGCACCTAGACTGTTTCTATTAACCCTTTAAATTCCTGTACTATAAGCATACGACGCTAATTAGACGCCGCATTATACAGAAGCGCTCTTATCCACTGGGCCACGGGAGCCCCTAGACTGTTTCTATTAACCCTTTAAATTCCTGTACTGTAAGCAAACGACGTAGACGCTGATTAGACTCCGCATTATACAGAAGCGCTCTCATCCACTTGGCCACGGAGGCACCTAGACTGTATCTATTAACCCTTTAAATTCCTGCACTGTAAGCAAACGGCGTTGATTAGATGCCGCATTATACAGAAGCGGCCTTATCTACTGGGCCACGGGAGGCCCTAGACTGTTTCTATTAACCTTTTAAATTCCTGTACTGTAAGCAAACGACGCTGATTAGACGCAGCATTATACAAAAGCGCTCTTATCCACTGGGCCACGGTGGCTGGGCCACAGAGGCCCCTAGACTGTTTTTATTAACCCATCAAATTACTGTACTGTAAGCAATTGACGTAGACTCTGATTAGACGCTGCATTATGTAGAAGCGGTCTTATCTACTGGGCCACGGAGGCACCTAGACTGTTTCTAATAACCCTTTAAATTTCTGCACTGTAAGCAATTGACGTAAAATCTGATTAGACGCCGCATTATACAGAAGCGCTCTTATCTACTGGGCCACGGAGGCTGTAGACTGTTTCTATTAACCCTTTAAATTCCTGTACTGTAAGCAAACGACGCTTAATAGACGCCGCATTATACAGAAGCGCTCTTATCCACTAGGCCACGGGAGCCCCTAGACTGTTTCTATTTACCCTTTAAATTCCTATACTGTATGCAAACGCCGCTGATTAGACGCCGCATTATAAGTTTCCGATCCATTTTGAAATTTGACGTCTAAATACGACCTTTACCTTGGAGGTACGGACCTGTGCGTGACACATCGTCTCATCATGGTTAACATTTTTGTTAAGTAATCTGAAATATATCTAGAAAAAAGAAAGTTATCGACCGTGTTTAAATTTCGGACGGACGGACAAATGGACAGGGGAAATTCTATATGTCAATCAACTATTTTTCGAATGGCGTGGCATAATGATAGGGCATTCAGTGGTTTTTGCTCTTGTCGAAAGGTCGCATTTACCGAAAGACATTGCACCTATAGACTATATAAATGATTTTATTTGACACAAGACCCTCGTTATAACGACAGTATTTGTTCCCCAGTACGGTGCCTTTATAAAGAATTTGCCGGAATAAAGAATCCGAGTTTGGAGTACAGTAGGTATTAAAAGGCCTCCTCACTTCATTGCCCCGAAGAAAAAAATGTTATAGACATTTGTTAGAATCGACTCAACAATAGACATTTGTTGGAATCGCCTCTGTAGGGCGATTCTAACAAAAACCTATAACATTTGTTTTTTGATTATTAAAGATGATAAGACTTTCATGACTATGGAGTACAAGCGTTTCCAACCCGACGGAAGCCCTTACCGACCGTAACCAAGGTTGAATACATTTCATACGTCTTATAGCAATGCCGTAATAAATTGGGTTTTACAAGGGCCTTCGCAGGGACGTTTTAACATGGAGCTTATTGAATTCAAGAGGGCGCTGTTGGAGGCAAGCCATCGCAAATCCCCACTCTTCGCGCACCCTTATATACTATAAGGAAGCAATGTAACAAATTTTGTGTCTGTTTTGTTTGATTTGAAGGTTTAACGTCCCCGTCAACACTGTATAGGTCATTTTGGAGACGTTGCTTCCAATTTTGTGGGACTTTTACCCGACATTGAGATGAAATGACATCTCAAGTCCTGTCGCCCAATGAAACCCATAGGGTTTATAAGCATGGGCGGTCCGACTCCCACCGCTTTGCCTTGGCGGTTCTTCTGTCGCGGTTTGTTTTTGTTATGGTTTGTCGTTGGGTGTTTGTGTCACTTATGTTGTTTTATTTTGGATAGCCTATTGGCCATTTTGTCGAGAAAAGTAACTGTCGTTTTGGCTTTCCGCTATTGATGTCTCCATTAGGGTCTGTTGTTTCATGTTTGTGGTTCTGTCCCTTTGATGTCTCTGATAGGAGCTGTGGGTTGAAATTGTGTCGATTCCTGATCATTGCATTCACCTTTATTTAGATCTTCTAAGCGGTTTACCAGCACTCGTGTGCAGTCGGTACCAGCTCTGCGTGGCATTCCGGCCAGCGGTTAAGGAGGAGATAGTGTAATTGGCGGACGCACAGAACAACGGAAGCGATAATAATATCCGAAAACGCTAAAGCATGGGGATACAAATTTCCAGCAAAAACAAACATTTTGTCAAGTGGGTTATCTATCAAATTAGGAAAGATGGACATAACAATATAACCTGCACACAGAGTGTTTTACTTTATTAACTAAAAAGACAGATTAAAACTTAATTTGAGTATGTTTGAGTATGTTGAATATACTAAAATCACATAAAATTGCAAATGAATAACATGAAAACACCGAGTATGTATGTGGGTAATGTTAATCTTGAGACTTTTTCAAATGCTACTGTATATCAGATAAAACATTAAATATATATTTTTAATAGAATACAAGCTACAATATTTTTAAGCTAATATAATAAATTTAATATAATCAATGCACAGACAGAACTGATTGCTCGATTGTCTCTGAGTGTATTGGCACATTGGCAAACAGTGTAGACGCTCATCAGAAGGATCAAAACTGTTTGCTTTTAAGAACTAGAAATGTGTCAATACAACACAAATGCCCCCGCCCAGGGGCCTACCTCATCCCCCGCCAAAATAAAATCATATTGCAATAACACCTGTAATTGGACAGTATAACTCGCGTGGAAAAGTGTCCTTAGGTTATTAGGTCATTGGATTTGTGTATTGCTGATTAAACCTTTGAAAAATAACCAAATAGGAACTCAATACATCAAATGGTTTGGGAAATATGAGCTCTTACAAACATTAGCATTAAACATTTCTCAGTCTGCAACCTTGACCTTATGATCATGGGGCAGGGGCGGGGTTTTGGCTGTATTAAACTTTTGATCTGTATCTATCATCATTCCAAATATGAAGCAAATCCATCAAACGGTTCAGGAAATATGAACTCTCAAAGTACATAATATAAAAAAATCTATGTCTGTGACCTTGACCTTGAGGTCAGGGATGGGGGTATGGCTCAATGAAACTTTGGACCTGCAACTATTGTCATATCAAATATGAAGCAAATCCATTATAAAGTTTGGAAAATGTAAGCTATTAACGTACTTAAATTTGAAAATTTCTATGTCTGTGGCCTTGACCTTGAAGTCATAAGCATTGGTGGGGGTATTACTGAATAAAACTTTGGACCTGCATCTATCATCAAACCAAATATGAACCAATGAATCATAAAAGTTCAAGTTCAACGTGGTACAAATACCTTAACCCGAGTCATAAACATTAAAATTTTTCTAAGTTTGTGACCTTGACCTTGAGGTCATGCGTATGGGTGAGTGTATTGCTGAATAAACCTTTTGACCTATATGTATCATCATACCGAATATAAACCAAATTCAATACACAGTTTGGAAAATATGAGCTCAAGTTCTACCTGGTACAAATACCTTAACCTGGGTCTTAAACATTAAAAATTTCAAAGTCCAGGACCTTGACCTTGAGGTCATGGGTATGGATGGGGGCAATGCTGAGTATAACATTAGACCTATATCTATCATCATACTAAATATGAACCAAATCCATCATATGGTTTTGAAAATATGAGCTCAAGTTCTACCTGGTACAAATACCTTAACATGGGTCTTAAACGTTATAAATTTCTAAGTCCGTGACCTTGACCTTGAGGTCATGGGTATGGGTGGGGGTGTTGCTAAATAAAACTTTGGACCCATATCTATCATTATACTAAATATAAACCACATCCATTGCATTGTTTGAAAAATATGAGCTCAAGTTCTACCTTGACCAAAAACCTTAACCTGAGTCTAAGAGGATTACGTACGTACACACTTTCGTACATTCGGACGCACGTATGCACGTACCCACGGACGCATATACAGAAAACCCGAAAAACTATATGCCCCCGGCATCAAACGATGCGGGGACATAAAAAGACCCTGCTATAAATAGCCATTACTTTAATGTTGCATATAGTCAGTGAAAGTCACGTGGAGGAATGTATCCGCGATTCTTCTGTAGTCAGTGGCTTTGGGTCGACCGACCCAAAATAATGGGGTTTGCAACACTGGGCTCGTAATATTCACCAAACGGCATAGGGAAAGCCGAAGTCTTAGTATGATGCTTGGCAGGCACTGAACGCGTTATAAAGAGTTATTTGAAGGCTGTTAACTATTGCCCCGCGTTGTCTTGGGCGGCCTGAGGCACTATTGCCTTAGGCCGAAATCCGATGTCATCCACAGCATCGAGGGGGGGGGGCAATATCTATACTATACTCCAAGCTGACATAAAATTATTCTTTTATTAGCATTAGTCAGTAAATCTTCTTTGTTTACACAAGAAAACCCTTCAATAAACTAGACACACTCGACGCCGGTGCCATTGGTTCTGACTCTAACGAAAGTCGCTTCAACAGGGTTCCGGCTAATTATTATTTCCGCACCTAAAACAGTACCTGCATAAAAGATAGAAGTGGAGACAATGATCAGGAATCGATACAATTAACCCACAGCTCCCATCAGAGACACCAAAGGGAAAGAACACAAACATGAAACAACAGACCCTAATGGAAACATCAATAGCGGAAAGCCAAAAGGACGGTTACTTTCCCACAAAATTGCCAACTGGCTATCCAAAACAAAACAATACAAGCGACACAAACACCCAACGAAAAACCATTAAACTTAAACCGCGACAGAAGAACCGCCTTGGAATGGTCAGTAAAACGAATTCCACTGGGGTGGGGGGTGGTAAATCGAATTTACGTGGCCCCAATCCTCGCCCTAACTTCCGTCGCGATTTAGACAAATAATATGTTCAGTCCGCATGTGCTTAAAACAAGCATAAAACCATTCTGAGCGACCAATAAAACTTGCCAAAAGTCAAAAACTTATCACAACACTTTGTTTTTAAGTTTGGATATGCTTGTAAGATATATGTGATACTGGCATTCTATCATTGATGTTGCTGTTGTTGTTATTCGGTACAGGGAGCAGATCCGGATATGTTGTTTGTCGCATTTATTTACTTATCCTAGGTATGAAGAACAAGCCTACGGCTATTATCTGAAGTTGCTACGTACTTAAGTAGAATGTGGGAGAAGAACTTTATCACACCATTGTACTTTACTAAGCCCGGTACCTACATGTTACACTAATGCAGAATGCAGGCGGCGATGACCTGGATTCGACTGTACAGTTGCTCAAGCGGGACAGGGCCATCGCTGTCTCCATGTGCGATAAGGGCCCTTTTATGATGATCACGCAGCACATAAGTTGCATATTCTCCCTCATACTATTAATAGTTTATAACCTTGTACCACCTTAGCTACCATATATCTGTATCAATATGTCATTCCTTATATGTCATGTAAATGACTGAAGAGAATAAAGTTTTGTCTGTCTGTCTGTCTGTAATATTCGCCAATTGGCACGTGGAAAGCTGAAGTCTCATCACGTTAAACACGCCATTTTAATTGTGACCCCCTTAAGCCCCCCTTTTATACAGTAAAATTGGGGTTAAGTGGGGTATACATAGAGGATCTTACATGAGTTTTCATGTATTATTGAATTTACTAAACGAGTTGAGGAAAACGGATAAAATGCGAGGTTTTTCCTCAATAATACATGAGCACGTATGCAAGATTCTATTTATCATATGACATTTATAAAACAAATTTTAAGCAGTTGTTTAACAAAAAAAATGTCAATATTCCGCCATAGTAAACGCGACCTTGTTAAGAACGTCGTACGTGATATGTTACGGGACTATCAAACTAATTTGCCTTATCTAATCCACTAGGGTATTATCGAATTTATTACATTGCGTTATTACATTCTCAGACGCGACGTCATAGGATAAATTACTTTTCTTATTTCTGCTTAAAACATAGATTGTGGTACTCGTTATAACAGCCTCACAGTCTAACAAGTATCGACAATCTACTTTTCAGCAGAAATATGAATACTAACATTTTATCTGAAAATTGTCATTTTTGACAGTAATTTTTTAAATATCCTTGAATGGGGGTGTTTTCGTAATTTTAATATGCATAATTTCAATGCAATATTTCACTGTTGACACCGAATATTAAATGTTCACACATGTATTTTGTATCACTGGGCTCGATATACGGTCGCCATCAGTGACATGGAAAACTGAAGTCCTTGCCAGAAAAATCCGTGTAGTTAGTGCATGTCTTTATGGCGTCATCATTTACCTGAAATACGACATCAATATTGTTAATGCATGCTTATAAGTCAACATAATGCGACATCAGTATTGGTAATACTACGATGTTATTAATCAAGTAATATTGACCCAGTTACAGGTCCTGGGTCAGCTGTATTGACCCTCGGCCAAACCCAATACGAAACAGGTTGATTAATGACAATTTAATTAACTGACACACTTAAAAACATGATTATTGATAACTCAGCTTAATATCACTTGACCACCTGGTCCGCCGATTAATATAGGATAGTCAATTAATAATATATTGTTATTAATCTAGAAATTTCGTATTGGCCCAATTACAGGTTCGAAGTCTGCTATATTGGCCCGAGGCCGAAGGCCGAGGGCCAATACAGCTGACCGAGGACCTGTATCTGGTCAAAAACGAAATTAGTTGATTAATGACAACTTTATTAACTGACGCAATTAAAAAACATAATTATTGATTTTTTGACCTCAGCCTAGTATCACTTGACCTCCGATTAATATTGTTTGATCTGGTGTTAATACGGATCACCTCTAATCAATACAGGATAGTCTGTTAATAAATGCTAATACAAGACAACATTATATTAAATATTGATTGATCTGGTGTTAATGCGGATCACCTCTAATCAATACAGGATAGTCAGTTAATAAATGCTAATACAAGACAACAATATATTAAATAATGATTGATCTGGTGTTAATACGGATCCCCTCTAATCAATACAGGATAGTCAGTTAATAAATGCTAATACAAGACAACATTATATTAAATATTGATTGATCTGGTGTTAATACGGATGACCTCTAATCAATACAGGATAGTCAGTTAATAAATGCTAATACAAGACAATATTATATTAAATATTGATTGATCTGGTGTTAATACGGATCACCTCTAATCAATACAGGATAGTCAGCTAATAAATGCTATTACAAGACAACATTATATTAATTTTTTCCGAACGTTTACTCAGGTTAACAATATGCAAAAAGTGAAACAAAAATATTCTGTGATTTATGTCCGAACCACATGGACATTCTCATACCATAGCGAAAGCAGATGCAAAGTTTCAAAATGATCGATATAAAACTGCAAGAGGAGTTGCGATGACAAGAGGTACCTATCGTATATCAACTGAAACTTAAAAATGGCTAAGTTCACAATATGCAAAAGGTGAAACAAAAATATTCTGTGATTTATGTCCAAACCACATGCACATTCTCATACCATAGCGAAAGCACATGCAAAGTTTCGAAATGGTCGATATAAAACTGTAAGAGGAGTTGCGATGACAAGAGGTACCTATCGTATATCAACTGAAACTTAAAAATGGGTAAGTTCACATCATATATCAATTGAAGGTTAAAAATGACTTAGTTCAC
Source organism: Lucinisca nassula (assembly GCA_963580285.1). Classification (NCBI taxonomy): domain Eukaryota; kingdom Metazoa; phylum Mollusca; class Bivalvia; order Lucinida; family Lucinidae; genus Lucinisca; species Lucinisca nassula. The sequence goes on along the minus strand of OY757015.1, from coordinate 2,801,589 downwards.
AATGTGAAAAAAATGACGAAAACTGATCCGAAGATAAAGTGCAAACCAGGTGCGCATCCTCATACCATACGGAGACGGGATCGCGGTTTAAAGACACACCCGAAAGTCTGGAGAAGCCCAGGATCAATCCTGCGACCCCTGGTTCACAAGGCGAGTAGCGTAACAACTACACCATGGAGGCTTCTGTTTCAGCTCAGCGTGGAAGTATCATGCAGCCCATCTATTTCTTCAAGCCCCGAATAGAGGGGTCAGAAACATACTTTTGCATGCAAGCAAAAAGTGTGGAACCAAATAAGACTGCTTTTGATCTTGGTCCACACTGTTTGCAAAAGTGACTTTGTTTAAAGTGACCAGCAGAAGTCAAAGCAGACGGCAACAGTTACTGTCGTCTTAAGGGGAATGAGAACAATTGACAGAATTTCCGCCATTTTTCAAAGGGAGACAACTTTCGGAACTTCCTGTTCGCTTTTCTATAAGCCCTTTCCCACTGAAAAAGGGGTCTACTCTTAAAGGAAAGAATTTGCTCCTTAGGAGCACATTCTTTCCTTTAAGAGTTGACCCCTATTGACATGGGAGACAAAAATAGTTTTGCAGGAGTTGTCCCCGCTGACAGTGTACCCATTCCCCTTAAGGGTCAAGATTTAAACACATGTATTATCATCGTCTTGTGGTGGTGGGACGTTTCTTATTTCTTCAAATTACACCTTTTATGAATTTTATGACATCATTATGCTTAATTCCTTTTGTAGACGGGCCTCTGTGGCCTATTGGGAAAGAGCGCTGCCTCTTAATCAGCAGGTCTCGCGTCGCTGTTGTCCGAGCCTCACGCATGTCGGGTGTCATTTCTCCGCTACTTTGGTTTTGCACATCTCTGATAAATGATCGTCTCGAAATAAGTGAAATAATCTTGGAAGGGCCGAAAAAAACAAAAAAGTTAGTTTATCACCCCACATGACAAAAGATCAATAGTGCCAATGGTAAATGAGTCATTTTTTTTTTCTTATTTTTTTTTACTTCCTAATAATCAAAACATATGTTTGTGGTGCTTGTTGGGAGAGCCTCATACAGGTGGTTCTAACAAGTACCCAAAACAAATGTCTTGGACCAGACATTTGAAAATAATGTTAATCCCTGTAAACCCCAGATTTCTGTATATAAAATGGGGTTAACTGGGAGGGGGTGGGGGTCTCCATTTCCTGATGAGAGTGACAAAGACATTTTCTATATCTTTCCCTTTTCACTTCGCAAGCAACTAAATTCTCATTTTTGCATGAAAAATTAAAACCGACTAGTGGTTTGAATAGCCCCCGCCCATCGGGGCTTGAAGAAATAGATGGACTGCATGATGCTTCCACGCAGAGCTGAAACCGACCCAGACACGAGTACTGGTAAACCTCTTAGAGGATCTAAGCCTGCCCAGGCAACATGGTGCGAGTCGGCCCGTCCATGCTAATGAACCGTATTGGTTTCATTGGGCGACAGGGCTTGAGATGTCGTTTCATCTCAATCTCGGGTAAAAGTCCCACAAAATTGGAAACAACGTCTCCAAAATGACCTTCACAGTGTTGACGGGTACGTTAAACTTCAAATTCAAACAAATAAACTGGTTTGAAATTTCAGCTCGTAACTTAATACATGTACATCAAGCTTACGTTATCGCAAGCATTCATTATTTGTGCCAGGGCACAGCATTTCCTACAATTTACATATGCACCCAAAAAAGACTCAGATCAGCCTGCGCATCCGCGCAGTCTGATCAGAGTCTTCGTTGTGCGCTCTAAGGATAGTTAAAGGCCCAATGCTCCTTAATGCAGCAAGAGAACATTACGCATCCGCGCAGTCTGATCAGAATCTTCGTTGTGCGCTCTAAGGATAGTTAAGGGCCAAATGCTCCTTAATGCAGCAAGAGAACATTACGCATCCGGGCAGTCTGATCAGAGTCTTCGTTGTGCGCTCTAAGGATAGTTAAGGGCCCAATGCTCCTTAATGCAGCAAGAGAACATTACGCATCCGCGCAGTCTGATCAGAGTCTTCGTTGTGCGCTCTAAGGATAGTTAAGGGCCCAATGCTCCTTAATGCAGCAAGAGAACATTACGCATCCGCGCAGTCTGATCAGAGTCTTCGTTGTGCGCTCTAAGGATAGTTAAGGGCCCAATGGCTCTTTATGCAGCAGGAGAACATTACGCATCCGCGCAGTCTGATCAGAATCTTCGTTGTGCGCTCTAAGGATAGTTAAGGGCCCAATGCTCCTTAATGCAGCAAGAGAACATTACGCATCCGCGCAGTCTGATCAGAGTCTTCGTTGTGCGCTCTAAGGATAGTTAAGAGCCCAATGCTCCTTAATGCAGCAAGAGAACATTACGCATCCGCGCAGTCTGATCAGAGTCTTCGTTGTGCGCTCTAAGGATAGTTAACGGCCCGATGCTCCTTAATGCAGCAAGAGAACATTACGCATCCGCGCAGTCTGATCAGAGTCTTCGTTGTGCGCTCTAAGGATAGTTCAAGGCCCAATGCTCCTTAATGCAGCAAGAGAACATTACGCATCCGCGCAGTCTGATCAGAATCTTCGTTGTGCGCTCTAAGGATAGTTAAGGACCAAATGCTCCTTAATGCAGCAAGAGACCATTACGCATCCGGGCAGTCTGATCAGAGTCTTCGTTGTGCGCTCTAAGGATAGTTAAGGGCCCAATGCTCCTTAATGCAGCAAGAGAACATTACGCATCCGCACAGTCTGATCAGAGTCTTCGTTGTGCGCTCTAAGGATAGTTAAGGGCCCAATGCTCCTTAATGCAGCAAGAGAACATTACGCATCCGCGCAGTCTGATCAGAGTCTTCGTTGTGCGCTCTAAGGATAGTTAAGGGCCCAATGCTCCTTAATGCAGCAAGAGAACATTACGCATCCGCGCAGTCTGATCAGAGTCTTCGTTAAGCGCTCTAAGGATAGTTAAGGGCCCAATGCTCCTTAATGCAGCAAGAGAACATTACGCATCCGCGTAGTCTGATCAGAGTCTTCGTTAAGCGCTCTAAGGATAGTTAAGGGCCCAATGCTCCTTAATGCAGCAAGAGAACATTACGCATCCGCGCAGTCTGATCAGAGTCTTCGTTGTGCGCTCTAAGGATAGTTAAGGGCCCAATGGCTCTTAATGCAGCAAGAGAACATTACGCATCCGCACAGTCTGATCAGAGTCTTCGTTGTGCGCTCTAAGGATAGTTAAGGGCCCAATGCTCCTTAATGCAGCAAGAGAACATTACGCATCCGCGCAGTCTGATCAGAGTCTTCGTTGTGCGCTCTAAGGATAGTTAAGGGCCCAATGCTCCTTAATGCAGCAAGAGAACATTACGCATCCGCGCAGTCTGATCAGAGTCTTCGTTAAGCGCTCTAAGGATAGTTAAGGGCCCAATGCTCCTTAATGCAGCAAGAGAACATTACGCATCCGCGCAGTCTGATCAGAGTCTTCGTTAAGCGCTCTAAGGATAGTTAAGGGCCCAATGCTCCTTAATGCAGCAAGAGAACATTACGCATCCGCGCAGTCTGATCAGAGTCTTCGTTGTGCGCTCTAAGGATAGTTAAGGGCCCAATGGCTCTTTATGCAGCAGGAGAACATTACGCATCCGCGCAGTCAGATCAGAATCTTCGTTGTGCGCTCTAAGGATAGTTAAGGGCCCAATGCTCCTTAATGCAGCAAGAGAACATTACGCATCCGCGCAGTCTGATCAGAGTCTTCGTTGTGCGCTCTGAGGATAGTTAAGAGCCCAATGCTCCTTAATGCAGCAAGAGAACATTACGCATCCGCGCAGTCTGATCAGAGTCTTCGTTGTGCGCTCTAAGGATAGTTAAGTGCCCAATGCTACTTAATGCAGCAAGAGAACATTGCGCATCCGCGCAGTCTGATCAGAGTCTTCGTTGTGCGCTCTAAGGATAGTTAAGGGCCCAATGCTCCTTAATGCAGCAAGAGTACATTACGCATCCGCGCAGTCTGATCAGAGTCTTCGTTGTGCGCTCTAAGGATAGTTAAGGGCCCAATGCTCCTTAATGCAGCAAGAGAACATTACGCATCCGCTCAGTCTGATCAGAATCTTCGTTGTGCGCTCTAAGGATAGTTAAGGACCAAATGCTCCTTAATGCAGCAAGACAACATTACGCATCCGGGCAGTCTGATCAGAGTCTTCGTTGTGCGCTCTAAGGATAGTTAAGGGCCCAATGCTCCTTAATGCAGCAAGAGAACATTACGCATCCGCGCAGTCTGATCAGAGTCTTCGTTGTGCGCTCTAAGGATAGTTAAGGGCCCAATGCTCCTTAATGCAGCAAGAGAACATTACGCATCCGCGCAGTCTGATCAGAGTCTTCGTTGTGCGCTCTAAGGATAGTTAAGGGCCCGATGCTCCCTAATGCAGCAAGAGAACATTACGCATCCGCGCAGTCTGATCAGAGTCTTCGTTGTGCGCTCTAAGGATAGTTAAAGGCCCAATGCTCCTTAATGCAGCAAGAGAACATTACGCATCCGCGCAGTCTGATCAGAATCTTCGTTGTGCGCTCTAAGGATAGTTAAGGGCCCAATGCTCCTTAATGCAGCAAGAGAACATTACGCATCCGCGCAATCTGATCAGAGTCTTCGTTGTGCGCTCTAAGGATAGTTAAGGGCCCAATGTTCCTTAATGCAGCAAGAGAACATTACGCATCCGCGCAGTCTGATCAGAGTCTTCGTTGTGCGCTCTAAGGATAGTTAAGGGCCCAATGCTCCTTAATGCAGCAAGAGAACATTACTCATCCGCGCAGTCTGATCAGAGTCTTCGTTGTGCGCTCTAAGGATAGTTAAGGGCCCAATGCTCCTTAATGCAGCAAGAGAACATTACGCATCCGCGCAGTCTGATCAGAGTCTTCGTTGTGCGCTCTAAGGATAGTTAAGGGCCCAATGCTCCTTAATGCAGCAAGAGAACATTACGCATCCGCACAGTCTGATCAGAGTCTTTGTTGTGCGCTCTAAGGATATTTAAGGGCCCAATGCTCCTTAATGCAGCAAGAGAACCGCGTCCCGCAAACCCCCATGCTGACAAGACAACCGAGCGTGATCTCTGACAGGTGTACGGGCAGCTGTGGGGTAAGGCACAAGAAAGATGTTAGATGAATGACATGAATTATTTACAGTATCTACATACAACACTTACTAACACGAAACATCACAATTTGTTGCTTCTGTAGCCAACTCACGACGTCCGCTCCGAAGGCAAAACAATGTTCTGTGCTCGGAACGGGTGACGTGAATACCTACAGAAGCAAACAACAAACACAACAACAAAAACAAAAAAAGAAACAACACAAGACGCGACTGGCCAGTTTATAACTTAGGGTGAATCCCCCTCTCGCGTGAAACTTCCTCTCGCGAACTAGTGCAAACTGCACACTAGTCTATCGACATATTTGCCGATCACAGGTTGCCGATCACAGGTTTAGCGATCGTCCGAATATCCTGCAGGTTAGTTGACCTCTTTTATGGTCTCACATTTGTTGACAATGAACAATGATTCTGATTCTGGTCTACGCTGATTACGGCGGTCTGTCCGCCCTTGCTGGACCCTAACGCCTAGCGCCGTACCAGTACCTGCTGCTATGAAGCAGGGAGCAGCAGGTCACACATTGTTGTGCCTGCAAATTACGATAACTGGACTAAGATACGAGTCACAAAACATACATGCTATATCATGATCCCCCTCCCGGAGAAGTAAGAATATGTTCATGCATATACCGTTTTTTCGCATGCGCCGACCAGACATACAGGCTGATTAGTGCATGCGACAAATAACCGTACAGCAGAACTCAACTTGACTGTGCATCAAATTATCAGCACCCAGCGCTTGACACAATAATACTCAAAGTTCATGTTTCCTTACTGAGCACTACAGAAATCAATTAATGCTCACTACTACTGAGCATAATACTCATCAAATTTGTGCTCACTACATTATCACAAGTAAGAGGCAATTGAACAGACCACGCCTTTGCGCTACCTGGTCATCTGCCAATTACAGGAAACATAACAATCTCTATTTCATATCCTTCTCCGCGACACGGCTCACAAATATAGCTATTCACAAATTCAATACATTAATAACAGATAGAAACTACAACAGAAGATTTTCATCTATAATCCACAACATTTGTTAGTGTCTCATAAGGGCCAACACTGTTTGCCGTAAATTCTCTCTGTATTTGGTAGGCACCCCGTCACAACCGTCCTCGCGACGCCGATGACGCAGCTGACGTCATCCCCGCCGCTCAGGCCGTTATGACGTGTGGCGACCAAATACTCCCACTTATCATCATCACGTTCTTTATATGTACATACATGCACAAACTGAGTTATCAGACAAAAACGGCATCATTACAAAATGAACTCGTAATTCTTCTTGAACAAAATTATTTCTAATCAACGTGAACATGCTTGTAAAATAAAATTCATTACGGTTCATCATCACGGATAACCCAACAGGCTCTTGTAAGAGTTTGCCCTGATGATGAAGATATGGCTAAATCCGTCTTAAGTTTACGTCCCCTCTACACGTAATATCATATTGGGACGGAACCACGGTTTTCTAACCACAGCTAGACAAAAGTCATGGGTCAAACAAGTGACCCGGCGTTTATTAATTACATTCTACAAAAGGGGTCTAAAAGCCTAAATGAATCTAGAATGAGCGGGTGTCCAAACTTTACGTCTCACCAACATCTAGGGTCAGCATGAGACAGGACCTCACTTAGAAAGACTCATTCTACTACTGGAGAAGCCTGGGATCAATCCTGCGACGTCTAGCTGGCAAAGCTAGTAGCCTAATCACTACAGGCCACAACAGTGAATTCAGAATAGGCTTCAGAAAGTTGGGGTATACTAGAAGTAAACCCCTCCAAAACCTACAAGCATGTTCATACAAAAATAATACTAAACATAGATTTAACATACCTTTCAATATACTTTCTATTTCCCGACACGATGTTGTAGGTATACGTTACAACTTGACCTGCTGCTAAAGTGTTCGTTTTTCTCAGGGTTTATATATCTATGAATACTACCAGAAAATCATGCCTACTCATATTACCTTGCTCAATTCGTGGCGAGGTGGAGATACCGGCCACAAATAAAGCTAGATAGCAATAAAAGCACGCTAACACTGCATGATACCCCACCACTGCAAGATAATATGGTTATAGCCTTGCCCATAATAGTGGTACTTTTAAGTGTTATAGTTATCTGTAAAACTTCACTAAGGCATTCAATATAGTAAAGGAACTACATACATGTATATCAAAAGGGCAGATAATACAATAACCAGAAAAGCAGAGTGACTGTCCTTGGCAATAATATGTGTCCTTTAGTGTTTTAAAATTTGAAGAAAATCCATGAAAAGATTCTTAAGTTATTGATCACAAACTCCAAAAAAAAATTGTGAGAAATTAATCAAGTTATCGGTCGGAAATGGTGTGGATGGACGGACGAACGGACAGACACCGGAGGTATATTATAATACCCCAGCACTATCGTGTGATGGGGTATAACAAAAAGAAGAAAAGAAAAAAAAGTCATTCCCGATATAAACATGTAGGCACAATTTGAAAAAAAATGTGAAAAATTAATCAAGTTATCGGTCGGAAATGGTGGGGATGGACGGACGGACAGACGGACGGACAGACACCGGAGGGTATATTATAATATCCCAGCACTATCGTGTAATGGGGTATAACAAAAAGAAGAAAAGGAAAAAAAAAAGGTAAAAAAAGGAATGAAAAACAATAATGAGAAAAAAAAACGAAAAAAAAAAATTCATTGCAAAAAGAAAGAAAAGAAAAATAAACGGCAAAAAAAAAGAAAAGAAAAAACGAGAAAAAAAGGAAAAAAAAAAAGAAAATTCCATTCCTCCACGGGGGTTTGAACTCACGCCCCTCAGATTCATAGCACAAATTAATCCAGTTATTGGTCGGAAATGGTGGGGACGGACGGACGGACAGACACCGGAGGGTATATTGTAATATCCCAGCACTATCGTGTGATGGGGTATAACAAAAAGAAGAAAAGGGTGAAAAAAAAAGGAAAAAAAAAGGAATGAAAAACCAAAAATGAGGAAAATAAAAAAAATAAAAAAAAGATAAATAAATTCATTGCCAAAATGAAAAAGAAAGAAAAGGAAAAAAAACACACACACAAAAAAAAGAAAAAACGAAAAAAAAAAAAAAAATTCCATTCCTCGATGGAGATTTGAACTCACGCCCCTCAGATTCATAGTCAACAATAGGATTTGTAGTCCAGCACTCTTACCACTACACTGGCAGTGATAATCAATATATTTCATAAATTAAAGGAATAAATGCGCAGAAACTATTTAATGGGAATTTCATCCAAATATTCCATATAGTAAAGGAATAAGTCCCCAAAAACCATTTAATCGGAATTTTTAACGACCATAATTCCGTTAAATGTTAATGTATTTTGCCCACTTACAATCCCAAACCACTCATACCCAATGCCAATGTGTATACAAAATTTGAAGAAAATCCGTGAAAAAATATTCAAGTTATTGATCGGAAACGCCCCAAAACCCCTTATTTTGAACTAAAAAGGGCCATAACTCTGTCAAATGTTAACGGATTTTGCCCATTAACAATCCCATACCACTCATACCCGATATATACATGTATGCAAAATTTGAAAACAAAATCGTTAAAAATTACTCAAGTTATCGATCGGAAATGGTGCGGACGGACGGACGGACGGACGGACACCGGAGGGTATAACATAATACCCCGCCACTATCGTGTGGTGGGGTATAAAGATCGAGTAGATAATGGATTTGCGTTCAAATAGTATATTTCCCATAGGAAAAATTGATGAAACGACCCTATAAATCAATGGCATGACTCCTGTCAAAACGAACACCAGCACAACACGTGACGGGAATAAAAATCATATATGGCACAATTTGGCGGTTGGCGATTTTTAGGCAAATTCTATAGGACTCAGCCTTATAGCGGCCCCCTGTATTGTAAAAACAACTCTCTATAAACCACTCATGCATACATCGTATGATATGTGCATGACTTGTTCATGGAGCAGCACAGTTTGCGTACCATATTTCACCTAAAATATTCCACTCGCACCGCCCTACCATATATCTACTAAAATAATTTAGATGTGCATAAGCACCAGAGTAGTTTCCTATTCCATCTCGTAACAAAGGTTTCCCCTTTTGGAGAAAAAACAATCAGAAATGTTTTTTCTTTGTGTACAGAGATGGAATAGGATGAACCTATCTAAACAAGACAGCTATTTACACAACAACCGTGCGAAGAATTACCTACTAAGGTAGTCTGCACCCAAATTTTCCTGGCCCCGAATTGGAACAATCCGAAATCTATACGGCTGTAGTTTCATTGCCCAACGCATAATTCGAGGATTGAGAACTTTTGCTGTTTGCATATAAGACAAAGGCTTGTGGTCTGTCTCAAGCAGGAATTCTACTCCGTAAAGATACTTGCGAAATTTCTCAACACCCCAGATAATAGCCAAACATTCCTTCTCTATTACAGAATAGTTTTTCTCACGAGGCAAAAGTTTCTTGCTGGCATAAGCAATGGGAAGTCGTCCTTCCCCTTCAAATTCTTGGAGCAAAACGGCTCCTATACCAACATCAGAAGCGTCCGTCCGGAGTATGAACGGATTCCCATCATGAAAGATAGGAAGACGAAGAATAGGACTAGACGTGAGTCTATTCTTCAGGGTCTGGAAAGCCTTTTCATGATGGTCCTGCCAGTCTGTGATCTTGTTTGGTCTACTTTTCTTAGTTAAATCTGTAAAAGGGGAAGCAATAGATGAGAAATTTGGAATGAAACGGCGGTAGAAACCAGCCAACCCAAGAAATGACTTTATTTGTCTCTTAGTAGAAGGTCGAGGAGCATCCTTTATAGCTTGTATCTTGTCTTCTTGCGGTCTTACTGACTGAGCAGCTACACTGTGACCAAGACATTCGATACTGCTATACCCAATCATACACTTGGAAGGTTTTGCCGTCAACTTGGCTGTCCTAAGTCTATCCAAAACTTCACGTAATGACGTCAAGTGGTCTTTCCAAGTTTCGGTAAAGATCCACATATCATCGACGAAGCTATCAACGTTAGAAAGTTCGGACAGAATCATTCTCATCAACCTGCAAAATGTTGCTCCTGAGTTTACCAAACCGAAGGGCATAGTTTTGAACTGAAACAAGCCTAAGGCGGCTCTTCTGTGGCGATTTGTTTATGTTGTTGTTTGTTACTTACTGTGTGTATCACTTGTGTCTTTTAATTTTGGATGGCCATATGGCCATTTTGTGGGAAAGTAACTGTCCATATGGCCTTCCTTTGTTTAGGTTTCCATTATGGTCTGATCGCTTAATGTTTGTATTTCTTTCCCTTTGGTGTCTTTTATGGATGGAGTAAGTTAATTGTATCAATTCCTGATCTTTGTTTTACTTCTACTTTGGGGGTTTCGAACGCAGTTAGGGGTTTTGCCTTAGACGTCATTTTTACCTGCCAATAACATTTTGACAAATCTAATTTGCTAAAGTATTTGTGCCCCGACATTCTATTTATAACCTCCTCCATATTTGGCATTGGTTCTGCATCGAACTCCGTCACTTTATTAAGTTTACGGAAGTCAATGCAGAACCGCACCGAACCATCTTTTTTAGGGACAAGTACTACAGGGGATGTGTATGGAGATATTGATGGCTCAATAACTCCTAAATCTAACATATCTTGAATTTCTTTTTCCATTACATCCCGTACTTTATATGGTATTACATAACCTTTTGACCTCACTGGTTCCGGCGTCAGCAACTTTATGTCGTGTTCTATTTGGTCAGTTCGTCCTGGTACACTGGACAGTACGTCCGGGTATTCTTTTATCAACGTCTCTATTTCTTTACGCTGCTCCTGCGTTAACATTTCTGAAATATTGACGTCCTTAAACGTCTCTGGTTGCTTTGCAGTAGGAAAAGCGCAATCTTCCAATGAGAATTCGTCAACGTCATCATTTACAGTTGACGGAATGGACTCTACAGAAAGCAAGCAATGTGACGTCACATTCTGACGTTCCACATATTGCTTAGTATGTTAGCGTGATATGTGTTAACATTTCCATTGACGTCAATCTTATAATCCATTCTGTTCACTACCTCAACCACTTCATAAGGACCTTTCCATTGAAGCAATAATTTATTACTGTCTGTCGGTAGTAACAACAGCACTTTATCGCCGACGTCAAATATACGCGACCTCGCGCCTTTATTATAATAAGCTTTCTGCTTAATCTGAACCTTCTTTAAATTATCACGCGCTAATTTGCATGTCTGCTCTAACCGTTCCTTAAGCTCAATAACGTATTGATACGTTGAAAGAACTTGCTCATCGCGTACCTCTTCAGCCCATAATTCTCTTAATATTGCCATTGGACCTCTGACGTTACGTCCATATAACAACTCAAAAGGGGAGTATCCTAAAGACTCTTGTGGGACTTCCCTTACCGCAAATAATAAAGCTGGAAGATATTTATCCCAATCTTTTGGACGTTCAGCACACATGCGACGTAACATCTGCTTAAACGTAGCGTGGAAACGCTCTATCAGTCCGTTGCAAATTGGGTGTCTCGGACTACACGTTAACTGTTGAAGAGAAAGAAGTCTGCTGACTTCCTTCATTACCTCAGCAGTAAACTGTGATCCACAATCAGTCAACATTTCATCAGGAATGCCAACCCTACTAAACATTTCAATAAGCGCTTCCGCGACACGTTCCGTCTCAATACTCGGTAAAGCTATCGCCTCTGGATACCTTGTCGCATAATCTATCATGGTTAAAATATACCGAGATTTCCTATCAGATCGAGGCTCAATTGGACCAACTATGTCCACTGCCACCCTCTTAAATGGCGTATCAATCAATGCCATTTTTCCTAGAGGTACTTTAGTGACCCGACCTTTCTGAATAGTTCTCTGACAAATATCACAAGATTTACAAAATCTAGCGACATCACCGCAAATACCGGGCCAGTAAAACTCAGTTACAACTCTATCCAATGTCTTCCTAATACCCATATGTCCAGACATAAACGTTTCATGAGCCAGTTTCAACACCTTTCCTCGGAAACTTTGAGGGACCACAAGTTGGAAAGAGACTTTGTTACCCTTGGTGAAATCCCTATATGCCAAACCTTTTTTCTCAATAAACCTAGTTTCACCTCGATTTAAACCACGACTCACAGTCTTGTTCCCAGATACAACCCTTTTCCTGATGTTTTCCAAAGTTGGATCATCAACCTAAGCTTGCTTGAAAGCCTCCTTGTCATCGTTAATGATCTGATCGGGAACCTTAAGTTTTCTGTAAGGCTTCTCATCCTGCCTAGTTTGAGACCTAGTTACAGCCGCGGCTGAGAAATGAGACATATCAGGAAGTTTTGATCCATCAATGTTACCGATAACCAAATCGTACAACGTATCATCCATACACAAAGCTTCAGTTTCCCAGTGAAAAAAGGACAATCAATGTCAATCATTGCCAAAGGATACCTTTGTGTGGATTCATCAATCAACGTAACATTTGATTCTTTCCCTATTAACTGACTATCCGAAACCAAACTTTTCCGAACGACACAGCCTGTACACCCAGTGTCTCTTAATACAACCACCCTTTTATTATTAACCAATCCTTGTGCCGTCGGTAACCTTGCCTTTAAGAAGTAACAGACACCTTCCCTAGTTTCCTTACTACACTCCTCCCTATCCGAAATCAAAGGATCACCAACCTTATTTTCAAAAATACTTCCAATCTCATCACCTTTCCTAGTTACTTCCGTCTGACAAAAACTAACTTGGTGTGCTGCGCCACGTGGTGTGCTATTATTCTTACCGCGTCCGCGAAAAGACCCTCTAAAATTACCACGACCACGTGTATAACCACGACCTACATTCTGCGTATTCTCATTCTTAACCTTGAGTCTCTACGCGCGTGTTAAAATTTTCCTTAACACCGCTATCCCCAACTCCAGTTGCTCCTACCTCTGCGCTATACAATTGTTTCCTGTCGGGGTTCTTAAAACATTTAATTGTTAAATGCCCCTTACCGCATATGCTACACTTGATATCCGGTCTACCACTCGGTTTGTTCGAGTCAACTTTGTCCTGTTTACCCTGCGTTGCGCCTCTATTATCGCGTTGCCCCTTATTAATGCAACTATATACGCCCCCGCGCGCTTCTGCAAACAAATCTGCCTCCCTAGCCATTTCATCTAAATTACCAAACTGTTTTGGCTTCAGATGTACATACAGTTCTCTATTACATGACTCCAGGAACTGATCCCTTGCCATGAAATCACAGACAGCCGGAAAAGATTTTTCTATCTTTGCCATATTAAGCCATTTTTCTAAATAACTTCTCAGTCTACTACTGAACTGTATGAACGTTTCTGATTTCTCGGGCCTACAATAACGAAACTGCTTCCTAAATCCGCGCTCTGTCATGTCAAAGTTCTTTAATAAAGCGTCCTTTAACTTTTCATAATCCGCCGCATCCTCATTTGACAACCGGTCATATACATCAAGTGCGCGCCCTTGTAGCAATGCACTTAAATACGCGGCCCAAACACTCTTATCCCATTTATTAGCCGTAGCATATTTCTCAAACCTAGATAAATAACTATCCATTTTATCTTTACCCTCTTCAAAATAAGGTAACTTAGGATCCCGGGCATGAGCCACCTTCTCAGCTTTTTGCTTTTCCAATTCTAGCTCGAGCTTCGCTCTCTGCATTTCTAACTGATTCCTTAATTCTTGGTGCTGAAGCTCAAACCCATGCTTTATTTGTTCTAAATGGGTCTCACTAATCTCTTTTGCCTCCCTTTCACTCTTAATGCGTGCCATTTCAAGTTCCTTATTAACATTCAACTTAGCTAGTTCATGGGCCCTTTCCTTTTCCTTTTCCTCAGACCTTAACCTTTCTAAATCCCTTTGCTCTTGCCTTTCCGCCCGCTCAATATCTTGCTGCTCTTTAACAAAACCTTGTAACTCCTTCCCCACATAACCTAAGTCCTTTCCCATTTGCATTAAACGCTCCATTATTGATAACGTAAATCTCACGTTACTACCAAAACCACTATAAACTGATCAGTTATGATCAGTGATGATTGAATGGGCTTAACTAAAACGTTAAGATATGTGTTATACGCGTTAATCTACCTAAAACGTTAGTTATTAAAGCACACGCGATTTGAAATGTCAAATGCTTTCAGCAAAGTATGACGTTGCGTACTGGTAGTCTAATATGACGTCATAAACTGACGACGTTTACAGTAAAATGCTACAATCCGAAGTTTCATCACATTAAAAAACTCCGATCATAACAAGTCACCATTAATGTTTCTATTACGTCATACCTAACCTCAAGCCACTGCGTAAATATTAACGCTACCGTTATGTCAACGTCAGTAAATTGTTAACGTCACTACGTCAGAACCATGTGTGGGTAAGATCAATTACTAACTCCAGTTTAACTTAGAATGTCAGGTTACACAATTAAGTGGGGTCTACTTAATTTTTTCGTTACCAAGAAAACGTGGGGTTTGCCTTGCCTTCCTGCTCAGAAATTATCGACTTGTCAGTATCCATTCAGTTGAATACATGGGTTTCGCACTTCATCAACGCAGGAAGGAAGATTAAAGTTAATTTCTAAATGTGGCTGTCAATGCATTTTTTTTTCTTTTTTTTTAAAGTTGATGATTCAGAGTATCAATGTGCTGTTCCACAGCCGGGAACACCAGCCAGAGATCAAATCCTTACTTCACTGACACCAAATGTTACATGTGGGTTTACGGCGTCCCGCAAACCCCCATGCTGACAAGACAACCGAGCGTGATCTCTGACAGGTGTACGGGCAGCTGTGGGGTAAGGCACAAGAAAGATGTTAGATGATTGACATGAATTATTTACAGTATCTACATACAACACTTACTAACACGAAACATCACAATTTGTTGCTTCTGTAGCCAACTCACGACGTCCGCTCCGAAGGCAAAACAATGTTCTGTGCTCGGAACGGGTGACGTGAATACCTACAGAAGCAAACAACAAAAACAACAACAAAAACAAAAAAAGAAACAACACAAGACGCGACTGGCCAGTTTATAACTTAGGGTGAATCCCCCTCTCGCGTGAAACTTCCTCTCGCGAACTAGTGCAAACTGCACACTAGTCTATCGACATAGTTGCCGATCACAGGTTGCCGATCACAGGTTTAGCGATCGTCCGAATATCCTGCAGGTTAGTTGACCTCTTTTATGGTCTCACATTTGTTGACAATGAACAATGATTCTGATTCTGGTCTACGCTGATTACGGCGGTCTGTCCGCCCTTGCTGGACCCTAACGCCTAGCGTCGTACCAGTACCTGCTGCTATGAAGCAGGGAGCAGCAGGTCACACATTGTTGTGCCTGCAAATTACGATAACTGGACTAAGATACATGCTATATCATGATCCCCCTCCCGGAGAAGTAAGAATATGTTCATGCATATACCGTTATTGCGCATGCGCCGACCAGACATACAGGCTGATTAGTGCATGCGACAAATAACCGTACAGCAGAACTCAACTTGACTGTGCATCAAATTATCAGCACCCAGCGCTTGACACAATAATACTCAAAGTTCATGTTTCCTTACTGAGCACTACAGAAATCAATTAATGCTCACTACTACTGAGCATCATACTCATCAAATTTGTGCTCACTACATTATCACAAGTAAGAGGCAATTGAACAGACCAGCCTTTGCGCTACCTGGTCATCTGCCAATTACAGGAAACATAACAATCTCTATTTCATATCCTTCTCCGCGACACGGCTCACAAATATAGCTATTCACACATTCAATACATTAATAACAGATAGAAACTACAACAGAAGATTTTCATCTATAATCCACAACATTTGTTAGTGTCTCATAAGGGCCAACACTGTTTGCCGTAAATTCTCTCTGTATTTGGTAGGCACCCCGTCACAACCGTCCTCGCGACGCCGATGACGCAGCTGACGTCATCCCCGCCGCTCAGGCCGTTATGACGTGTGGCGACCAAATACTCCCACTTATCATCATCACGTTCTTTATATGTACATACATGCACAAACTGAGTTATCAGACAAAAACGGCATCATTACAAAATGAACTCGCAATTCTTCTTGAACAAAATTATTTCTAATCAACGTGAACATGAACACTTAAATAAAATTCATTACGGTTCATCATCACGGATATCCCAACAGGCTCTTGTAAGAGTTTGCCCTGATGATGAAGATATGGCTAAATCCGTCTTAAGTTTACGTCCCCTCTACACGTAATATCATATTGGGACGGAACCACGGTTTTCTAACCACAGCTAAACAAAAGTAATGGGTCAAACAAGTGACCCGGCGTTTATTAATTACATTCTACAAAAGGGGTCTAAAAGCCTAAATGAATCTAGAATGAGCGGGTGTCCAAACTTTACGTCTCACCAACATCTAGGGTCAGCATGAGACAGGACCTCACTTAGAAAGACTCATTCTACTACTGGAGAAGCCTGGGATCAATCCTGCGACGTCTAGCTGGCAAAGCTAGTAGCCTAATCACTACAGGCCACAACAGTGAATTCAGAATAGGCTTCAGAAAGTTGGGGTATACTAGAAGTAAACCCCTCCAAAACCTACAAGCATGTTCATACAAAAATAATACTAAACATAGATTTAACATACCTTTCAATATACTTTCTAGTTCCCGACACGATGTTGTAGGTATACATTACAACTTGACCTGCTGCTAAAGTGTTCGTTTTTCTCAGGGTTTATATATCTATGAATACTACCAGAAAATCATGCCTACTCATATTACCTTGCTCAATTCGTGGCGAGGTGGAGATACCGGCAACAAATAAAGCTAGATAGCAAAAATCGAGTAGATAATGGATTTGCGTTCAAATAGTATATTTCCCATAGGAAAAATTGATGAAACGACCGTATAAATCAATGACATGACTCCTGTCAAAACGAACACCTACACAACACGTGACGGGAATAAAAATCATATATGGCACAATTTGGCGGTTGGCGACTTTTAGGCAAATTCTATAGGACTCAGCCTTATAGCGGCCCCCTGTATTGTAAAAACAGCTCTCTATAAACCACTCATGCATACATCGTATGATATGTGCATGACTTGTTCATGGAGCAGCACAGTTTGCGTACCATATTTCACCTAAAATATTTCACTCGCACCGCCCTACCATATATCTACTAAAATAATTTAGATGTGCATAAGCACCAGAGAGGTTTCCTATTCCATCTCGTAACAATTACGCATCCGCGCAGTCTGATCAGAGTCTTTGTTGTGCGCTCTAAGGATAGTTAAGGGCCCAATGCTCCTTAATGCAGCAAGAGAACGTCACGAAAACACGCCTATACAAATACATTGCCACCTTTATCGCCGAAAAACTGAAAATTTTATAATGAAAAATTGTTAAATTTTTCTTATTTCTGCTCAAAATATAGATTGTGGGCACTCGTTAGAACCGTCTCATTGAGGCGGTTCTAACGAGTACCCACAATCTATATTTTAGAGCAGAAATAAGAAAAATAAGGCATACCCCCAGAAATCCCAGTTTCACTATATAAAAGTGGGGTTCAAGGGGGACAAAATTTTAAAGGTGTGTTTTCGTGATGTCGCTGGTTAGACAATACGGATGCGCAGGCTGATGTGAGTCTTCTCTGGGCGCACATGTAAATTGTAGGAAATGCTGAGTCCTGGCCCATTTACCTTTTTCAAGGGAGTATATTTAGGAAAGTTGTTATCGAGTACGGGAGAGTTATCAGCCTTGTTGTAACAGGACATAAATGCCCAACGTCGTCTGTTGCTTGTGTTTGGAGCACTATGATGTAGCGTGTTACCATGGTGAAACAATGCGTCTCCTGGAATTTATAAATTGTAATGAAATTACGTTTTTTATCGCCGGCTAACATGAGAGTTTATCTATTAGTGATAAAATACGACTTAAATAAATCTAGTAATACATGAGCACGAATGCGAGATTCTGTTTATTGGATGACAATTAAAACGCATTTTATTCACCTTCTTTTACAAAAAAAAATATAAATATTCCGCCATTAGTAAACGCGACGTCGGTAAGGACGTCTTACGTGATGTGTTACTAACTAATGAGCATATTCAATCCACTAGTATCACATGGCCTTATAACATTGTCAAACGCTATAATATGAAAATTGCAATTAAGTTACATTTTTGATGCGAACTAAAGGTAAAAATGAATTTCTGAGCCAGAAATACGACGTAATTTTTTTTCGATTGATCCATCAATTCATGGTTTAATTTTGCTAGATTAAATTATGTGCTATGTTTTTTTTTTTTTTTTTTTTTTTTTTTTTTTGCAATACGGTCAAGCAGAAACTGTTCCCATATCTATATGTATATGTTTTATATATTATCAGTCAGCTGATGTTATACGGCATGCAACGCAATATGACGTGGGCTGAAGCACATTTTATTGCTGCCATTTATCAGTCCAAACTGAATCTGTTTGGTTCTGAAATGTTCTAGAAACCTCGTATAAGGAATCAATGCTCTTCTCTTGTTCCTCACGATAACACGTCCGTGAAACCCACTTTATATAGAGAAAAAAATGGGTTTTCGGGGGATATATTATCCCAGATTGTGGGTACTCGTTTGAACCGCCTTAGGCGGTTCCAACGAGCAACCGTAATCTCTGTTGAAAACAGAAACAAATAAGACGCCCGATTTTTTACCTAAGTGAGTTTTTGAGTTTTACGTCCCACCAACAGCTAAGGTCATACGGAGACGGAACCTCGGTTAAAAGACTCATCCGAAAGTCTGAATGTTTACCTAATATATGCCATTTCTGACACCATGTTGGACGCCATTATTTCACAATGGACATGTTTCCAAGTATTAAGTTTTGTGCTTGTATTCAATGCATATTTATAAGTGAGTAGTCCAATACTAAATACATGCAGTTTAGCACGGTTAATTGTAGGAAATTGTTAATTGTAGGAAATGAATGGAAATCAGTTTTAATCTAGTTCGGTTAATAGGTTTCATCTATTTTATGTTCTCAGAGCTGTATCATTGGTTTTAATCTATGTCGGTTAATAGGTTTCATCTCTGTTATTGTTTGATTTTTATGTTCTCAGAGCTGTAGCATTGGTTTTAATCTATGTCGGTTAATAGGTTTCATCTCTGTTATTGTTTGATTTTTATGTTCTCAGAGATGTAGCATTGGTTTTAATCTATGTCGGTTAATAGGTTCCATCTCTGTTAATGATTGATCTTTATGTTCTCAGAGCTGTAGCATTGGTTTTAATCTATGTCGGTTAATAGGTTTCATCTCTGTTATTGTTTGATTTTTATGTTCTCAGAGATGTAGCATTGGTTTTAATCTATGTCGGTTAATAGGTTTCATCTCTGTTATTGTTTGATTTTTATGATCTTAAAGCTGTAGCATTGGTTTTAATGTATGTCGGTTAAAAGGTTTCATCTCTGTTATTGTTTGATTTTTATGTCCTCAGAGCTGTAGCATTGGTTTAAATCTATGTCGGTTAATAGGTTTCATCTCTGTTATTGTTTGATTTTTACGATCTCAGAGCTGTAGCATTGGTTTAAATCTATGTCGGTTAATAGTTTTCATCTCTTTTATGTTCTCAGAGATGTAGCAAGCCTCCAAGCGGAATGAACAAATTATCTGTGTATTAGTTCGTCTGTTATAACTGACAATTGCCAATCTTACTGTTTGTGTGTTATAAGGTGGCTGATGAGACCAATTCTAGCTCTGAACTGTCTGCTGCAGATAGAGCAACAGTGGCTAGAGGAATATGTTTTATAAAAGGGTTATCCTTTGGAAGCAAGGAATACATCACAGAATTGAAAAGTATGGAGTGTGCATGTGTTCTTGGCCAGACTAGCTAGTTTCGGCCAAATAGGCCTCATCAGTGACCCTCGGGTATTTTACAAATTCAACAATGGAATCAATGACCCCAAATGACAAGAAAATATAATCTTCACTATGATGTAGGGCAGGGAGACGTTTTACCACCGCCACACATTCCCACACACCAGCTGTAGTGAAGTTAAATATGTTTTATAAAAGGGTTATCCTTTGGAAGCAAGGAATACATCACAGAATTGAAAAGTATGGAGTATACATGTGTTCTGGGTCAGACTAGCTAGTTGCGGCCAAAAAGGCCTCATCAGTGACCCTCGGGTATTTTACAAATTCCACAATCAGCTTTGTTGGTGATGCCTTTTTGAGGGAAAGTAACTGCCTTTTGGCTTTCCGCAAGTGATGTTTTCATTTGTGAAAGTGATGTTATTTCATGTTCTTATTTCATGTTCTTCTTGTTAGTGATGTTATTTCATGTTCATGTTTTTTCCCTTTGGTAACTCTGACGGGAGGTGTGGGGTAATTGTATCGATTCCTGACCATTGCCTCCACTTTATTTTACACGAATTCTAAGCTGAAACCTAAGTACATGAATAGCCCTTCCTTCCTTCCTTCTCATTAAATAATGATACCTGGCTCCATCTCACA
Source organism: Lucinisca nassula (assembly GCA_963580285.1). Classification (NCBI taxonomy): domain Eukaryota; kingdom Metazoa; phylum Mollusca; class Bivalvia; order Lucinida; family Lucinidae; genus Lucinisca; species Lucinisca nassula. Next base: position 2,780,930 of record OY757015.1, on the reverse strand, counting down.
GTAGATGTGTGGACATCTTGCTTTCAGTGCTTCAACACGGTCATTATCAGCCACATACTGTCCTGAGGGCAACTTAGTGTGCTGAATACGCCCGGCCTTGTGGGACCCACTCAACACCTATAAATAAAGTTGCAGTAATATTCCGCTCTTAAGACCAGCTAAATTCAAGGCTAATATGCTTTTAAAAGCTCTTTAGCCATTGTGTGGGAAAGTAACTGTCATTGTGGCTTTCCGCTATTTAAGTTTCCATTAGGATCAAGTTGTTTCGTGTTCGTGTGGTGGGAGGGGTGGGTTAATTGTATCGATTCATGGGGCCAGTTGTTCAAAACTAACGACGTCGTTAGTTCACATATCGTTAAAACTCTGACCATTTATTATGGAAAATATGCTAATATTTTGCTGAAAAATGTGAGCATCTTTTGCATTCAGCAAAAATACCAAAATTTTAAATACTGAACTTGCTAGAACAGTTAACAATATGACTCCTAATGAACTCGTTAAGCTAACGATGCTTTGAACAACTGGGCCCAGATCATTGTCTTCACTTCTTTTTTATTGAAGAAGTTTCAGTTATCTTTTCTTTGTGCTTCTACACCTAGTGTTTCCTATTAAAAGACCATCTTTGGGACTGTTCAAAAGTGGTCTTAAAGACCACTTTTGAACAGTCTCAAAGGTGGTCTTAATATAGGATTGTTACTGTACTTCTTTATAAACATAATGATTAAATTTTTTCCAAGTGAGCGTTAGAGTTTTACGTCCCACCAACAGCTAAGGTCATACGGAGACGGGACCTCGGTTAAAAGACTCATCCGATAGTCTGAAAAAGCCCGGGATCGATCCTGCGATCCCTGGTTTACAAGGCGAGTAGCGTACCCACTTACACCACGGAGGCTTCTAAAAATCGTGATTGAATTTCCCAATTATTTAAAAACAACTAGAGATGAAAAATACAGCAGTCGACGTGTATCTTTTGTTATCGTTTCGAATACATTACACACCTCGTACTCCTGGAATTTTTAATAAAATTAGAATATTTAAATCGACCGATTTTTACCACTGCATAATTTTATTTCCTCTTGGAAAATTGCACATGAACGAGCATAATGGAGAGGCCTCATCAGGAGAGGTGCCAGTGAATATGAGGCAAAAAGTATCAGCGAAGCCGAGCAGAAACGTGCCAAGCAAAGCAAGAGCTGATGCATAACCAATAGAGATGTCTTTCTCTGTCCTCCTTTGTTCTATCTGCAACAGACAGTTTAAAGCTAGAATCGGTCTAATCACTCATCTTTGAGCCCGCAAACTGTAGCATTTATCGCATGTGATCAAGACTGGTCATTGTCAGAAATGACAGACGCACTATTATGAATGCTTTGACTTGACTTGATAGATTTTGTAAGGTAACCGGGCGCTAAAAGCACATAGGGGCTACCCCCATCTCGCTAAATGGGATTAGTTTATGAACTGCTCTTCCCAGGGCCTCCAATGTGCTGGCACTTGTCAATTCGACAGGTGTCAGCTGACCAATGGGAATATACTGAACTCTTAATCGGAGGAAGGCACAAATCGCACCCAAGGTACAGCGTTTGTCCTAAGAAACACAGTTCTATAGCGATTTTAGAATTTTGAGTGCAGGAATCAGACCAAAAACGGGCTCAAGTATGTGATGACGTTTTGCCAATTTCGACTGCCAAATGTGTCAGAGCACAGCCCTGTTTTCGAATGTCTTGCCGAGGAAAAGAGCTAACATACATTATCAGTTCTGGCTTCCATTATTCTCTGCCTCCACCCCTGACATGGCAAAGAAAACGCCTTCGGTCACGATGCTTGTTAAAGGGTTATAACGCATGAAATTTTTGAATTTTGAACAGGCATCTAAAGTGAGCCAGGATGGGTGACTAATAGACCAGCCAATTCCGGCTATTGCAAAAAGTCCTAGTACCCGTGCTCTCATCACGGAGACCTGCCTATGCAAGTGGGGTTCAAAATTGGACAGGTGTGTCTTCGTGATGTGTTTGGAGGCATGTGTTTGTTTGGGAAAGGCAGTGATGAGGCTAATCAGCCGTTTTGCAATCCCGCTAATTTTTATTTTTGAATGGTCTTCCAAAAGGCATTTTTAAGGGACTTCCTATTTCCAAATACCTAGCAAATGGTGGATATTGCCGTTGCCCCGCCTATAAAGATATTTAGCGAGTGACCTGTCCCCGTTTGTATGCTCTGTTCTGGCAGTATTTATGCCTTCACTTTGCCTACTTCCAGGGACTTCATTCTGTTGGTACCTAGGGGGAGCCCAGTACGGGCTTTGTCCCAGGTGCCCTCAGGATGTTGTCCTGACGGGCTCCGTCGAGCCTCCTCTCGTTCCTGAAATGGAAAAGTCGGATTAGTGCTTTGGGACGCCATGTGTGCGCTCGGATCAGTGTAGTTGTGTCCAGTTTCTTGTCCCCCGGGGTCCCACCTGTACCTGTAATACAAACAAAAGTCATTAGTGCATATTGTGTTTGTGCTAATATGACCCCGCCATCCGTCACATATTTTGGCTTCCCATTCTGTGCACAGGGCGGGCCGGGCTTGTGAGGGGGGTCCCCCCACAAAGGCACGGTCCGGCTCTTAGGGTAACTTGTTCAAAACCAAGTTAACTGGTGGCGAGGTTATTGTGAAGAATTACCTTCCCATGGGGGCTGCCTGTCCTGCCGCGGCATGTTACCTCATCGGAACACTCATAAGTGCAAAGCAAATATAAATGCTTTAGCAAAATGTGCTCTTTAAATAATAGCCACCGCACGACAAAACCTACATAAAGACGTGCGACCTTCAAATACCCAGATCAGTCTGCTCATTTACTCACTAAGACTAGAGATGCTGTGTCTCTCTCTTTGAATAGCTCGCAGGCCATTGAAGGTACATGCGATCAGCGAAGGCTCAGATCCGACTGCGCGAATATCTGGTCGCACAAACCTTAACGTAGGTTTTGTTGTGCGCTAGCTCATATAATGTCCATAAAGAGAATCTTACACGAGTGACCATTTCATATGAAATTTATGAATCGAGCCTTTGGCGAGTTTCATAAATTCCATATAGAATGACCATTTATCATATAATGATTTTAAATATGATTTTATCGCTGAAGAAGTTAAAAAAGAAAACGCTGTAGTAACGGAAGGCGCCTGTAACCAACCATGTGTTATTACACTTGTGGTCATATGACGTTTTGATCCCCTAAACTCACTGTTATATGCTTAACTGGGGTATGAAGGAGTAAACAGTATTTTTTCTCGTGTTTTTTTTTTTTTTTTTTTTTAAGAAACTTTTCTAGCTATTGCCGTCAGCCCGGCGTCTGCGTTGTCGTACCAAAAAATCTTAACCTTGGTTATAACTGCACAAGTATTTGACCTAGCCTCACGAAACGTCATACACATACTCACCATCACAAGAGCTACATTCTGTACATAATTGTATTGTTGATTTTGGCTGAATAATATCAGAGCATTCAAACTCCACATGGATTTTTTTTAAAGAAAAGCCCTTTACATTGATACCAAACATTTTGACCTGTGACCTTGACCGCTGAACTTGAACTAGTTTTCGAACATTTAACCAAAACCTTTAACCTTGACCATATTTCCAAAAGTATTTGGCCTACCTTCATGGAACTTCATACACATACTCGCCATCACAAGAGCTATATTTTGCAAAGTTCCACAATTCTATCATGAAATTCGACAAAATTACACCCCCCCCCCCCTTTCTCTCCGCTTAAAACATTTTTGTCACTCTTTTTATACACATGGATTTTCCTTGAGACAAGACCTTTCCATTGATAACAAGGTCTTTGAACTGTGACATTGACCCTTGACCTAGTTTTCCAAAATTTAATCAAAAATGTATTCTTGGTCATATTTCTAAAAGTATCTGTCTCTGTCCTTGTGAAACTTGACACAGATCTGTATGATGCCAAGAGCTACATTCTTACTACGTTCCATAACTCTATCATGCAATTAGATCGATTTATCTCCCTTTGTGACATATGAAATAAAAGCAAAAAACGCACGTTTCAAGAAAACGTTTTGGTCTCTCGTTTTAATAGCACAAATAAAGCAGATTTCAAAATTCAAATATGTGTTCCTTGGGGCAAGATCTTTCCACTGATATTAAATCTTTTGACCAGTGACCTTTCCCTTTGAACTGTGACTTATGTTTCGAAAATTAAAAAAAAAAAAAAACAAAAAAAAAAAAACAAGATGCAGTATCACTAAGCAATCGAAAGGTATGACCAATGTTCAAGTCTTAAAAAAGTAGGTCAAGATCACAAGGTCAAACTTATGGAATCGTTGGAAAGGTCTTGTGTCATAGAATGCACATGTGAAATATGAAAGCCCTATCACTTACCAATTGAAAGTCATGGCCAATGTTAAAGTTTTTAAAAAGTAGATCAAACGTCAAGGTCAAGGTCACGAGGTCAAAAATTATGGTACCACTGGAAAGGTCTGGTGAAAAAGAATGCACATGTGAAATATGAAAGCCATATCACTTACATGTACCAATCGAAAGTTATGGACTATGTTAAAGTTTTTAAAAAAAAGGTAAAACGTCGAGGTCAAGGTAAAAAATTATGGTACCACTAGAAATGTCTTGTGACAAAATTTACACATGTGAAATATGAACGCCCTATCAGTTACCATTCAAAAGTTTGGCCCAGTGTTAAGGTTTTTGCGGACAGACATACAGACAAACAGACAGACAGACAGACCAAAAACTATATGCCCCGAATCTTTGATTCCGGGGGCTTAAAAAGACATTTAACCGCTGCAAGTTTGTACCGATTATCTTTCATGATATAGTTTTGAGAAATGAACTTGAATATTAGGGTAAACACTAGGCTTGACGCAATAGTTCACAAAGTCAGTTAACCATGAAATGTAGGTCAATGTCAAATATGAATGCTGGCATTAAAGTGGATATCCCTAGATATATGTATATACTAAGTATCATTATTGCAACTCTTATATTTCTTAAGACATTTATTTGACAATTAGTGTGAACGTTAGGGGGGTTGCAATATTTCCGAGAGTCAGCGAACCATGAAATGTAGGACAATGTCAAATATGGATGTTTGCTTTAAAGGTGCCATCACTAGATACAAGTTGTACAAAAATTCATTGATAGGTTTGTACAAAGTATCATTCATGGTGCTCCTATAATAGGTTTTTTTTTAGAAATAAATTTAAACACCAGGGTAAAATAGAAATGGAGGCAATGATCAGGAATCGATACAATCAACCCACAGCTCCCATCAGAGACACCAAAGGGAAAGAAATATGAAACAGCAGACCTAATGGATACATCAATAGCGGAACGCCAAAAGGACAGTTACTTTCCCACAAAATGGCCAAAAGGCTAAAAGCGCCACAAACACCCAAGACAAACCATAACAAAAATAAACCATAACAGAAGAACCGCCTTGGAACGGTCAGCGGAAACCAATTCCACTGGGGGGATTAAAACAATTTTACGTGGCCACAATCCTCGCCTTTACTTCCGTCGCGATTTAGACAAATAATTTGTTCAGTCCGCATGAAGACCTCCAAACTCATCAGTGCAACATCTCCGTGAACACAATTAATCAAACAACCACAGAGATGAAACAACGGTGAGGACTCGACAACAAGAAACCACTGAAATGCTGGAGCAAAAGAAAACCAACAGTTAGACTCCGATGGGCCCGACCAGAGATAGAGCACCAGTAGCCACCAACCAACATTACCTTGAATTAGATCTCTCTAATTCTCAATAAGCCTTTACGCTGGAACCGTCATAGAATCTGAGGCTTGACCCACCGGCGTGCAAATAAAGAGGGAAGCAAAGTTGTCAACCGTGATTGGGTTAACTACCATGCATACAGTCTGTCGTATAACATTTTAATTTTATGTTGTACGCAATCTTTTTATGTCGAAGAATGATTTTACGAAATTTGGTGCTGAAGTCATTGCGGTTATATATTCTTCTGAATTTATATACTAAGTCACCAAAAAAACTGGGGTTCCGATAGACCTTGTCGCAGAAGAGATTTAAGCCGAATATTGAATTTTGAAATTAAACAGAATGACGTCTATAAAATTTTAAAAAGGCTTTGTGTATTTTATGGTACCGAATACCCTGATTAAGATAACCCTGATTACCCTGGATACCCTGGTACCGATAACCCTGATTACCCTGGATAACCCTGGTACCGATAACCCTGATTAAACGCTAAGGTGGTCGCAAATGTTGACGGCATGACAAACGGGCGGGTTGAAATTGGTTTACTATATTGTGCCAAGCTTATCTAAAAGGGGTGCGACGAAAATGTCCACAACCTCGCTTCGTAATATTCTGACCTGTTTACAAGAGTTATCCCTCTTTGCTGGATCAAGTGTTACCCAAACTGTCATTATATCTGGAAACAGCACTCCGTCATTGTACCAATATCTAGACAATAATAAAACAGCAGTTAAAATTCATCAAGTTATCGCATACTTTTGGCAGATGTTTTACAAGTTAAGCATAACCAGTATCGTTCCTGTCAAGTAGATAATGAATGCCCGAACAATGCATTGGGAAATAGCTTCTACTTTGTCAAAGTCTTAAAGTACGTTTTCTTGGGTTGTAATTGAGCATCATGTGGATAAGTTTGATATGTTTTAATATTCTATTAAATAAATATAGGATCTTGCACGAGAGGACATTTCATATGAAATTTATGAAACGAGCCTTCGGCGAGTTTAATAAAATCCATACGAAATGACCACGAGTGTAAGATTATGTTTATCACATAACGACTTTAAACCGGAATGTGTTGCTGAAAACATTACGAAAACACGCCTATGCAAATGCATTGTAAAATTTACCGCAAAAAAAAAAAAAAAAAAAAAAAAACACGAAAATTTTAAGATAAAAAATTGTGATGTTTTTCTAATTTCTGCTCAAATATATAGATTGTACCCACAATCTATATTTTAGAGCAGAAATAAGACAAATAAGGTTTACCCCTGTAAACACCAGTTTTACTATATAAAAGTGGGGTTCAAGGGGGTCAAAATTATAAAGGCGTGTATCCGTGATGAGTTAAAAAAAAAAACAAAAAAAAAAAAACAATAGAACACACAGGGTCGTCACGGATGGCGCCATGACGTCACACGTCAGTAACCATGTGTTATTACACGCGTGGTCATATGATTTTTATTACATGACGTTATCTTCTACGTCACGGTGACGTTATATGATAAAGACGTGTTGTCGCGATTGAGTAAGAGAACACACCATGATATTTGAAAATGAAACCCCTAAATATTGTTACTTCTTGCTATTAAATACTTGTTTTGTTTTGGCTTGGTTTTACAGCCCTTTCAAGATTATTTCACTCATATCAAGCCGATCGATAGTCAGAGGTGGACGAAAGCCGGGGTACACGGAGAAAAAAAAACATGACCTTCCGTTGCAGAACTTGGCATCTCACATGTGACCCGAGCCAGGGCTCGAACCTCAGCGGTGAGAGACCTAATGTTTAAGAGTCAGCGCTCATATCCACTAGTCCACGGAGACCCGTTGCTATTGAATGAATTCTCCAGTGACTCACGAGTGAAACGAGATTGAAGCTGCCATGATCAATATTCGTCTGCGTTTGCGTCACCGCAGTTTCACTCTTTTTATTTACATATTATTTTATACAGTAAAATTCCGCTATTAAGACCACCTAAAATTAACATTAAATGTGCTTCTAAAAGCTTATTGAGAAGGTATCAGTTATTGTTTTTTTTTTGCGTTTTCTACACTCAATATCTTCGAGTAAGATACCATCTTTAGAACTTTCAGAAGTGGACTTTAAGACCACTTTTGAACAGTCCAAAAGGTGGTCTTATTATAGGAATTTGACTGTACTTAGCAGTGAAATCAATGGATATCTGAAACAAATGAAAATGATATTTTGACAGTGTGGAATACATATGATATTTTCACAATGTATAAATAACAATGGTAATACTGGTTTCACAGTAGCAGCTCGGACTTCTGTTTTTATTATTATTTGTTGTTTTTTTTTCGAATATAATAAAAATAAATTTACGTTTTTTGATAAATAACAATATTTTATCGAATATGTTGAAGACATATTACATTGAGTGTGTTTAAAATACTAGAAATACCAGTATTTTTTTTACGAGTGTGAATCATGTAACGACCAGCTGTGTACCTAGTTACAGTGCATTTTCAAAGTTACGCACAGAATAATTTTTTCTCAATAAATACCAAACATATTTCATCTCGTGTGTTTTGAAACATCAGAATTTTCACTCGTACTTCGCACTTGTTAAAATTCTGAAGTTCTCAACATACTCGATGAAATATGTTTGGTATTCATCCCAAAAAGTAAATATCCTCTACTAATTCCAGTTACCCGAGATCCAATCAGACAAAAAAAATCATCTCAACACATTGGCCTTTGATGAGACTGATAGCTTTGTTCCTGTGATATCTGCAAGAGGGATGCTTTGCGACAAGAAGAGACTCGTTATCTTTATCGTTAATTCTCTGGACTCACCCATAATCTTGATGCCATGCATGTGCCCCAGCCATCTCACCATCTCACCCATAATCTTGATGCCATGCATGTGCCCCAGCCATCTCACCATCTTTGAGTATCTTTATCGTTAATTCTCTGGACTCACCCATAATCTTGGTGCCATGCATGTGCCCCAGCCATCTCACCCATAATCTTGATGCCATGCATGTGCCCCAGCCATCTCACCATCTTTGAAGTGTTGCAACAAGAAGAGACTTCGTTATCTTTATCGTCAATTCTCTAGACTCACCCATAATCTTGGTGCCATGCATGTGTCCCAGCCATCTCACCATCTTTGAAGTTTTGCGACAAGAAGAGACTTCGTTATCTTTATCGTTAATTCTCTGGACTCACCCATAATCTTGATGCCATGCATGTGTCCCAGCCATCTCACCATCTTTGAAGTGTTGCAACAAGAATAGACTTCGTTATCTTTATCGTTAATTCTCTAGACTCACCCATAATCTTGATGCCATGCATGTGCCCCAGCCATCTCACCATCTCAGCCATAATCTTGATGCCATACATGTGCCCCAGCCATCTCACCCATAATCTTGATGCCATGCATGTGCCCCAGCCATCTCACCATCTTTGAAGTGTTGCAACAAGAAGAGACTCGTTATCTTTATCGTTAATTCTCTAGACTCACCCATAATCTTGGTGCCATGCATGTGTCCCAGCCATCTCACCATCTTTGAAGTTTTGCGACAAGAAGAGACTTCGTTATCTTTATCGTTAATTTCTCTGGACTCACCCATAATCTTGTTGCCATGCATGTGTCCCAGCCATCTCACCATCTTTGAAGTGTTGCAACAAGAAGAGACTTAGTTATCTTTATCGTTAATTCTCTAGACTCACCCATAATCTTGATGCCATGCATGTGCCCCAGCCATCTCACCATCTCAGCCATAATCTTGATGCCATGCATGTGCCCCAGCCATCTCACCCATAATCTTGATGCCATGCATGTGCCCCAGCCATCTCACCCATAATCTTGATGCCATGCATGTGCCCCAGCCATCTCACCATCTTTGAGTATAAGTAGCAAGCACTCACCAATAATCTTGATGCCAGGCATGTGCCCCAGCCATCTCACCATCTTTGAGTATAAGTAGCGAGCACTCACCCATACTCTTGGTGCCATGCATGCGCCCCAGCCATCTCACCCATAATCTTGATGCCATGCATGTGCCCCAGCCATCTCACCATCTTTGAGTATAAGTAGCGAGCACTCACCCATAATCTTGGTGCCATGCATATGCCCCAGCCATCTCACCATCTTTGAGTATAAGTAGCGAGCACCAATGGTAAACCTCTCCTCCTAGTAGCTATTGTGATAGACAAAATCCGACCTGTTATCTGTTTAGCATTACAAAAACATGCTTATATAACTCTGACTCCCTTTAACCCCAATTTATTTAGTAAAACTGGGGTATACAAGGGTTTCTGTTCTAAACTAGATGTCAGTGAGCAGGGCTGTCTAAATACCCCACTCCCCCGCAACAGTACAATTGAGAATATCACTTCTGTCCTGAGATATTGAGCAATAATGCCTTTCTGAGGTACTTTAAGGGCCATAACTCTGCAAAAATTTGAATGCAAAAGTCTTAACACTCCCAAGCTTTATCTTGCCAACATAAATTATAAAGTCATATTCAATTTTTTACCAAAACCCATTTCTTCCATATTTGGTGAAAACAAATTATGGAGGTCATTCAAGGGTCATAACTACAGACAATTTTCGTGTAACAGTTCCAAGCTATATATTGCCCATAAAATTCACATATTATTCGATTCACTTACATCATTTTTTTCTGAAGGTATTGAGCGGAAACGTATTTTTGATACCATTCGAGGGCCATAACTCTGCTGAAAAAATGACACAAAATGCCACGTAACTGTCCCAAGCTAGATCTTGTCAACATAAATTAAAATACTACATTTAATTAAAATTAATTATAAATGTTTTAAGAGATTGAGCAGAAACGACTTTCTGGTGTCATGCAATGTTTTTAACGCTGTTAAAATTGTCGTTTGTTTGTTTGTTTGATTCGAGGTTTAACGTCCCCGTCAGCACTATATTGCAACGGAACACCACCTGGTCAAGCGATACAGCTATTTATTATTGGTCAGGATGTGATGGTGTTGTTACAATAAATATATGTGGGCTCGACCTGGGTCGTACTCTATTCTACTGGGAAGAGAATCTACAGCCAGCCATTGGTCCAATTTCTTGAATTTATTTGTTTTTCCCTTAACAGTTTGAAATTGCAACAAGTTATGGAACTATATTTTGTCATACACTATATAGAACAAACTGCAGTTACATGAATATTTCATGCAGATGTTAAAAACAGGTGATATGCGTTTAGTATGCCAAAATCCTCTAAGTTTGGCAAACCCAACTCATACTACTCGCACAACACACTGTTGCTGTTACTAAGTGTTGCCTTTAGAAATAGACTCTTGCAGTCGCAACTGTATCAGTAACTGCAGTTATAGTAAGAACATGTGCAAACAGCAATTCAATTTTCGGAGTCAGAGAAAGCACGTCTGTATAATTACCTTAGTATAAATACGCCAAGCTTTCCTGAGAATTCTATTAGCGTGATTACAGTTATAGTTATACAGCTTTCAAATTAAAAGGGGCTTATGGGTACAGCTATATAACTCACCAATCTAACTTCTGAGTTTCTATTGTGTGTTCAGCTGTATAGCTCAAGCTCTTGATTCAAGATATACCATGCAGTTGCAGCTATACATCTCGATTCCTTATAAGTATTGTAATTGGGCACCAAACGTACATGCTAAAGCGTTATTTCTTGTAATGTAACACGCCCATGATAGGCGCGCCTACTATAACGTTAGAATAAATTGTGAGAAGTGTAAAAGAGTGTTTGTTATGGGGCCTCAAATCAGTCTGATGATATACGAATTTACAAAGTATAATCAAACTTGCAAGTGGAATCAGTCTATAGGCTTAACATCAAATTATGCACTATACGATAGGAGTTAAATAGGCGTCTAAAGGTACACCCAAAATGCGCCCACTTTTAGGATATTCTTTTAATATGTATCTTTTGGAAAGATCACGCCCATACATGTGGATCCCCGTCGACACAGGTTGAGAACATAGAGTAGTCGCCCTTAGTTAGACCAACATGGGAGCACCCATAACAGGCCTACAATAGCATTCATAACATCACCACCAGACAAAACTCTATCATCAAGTGCAAATTACTTTGTTCTGTATCAACACATATAGACAATCCGACCATATACAGGCGTGATGCAATTACCAAGGGTGCACCTATGATGGGCGGGTGCGCCAAGGATGGGCGTATGTGCCTATGATAGGTGGGTTCGCCTATCGTAGGTGTGTGCGCCTATCATGGGTGTATGCGCCTATGGTGGGTGCATTCGCCTGTGATAGGAGCACCAGTAAACAAAGCTGTATTTAAGCTATTATGAAGGATAATACATAAAAAATATAATATATTGCACCTTAATTAACCTGTGCCAACTTCGCCTAAGAGAGAGAGAGAGAGAGAGAGAAAAGAATCGAAGTGGTTTCCACCAAAACAAGTTACGGGAACTTGAGTGGGTGGGGAACAAGACGGGTTGTTTATGAGAGGATTATCACACCTCGCTTGGGCCTTGTCTCAAAGGTCTTCTGGGTGGCATAACGTACGCCTGCAACATAAGACAGCACAACAGCAGGTTCTGGATCCCTCAGCTTATTTTGGCAGTCGCCACAACAGGTTGCTTCATCAAACAGCAACCCCGAACTGTAGGCGAAACTTCCCTTATATACCCTCCAGGCACGCGCTGGATGACGTCACGTTCCTAACCTTGCCACTAAGCATGCGGAACGTTCGGTAGTTATGGTATGTATAGTGCACAGAGTTCGAACAGTTTAGTAAACACACTCTCGATGGAAATTACTGTTTCAAATGTGAAAGTGTGAGTGCAAAAGGAGTATAGTTAATAAAATAAACATTAGAACTTCATGGTTATATGTGAAAATGGCGATTACATGGATGTTTCACTCGGAATATATTGACGAAGTTGACACATGGTTTGCTTCGGCTACAGTCAATTCGGCCTGAAGATCGGTAGGTACATCTTGATTAAACAGACATAAAGAAAGTTTGAACAATATAGATAACATCGGTTCATAGAATAACAGAGAATAGCCAGATGCCGTTACAACAGCCCCCTACCCAGAAAAGGCATGGACCCCATGTGGAATATTATGTAAGTATACAGCTTGGAAAGTAGTTGCAGAAGGAGGCAACTGGCTATTATCGTTATTCATCAGTTAATGTTGATTAAACACAATAGTTTTCAGTAAAATTTTGAACACTTACATATGAAACAATGAATATACAAGTTCATTCCATTTTAAACAAAGTTACCTTTATTCAATTCTATCATGTCATTCAACAAAGTATTTGAATGTTTTTTTTTTTTTTTTTTTTTTTTTTTTTTACAGATAACCCTTCCCAGATCGCAACCATTTTGAGCAACTTGCTTGCGTCTGGTCAGGAAGTTGGAATCTGGCGACCCACCTGGATGACGATATACCTGTAAAAGTTTACCGCCAATTTCACTCAAAATCAAGACAGGTAAGTAGCAGTTCAAGGCATCAATTCCTGATTATTGAGGACTAAATTTTTTTTTTTTTTTTACATATTATTATGTAGTGCTCAGTGCTGTCTGAAGAGAAGCCCTCTGTCTTCAACAGGTAAGGGGCCTCCTTAGGGAAAATCAACAATCCACAAGCTGTTGACTGGAGTGTACATTATTGATTTTCCCCTAAGTGCTTCAGTCAATGAATTAAACAATAGTTATTAACCATCCCTTTAAGGACCGTCTTTGATCTGCTATAGTCACCACATCACGGGGGCAATAAAACAATTATGAACACACGGTGTGTGTCCTACAGTTACAGGCACAAATGCCTTCAAGCTTAAATAAGGGCAAAAATTGCCTGCATATAAAGAAAACAATACTAAACTCCCGGTCAAAACAGGGGAATTGAACAAAGTTTTTAGATGAGGAAAACACAAGTGTCCACAAGGACATAGCAATAACAACATCTTATATACACATTTATATAAACATATCCATCCCTCAAACCTACTAGACAGAAAGATATGCAATATCAGCTGCATATTTAGAAGCAAAATTTTGATATGTCCTCCGACAAGGACAGCGATCTGAAACAGTCATTATATATAGCAAATAGCAAGCGCATAACCGCAACACTGATCCCATAAAAGTTATTGCAGCCATGTATTTGCTCTATGACTCCATCAAAGGAGAAAAAGAAATACATTGATCCGTTTCTCTGAATATAAAACAACAATAACAAAACCTTTCAGTCCAGCATCATGCAAAGAGTGATGAAAAGCACATATCATATTTGTAAGAGACAAATACAAACAATGTTGCTAACATAATGCAGGATCTTGAATCTTTTAATATTTAAACCCCAATGGCCATTAATTTGACATTATGATTTGCATCATAGCATACCAGTAGTCATAGACATCAGACAATGATTGCCATCGCCTGCTGACCACGCATACTAGCCCACAACATTCATTTTGATTATCCATTTAGTATTGGGTCCGGACTTCTTGAACTAGTATCTGTGACCATTAAGGTTTCTTGATCATGTAATTTACCAAGTACATATGATAATTTAAATTTTGAAAATTTACTTCATAAATTCTAAAAGTATGTGCACAACAAACTTTTAGCATGAAATCTAACTAATCAAGCATCACAACAAAACTTACATACGACCTCTCAACCCATTTTTCATACGGATTAACTAACATCCTCCAGGCAAACCCTTGAATTAACCAACATGGATATGTTGGCCCAAAGTCAGTTAGATGATTCGTCAGGCAAAACTTTAACCAAGAAAGTGACATTGAACTACAATATACATGAGCCACTCCAAGATTGTATGGACATACCAGACTGACCAATGTTTATCAGATCTCAAAGGTTACAGAACAGACGGTATTGCAATAAGGATATGACTGGCCGATAATTTTGACCGCCCATTCTGGGAGGGGCTTCAAAACTTCAGCTGTGTCAAGAAGAGGTATATTAATGCTAATATTTTTCATATGTCTCACAGATCTGATCGAGAATGACTTATACCCTCTCTGGACAAGTAGAATTATATTAAGTTTACTAGGTTTGCCTAAAGACTCACCGGTACTGACTTAACTCATGCATGTAAATATATATAAATCCATTGGATATTCATAATTTAACAATACCGCTCATAACAATATAAACTTCAGTTTTGTAGTGGTTAAGCCACTGGCCCTATAAACCAAGGTTCGTGGCCTCGATTCCGAGCTTCTTAAGACCTACGCATGAGTCCTCAAACCGAGGTCTCGTCTCCATATGACGGCTGTTGGTCAGATGCAAAACACAAACACCGTTTAAGTATCATTTGTCAAAGTTTAACCTTTATCTTATTAAATTAGCTATAAGTAGCCAGATATAAATCAGTTAAAACCTAAATGCATATATAATAAATATGAGTCTGGCTTGCCCAAACAAACATCCAAATGTGTAGTTTTCTAAAACTAAGAATTTGAAAGGGATACTGCTGGAATTTTTCTGTGATTTTTTTTTTCAGAGAGTTTCCTGCACAAGAACTTCATTACATTATAAACCTCTTGCACAGAAATATCCTGGAGAAAAGATAATTGTTGAAGATACCACCAGTTGTTTAAGCTATCTAACAATATCTTGCAAATGTCTGCAGAGGAAACATTTTTGGAAGATTATCATGAAATGCGAAGAATACCACAAGAGTCTTCAAACAAATCATGTTAACCCCAAAAAGTTTGGCGGAAAAGAATATACTGCAATTGACAAGTTTTTATAAATTGGTAACCAGAACTGTCATTCATTTTTTTTTTTTTTTTTTTTTTTTTCTCTCTGCAGGCAGATGACAGGCAACCTCTATAATAATAAATTGTCTAACTAGGCTTAACAAACTTAACTAATCTAATTCCATTCCATGGTCTTCTTTCTGTTGGTATCGCGTAATTATAATGTCTTTGTATTATAAAGAAGGTTCATATTAATCTCCAGTGTTTCCTCCAGTTTAGTCAATTTGGTTTAATCTAAAGTTAATATATTTAAACGCGAGTTATATTTAAGTTATATTTTAATTATATTTTAATATTAATTCATTGAAAACTCTCTTAAACGCGATGTCTTTAAACTGTATAGTTATCCCCCTTCTTTGTCATCTTCAGCATCTTCCAACGGTTCGTATGTGAATACGAACCAGCAACATACAGTTCATACATAGGTACAAACTAGCATCATTCGTAGTTATGGACTATCAGCAATAGTCCGCCCCATACAACTCGGAAAAGTGTTTTAGACGTCTTCTGACCAGCTTTTGTAGACCCTTAATTCTAAAGTATTCGCATTCTTTCAGGAGTTCCAGGAGATACTTCTTTTCCCTGGGTAACATTGCCGGGTTGAAGTCACCATCGTACCTGAGGTAGTTCAAGATGAGTTTGAAATGGGAAGCGTCCCGGTCCAAAAAGATGCTGTTGCCCTGAGGAATCATAGGACGCCTTCGGGTGAATAATTTAGCCAACAGGGACTCGGGATCCTTTGTCAAAGTAAGTATGCTGGTTTCAAATCTGGCTCCTCCAATATTCAAAATAACTTTAGAACCCTGTAACTGTTCTATATAATTAAGGTCACTTTCACAGTCATCATGTACTTCAGTGTCCGAGCCATCTGTATGAAAGTGCTTTCCATTTGGCTGAACTTCATTATTTTCCATAAGTTTTCTTTTCAGGGCTTTTCTTTTTCTTTTCTGTTCTTTCTTTAATCTTTTCTCTTCCATTATCCCAACCATACTATCGATCTCCTCAGTTATCAAAACTTCTTCTACAACATCAACAGTGCAGTTACTTACAACAGTATATGCATTACTCACAACCTCCTCTGGCGTCTTTTCCGTTATACTTGCAACAGCATTAACTGTTTCACTAAAACATTCATTTGCACTTAATTCATCATTAGAATAAACAGTCTCCATTTGATTGTCAATAAATTGATCAGGCTCAGTAATCTGAAAGGTGTTTGTGATATCCTGCATAATATTGTCTAAGATAGGGGAATCCCTATTTTCCTGTGTCAATGTTTCATTTTGCTTCGTGGTTTCGTCTTTCTTCTCAGTTTGCTTGTCTTTTAACTTCCTCTGTTCATATTCTTTAACTGAAATTTTCTTTCTTTGGCTTTGTTTCTCTGTTTTATTTTCTTTATTGTCTGGAACTATGTTTACATTCTGTGACCCTTTCTCTTTAGATTTCAGTTCTTGTGTACCTTTCATATTGTTTGTGACCATCTCTGATTGGATTTGTATTTCATTTTCATACGTCTCACGTCCAACAGCCTTTTCCTGTTCATCATTTTTATTCTGAACACTTTCGCCAGTCTTTTTCTGTTTTTCACTTTTATTTTGATCCATTTCAGCAGTCTCTTTCTGTTTTTCGCTTTTATTTTGATCACTTTCAACAGTCTTTTTCTGTTTTTCACTTTTATTCTGAGCCATTTCAACAGTCTTTTTCTGCTTTTCACTTTTATTTTGGTCACTTTCCACAGTCTTTTTCTGTTTTTCACTTTTATTTTGAGCCATTTCAACAGTCTTTTTCTGCTTTTCACTTTTATTTTGGTCACTTTCCACAGTCTTTTTCTGTTTTTCACTTTTGTTTTGATCACTTTCAACGTTCTTTTTCTGTTTTTCACATTTATTTTGGTCATTTTCCACAGTCTTTTTCTGATTTTCACTTTTATTTTGAGCCATATCAACAGTCTTTTTCTGTTTTTCACTTTTGTTTTTGTCACTTTCCACAGTCTTTTTCTGTATTTCACTTTTATTTTGGTCACTTTCCACAGTCTTTTTCTGTTTTTCACTTTTGTTTTGATCACTTTCAACGTTCTTTTTCTGTTTTTCACATTTATTTTGGTCATTTTCCACAGTCTTTTTCTGATTTTCACTTTTATTTTGAGCCATATCAACAGTCTTTTTCTGTTTTTCACTTTTGTTTTTGTCACTTTCCACAGTCTTTTTCTGTATTTCACTTTTATTTTGGTCACTTTCCACAGTCTTTTTCTGTTTTTCACTTTTGTTTTGATCACTTTCTACATTCTTTTTCTGCTTCTCACTTTTATTTTGGTCACTTTCCACAGTCTTTTTCTGTTTCTCACTTTTATTTTGGTCACTTTCCACAGTCTTTTTCTGTTTCTCACTTTTATTTTGGTCACTTTCCACAGTCTTTTTCTGTTTTTCACTTTGGTTTTGATCACTTTCAACATTCTTTTTCTGCTTTTCTTCTGTGCCTTTCTGTACATTCTTTTCTCTGTCTAAGTCTTTCTCTTTCTCCTTATCATTACTTTCATTTTCCATTTCATCATTATTCGCCCTTAAACTTTCTGGTGATTCTTGTTTGTCTTTCATTGTTTCATTTGTTACTTTTAACTGACTCCCATTGTCTTTTGTACTTTGTTCACCAATCTGAGTGTCATTTTGCTCCTTAGGCCCTTTCTCTATTTCTGATTCATTTTCATTTACAACTCTATGTTCTACATTCTCTTTGTCTTTTTCACTTTCTTGAGTAAGATTGCTTTCATTTTCTTCCTGGTCAATTATTATAGTATCTTCCTCTGTTTCATGTTGTCTTTTATTAATAAGTTGTTGCTCTATCTCGTTATCTTCAACTTCCTTTGTGTCACTTTTGTTCGCATGTGTTTCTTTCTTAGCTCTTTTTGCTGTTGGACTACAGTCACCACTTTTGGTCTGTTTTTGTTTCCTACTGTGCTTGTCATTCTCTATTACACCCTTCCTGCTATCAAGATTCACATTCCTCCTTTCTGTTTTAGCATCCCCTCTTTCATCAGTCTTATGTTCTTTCTTTGATTCTTTTTGTTTGTCCCCCTTTTGTTGAACATTTGAGTTTGTTGGTGACTTGCCAGTCTGCTCATCATTATTTTCTTCAAGGTCACTTTCTGTTTCAGATTTATCACTTGAGTCACTGCTCTCTGACAAAGAGGGGGTGTACTGAAGGTCAGCCAAAAGTGAAGGAATGCTCAAAGTTTCCACTCGCTGCTTCTTCCTTGGTGGCTCCTCCAACAGAATTGGCTCAGGTTCACCTAGTGACATTGGGGATGCAGTTCTGTGTTTCTTTCTTGGTTCCTTCCTTGGTTTTGGAATTCTCGCAGGCTCATTATGCTTCAGAACAACTGATCTAACACCAGGAATAGGACTCTCTGGCTCATCCTCTATGGTAACATACTTCCAGTGGTTATCTTGCTTCTCTTCTATAAATTTGATCAGCATCAATCTAGCCTTTTCACCAAAAACTCCCGTTTCCCTATGGACGTACTCCATCTCTCTCTCAGAAACATTGCAAGCGTGCTTGGTATTTCTTCTGTGGAAAAGCAGCCCGCATAGAGCACACTGAAACCCGACGCCAGAGTGCTGATCCTGTAAGTGGCGTCTGACTTCATACCTATTCTTGAAGTATTTCGGTATATGCCTACACAACAAACATTTGTAGTTGTAGCCCTGAAAATACACAAATGGATCCCATTTTAAGCACAACAGTTCCCCTTTTAGAACAGTTATACAAATGTTGTGCTATGTCTCTTGTTAACAGTTTTTGATAGCTCAGTAGCTTCAGAATTTGTCTATTCTGTCTACCCAACCATCAAAAGACTCATCAAGATCGCAACGTAGTTAGGCGTGTCAGACACACTTAAAAGCAGTTTTTTTTTTTTCCGTTGTTGTCTCTTTTACAACCTCTTCAGTCGCATTTCAGACTAAACCTTTTGTGTGTGTGTTTTTCAGATCTCACAGCAAGCAAGTCCTCAACAACAGATCTACAGTTGCCAGTAGTCATGTCAACAGTTAGAGATACCAACCATAGAACAACATATCTGATATACTTCGGACGAGAACAATTTATGAACAAAGAGCAGATCATCATCAATTAACCACAGCTTTGAATTGATCCTATCCAGTACTCAGTAGCAATATGAACTTTGCAAATACATGTATGACTATGAACTTATGCGTTGAAATATACACTCATGTATACGCAGACATTTGGTTACCGATTGTCACCTGTACATCATCAAATTCAGCTAAAAATATTCAACATTCAGTGATGTCATTTATTATATATTCATTCACTTATTTGTACAGCTTGTCCTGAGAGATACTAAAGAACAGAAAAGAAGTTTGAGAAAAGCTAGTCGGCACAGGTTATGATTGCGATTGCTATTCTAAGAAGGAAAATAATAATTAAAAAAAATCATGAAATATTTAATATCTGACCGTCAGCGAGCTGCTGTTTTCTGTAAGATTCTTTAGATTCTGAAAGCCCACTACCCATCGGAGCTTGAGGAAATAGATGGGCTGCATAATGCTTCCACGCAGAGCTGCTCATGAGTACTGGTAAACCGCTTAGAGGATCTCAGCTTGCTACGGCAATGCGGTGCGAGTCAGCCCGTCCATGCTTATAAACACTTTTAGTTTCATTGGGCGGCAGGGCTTGAGATGTCATGTCATCTCAATGTCACATTAAAGTCCCACAAAATTGGAAGCAACGTCTCCAAAATGACCCTCACAGCGTTGACGGGGACATTAAACTTCAAATCAAACAAACAAAATCTTTAGATTCTGGGTCTATGAAAACACATTGTGTTCAGCCAATTAAATCAGTATATGTGTCAGTGTTTATACTTTATTTTCATCAAACCAGTCAGGCTTGTCCTCCCCTAAGAAAGGTTTCAGTTTGTCATGATGGACAACCCATGGTTTAGACTTTGGGCCAGACTGAATCCGGAAAAGGACCTCATTCAGGCATTCAACAACAATCATCGGTCCTTTCCATGGTCTTTGAAGTTTAGGGTTAAAACCTATTTTACGTTTTGGATTGTAGTACCAGACTGCATCGCCTACTGCATACTGTATTTTGTGTGCCTTAATATCATACCTCCTTTTCATGCTTTCACTCGAAATGTTCAAGTGTTTCCGAGCAAAGTCATGAATGTGGAGGAGTTTTTGTTCAAGCTGATATGCATGCTCCGTTACACATAGCCGGTCGTCACTAATTGGTCTACCTAGAGTCATGTCTACCGGTAATGTTAATTCTCTTCCAAACATCATCATTGCAGGGGACACCCCTGTGGTTTCATGAATAGATGACCTGTATGCTAGCATCAATAGTGGTATGTTTTCATCCCAGTCCTTTTGGGTGTCAGAGATATAAGATGAGATCATGTTTTGTATAGAGCGATTAGCTCTCTCAACCATGCCATCGGACTGGGGTCGTCGAACAGTAGTCCTAGTCTTATCTATACCCAGAAGTTTGCATACCTCCTGGAAGACTTTAGACTCAAAGTTTGACCCTAAGTCTGTATGTAATTGCAGTGGCACACCAAATATAGATACGAATCTGTTTACTAATTTCGAAGCAACATATTTTGCTTCTTGTGTTTTTAAAGGTATAGCATCTACCCATTTTGTGAAATAGCAGGAAACAACCATCAGATATCTGTGTCCTTTCTTTGAGACTGGATAAGGACCACAGATATCCAGTCCAATGCGTTCCATTGGATATCCAACATTAAATTGCCTCATAGGTGCTTTTGCATGCCTGTGGGGCATTTTTCTAGACCCACAGGTTGAGCACGTCCTACACCAGTATGATACATCTTTGTGCATATTGCACCAGTAAAACCTTTTTCTTATCTTGTCATATGTTTTACGTCTGCCTAAGTGTCCACCAGTGATATTTTCATGCAACTGGCGGAAAACTTCTTTACGGAGAACAGCTGGCATGATAAATAAGTAATCCGCATCATTTCCAACATCTCTGAAACGTTTCTTATATAAAATGTTATCTCTCACTTCTATAGTATCCCAATCATGCCAGTAAGCTTTAAGTTCTCGGCAGAAAGGTGCCACCGTAGACCAGAGAGGTTTGTCACCATCTCTTTTCCATTGTAATAAGCGCTTCAGAACATCATCATATTCCTGTTTCAATTGAATATTTTCCTGTGTAATATCATAACACTCCATTGTGTCACCACAGGAGTCGGTGGATTGGCCAGATCCACCAATTTGCTGACTAACATTTAAACATAATTGACATGTGCTGTGTTTAACTCCTTTATCAAATTGAAGATTGTCAGAGTTTGAGGTGCTTGTACTCATCATATGCTCGCAAAGACACAGCGCTATATCATTACGAGCCGCTGCGGTTGTTGCCACGCCAGCATGAGCAACATTCAACTCATTGGGATTATCCCCAGCCTCAAACAAGCTCCCAAACAGTGTCCCATCTTCAAAATGATCTAACCAATCTTCCATATAACATGCTGTCCTATTACAGCAACAGCAATAGTTAACACGACGACTTTTGATAATTTCGTGAGCTTCTGCATCCACCCCATCGCATACAGAATTAATCGATGCATGCGTAAAGTGAGGAACCCCGATCTGGGACATTCCATGTGACATCTCCGAAGAGAGCACCTCCGCTGCTCCAGGTCCTAAACAAATGGAAGTGTGCGCACCACTACCACGGGAATCGTCGTCAGTAATATAGGGCCCATTTAACTCAGGATCATTGTCCTGATCAACAAGGGAAACACTTTGCATGTGTTTCGGGATGGTACCATCACTAGGTAGAGTGGCGACATGGTCGCCCCCATCATTAGGGCAAGCAACATCATGAAGAACACTCTCCATGCAGGGCAGGGTGACCACTTTGTCATCCTTAATATTGCCTTCATCCAAGGCGACTCTCTTCACAGCACTAATTTCCCCTGCATTTTTATTTAAGGCAGCTATCATCTCTGGAGAATATCTCCGTTCATAACGATCACAGTGTCTACATTTATCGTTATGACATGGTCTACGTGACATCGAGTCAGCATTATTGTGCACTCTACCTGCACGGTGCACAACGTTAAAGGTGTAGGCTGATAAGGTCTCAATCCAGCGTGCGATTTGACCTTCACAATTTTTAAATCTCATGAGCCATTGAAGTGACCCGTGATCAGTTCTAACGGTAAACCGCTGACCGATCAAATAGTGATGGAAATGTTTCACTGCTATAACAACAGCTAACAGCTCTTTTCTTGTAGTACAGTATTGCCTTTCCGATCTTGAAAGACACTTACTAAAGTAGCTTATGACCTTTTCGTCCCCATCTTGTAACTGAGATAAGACTGCACCAACACCTACATTCGAGGCGTCACAGTCCAGCAGGAAACTTTGTCCCTGAAGCAGAGGGTAACTGAGAATGGGGGTAGTTGTAAGTAAGTTCCTGATAGTGTCAAAGGCATTCTGACATTGTTCACTCCAGGCAAACTTGGTGTCCTTCTCTGTTAGCTTGTGCAAAGGTTTACATATAGTTGCGAAATTGGGTATGAATTTTCTGTAATACGAAGCAAGTCCGACAAATTGTCTGACTTCGGTTGAAGACTTAGGCTGTGGCCAGTCATTCACAGCTTGAATCTTTACTGGGTCAGTAGCTATACCGTGCTCGGAAACTTCATGTCCAAGGAAAGCTACTTTGGTACACAACAGATTGCACTTTTTAGGGTTCAGTTTGAGGTTGGCATTCTTGAGTCTTTCAAAAACTATCTTCAGATTTTCCAAATGCTCTTCAAACGTTTTTGAGTAGACAATAATGTCGTCCAAATAAATGAGTAATATCAGAAACGTCAGACCAGCAAAGACTCTCTCCATAAGGCGTTCAAATACACTCGGGGAGTTTATCAAACCGAACGGCAAGACACGCCATTGCCACAAGCCACTGCCTGGTATAGAGAAAGCCGTCTTAGGTCTATCCTCTTCTGCGATGCTTACTTGATGAAACCCACTTTTCAGATCTAAAGTAGAGAACCAACGGGAACCCCCAAGAGCATCTAAAGTATCATCAATTCTGGGCAAAGGATGGCTGTCTGGTATAGTGAGCTGATTGAGCCTTCTGTAATCTATACAGAATCTCGTTGTTCCGTCACGCTTTGGCACCAAAACAGCAGGTGCACTCCATGCAGAGTAGGAAGGCTCAATCAGTCCTTTATCAGCCATGGCTTTTATTTCATTTTCAGCAAAGTCTCTCTTGGCAAGGGGTATCCTGTAGGGCCTCAGTTTTACAGGCTTACAGTCGGGCAGAGTGTTAATTGTATGCTCTACTAAGTTAGTACATCCCAAATCATGTGAGGACTTGGAGAACTGATCTTTATACTCATACAATAGCAACCTCAAACTGTCTTTTTGAGTTTCATTTAAATTTGTAGAACTTTGATTAAGAAGCTCCTCAACATGTAGGACGGATTCTTCAGAAGTATGGTCAGTAGTTATGGTATAGACATTCTTTTGCTTTCCTATTTCTACTGGTTCATACATTGCCGCAACAGTATTTTTATACAGCATCAAAGGCTCATTTTTGGGATTCATTAGCCGCAGGGGAACAGTGCCAAATTCAGGACATACTAAAGCTTTTGCAACCAAAAGTCCGCTGCGTTCAACAAATTTTTCTGCTGGCTCCAGCACCCCAATACTGTTACCATCAACCCTATCCAAAGGTCGGCCCTTCACGATTATTTCACATTCAGGTGGTACCTCTACTGTCTCAAGGATAACGATTCTGCTACAGGTGGGCAAGGCGTCCACACTGCTTCGGAAACAAGCAATCTTTTCGCCATTCAAAAGAAGGTGATTTTTGCTAAGAAACATATCACACCGATGTTTAGTGAGGAAATCCATGCCAAGGATGCCATCATTCTTTACATCAGCGAACAACACATCATGCATTAAATTTTGGCTACCTAATGTGATGTCTACTTCAGCCTTACCGTAAAATGGTGAACTCTCACCAGTAGCAGTCACAAGGTGTAATTTTACAGGTGTCAGGCAGGGGCGTATTTCTTGGGGCCATCTTTCTAGCAAATTTTTACTGAGTATAGTGCAACATGAGCCAGTATCCACAAGGAAAGCAATAGGTCTGTCATGAATAAAACCAGCAACAAAATAACCGTCCTCCATACACTTTATTGGCGTAGCAGCAGGCCTATTTAATGATGTCGAGTTGTGGCCCTCCAGCCCGACCGATTCCAGTTTTCCTGGTTGTTAAGAGCTGAGGTAGGATCATATCTACTATTGTATCTAAAATCGTGTCTTGGGTTGTTTTGTCTACCCCTCGTAGCATTGTCATTTGCATTAAAATTCCGTGCAGACTGGGTTTGCTGGGTGTTATGATGATTATTATTACCTCTGTGTTGACCATTACCTGGTCGGTACAAAGGAGGATGATTTTGAGGTTGTCTGCTATCTCTACCATTTTTGACAGGGAAAGAATTTTGGGGCCTAGAAGTTTTAGCAAACTTTTTATGATGCTCATTGGGGCGACTTTGTCGTGTAAGGTCTTTTACATGGTCTGAAAGTGAATCGATGGATTTTTGAAGAGTCTTGAACTGAATACCGTTATCCCACCGAGTTTCATTCTTATTTTGTTCCAGGTTAGTGTCAATCTGACCAACTAAGCGTGAGCGCTGCCTATCTGCAATTTTATGAGACTCTAGACGTAAAGCAGTCCTTTCAGCATCAGCAAGGGTTTTAGGGCCTAGCTCCCTCACTCGTAAACGTATATCCGAGTCTGATAATGCATCAATAAAATTGTCTATTGACAAAGTTTCAACGACATCTTTGTTTACCCCAGGATATGCCTGTCTTACCAATTTCTTTATAGCTTGTGCCAGCTCGGGAATGGATTCACTCTTGTTTCGCGCTCGAGACTTCAGCTGTGTCCTATAAATTTCAGACCTGTTCACTGAGCCAAACCTGTGAGCAAGCTTCTCAACAAGGGTGTCATAATCACGTCTTCCATCGTAATCCAGCTCACTTAAGAGAGAGCGGGCATCACCTGTCAAACAACTCGCTAGGTACAGAGATTTTTCTCTGTACTGCCAATTGTTTATCTCGCTGGTTATCTCGAACTGAGATAGAAACTCGTCAAAATCTGTAGCTCCATTATAATTTTGTGGTTTCATTTTACATTGGGTACGATCCGAGCTTTGCTGGGAATTACATATTAAAGGGGGTTCACCACTTTCTAAGCTGTTTTGAGAAGGTTGTGAGATGGAAGAATTAACATTGGTATTGCGACAAGTCGGTGTGACATCAGCAAGGAGGGTGCTAAATTTTCTGTCTACTTCACCAAGTTTCTGATTCATGTGTTCAGTCAGACCGGAAATTGTGTCCTGCATCATTTTACCCATTTTGGAAATTTCTGATTCCAGTTTAGTTTCAAGCAACGACATCTGCAATGAATTAGCCGAGCTTGCGATTGAATTGATCTCATCATATGTCTCGTTGTGTGTATTTTGCTGTGAGGTAGAGGGAGTGTTTATGTGGGCCTCAGCACTTGAGTGATGTAGATTGTTTTCACTCGCCATTTTTTTTTTTTTTTTTTTAAGACTTATTATTATTAATCACCTCCCAGGTAGAATAGACCATACACCAGGATTTCAACAAAAAATTTATTTTAGTTTGCCATCTACGAAAGAACAAGGCTCAAACTATCGTACTAGGGTACCAACCAGTCAACCATCAGCCAGCCTGTCCCTGTAGATAACAAAATGTGGTTTATCAAAACCTATGGCGTTGTTTATTTCAACCCCTATGGCCTAGCAAACTTTAATTTTTGAATCCCACTTCTGACACCAAACTGCAACGGAACACCACCTGGTCAAGCGATACAGCTATTTATTATTGGTCAGGATGTGATGGTGTTGTTACAATAAATATATGTGGGCTCGACCTGGGTCGTACTCTATTCTACTGGGAAGAGAATCTACAGCCAGCCATTGGTCCAATTTCTTGAATTTATTTGTTTTTCCCTTAACAGTTTGAAATTGCAACAAGTTATGGAACTATATTTTGTCATACACTATATAGAACAAACTGCAGTTACATGAATATTTCATGCAGATGTTAAAAACAGGTGATATGCGTTTAGTATGCCAAAATCCTCTAAGTTTGGCAAACTCAACTCATACTACTCGCACAACACACTGTTGCTGTTACTAAGTGTTGCCTTTAGAAATAGACTCTTGCAGTCGCAACTGTATCAGTAACTGCAGTTATAGTAAGAACATGTGCAAACAGCAATTCAATTTTCGGAGTCAGAGAAAGCACGTCTGTATAATTACCTTAGTATAAATACGCCAAGCTTTCCTGAGAATTCTATTAGCGTGATTACAGTTATAGTTATACAGCTTTCAAATTAAAAGGGGCTTATGGGTACAGCTATATAACTCACCAATCTAACTTCTGAGTTTCTATTGTGTGTTCAGCTGTATAGCTCAAGCTCTTGATTCAAGATATACCATGCAGTTGCAGCTATACATCTCGATTCCTTATAAGTATTGTAATTGGGCACCAAACGTACATGCTAAAGCGTTATTTCTTGTAATGTAACACGCCCATGATAGGCGCGCCTACTATAACGTTAGAATAAATTGTGAGAAGTGTAAAAGAGTGTTTGTTATGGGGCCTCAAATCAGTCTGATGATATACGAATTTACAAAGTATAATCAAACTTGCAAGTGGAATCAGTCTATAGGCTTAACATCAAATTATGCACTATACGATAGGAGTTAAATAGGCGTCTAAAGGTACACCCAAAATGCGCCCACTTTTAGGATATTCTTTTAATATGTATCTTTTGGAAAGATCACGCCCATACATGTGGATCCCCGTCGACACAGGTTGAGAACAAAGAGTAGTCGCCCTTAGTTAGACCAACATGGGAGCACCCATAACAGGCCTACAATAGCATTCATAACATCACCACCAGACAAAACTCTATCATCAAGTGCAAATTACTTTGTTCTGTATCAACACATATAGACAATCCGACCATATACAGGCGTGATGCAATTACCAAGGGTGCACCTATGATGGGCGGGTGCGCCAAGGATGGGCGTATGTGCCTATGATAGGTGGGTTCGCCTATCGTAGGTGTGTGCGCCTATCATGGGTGTATGCGCCTATGGTGGGTGCATTCGCCTGTGATAGGAGCACCAGTAAACAAAGCTGTATTTAAGCTATTATGAAGGATAATACATAAAAAATATAATATATTGCACCTTAATTAACCTGTGCCAACTTCGCCTAAGAGAGAGAGAGAGAGAGAGAGAAAAGAATCGAAGTGGTTTCCACCAAAACAAGTTACGGGAACTTGAGTGGGTGGGGAACAAGACGGGTTGTTTATGAGAGGATTATCACACCTCGCTTGGGCCTTGTCTCAAAGGTCTTCTGGGTGGCATAACGTACGCCTACAACATAAGACAGCACAACAGCAGGTTCTGGATCCCTCAGCTTATTTTGGCAGTCGCCACAACAGGTTGCTTCATCAAACAGCAACCCCGAACTGTAGGCGAAACTTCCCTTATATACCCTCCAGGCACGCGCTGGATGACGTCACGTTCCTAACCTTGCCACTAAGCATGCGGAACGTTCGGTAGTTATGGTATGTATAGTGCACAGAGTTCGAACAGTTTAGTAAACACACTCTCGATGGAAATTACTGTTTCAAATGTGAAAGTGTGAGTGCAAAAGGAGTATAGTTAATAAAATAAACATTAGAACTTCATGGTTATATGTGAAAATGGCGATTACATGGATGTTTCACTCGGAATATATTGACGAAGTTGACACATGGTTTGCTTCGGCTACAGTCAATTCGGCCTGAAGATCGGTAGGTACATCTTGATTAAACAGACATAAAGAAAGTTTGAACAATATAGATAACATCGGTTCATAGAATAACAGAGAATAGCCAGATGCCGTTACAATATACATGTAGGTCATTTTGGAGACGTTGCTTCCATTGTTATGGGACTTTTACCCGACATTGAGATGGACTGATACCCCAAACCCTGCCGCCCTATGAAACCAATAGGATTTATCAGCATGGGCGTTCCGACTCGCACCGCTTTGCCATGGCAGCCTAAGATCCACTAAGCGGTTTACCAGTACTCGAGTGCGGTCGTTTTCAGTTCTGCATGGAAGCATCATGCAGCTTATCTTTTTCTTCAAGCCCCGATGGGCGGGGTCCAAAATAAATTGACGTATAAAGCTGTGTAACTATCCCAATCTAGTAGTTGTCAATATCAATTCATAATCAAAATCTGACCAAATCCATCATTTCTGTCTCAAGATACTGAGCGGAAGCATATTTTCGACATTATTCAAATTATGAACATTGACAGAAAATACCGAGCTGGTATTGTGCCGTGTGGCGGCCGTAAAACGTATCCCCGTACATCAACCATAGTGCAGTTTATATTTTACTTTTGGTCCTTTGAGATCAGCGTGAATATTCTGAGAAATCGGAAATAAATTATTGTTTTAGACTCATATTCTAGACAGGTTTTTTAATTATTTGGACCCCATTTTGATTTATATCAGTCTTTGAATCGACTGCCTATTCGAAATTCGCAAAATTGCAGTATGTTTCCTCTGGCTTTCTTTGCCTGATCATTACAGGGTCACTGATGAGGCTTTATTAGCCGAAACTACTTAGTATGACCCATCTTCTTTCTTATAAATGTTTTCATTGCTCTTAAAGGAACTCAGTTTTGATTTTTAATTATATCTTGTCAACATAATTTCGCATACCAAATTTGATCAAAATAAATCAATTCGTTCTCAAGTTATTGAGCGGAAACGAACTTTTGATGTCATTCAAGAGCCATAACTCTGCTGAAAATGGACGCAAAATGCCTCTTAACAATCCAAAGCTTGATCTTGTCAACATAAATTCACATGGTAAACTTGATCAAAGCTACATGTTTTTTTAAGATATTGAGCGGAAATCGTCGAACTTTCTGGTATCAAGCAAGGGCCATAACTCTGTTGAAAACTGACGCAAAAAGCTGTGTAAAAATTCCAAGCTAGAGGTTGTCAATATCAATTCATATGCAAAATTTGATCAAAAACCATCAATCTCTTTTCCAGATACTGAGCGGAAACTGCGGACGGACGGACAGACAACGTGAAAACAGTAAAGGCCCATACTTCGTATACGGGGTGTATAAATATAAATTATTGGTACTCGTTAGAAGCGTGTCGATGGGGTGAATCTAACGTGTACCCTCGACCTATATTTTGACTAGAACTATGAAAATTATCACCCCCTTTTTTCAACTGATAATTTTTGTTTTTATTCGGTGGAAAAATTTGAAACGGCATGTTTTCGTATTGGGTATTGAAAAGCACAATCTTATGAGATTTTTTTTTTATCATTCTTGAGTCGTAAACTCTCCAATGAAAAGCGAATTCATTTAAGAACTTCAAAACCTTTCCATTACAATTCTTGGTTGAGGTGTCGTTAAACACTAAAGTCAGCATGCGGTTGGCAGAATGGAGAGTGAAATCGTTCCTGCATTTGTTTATTTTCATTTTTGTTATTATTAATAGTAGTAGTAGTAGTAGTAGCAGTAGTGGTAGTAGTATCAGTAGTAGTAGCGGTAGTAGCATCAGTAGCAGTAACATACATTGCATTTAAACTATCATTATTATAACCATTATTATTATTATTATTCCTCCGCGTACCTTCTCACAGGATCCAGCCACCTTCTCGACTCGTGCAAACATACCAGTGACGTCAGTTCCGGGGTGAGAACACAGTGACTCTCTTATTTTCCTACCCTCCGATTCTTTCACCTGTAAAACATGGGTTTAACAACGCTGAATTATCACAAGGAAACAAACAATGCTCTATGTCGCACGGTTGTGTTATCGTAATGTTTAATCAGTTAATATGATTTGATATATAGTGAATAGTAAACTTCACTGTTTACAACACCATGTCAAATTCCAATGCAATCTTCACTTTAGAAAAGTAAAGCACCGCCTAAGACCCGCCTACTACATCTGGACTTCAAGAATAACCGCTAGATGACTTCAAGGGGAAAAAACAACATAATTAAGTCATAAAAAACATATTAAGACAAAGGCTTTTAAAATAAATCTTCCTGGTTTATTTACCAGGTTGATATAAACCTTCCATATGAACTTTATTCAAATGTTCCCCAAAACGTTCTAAGAACTTCTTTTATAAACGTTTTCAATAGGTATATTTACTGCTGAGAATAACATAATTTAAACGTTTTTTGAACGTTTTCAAACGTTTATCAAAAACGTCCTTGCGACGTAAAAAAACCTTTCCATATAAACGTTATTTAAACGTTCACAAAAAACGTTTTTTAACGTTTTTGGAAACGTTTTTGAAACGTTCTAAAAACGTTTCTTTGTTAGCTGGGCTGTGTGTACTCATTATAATCGCCTCATTGTGGCGATTATAATGAGTAAGCACAGCATACAATTTCAAGATGAATTCAATTCCCACAATCTAGATTCTGAGCAGAAATAAGAAAAATTAACGATTACCAATGCAAACCCAGGTATTACCATATAAAAGTGGGGTTCAATGGGGTAAAAAATATAGGCATGTTTTCGTGATGCAATTTAAATTACCCGACTACACATTTGATTATAATGATCATCGTGCACCTCAGTGAAGTTTAATTACATCATGTGGACATTTTCTTGTAATGAACACCCCTATAAACCTTATTTTTACCCAAGTAAACCCCGATCATCGTGCGCCTCAGTGAGGTTTGATTACATCATGTGGACATTTTCTTGTAATGAACACCCCTCTAAACCTCATTTTAACCCAGTAAATCCCGATCATCGTGCGCCTCAGTGAGGTTTGATTACATCATGTGGACATGTTCTTGTAATGAACAACCCCTCTTAATCTCATTTTACCCCAGTAAATCCCGATCATCGTGCGCCTCAGTGAGGTTTGATTACATCATGTGGACATGTTCTTGTAATGAACACCCCAACTAAACCTCATTTTTACACCAGTTAACCCCGATCAACGTGTGCCTCAGCGAGGTTGGATTACATCATGTGGACATGTTCTTGTAATGAAAACGCCTCTTACCCTCATTTTACCCCAGTAAACCCCCACCATCGTGTGCCTCAGCAAGGTTTTGTTACATCATATGGACATGTTCATGAACACCGCCTCTAAACCCCGATAATCGTGTGCCTCAGTGGGGTTGAATACATCAAGTGGAACTGTTCGTGTAATGAACACCCCCTCTAAGCCTCATTTTAACCAAAGTAAACCCCGATCATCGTGCGCCTCAGTGAGGTTTGATTACATCATGTGGACATGTTCTTGTAATGAACACCGCCTCAGACCTCATTTTAACCATAGTAAACCCCGATCATCGTGCGCCTCAGTGAGGTTTGATTACATCATGTTGACATGTTCTAGTAATGAACACCCCTCTAAACCTCATTTTTGCCCCCACTAAACCCCGATCATCATGCCCCTCAGTGGGGTATGATTACATCATGTGGACATGTTCTTGTAATGAATATCCCTCAAAACCCCCTTTTTTAACCCCAGTAAACCCCGATCATCGTGCACCTCAGTGAGGTTTGATTACATCATGTGGACATGTTCTAGTAATGAACAACCCTCTAAACCTCATTTTTACCGCAGTAAACCCCGATCACCGTGCGCCTCAATGAAATTTGATTACATCATGTGGACATGTTCTTGTAATGAACACCCCTCTAAACCTCCTTTTTACCCCAGTAAACACCGATCATCGTGCGCCTAAGCGAGATTTGATTAAATCATGTAGACACGTTCTTGTAATGAACACCCCTCTAAACCTCATTTTACCCCCATTTAACCCCGAACATCGGGCGCCTCAGCGAGGTTTGATTAAATCATGTAGACACGTTCTTGTAATGAACACCCCCTCTAAACCTCATTTTACCCCAGTAAACCCCGATCATCGTGTGCCTCAGCGAGGTTTGATTACATCATGTGGACATGTTCTTGTAATGAACACCCCCACTAAACCTCATTTTTTACCCCAGTAAACCCCGATCATCGTGTGCCTCAGTGGGGTTTGATTACATCAAGTGGAAATGTTCGTGTAAAGAACACCCCCTCTAAACCTCATTTTAACCCAAGTAAAACCCGATCATCGTGCGCCTCAGTGAGGTTTGATTACATCATGTGGACATGTTCTTGTAATGAACACCCCTCTAAACCCCATATTTACAACCAGTAAACCCCGATCATCGTGTGCCTCAGTGATGTTTGATTTCATTATGTGGACATGTTCTTGTAATGAACACCCCTCTAAACTTCATTTTTACCCCAGTAAACCCCGATCATCGTGCGCCTCAGTGAGGTTTGATTACATCATGTGGACATGTTCTTGTAATGAACAACCCTCTTAACCTCATTTTTACCCCCATTAAACCCCGATCATCATGCGCCTCAGTGAGTTTTGATAGCAGCATGTGGACATGTTCTTGTAATTAACACCCCTCTAAACCTCATTTTAACCGACGACCCTCATCCGACTAAACTAACGGCTCTACGCAAGGAGTATTGTGTTTATTTTTCTCAAATGTATGTTGAAGAATTCCATTTGGATGGTTTAAGACTTTCCAAAACTGATCTATTTCTTCGTTGTCCAAGAAACCTCTGTGAAATGATAAATAACAACAACAATCACAACAACAACAATAACAACAACAATAACAATAATAATAATAGTAATAATAATTAAATAATAATAATAATAATGAACAATTATGCTACCCCTTATTAATAACAATTAATAATTGAGCATGGGCAAAACATTTCGTATAATTAACATGTACGCCCAGCGAAGACTCAGATCAGCCTGTCATTCCGCGCAGTCTGATCAGAGTCTTCGCTGTGCGCTCTAATGATAGCTAAGGGTCCAATACTCCTTCATGCAGCAAGAGAAATCTCTGGTCAGACAAAATGGATGCACAGTCTGATCTGATTCTTCGCTGGGCGCTCTCATGATAGCTAAGGGTCCAATACTCCTTCATGCAGCAAGAGAAATCTCTGGTCAGACAAAATGGATGCACAGTCTGTTCTGATTCTTCGCTGGGCGCTCTCATGATAGCTAAGGGGCCAATACTCCTTCATGCAGCAAGAGAAATTTCTGGTCAGACAATATGGATGCACAGGCTGTTCTGATTCTTCGCTGGGTGCACATGTTTATTGTAGGAAATGCTGTGCCCCGGCTCAATTATAATGATAGCAATATTTATCAGGTAAATAAGTCCGTGAAAAGAACACCCCTCTAGACACCACTTCATGTAGAGCAACTTTTATAGTGAGAAAGTGGGGTTTACAAGGGATATAATCATTATCCTTAATTTTGCTCAAAATCGTGGGTACTCATTAGAACCGCCTTAATGAGACGGTTCTGACGTTCGAACGAGTCCCTACAATGTATGCTCAAAAATGGACTGTGGATTCCCATTGGATTCGTCTCAATGAGGCGGTTCTAACGAGTCCCCACGAGAAATAAGTTCTGACTAGAAATAAAAAATAAATCGTTGGAAAAATGCTTGTTCTACATGTATGAACGATGCCATTATATGACACGAATGTGTCATCGTTAATAGCTAACGCACTAGAAAACATTTAACAAGACGAGTATAACCAATGAAAACTCAGAACAGCCTGCAAATTCAGGCAGCCAGATCTGTCTTTATATCCGTGTAGACTGACCAGAACATTCAGGCGGCCAGATCTGTCTTTATATCCGTACAGACTGACCAGAACATTCAGGCGGCCAGATCTGTCTTTATATCCGTGCAGACTGACCAGAACATTCAGGCGGCCAGATCTGTCTTTATATCCGTGTAGACTGACCAGAACATTCAGGCGGCCAGATCTGTCTTTATATCCGTACAGACTGACCAGAACATTCAGGCGGCCAGATCTGTCTTTATATCCGTGCAGACTGACCAGAACATTCAGGCGGCCAGATCTGTCTTTATATCCGTGCAGACTGACCAGAACATTCAGGCAGCCAGATCTGTCTTTATATCCGTGCAGACTGACCAGAACATTCAGGCGGCCAGATCTGTCTTTATATCCGTGCAGACTGACCAGAACATTCAGGCGGCCAGATCTGTCTTTATATCCGTGCAGACTGACCAGAACATTCAGGCGGCCAGATCTGTCTTTATATCCGTGCAGACTGACCAGAACATTCAGGCGGCCAGATCTGTCTTTATATCCGTGCAGACTGACCAGAACATTCAGGCGGCCAGATCTGTCTTTATATCCGTGCAGACTGACCAGAACATTCAGGCGGCCAGATCTGTCTTTATATCCGTGCAGACTGACCAGAACATTCAGGCGGCCAGATCTGTCTTTATATCCGTGTAGACTGACCAGAACATTCAGGCGGCCAGATCTGTCTTTATATCCGTGCAGACTGACCAGAACATTCAGGCGGCCAGATCTGTCTTTATATCCGTGCAGACTGACCAGAACATTCAGGCGGCCAGATCTGTCTTTATATCCGTGCAGACTGACCAGAACATTCAGGCGGCCAGATCTGTCTTTATATCCGTGCAGACTGACCAGAACATTCAGGCGGCCAGATCTGTCTTTATATCCGTGCAGACTGACCAGAACATTCAGGCAGCCAGATCTGTCTTTATATCCGTGTAGACTGACCAGAGTCTTCGCAGTTCACAGATCACCACTGGATCGTGACAGAACTTCAAACGATGACACACCCATGTGACATAGGGCATTGTTTCTTATTGCCAAAATGGCTACTTTTCTGATGAAAATCTGTGACATTTTTCTTATTTATACTGCAAACATAGGTTGTTGGTGCTCGTTAGAACCGCCTCAGTGAGTAACCACAAACTATGTCTTGGAGTAGGAATAAGAAAAATAATAGGGGGGTATACGTTATTTTTCTTATTTCTGCTCTAAAATATAGGTTGTGGGTACTCGTTAGAACCGCCTTGATGAGGCGGTTCTAACAAGTGCCCACAATCTATATTTTGACCAGAAATAAGAAAAAATATCACATTTTTTCATCATAAAATTTTCATTGTTTCGGCGATAAAGGTGGCAATGTATTTGTATAGGCGTGTTTTCGTAATGTATATAATAAGGGTTTAGGGGGTTTTCATTTCATGGACTTCTTCACGTGATGCGTAGCAAAAACTAATAAGGCTGGGATGGACTGAAGTATTCGAATGAACTTCTTAGTTCTTTCTACCCAGTAGCTGAAAGAGGATTCTCTCCTGTCCGAGTTTAGATATAAAATAGTTTGTTTGATTTCAAGTTTAACGTCCCCGTCAACACTGTAAAGGTCATTTTGAAACGTTGCTTCCAAGTATGTGGGACTTTTACCCGACATTGAGATGAAATGACATCTCAAGCCATGTCGCCCAATGAAACCAAAGAGTTTATGAGCATGGACGGCCCGGCCCGACTCGCACCGCAATGGCTGGGCAGGCTTAGATCCTCTAAGCGGTTTACCAGTACTCGTGTGCAGGTCGGTTTCAGCTCTGCGTGGAAGCATCATGCAGCCCATCTATTTCTTCAAGCCCCGATGGGCGGGGGCTGAGATATAAAACAGAGGTGAAGGCGATACAATTAACCGCATCATTAAGATATAGCCTATCCTTCCAATGATGTTTCTGAAACACCCCTATTTTGCTCTCAAGACTGTGAGAATTAATTGAATAGTTTTATATTCATCTAGTCTGTTTTGCTATTGTTGCGTTGATGCTTTGCATCCCTGTCAACACTATTTTGGTCACTTTTGACACGTTTGCAATTTTGCTGGACTTTTACGAGACCTTTATGGAAATGACATCTGAAGTTTTACAACTCAACGAAACCACCAGGGTTCATACGAAGGGGCTGTTTGACTCGTACTGCTTTACCTTGGTAGGCTTAGACCTTCTTGGCAGTTTGCCATCACTTAAATGGCTCTGCGCGGATCGAATTCTCCAAAATGGAAGTGCAGGCAATGATCAGGAATCGATACAATTAACCCAGAGCTCCCGTCAAAAACACCAAAGGGGAAAAAACACAAAGACCCTTATGGAAACACCAATAGGCGAAATCCAAACGGACAGTCACTTTCCCACAAAATGACCAATATGCTATCCTAAACACAAAATATAAGCAATGAGCACACTCAAAGACAATCATAACAAAGAAAACAAAACAACAACAACAAAAAAACGCGACAGAAGAACCGCCTTGGAACGGTAAGTGAAACGAATTCCACTGGAGGCTAAAATCGATTTTCTCCTCGCCCTTACACCTGCGGACACAAAAGCGTTCAAACTCCTATGAAATAACTTTCAATGAATATCTTTACATCAAGTTAGTTTGACAAGCATTTGGAAAACAATATATGATTGAAATTTGAGATGTATTTTGATTGGACAGTGCAGGAGTCAGCAATGAAATGTACACCACCTTGTGTTTTGAATTTATTTCTGTTGATAGGATGTTAGGATATATTAAATGATGTTTCAAGTCAGAATGAAATGAAGCTCATCAAAGTTTGAATGCTTTTGTGTCCACAGGTGTAATTCCGTCGCGATTTAGACAAATAATTTGTTCAGTCCACATGAAGGCCTCCTAACTCACCAGTGCAACATCTCCGAGAATACAAAAGTCAAATAACCACAGAGACGAAACAACGGTGAGGACTCGACAGCAAGAAACCACTGAAATCCTGGAGCAAAAGAAAACCAACAGTTAGACTTCGATGGGCCCGACCAGAGACATAGCACCAGGCACCAACCAACATTACATACAATTTAATTCCCTCTTACGCTGGAACCGTAATAGAATCTGAGGCCTGACCCACCGGCGTGCAATTAAAGAGGAAAGCAAAGTTGTCAATCGTGATTGGGTTAACTACCATGCATGCGGTCTGTCGTATAACATTTATGCTGTACCCAGTCATTTTATATCGAAGAATGATTTTACGAAATCGGGTGCTGAAGTAATTCCAAGTCTCAAATTGTGGGGTAGCAACCAGGCTTCTTTGCAGACAGGAAACATGTGCTGAAGTAATTCCAAGTCTCAAATTGCGGGGTAGCAACCAGGCTTCTTTGCAGACAGGAAACATGTGCTGAAGTCATTCCAAGTCTCAAATTGTGGGGTAGCAACCAGGCTTCTTTGCAGACAGGAAACATGTGCTGAAGTCATTCCAAGTCTCAAATTGCGGGGTAGCAACCAGGCTTCTTTGCAGACAGGAAACATGTGCTGAAGTCATTCCAAGTCTCAAATTGCGGGGTAGCAACCAGGCTTCTTTGCAGACAGGAAACATGTGCTGAAGTCATTCCAAGTCTCAAATTGTGGGGTAGCAACCAGGCTTCTTTGCAGACAGGAAACATGTGCTGAAGTCATTCCAAGTCTCAAATTGTGGGGTAGCAACCAGACTTCTTTGCAGACAGGAAACATGTGCTGAAGTCATTCCAAGTCTTAAATTGTGGGGTAGCAACCAGGCTTCTTTGCAGACAGGAAACATGTGCTGAAGTCATTCCAAGTCTCAAATTGTGGGGTAGCAACCAGACTTCTTTGCAGACAGGAAACATGTGCTGAAGTCATTCCAAGTCTTAAATTGTGGGGTAGCAACCAGGCTTCTTTGCAGACAGGAAACATGTGCTGAAGTCATTCCAAGTCTTAAATTGTGGGGTAGCAACCAGGCTTCTTTGCAGATAGCAAACAACTGGTACTTTAACTTCAACGTGTGAAATATGGCAAACATAAAGATATGCAGCGTGCACCCCTACCCATCGGGGCTTGAAGATATAGATTTGGCTACATATATGATACATGTACTTCCGAGAGCTGACACCGACAGAGTACATGTAAATCGTTTAGGGCAAAGTCTGCCCACGCATAGTTTTGCGAATCGGACCCTCCCTAGTTATAAGTCCTAGTGGTTTCTTTGGGTGGTAGGGCTACAGATGTCATATCATATCAGTGTCCGGTAAAATTCCCACAAAATCGAAAGCAATGTCTCGAAAATGATCTGAATTGTGTTGACGGGGACATAAAACCTCAACTCTAACCAAATATATAGTAAGATTAAAACTTAAAATATATAGTAAGATTAAAACTTATTCTGTTTTCAAAAGTGCATTTAGAAAGTTTCGTGTAATATTCTTTGTCGCCAGAAAAAGAAATCCATGTTTTAGCATGGGACAGAAATTCTGTTCTTACCCTGGTGGTCTTACCCAGGCAAACTACATAAGTAAAGTGCGCGAAAACTAGAACTGTAAATAAAGTAAAATGATTTTTGGTGTTGTTTTGCAAGAAAAAGAATCTTATAAGGGATTCTGTTGAAGATGGGTATTTCTAACAATCGGGATGACCGGGCTGAGCGGAGCCGCGGCGTAGTCATCCCAAGGGAACGCCCATCTACAACAGAACCCATATCAAATGTTTAATTATATTCTACAATCACTTGCCGCTATCACATGACCAATGTTTGAACGGTAACGTGAAGCGAGAGAGAGCGAGAGAGAGCGAGAAAGGGAGACAAAGCGAGCGAGAGAGAGAGAGAGAGAGAGAGAGAGAGAGAGAGAGAGAGAGCGAGAAAGAGCGAGCAAGCGAGAGAGAGAGAGAGAGAGAGAGAGAGAGAGAGAGAGAGAGAGAGAGAGAGAGAGAGAGAGAGAGAGAGAGAGAGAGAGAGAGAGAGAGTGAGAGAGAGAGCTTACTTTGCAACGAAGAATCCTTTATCGTCGAAACAATCTTGTATGGACTGTGTGAGCTTGCCTTCCCACTGAAATTCTATGAAATATGGAGAAATGAAGTTTTTAATAAACTCTGAACTGAGTGACAAATATAACTGGATTGTAAACACTTCTGGGACAGGAGGTGTCACAACCGGAATTTTAAATTCAACTAGTTGCTTTCTTTTTCATTTTGAAGACGACGAGTCGCGCCTACATCATAGTGTAGATTATATTTTCTTGTCCTTTGGGATCATTGATTCCATTGTGGAATTTTGAAGATATCTGGGGGTCACTGATGAGGCCTAATTGGCCGAAACTAGCTAGTCTGGCCCAGAACACATGTACACTCCATAATTTTCACTTCTGTGGTGTATTCTTTGCTTCCAAAGGATAACCCTTTTATAGAACATATTTAACATGAAACTAATTATGTTTTGAACATTAAATCGACAACAGCCGTCCCACTCCCGTCTCAATCCCCAACCCACACCCCACACTTATCGCTGCTGGTCTACAACCGCTTTTTGTAAAAAAAAAAAAAAAAAAAAAAAGGGTATATTTGTTTCGTCACGGTTGTACGTCCAGACGTCTGTCCGTCCTTCAGTCTGTCAAAAACATCGTAAATGCAACTATTTTTTTTTTATTTCTTGACCTATATGCTACACGCATTGCTTAGGAACTGCAGATGCGCATATGGGTATCCGGATTTTGCTCTGCACCAACCAACATTGCCTTGAATTAGATCTTTCTAATTCTCAATAAGCCTTTACGCTTGAACCGTCAGATAATCTGAGGCCTGATCGACCGGCGTGCAATTCAAGAGGGAAGCAAAGTTGTCAACCGTAACTACCATGCACGCAGTCTGTCGTATAACATTTATGTTGTACCCAATCTTTTTGTATGGGAGAATGATTTTACAGAATTGGGTGCTGAAGTCATTGCGGTTATATATTTTTCTGAATTTATAAACTAAGTCACCATAAAATTCGGGTTGCCAAGTCCGTGAAATAAAAACACCTCTAAACCCCATTTTATATCGAGGAAAACTGGTGTTTACAAGGGTATACGCGTATGTTATTTTCCTTATTTCTGCTTCTAGATATAGGTTGTGGGTACTCGTTAGAACCGCCTCACCGAGGCGGTTCTAACGAGCACCCACAACCTATGTTTGGAGAATAAATAAGAACAATTTCACTAATCGGAAAAGCAGCCATTTTGAGATATGATGTAATGCACTTTTCACACGGTTATCGGTATGGAATCCATGAATTGAAATGTCCAGAGGAAGCATAATGACAGCATGCCTAAAGAATTTTGAAGAAACACCTTAAACCCTTCTTTTATACAGTAAAACTCGGGATTACAGGGGTCTACATCCTTGTTATTGTTTCTGCTCAAAATCATAGATTATGGATACTCGTTAGAACCGCCTAGTGGTTCTTTCAAGTACCCACAATCTATGATTTGAGCAGAAAAACATAAATATCAGAATTTTTATTTGATATTATTTTTGAGGGGTTGGGGTGGTTGTAAAATTTTCAATATATTTGAATGGGCATGGTTTCGTAATAAGGTCCGTGATCACAATATGATATGTACCCCAAGCATTCCGACCCCCGCCCATCGGGGCATGAAGAAACAAATGGGCTGCATGATGCTTCCACGCAGAGCTGAATCCGACTGCACAGGAGTACTGGTTACCCACTTAGAGGATCTTAGCCTACCCAGGGAAAGCGGTGCGAGTCGGACCGCCCATGCTTATAAACCCTATTCGTTTCATTAGGCGGCAGGGCTTGAGATGTCATTTCATCTCAATGTCGGGTAAAAGTCCCACAAAATTGGAAGCAACGTCTCCAAAATGACCTATATAGTGTTGACAGGGACGTTAAACATCAAATCAAACAAACACAATCAAGCATTCCGTACATCCAATATTTCAAGCACAAAATCTACGTCTTGTGAACAGATCCTTGCAATGAGCAGCCGACTAAACCATATATAGAGCAAGTAGGGTTGGCAGGGGTAATTACTGTTATTCTATATTTGTTTGTTTGTTTTGGAGTTTAACGCCCAGTCAGCACTATTTTAGGTTATTTTTGAGCCAGTCAGTTTACCTATCCACACTTTTCCTGGGCATGCTTATACGATCAATGATCAATCTCCACGAAAGAATGTTGCCGACCCAGACGGGATTCGAACCCGAATGTTTTTCTATAATGTTAAAAAATAAACCATGTTAATTAATGCTTGCTAGAACTGTCTCAGTTGAGCGGTTCTAGCGAGCACCGGTAACCTTTGTTTAAAGCAGAAAAACAAACAAACATGGACTTGTAACAACCCTTACACACCCCCCCCCCCAACCTACCCCCCCCCCCCCAACACACCCCAAAACCAAACACGTTATATACTGGCGTTTAGGGAGGTATGCATCATTTGTGCGACAGGGTTTGAGATGTCATTTCATCTCAATGTCGGATAAAAGTCCCACAAAATTGGAAACGTCTCCAAAATAACCTTTACAGTGTTAAACATCAAATCAAACAAACAAAATACATACGTTATGCTGTATATTACGCATTTATCGACCCTCGTTTATTATGTAATCCAATGGTATGCATTTCAGCTATTTCAGCGATTTGCAGTAAGCAAAACTATAAAGATTGAAAGAAAGACTTGCTAAAATTGAAAACAGAATGCTTTCAGCATAACAATAGATAAGGTGGGTATTTTGTGATAAATGAAGGTTTGTCTTATTTCTCCATATAAACCTATGTTGTGGGTATTCATTAGAACCGCCTCATCGAGGCGGTTCTAATGAATTTCCACAACATAGTTTTTTATTGATAATTGACAAAAACCATCCTTCAATTACCACAAAATACCCACATGATCTGTTCCTATGCTATCAGTTTTGAAATTACTAGAAATAAATGTTGCTTACCATAATCCATTCGTGACACCATGTTATCTGTCATATTCGAAGGCAAATGAAGAAATGAAATGTACTCGGTATAGGTCAAAATGAGTATACAAACAAGGGTCGTTACACAAGTCACTGGAATGACCACCAAAAAAAGCTTCAGCACAGTTTAATAGTATTTTATTGCATCAAAAGAAAGGAAAGTGGTTGGGTCACGTGTTCTACCAGCATATCACCATAGAGCATATTTAATAGTAAAACTAATTGGATTTGAAATACTATTCAGGTTTCAGACGTGACACTTTTTACAGAAAATTTTCGATGCGGTTGTAATTATCTACGACATGTGATATGTAATGTGAAAACGCATTACGCATTTGCTGTGATTACATTTTTTTATTATTATTATTTTTTCTACTCTCACGAAGGGCTGTGATGAGTATCGCGATGGTAGGGATCTTTAACTCACACAGGGGATGATTGGTTTAAACTTTATTTCTTTGTATAATACATACATCTTTTACACAGATAATGTTGACACAAAATACAAGTATCATGCAAAGGGATTCAGAAAAAAGTCAACTGACTTATTCAAATCTGTATCACTCGATTACAATATCAATGTACTAATTATAGTTGTAACTCTCAAATTTGCTCGAATTTGCAAGTTGTTGTGAAGATATTGTAAGTGAATTTCATTATGGTTACAAAATGAATAATAGTGAAATAAAGCATATGGCTCCACGGGGAATGGATTTTAGGGTAATTAGCACTGACGAGTCAAGTCTTGTGATTTTGGGCTGTCTTAAGAGAAACAATACATTACAGAAACTCAGTAGCGCTCTTCGAATCGTGATGTGAGACAAAGACTGATGATCGGTTGGATTGGACGCTGTAGCTGTTTAACTTTGACTCGAATTAGCAGATGTGTTTCACAACCGTTTTTTTTATATATGAACGTGCATGTATATATTTATGTATGTATGTATGGGGATGATTCTCCCTGCACAGGGGACTTCCATTTAACGTCTTGATCCTAAAGATGGTGCACTTTTTGAAAAGATGCAAGTGGAGCATGTTCTGACGCCGCAATTTTTTAACGCCACCGGGAATAGACCCGGAGGTGGGTGAGGAGTGTGTGTGTGTGGGGGGGGGG
The DNA here is from genome assembly GCA_963580285.1 of Lucinisca nassula. NCBI lineage: Eukaryota > Metazoa > Mollusca > Bivalvia > Lucinida > Lucinidae > Lucinisca > Lucinisca nassula. Next base: position 2,737,504 of record OY757015.1, on the reverse strand, counting down.
GGGGGGGGGCTCTAGAATCATCATAGGCAAGTGCACTAACCGCTGATCTACCACGCTTCATCTCCAGCCCGGACTGATTGATTGCGTTTGGGTTTAACGACACGACAACCTTTTGGTGGGTCCTTTTAGTTCCTCTCCAAGAGGAAGGGAGAAACTTGTAAAATGAGATAGTAGAGGATATGGAAGCCAGGTACCTTGGGAGAAATAGGAAAATAAATATAAGTGTAGAAACTGAAGAAATAACAACTTCCCACTCTAACCGTATCTGCAACAAGGACTCAATGCCTTGACCATTTGTAAGCCAATATTTGTTGAACGCCATAGTGACGCATTCGCGCCTCACCCAGCCATTAAAACCTGCAGCCCTTACTCCACACATGCCTCGCGGCCTTTTTGGGACATTGGGAAACAGTGCAGACCCACATCGCAGAACGCGGCGTCTGATCTGGGTCTACACTGTTTGCTTAAGGAATAAATTATTTTTGTAAACTTTACCACAAACAAAAACAAACCTGACACCCCTATAATGGGTAATGGACCACTCCAAACTTACTTTGAGGAGGATTCTATTGTCATATGTGTGGGCTAATATAAAGAACAGGGAGCGTAGAATACTTAGAATATGTTTGTTATGCGTATATAGAGGATCTTACATGAGTGTTCATGTATTATTAAATTTATTAAACGAGTTGAGAAAAAGGGATAAACTGCGAGGCTCTGTCGAGCATTTGTTCCCTTTTCCTTGGCGAGTTTAATAAATTCAATAATACATGAGCACGGATGCAAGATTCTTTTTATCATATGACGCATTTAAACGCATTTTATTCACGATTTTTTACAAAAATGTCAATATTCCGCCGTTAGTAAACGCGACGTCGTTAAGGACGCCGTACATGTAACGTTACGGGATGTATCTAGCTAATTTGCATATTTAATCCACTAGTGGATTATCAAAAATATTACATGGCGTTATTACACTCTCAGACGAGACGTCATATGATAAACTCTGTTATTTCTATGAATCGCCATTTATAGCGATAAGGACACCTTAATCTATTGAACCTAAGTAATGGGACAGACAGGCCTAAGCAAACAGTGCAGACCCAGAAAGGAGTAGTATGATCAGGGTCTACACTGTTTTTAATTCTGCACATTTTGGACATTTTGCTGGATCGTGAAACAAAATTGTTAAAATTTAAGAAGAATTACAGCAAGTCCTCAAGGTATCCAAAATTTTCGCATTTTTGCGATATTGCGCACCCGGCTCGGTAGCTCAGTCGAATGCGCGTCTGACTGGTGATCAGGAGGACGCGGGTTCGATACCTGCCGGAGTCCGCAACATTATTTCGTGGAGATTGATATTACATCTTTCTGCGGTCATTCTCTCCCTTCCGCTGATTCAATTTTGGCAGATGTCAGTTTCTGGCGAAAGAATGTGCATTGTACTTGTTGACCGCTTACGTATAAGCCTGCCCAGTAAAAGTGTGGATAGGTAAACTGACCGGCTAAAATGACCAAAATAGTGTTGACTCGGCCGTTAAACACCAATACAAAAAACAAAACCAACAAACAAACGATATTGCGCAGTGCCAAAAGCCATTAGTAACAGTTATAACGTTCAGCCAGTTATTTCTAAAGTGGATGCGTCACCAAATAGGTGGGTACAGCTAAACTCAAGGGTCCCCGCCCATTGGGGCTTGAAGAAATATATGGGCTGCATGATGCTTCAACGCAGAGCTGAATCAGGCCCGCATACTAGTACTGGTAAACCGCTTAGAGGATCTAAGCCTGTCCTGGAACCGCGTTGCGAGGCGGATCTCCCATGCTAATAAACCCTATTGGTTTCATTGGGTGACAGGGCTTGAGATGTCATTTCATCTCAATGTCGGGTAAAAGTCCCAAAAAAGTGGAAGCAACGTCTCAAAAATGACCTTTACAATGTTGACGGGGACGTTAAACATCAAATTAAACAAACAAAAACAACTAAACTCAAGTATAGCTGTTTGATTCTCAAGCGATTATAATGGCCACTTTAACGAAAGCTTATCACAACGTTATCAACATACAATTTCCGCCCATTATAACCGCAGTAAGTCCGACTTATCCGAGGTTTAATCTGTGGCAAAAGTGGACATAAGAATACGCACTATCAGCTCAATGGGTCAGCTGTCTCTTAGTAATGACTTGTTTGTCTGTCTGTTTGTTTGAATTAATGTTTAACGTCCATGTCAACAATTTAGGTCATTTTAGAGACGTTGTTACCAATTTTGTGGGACTTTCTCAAGCCCTGCCGCCCAATGAAATCTATAGGCTTATGGGCACTGAATGGTCCGATTCGCACCACTTTGCCCGGACAGGCTTAGGCCTTCTAAGGGGTTTACCCGTACTCATATTTACCTCTGCGTGGAAGCACCATGCAGCCCAATCTATTTCTCCAAGCCCCGATGGACGAGGGCAACAGTATAGGCTTGGAAAACTGTCCTGAAAACTGTCCCTATAAAATAATGGCGCCCAACATGGTGCCATAAATTACACATTTTGGGTAAAAATGATAACTCTTTCTTATTTCTGCCTTAACATAGATTGTTGGTGCTCGTTAGAACCGCCTCATTTAACGAGTACCCACAACATTTCGCAAACACGCATATACAAATACATTGCCACCTTTATAGCCGAAAAAGTGAAAATTTTATGATGAAAAATTGTGATATTTTTCTTTTTTCTGCTCCAAATCATTACGCAAACACGCCTATACAAATAAATTGCCACCTTTATCGCCGAAAAAATGAAAATTTGATGATGAAAAATTGTGATTTTTTTCTTATTTCTGCTCCAAATATAGATTGTGGGCACTCGTTAGAACCGCCTCATCCAGGCGGTTCTAACGAGTACCCACAATCTATATTTTACAGCAGAAATAAGAAAAATAAGGTATACACCCGTAAACCCCAGTTTTACTATATAAAAGTGGGGTTCAAGGGGTCAAAATTATATAGGCGTATTTTCGTGATGTATAGATTAGGGGCACTCTTTAGAGCCGCCTCATCGAGGCGGTTCTAATGAGTGGGCACTCGTTAGAACCGCCTCATCGAGGCGGTTCTAATGAGTACCCACAATGTATACTTTAGAGCAGAAATAAGAAAAATAAGGTATACCCCCTGGACCCCAGTTTTACTATATACAAGTGGGGTTCAAGGGGGTCAAAATTATATAGGCGTGTTTGCGTGATGATCTATGTTTTTGAGCAAAAATAAGGCAGATAATGAATACGCTCGTAAACCCTACTTTTCTTTAAAAAAAGTGGGGTTTAGAGGTGTATTCCTTTCACGACCTTGTTATCGTGATCTATACGGTTCCTTTTAGCTCCCAAATACCTTTGTTTAAAGAACGATGTCTTTTAAGTCTGATCTGGGTCTACACCGTTAACAGTCTTACAGCACAGCACGAAAACACGCCTGTATAAATACACTGTAACCCTTATCGCCGAAAAAAAAATATGAAAATTTTAAGATGAAAAATTGTGATATTTTTCTTATTTCCGATCAAAATATAGGTTGTGGGTACTCGTTAGAACCGCCTCACATACGGAACAATTGGGATCAAGTCTCATGTCAAAGTAAAGGAACCAACATGTACTGGCAGTTTTTCCTGCTCTGAAAATCCCGAAAAATGACCGGTTTTGTTTTATGTGACTATCTTAAAATCGGCACAGGAGGAAAGAAAAATCATTTTCCTACTTAAATTCCGAGTCACATTTTTCTTTGCATAATGAATGTTTAAATTACTACAATTTAAAATCAGATACTGTCGCGTATATTTGTTAACTTACGATTGAAGTACATTAGACACAGGGTCCTATTTTTATTCTAAAACTGACCAATCTTAATTTGAAGAAATATATGTAAAATTGTATTCAAAATAACGATACAATATTGAATTTGTATAATCTTAAACCACATTTTCGCTATCTAGCGTAGTAATGAACAAAAACATTATGTCATGAAACATGTTCCCAATTAACTTCTATAAAGTTTGTCACGTAACTTAAATCGGACACAGGTAAATTAGTAGATAAAAATTATCCCTATTGTCGAGGCGGTTCTAATGAGTACCCACAATCTATATTTTAGCGCAGAAATAAGAAAAATAAGGTTTACCCCTGTAAACCCCATTTGACTATATAAAAGTGGGGTTCGAGGGGGTCAACATTATAGAAGCGTTATAGAGAAATTATGAAGAGTTAACCCTCAACCCAAATCACGACAATTGTCATCTGCTTTGGGCTTAAAATATTATTTTGCAAAAAGTGTGGACCTAGATCATACTGCTCCTCTAGGAGCAGTGCAGTCTTATCTGGGCCCACACTGTTTGCCTGTTATGTAAAAATATGTTTAAAAAAAGTTTGATAAAAGATCAGCAGACGACATAAGCAGACGACATTTTCATGCGTGTTTTCGTGTTGATATAAGTTAAATACTAGTTTCGCTGATAACCTCTTTATGTTCCACTTTGACGTCACAATAACATAAGAGTTCGAGGTCAGTGATTGTGGCAGCAGCGATACTAGGAGGAAGGCTTCTAGGGTAACATTAACTTTGATCGATTGATATTTGATCGATTGTTAATTAATCGACCAAAAAATTAAAGAGAAAACTTACTGATGAAACAGCACGCTCAACACCATATCAAAGTATCAAATGAACAACCCCCACCCCTGGAAATAAGAAGTGTAGGCAATGATCAAAAATCGATACAATTAACCCAGACCTCCCATCAGAGACATCAAAAACATGAAATAAGTAGACCCTTATGGAAACATAAATTGTGGAAAGGCAAAAAGACAGTTACTTTCCCACATAATGGCTAATTGGCTATTCAAGACAGAAAGGTATAAGCGATAAAGACATTAAATGACGAAATATAACAAAAATGGCAGAAGAACGGCCTTGGAACGGTAAGTGAAAAGTATTTCTCTGGGGTGGGTGGGGTTTGGGCTCAAACCGATTTTACGTGGCCGAATCCCTCGCCCGTACTTCCTTCGCGATTTAGACAAATAATTTGTTCAGTCAGCATGAAAATTAGAAAAGAAGGCAATGATCAAGAATCGATACAATTAACCCACAGCTCCCATCAGAGGCACCAAAGGGAACGAAGTACAAACATGAAACAACTAGAGCCTAATGGAAGCATCGATAGCGGAAAGCCAAAAGCGCGGTTACTTTTCTCACAAAATGGCCAACTGGCTTTCTAAAACAAAATAATATAAGCGATACAAACACTCAAAGACATCATTACACAAATAAACCGCGACAGAAGAAACATATTGGAACGGTCAGTGAAACGAATTCCACCTGGGGGCGGTGGTGTGTGTGTGTGTAGGGGTGGGGGGTGGGCTTTAATCGATTTTATGTGGCCACAATCCTCGCCCCTACTTCCATCGCGATTTAGACAAACAATTTGTTCAGTCTGCCTGAAGGCCTCCTAACTCATCAGTGCAACATCTCCGTGAACACAAAAATCAAACAACCACAGAAACGAAATGCATAGGAAAACCAACAACTAGAGACAGAGCATCAGGTACCAGCCAACATTACATAAAATTATATTTTAATTCTCAGCAAGCCTTTACGCTGGAGCCGTCATAGAAGCAGAGGCCTGGCCCACCGGCATGCAACTAAAGAAGGAAGCAAAGTTTTCAACCGTGATTTGGTTAACTACTATGCATGGGGTATGTGATATAACAGTTATTTTGTACCCAATACTTTTATATGGAAGAAGGGAATTACGAAATCGGTGACTAAGTTCTTGCAAGTAATATACTAAGTCACCATACAATTCGGGATCCGATAGACCTTGTTGCAGAAGGGATTAACGTCCAACTCTGAATTTCGATATATAAAACTTAGAAAATGCTTTGCGTAGTTTTTGATACCGATAACTCGGATTAATTAGTTTAGCAGTTAACAATTTATAACGAGTGTTCAAATCAGTTACATGACTATACACTCTGGCAAATCGAATTAATTGCGAAATACAGACGCCATAGGAACACCACCATCCAAGAAAGGAAAAGTTACAATCTAAAATCAAAATCATCACGTTTATAATAAGCTTGCAGGAAACAAACCCATCTACGATAGATAGATGTAAATCTCAAAACGGGGCCTCGGAACCAGAATAGTTTGTTTTAATTATCTGAAGTTCTTGGGGTGAGGGGGGGGGGGTGTAAATTTGACTGATCAAACCATCGAAATAGGTATTGTCAGTATTTAATAAAGCATCCATATACATGTATATAGAAGTCGAGCTAATGACTTCAATGATTTTAGATTGGTTTTCAACGGAAATGGACAGCATGAAGTCTCTTTCATAACAAACCAAGAATAGATCAGCCACAAGGGATGCACAATCGGTATCCATCGGAATACCCACAATTTGTCTAAATAACTAAGTACGAAAACTTATGTAAATAATGTCAAGTGGAAAGACGAGAACTTCACACGCTTTCTGACATGACCATAATGTATAATTTTTATGCTCTTCAAAAGTGAAAAAAGCATTTCTTTCATTGTATGCAAGATAGAGGGAAGCGTCTCTATGAAATTTCTATTCCGTTAAATCATAGAGCCATTCTGATTTAATTTCCAAATTCAATATTGAACTTAAATCTCGTCTGCAACAAGGGCAATCGGAACCTGAATTTTATGGTGATATGGTATATAAACTCAAAAAAATATATAATCGCAATGACTTCAGCACCTCATTTTCGAAAAATCTTTCTTCGATATAAAATGATTGGGTACAACATAAATGTTATACGACAGATTGTATGCATGGTAGGTAACCCAATCACGGTTGAGAACTTTGCTTCCCTCTTTAATTGCACGCCGGTGGGTCAGGCCTCAGATTCTATGACGTTTCAACCGTAAAGGCTTACTGAGAATAAGAGAGAATCTAATTCTATGTAATATTGGTTGATACCTGATGCTCTGTCTCTGGTCGGGCTGCTCCAGCATTTCAGTGGTTTCTTGCAGTCGAGTCATCACCGTTGTTTAATCTGTGTGGTTGTTTGAATTTTTTTTCACGGAGATGTTGCACTGATGAGTTAGGAGACATTTATGCGGACTGAACAAATTATTAGTCTAAATCGCGACGGAAGTAAGGGCGAGGATTGTGGCCACGTAAAATCGATTTAAGCCTCTCTCTGGAATTCGTTTCACTGACCGTTCCAAGGCGGTTCTTCTGTCGCGGTTTATTTTTGCTATGGTTTGTCTTTGAGTGTTCGAATTGCTTACATTATTGATGTTTCCATTGGGGTCCGTTGTTTCATGTTTGTGTTTCTTTCCCTTTAGTGTCTCTGATGGGAGCTGAGGGTTAATTGTAACGACCCTGATCATTGCCTTCACTTATATTTTACATCTGTCAGTGGTTTGTCACAAAAGAATCATATGTTTGCTTTCTTTGATACTTTGCCTGGTAAACTTCGGCATGTATGTTTCATTTGTACTTCTTCATTGTCTTTATTACTGCCGTTGTCTAAGCTCAAGCTACGCTTTGCCTGGTAAACTTCGGCATGTATGTTTCATTTGTACTTCTTCATTGTCTTTATTACTGCCGTTGTCTAAGCTCAAGCTACGCTTTGCCTGGTAAACTTCGGCATGTATGTTTCATTTGTACTTCTTCATTGTCTTTATTACTGCCGTTGTCTAAGCTCAAGCTACGCTTTGCCTGGTAAACTTCGGCATGTATGTTTCATTTGTACTTCTTCATTGTCTTTATTACTACCGTTGTCTAAGCTCAAGCTACGCTTTTCTGCTCTTTTCAGTTTCGTCGTATTGAACTTCATGTAACACGACTTGTGCCATTTTGCTTTATTGCTACTCAGAAGGTCTTCGAGGCTAAAAGTGTCATCTTCAAAGAGATTATTTTTCAATTGCATGGGGAGACTTTTTATTTCCTTAGATTGAAGAATGTTCCTAGATGATGTTGCATAACCTGAACAAGGACTCGAGCCCTTATAATTTGTAGGATCTTGTAAGCATTCAGTCGTATCTTCCTGACAAAGACCATTCAACTGGCTCTTGGTTTGCAACGGGTATAGTCACACAAATTGAAAAGTTTTTTTTCAGCCATTTTTCACATATATTAACGGACAGACAGATAGACAGACAAAGAGACAGAAAGACAGTCAGATAAATAGGCCGACAGATATATATATAGAGAGAGACCACAGACAAATAGATTGATCGCAATGAAATGCAGCCAATAAAATGCACAGGGCAGAAATATTTCACAATGAAATCAATAAAAGCACATTCTGGGTAGGAAAAACTATTGTTTCAAAAACTTTCAATACTTTATCAGGCAAAACAAATCTATGTATCGTGAAAATTCGACAATCAATCAAGATGGGGGCCACCATACACGCAGAGCAGCAGGGAGGCTGAATGGACTTTTTTGTTTTAACCACGAAAGCCCCATTAAGCCCATTTAGGAGAGCGCATTTTCCACCACTCTACCAGGATTTTGTGCTACTTTTTCAGCATGCGCACACAGGTAGGGACACCCAGCATTCGCACACTAGACACAGGTAGGGACAACCCGCATGCACACAGATAGGGACGCCTATCGTACGCACGCACAAATAGGGACAGGGTTAGGACTCCCAGCCATACACACACAGATAGGGACAGGGTAGGGACACCAAGCATGCAAACACAGGTAGGGACAGGGTAGAGACCCCCTACTAGAGAAGTGCAATGCCTTGGAAAACACAACTGTCCGCGGAAGCTATTCGGCACATCGCTTCGGGCGAGATTGGTATACGGGCAGCGAAGTCGAGATATGGGATAGGAGAATGACGGATTCTCCGTATTCGGCAAGGCTTGGAGAACGAGGAAGCCAAGGACGACGCAGAGCAAGCGCGAACGGAAGCCAAGGAGGACGCAGAGCAAGCACGAGCCGAAGCCAAGGACGATGCAGAGCAAGCACAAGCCGACGAAAGAGGGAGGCGGGAGGAGCAGCTGGAGGTCGAGAACCCAAAATTGCGAGCAGACCTTGCGCACGCGACCCTCCTGCGGGGAAGGACAAAGCAACGGGAGACGGGGAAGAGGGCATAGTGCCGGAAAAGTCGCAGCAGGCGCACGTCGAGGTCGAAGAAGGAGAGCGTATTTTCCCCTTCCGCGGTATCTATATCGGACAGATCGGTAGTGTAGACAAACACACAGTACCCAGGTAGATTAAACTTTCGAATTAGACAATTGGTAGTGCAAAACATCGAGAACACCGTCGATAGTGTAGACATATCGCATACTACAATAGAAAAAAGTTGTAGAACAATCCTTTCGAGGGATGGGGCTCTTTTCATAGAAATCTGTGGCAACCCATCTTCTCCTGGAAAACGCATTCGAGAGCAACCTTGTTCCCAACATCTCGAAGGTGGACTACTTGGAGGGGCACTCGGGGAGGGTGCGGCTGCATCTCCTCGAAGGCCTCCCAACCTTCGTGGACGATGCGCACGTGTACGGATATCCACGTAGGGAGGATTGCGTGTCCAGGGCCGGCAGAGCGTCGTGCACGACCGGGAAATGTGGGACGGCGCATGTGGTCTTGGCCTCTATTTCTTGGAGCATTCGGGAGGCTCTGGACGGCGAGAAGCACGTGCAGACGAATATTGTGCACACGATCGCAACTCGGTCTGACGCACGCAGCAGCAGGATTTTGGCCATGGTGGAAAGAAAAGAGGCGGGTTCGTGGAGAAAAAAGTGGAAGGAGGTGCACGGGGAGGACCCATTCGCGATCTTCGTGGCGGAGGTGGATGTTTCCGAGGTGGAGATAGACATCCTAGACAGGCAAGGCTTCCAAAGCTCCAGAAACTACTTCTGGGGAAAGGCAACGGCCTCTATTCGATCGACTACACCCAGGATGTCTCTGGGACGTTGGACCGGCAAGCTCTCGTGGCCCACCTGGAAAAGCTCGGGTACAGGATACAAGAAGATCCAAACGGCGCGCCCGCGAATAGGGATACCCCGACGGTCCTTGACAACACCAAGTCCGTGGGGAACCATGTCTGCACCTGGATAGGAACGGGCGCGAGCGGGTACACGGTTCGAACCAAGCTCTACAACAAGGTCATCTCCAACTTCGAGGCCGGGGAGGTTCGGGAGCACATGGGGGATATCTCGCCGACTATGTGGACTGTCCGAACGAGCACCTGCGGAGGACTTTCTCGCACCCGGATCTGCAAGAAATAAGAGGATGCACAAAGATCGAGGTCTCCCTCTATGCGTGCAGGGGCAGGGATCTTTCCACGGACACGGTAAAAGAGGTGGTTGAGGTGGCGCTTGGCGTCGTGTCTCCGGAGGAAGAAGATCTGTTTGTCGTACAGCCGCCATCTAGGTTGTGGACAAACCTGGATAGGTGCCTTGTCCTAGCCGACAGACCCCAAGGGACAATCTTCGTGGCCTGGTATGCGCACACCGGGGCTAATAGGGTGGCCGGCGTGCGGATACGCCTCACGACACAAACCGTGGACAACGATGGCAGCTGGGAGAGGGCTGTGGAATGGGCCGCGGCAGACTTTGGATTCCGGGATTGCCCGATATTTCGGGCGGATATACTGGAAGCCAGGCAAGGTGCGCGGGAGGACGGTGAGGATTCTGTCCTATTCTCTCCGCTTCGCTGCCTCACCAAAGACGCTGGCTCCGCGACGATCCTGGCCGCCTGCAAGAAACCGACAGCCCTGCACCCAAACGGGCCGGATCCATCCACCCTTCTTCCACCGACCGACAAGGTATCCTGGGTTTGGAGGGAAAAGAAGACCCATCGAATCGGCGCGGAGACCTCGCAGTTCCAGATCGTGGAAATGCCGGAGATAGCCAATGGTCGCCGACTCTCTACGCTCTCTACGCGAGGCAGAGAGAAGAGGCTTTGGGATCTGTACCAAGCCGCCGACATAGAAAAGTGGAGGAGGGAGACCCAAAAGCGGCTGGAAGAAGACAATGAAAGAAACAGGCGGTACAGGCGAGAGGAGCTAGATCAGATATCCAAGCTTACCACCGAGCATCGGGAGTACATGGCTGCTTCGAGGAATACCGAGGAGGAGGTGGTGGGGATCCTATCTTCCATGCAGACCAGCAAGATCTCTAGGCTCCACCGGATAGCTAAATCGTGCTGTGTTTTCGGGAGCAGCACCAGGATACACGAAAGCCTAGGGTCGTGCTGTCGAACGATTCGACTCCTTGGATAGCGGTGGGGGCAACAGAGGGTCTGGCTAGGATCCTATCCAACTGCAAAGAATTCTTCGAGAAACGGGTGGACGACGGCCGTACAAATCCACATACTGGATGCCAGCGATGGAGCACAACGCCCTGGTGCGGGGCCTGGAGATAGAAGTGCAGCCGAGCAAGAAGTTCTTTGGTAGGGGAGGATGGAGGTTTGCTGGAATCCAATCCAAGTATTGCATGCCCATGGGAATGTCCGCGTAGAGACTCTCCAGAGGTTGGCAGAGTCGGATGCGGAATTTGTCGAAAAGGCTTCGTGTGTGCGACGGGTGGAAATCGCCCCCAAATCTACAGATCTGTGGAAAGCCGTGGATATGCTCCCAGGAGAATATCTCTGCAGACCGTTCTGCTCGCAGATGTTTCGGGGAGCCCCCAGAATACTGCTATATGTGGTTCCCCTAGACGAGGGGGAGAGCCGACGACGGATGTGGAACACCCAACGTACGGACACTTTCTGGAGGAGATAGAGCGCCTTGGTGGGCCGGCAGGGCTTGAAAAGATGCGGAACCTTAATGGGCTGAATGGGGCTTTCATGGCTGATAAATCTAAGCTCCATTCTAAAAGATCGATAAATACAAAGTACGCAGTGTCAGACTAAATCCCGGGACAAATGAGTGGGATGCCAATAGAAACCATTTAACAGTGGTTGCATTTTGTACTAGCTAGCCTCCTTTAAATAGATGAATAAATAAATAAACAAGATGTGTTTGTGAAACATGAACATGTCCCCTGGCATGGTCATATTTTTTCAAAGATGGTCACAGTTCAAAGTGAAGGTCACAGGTCGAGGTTTAAGTGGGAAGCCCTTGGCACAAGGAACTTACATGTCAAATATGAAGGCCCTATCTTGAACGGTTCGAAAATTATGAACAATAATATTTTTCTATAAAGAAGGTCATAGGTCAAGGTCACATGTCAAAATTGTTTACAAGCATGTAAAGCTCTTGTCACAAGGAACCTACATGGCAAACATGAAGGCTTTATCTTAAACGATACAAAAGTTATGAACAATTTCATTTGTTCTTTTAAAGGTCAAAGGTCAAGGTCATGGTTTTGTTTTGTTTGATTTGAGGTTTAACGTCCCCGTCAACACTGTAAAGGTCATTTTGGAGACGTTGCTTCCAATTTTGTGGGACTTTTACCCGACATTGAGATGAAATGACATATCAAGTCCTGTCGCCCAATGAAACCAATAGGGTTTATTAGCATGGACGGTCCGCCTCGCACCGCGGTTCCTGGACAGGCTTAGATCCTCTAAGCGGTTTACCAGTACTAGTGTGCGGGCCGGATTCAGCTCTGCGTGGAAGCATCATGCAGCCCATATATTTCTTCAAGCCCCTATGGGCGGGGTCATGGTAAAAATTTGCATGAATGAAAAGCTCTAATCACAAGGCAAGAAACCTACATGTCAAATATGAAGGCTCTATACCAAACGGTTCGAAAGTTATGACCAAAATGTTATTTTCTTCTTTTAAGTAGGGCAAAGGTCAAGGTCACAGGTCAAATTATTTTGCACGAATGTAAAGCTCTTATTACAAGGAACCTACATGCTAAATATGATGGCTGTATCTCAAACAGTTCAACAGTTATGACCAATGTTAACTTTTTCTTTTATGTAAGTCAAAGGTCAAGGTCACAGGTCGAATTTTTAATGTGAATGTAAAGCTCTTGTCACAAGGAACCCTCGTTCAAAATATGAAGGCTGTATCTCAAACGGTTCAAAAGTTATGACCAAAATGGTATTTTTATTTTAAGTAGGTCAAATGTCAAGGTCACATGTCAAACTTTTTTGCATGAATGTAAAGCTTTGGTCACAAGGAACAAACATGCCTAGCATGAAGGATGTATCTCAAAATTTCAAAAGTTATGACCAATGTTATTTATTTTTAAGTATGTCAAAGGTCAAGGTCACTCGTCAAATTTAGTTGCATGAATGTGAAACTCTTGTCACAAGGAACCTTTATGCCAAATGTGAACACTCTATCTTCAACGGTTCAAAAGTTATGACCAAGGTTAAAGTTGTCCACGTACAAACCAACAAACCAATAGACAAACAAACAGACAGGGCAAAAACAATGTCCCCGCTATCTCTACCGGGGACATAAAAAGCAAATAAATAAAAATGATAAATCGATAGAACTGGTGGTAAATATGCAGTAATTCTATCCAATTGAATCCTTTTCATCCACGTTTCACTGCTTGAGACAATTATGTTTCAAACCGGAAGTGACCAAAATAACCGGAAACAAGTTTAGGATTCATATAATATACTTTGATGAACCACATGACTATGAGGGAGTTCGATCATCTACCCGACCATGGTAGCGGAAGTCAAATTGTGCACGTTCTTCCCATGATTTCCATGTTTTTTCACCGGTGTGATCGAACGACGTCTGATAGATGTTTGGTTGACTGGTACTCAGACCCTCTATTTCTTGAATAGAAGCAGTCTTGACAAACACGGGGTGCACACTAATGTCCGGAAATCGTCCGGGAAATTGCGGTTTGTGGTGCGTTATCCCTAATTTCTCCACTTCGGGTGGTCAAAAATTAATAAAATTAGTATCAAATAAAATTTTAAGCTCCATTCTAAAAGATCAAAAAAAAAAAAAAAAATTAATATAATATTTAAGAATGCAGCTTAAAAATTTATTTGATACTAATTTTATTAATTTCTGACCACCCGAAGTGAAGATATTAGGGATAACGCACCACTACCCCAGTTTCCCGGACAATTCCCGGCCATTTTCCGGACATTATTGTTCGCACCTTTCGCCGCCATCTTTGTTACGTATGATGTGACGTATCTACCAGAGTAACCCACGCTTTAGTCTGGTTCGACCAGAGTGACGTCACAGTTTCCCGCCATGCTACCAGACCTCTACCAGACTGAGTTCGATCACACTTTGGTTAACCACTGGTTAACCACGGTACCTGATCGAACTACTTCTATTAAATGTCAACAGAGAAGTTATAGTGCCCAGAATAATACTTAATAGTCAGTGTGTGTGTGTGAATTCGGGTTTAACGTCGCTTTCAACATTTTTTCAGTCATATCACGACGGTGTCTGGTTGCGACAGGGAGCTCAATGCTCACTTTTATAGTGCTGCCTCACTGAAGTATCATGTCCCAGACACATTACATGAGACCACACCCAGTCACATTATCCTGACACTGGGTCGACCAGTCCTAGCTCTAAGGGTTAACCGTATGTAAAACAATTCCAAGGCTGTTTTTTATTGTTACAGTTCGTCTTGCTAATATATAATTGTATCGATTCCTGATCATTGCCATCACGTCTGTTATTAACAAAAAAAAAACAAAAACAAGATGTGTTTGTGAAACACGAACATGTCCCCGGGCATGGTCACTTTTTATTCAAATTTGCTCACAGTTCAAGATTTTCGTTTGTGTGGTGACACAAGAACCTTACATGCCAAATATGAAAGCTCTATCTTAAACGGTTCAAAAGTTATGAACAATAATATTTTTTCTTTAAAGTAGGTCAAGGTCACCGGTAAAACAAAATTGCATGAATGTAAAGCTCTTGTCACAAGGAACCTACATGCCAAATATTAAGGCTCTATCTTAAACGATTCAAAAGTTATGAACAATTTAACATTTTTTTAAGTAGGTCGAAGGTCAAGGTAATGGCCCAAACATTTTGCATGAATGAAAAGCTCTAATCACAGGGAAACTACATGCCAAATACGGTTTATGTATAAGTAGGTCAAAGGTCAAGGTCACAGGTCAAAATTTTGCATGAATGTAAAGCGTTTGTCACAAGGAATCTGCATACTAAATATGAAGGCTGTATCTCAAACGGTTCAAAAGTTATGACCAATGTTAACTTTTTCTTTTATGTAGGTCAAGGTCACAGGTCAACATTTTTTGTCTGAATGTAAAGCTCTTGTCACAAGGAACCAACATGCAAAATATCTCAAACCGTTCAAAAGTTATGACCAAAATGTATTTTTTTTTTATTTTAAGTAGTTCAAAGGTCAAGGTCAAGGTCACAGGTCAAAATTTTTTGCATGAATGTAAAGCTTTTGTCACAAGGAACATAGATGCTAAATATGAAGCTGTATCTCAAACGTTTCAAAACATATGACCAATGTTAACTTTTTCTTTTATGTAGGTCAAAGGTCAAGGTCACAGGTCAAAAACTTTTGTGTGAATGTAAAGCTCTTGTCACAAGGAACCTACATGCAAAATATGAAGGCTATATCTCAAACCGTTCAAAAGTTAAGACCAAAATGTTATTTTCTATTTTAAGTAGGTCAAAGGTCAAGGTCATAGGTCAATGTTTTTTGCACGAATGTAAAGCTTTTGTCACAAGAAACATACATGCTAAATATGAAGGCTGTATCTCAAGCGGTTCAAAAGTAATGACCAATGTTATTTTTTTTGTTTTAAGTATGTCAATGGTCCAGGTCAAGGTCACACGTCAAATTTGTTTGCATGAATGTGAAGGTCTTGTCACAAGGAATCTTCAGGCCAAATATGAAAGCTCTATCTTAAAGGTTCAAAAGTTATGGCCAACGTTAAAGTTGTCCATGGACAAACCAACAAACAAACAAACAAACAGACAGGCAAAAACAATAAGTCCTCGCTATCGCTACCGGAGACATAAAAAAAAAATCCTTCATGGTCAGTTTGGGGCGTTCGTGTTTCCTTCCCTTTGAACTAACTGTTCTTTTGGCTTTCTGCTTGTGAAGTTTTTTTATGGGGACGTTATCTTATATATGTGTTTCTTTCCCTTTGAAGAAACTGTTCTTTTGGCTTCTCGCTTGTGAAGTTTTCTTTATGGGGACGTTATCTTATATTTGTGTATGTTTCCCTTTGAAGTAACTGTTCTTTTGGCTTTCCGCTTATGAAGTTTTCTTTATGGTGACGTTATCTTATATTCGTGTATGTTTCCCTTTGAAGTAACTGTTCTTTTGGCTTTCCGCTTGTGAAGTTTTATATATGGGGACGTTGTCTTATATTCGCGTTTCTTTCCCTTTGAAGTAACTGTTCTTTTGGCTTTCCGCTTGTGAAGTTTTCTTTATTGGGACGTTATCTTATATTCGTGTATCTTTCCCTTTGAATTACTGTCCTTTTGGCTTTCCGCTTGTGAATTTTTCTTTATGAGGACGTTATCTTATATTCGTGTATGTTTTTCTTTGAAGTAACTGTTCTTTTGGCTTTCTGCTTATGACGTTTTCTTATTGGGGAAGTTATCTTATATTCGTGTATGTTTCCCTTTGACGTAACTGTTTTTTGGCTTTCCGCTTGTGAAGTTTTCTTTATGGGGACGTTATCTTATATTCTTGTATCTTTCCCTTTGAATTAACTGTTCTTTTGGTTTTCCACCTGTGACGTTTTCATGTGGTGACGTAATCTTATATTTGTGTTTCTTTTCGAGTGATATCTTGGATGGTAGGTGTGAAGTAATTGTATCGATTCCTGATCATTGCCTTCACGTCTTTTTTGAACAAAAAAAAAATCCTTCATGGTCAGTTTGGGGCGCTCGTGTTTCTTTCCGTTTGAAGTAACTGTTCTTTTGGCTTCCCGCTTATGAAGTTTTCTTTATGGGGACTTTATCTTATATTCGTGTTTCTTTCCCTTTGAAGTAAATGTTCTTCTGGCTTCACGCTTGTGAAGTTTTCTTTATGATGACGTTATCTTATATTCGTGTATCTTTCCCTTTGAAGTAACTGTTCTTTTGGCTTCCCGCTTGTGAAGTTTTCTTTATGGGGACGTTATCTTATATTCGTGTTTCTTTCCCTCTGAAGTAACTGTTCTTTTGGCTTTCCGTTTGTGAAGTTTGCTTTATGGGGACGTTATCTTATATTCGTGAATGTTTCCCTTTGAAGTAACTGTTCTTTTGGCTTCTCGCTTGTGAAGTTTTCTTTATGGGGAAGGTATCTTATACTCGTGCGGCCCCTACCCATCGGGGCGTGAAGAAATAGATGGGCTGCATGATGCTTCCATGCAGAGCTGAAACCGACCCGCACACGAGTACTGGTCATCCGCTTAGAGGATCTAAGCCTGCCCAGGCAAAGCGGTGCGAGTCCGACCATCCATGCATATAAACCCTATTGGTTTCAATGGGGAGCAGGGCTTGTTATATCATTTCATCTCAATGTCGGGTAAAAGTCCCACAAAATTGGAAGCAACATCTCCAAAATGACCTTTACAGTGTTGACGGGGACGTTAAACCTCAAATCAAACAAACAAACAAAACTTATTCTTTATATTCTTTCTTATGAATGTTTTCATTGCTCTTAAAGGAACTCATTTTTGATTTTTATTTGCCTTCACTGCAGCTGGTGTTGTGCCGTGTGGCGACCGTAAAACGTCTCCCCGTACATCAACCATAGTGTAGTTTATATTTTACTTTCGGTCCTTTGAGATCAGCGTGAATATTCTGAGAAATCAGAAATAAATTTTTGGTTTAGACTCATATTCTAGGCAGGTTTTTAATTTTTTGGACCCCAATTTGATTTATATCAGTCTTTGAATCGACTGCCTATTCGATGTTTGCAAAATTGCAGTGTGTTTCCTCTGGCTTTCTTTGCCGGATCAGTACAGGGTCACTGATGAGGCTTTATTAGCCGAAACAACGTAGTATGACCCATATTCTTTCTTATGAATGTTTTCATTGCTCTTAAAGGAACTCATTTTTTATTTTTATTATATCCGTGTATCTTTCCTTTTGATGTATTAGACGGGAGTTGTGAGGTAATGGTATCGATTACTGATCATTGCCTTCACGTCTAGTTTGAACAAAAAAAAATCCTTTATGGTCAGTTTTGGGCGAAAATAGTTCTTTCCCTTTGATGTCTTGGACAGGAAGTGGGACGTAATTGTAATGCCTTAACGTATATTTTGAACAAAAAAAAAATCCTTCATGGATTCGAGGGATAGATAGATATATAGATAAGGTAAACCCATCGAAATCACAGTCTGACATCACTCAAGATGATGGACTGTGACCTTAGTGACGGCATTTTCTATCTATCCCTCGCACAGTCGGACATCACTCGACATGGTGGACTGTGACCTTAGTGACGGAATTTTCTGTCTATTCCTCGCACAGTCTGACATCATTCGACATGGTGGACTGTGACCTTAGTGACGGCATTTTCTATCCATCCCTCGCACAGTCTGATATCACTCGACATGATGGACTGTGACCTAAGTGAAGGAATTTTCTATCTATCCCTCGCACAGTCTGACATCACTCGACATGGTGGACTGTGACCTTAGTGAAGGAATTTTCTATCTATTCCTCGCACTATTTTATCTACCTTTTGCTGATTCAAGGCGAATGGTCAGATTGGAACGACAAACAATGTGCACTGGACTGGTTAACCTCTTAGTATGAGTCTGCTTAGGAAAACAGTTTGTACTGTACTGGTTAGCCGCTTATGTATGAGTCTTCTCAGGAAAACAGTGTGCACTGTACTGGTTAACCGCTTATGTATGAGTCTTCTCAGGAAAACAGTGTGCACTGTACTGGTTAACCGTTTATGTATGAGTCTGCTCAGGAAAACAGTGTGCACTGTACTGCACTGTACTGGTTAACCGCTTATGTATGAGTCTGTTCAGGTAAAACAGTGTGCACTGTACTGGTTAACCTCTTATGTAGGAGTCTGCTCAGGAAAACAGCGTGCACTGTATTGGTTAACCTATTATGTATGAGTCTGCTCAGGAACACTGTGCACTGTTCTGGTTAACGTCTTATGTATGAGTCTGCTTAGGAAAACAGTGTGCACTGTATTGGTTAACATCTTATGTAGGAGTCTGCTCAGGAAAACAGTGTGCACTGTATTGGTTAACCTCTTATGTATGAGTCTGCTCAGGAAAACTGTGTGCACTGTACTGGTTAACGTCTTATGTACGAGTCTGCTTAAGAAAACAGTGTGCACTGTATTGGTTAACCTCTTATGTATGAGTCTGCTCAGGAAAACAGTGTGCACTGTATTGGTTAACGTCTTATGTAGTAGTCTGCTCAGGAAAATGGTGTACACTGTATTGGTTAACGTCTTATGTAGGGGTTTGCTCAGGAAAACAGTGTGCACTGTATTGGTTAACGTCTTATGTAGGAGTCTGCTCAGGAAAACAGTGTGCACTGTATTGGTTAACGTCTTATGTAGTAGTCTGCTCAGGAAAATAGTGTGCACTGTATTGGTTAACCTCTTATGTAGGAGTTTGCTCAGGAAAACAGTGTGCACTGTATTGGTTAACCTCTTATGTATTAGTCTGCTCAGGAAAATAGTGTGCACTGTATTGGTTAACCTCTTATGTAGGAGTCTGCTCAGGAAAACAGTGTACACTGTATTGGTTAACCTCTTATTTATGAGTCTGCTCAGGAAAACAGTGTGCACTGTATTGGTTAACCTCTAATGTATGCGTCTGCTCAGGAAAACAGTGTGCAGTGTATTGGCTAACCTCTTATGTAGGAGTCTGCTCAGGAAAACAGTGTGCACTGTACTGGTTAACCTCTTATGTATGAGTCTGCTCAGGAAAACAGCGTGCACTGTATTGGTTCACCTCTTATGTAGGAGTCTGCTCAGGAAAACCGCGTACACTGTACTGGTTAACCTCATATGCATGAGTCTGCTCAGGAACACAGTGTGCACTGTACTCTTTAACGTCTTATGTACGAGTTTGCTTAAGAAAACCGTGTGCACTGTACTGGTTAACCTCATATGTATGAGTCTGCTCAGGAACACAGTGTGCACTGTACTGGTTAACGTCTTATGTATGAGTCTGCTTAAGAAAACAGTGTGCACTGTATTGGCTAACCTCTTATGTAGGAGTCTGCTCAGGAAAACGGTGTGCACTGTACTGGTTAACCTCTTATGTATGAGTCTGCTCAGGAAAACAGCGTGCACTGTATTGGCAGGAGCATATAATTTCACTCACGGGGCTATCAGCTCTCTATACAATCTTCTGTAGAGCTTATGTGATGGTAAGTCCTTTAACCATTGGTTCCTGCTCTGAGAGGAAACTCCAAGGTTATCAGCAACCTGTCGGCATCATTTATTTTATTAGCATTTTTCAAGAGCTCCTGTGGCTAGTGTAAACAAATTTAAATGTTTTGCTGCAGAACTTAGGCGACATCAGGGAAAAGCGATGTTATAAATGTAGACGGTAACAAAATAAACAAGTCAGAATGCACTATAAAAATGAACACATTTACTTTTGCAGTCTTGTGTAATGTTATTTTCAAGTTTCTTTTGCATTTTTATGAAAGCCCAAGTTGAGAAAATAGAGATACATGGAAAATGCATGTTCATGTTGAAAATTTTCTTGACACAGCCTTCATTTTTTTTTGGCTGCATAAACAGATAAATGACAATCTCTGCTGGGAAGCAACAACCAATGAGATACTACTTTCATAGGCTTAACATCAACCCTAGCTGATAGCCCCGTGAGTGAAATTATATGCTCCTGGTATTGGTTAACCTCTTATGTAGGGAGTCTGCTCAGGAACACAGTGTGCACTGTGCTGGTTAACGTCTTATGTATGAGTCTGCTTAAGAAAACCGTGTGCACTGTACTGGTTAACCTCTAATGTATGAGTCTGCTCAGGAACACAGTGTGCACTGTACTGGTTAACGTATTATGTATGAGTCTGCTTAAGACAACAGTGTGCACTGTACTGGTTAACCTCATATGTATGAGTCTGCTCGGGAACACAGTGTGCACTGTACTGGTTAACCTCTTATGTATGAGTCTGCTTAAGAAAACAGTGTGCACTGTATTGTTTAACCTCTAATGTATGCGTCTGCTCAGGAAAACAGTGTGCACTGTATTGGAAAACCTCTTATGTAGGAGTCTGCTCAGGAAAACAGTGTGTACTGTACTGGTTAACCTCTTATGTATGAGTCTGCTCAGGAAAACAGCATGCACTGTATTGGTTAACCTCTTATGTAGGAGTCTGCTCAGGAAAACCGCGTGCACTGTACTGGTTAACCTCATATGCATGAGTCTGCTCAGGAACACAGTGTGCACTTTACTGGTTAACGTCTTATGTACGAGTCTGCTTAAGAAAACCGTGTGCACTGTACTGGTTAACCTCATATGTATGAGTTTGCTCAGGAACACAGTGTGCATTGTACTGGTTAACGTCTTATGTATGAGTCTGCTTAAGAAAACAGTGTGCACTGTATTGGTTAACCTCTAATGTATGCGTCTGCGCAGGAAAACAGTGTGCACTGTATTGGCTAACCTCTTTTGTAGGAGTCTGATCAGGAAAACAGTGTGCACTGTACTGGATAACCTCTTATGTATGAGTCTGCTCAGGAAAACAGTGTGCACTGTACTGGTTAACCTCTTATGTATGAGTCTGCTCAGGAACACATCGCGCACTGTATTGGTTAACGTCTTATGTATGAGTCTGCTCAGGAAAACAGTGTGCACTGTACTAGTTTAGCTCTTATGTATGAGTCTGCTCAGGAAAACAGTGTGTACTGTACTAGTTTAGCTCTTATGTATGAGTCTGCTCAGGAAAACAGTGTGTACTGTACTAGTTTAGCTCTAATGTATGAGTCTTCTCGGGAAAACAGTGTGTACTGTACTAGTTTAGCTCTTATGTATGAGTCTGCTTAGGACAACAGTGTGCACTGTATTAGTTTAGCTCTTATGTATGACTCATCTCGGGAAAACAGTGTGCACTGTACTAGTTTAGCTCTTATGTACGAGTCTGTTCAGGAAAACAGTGTGCACTGTACTAGTTTAGCTCTTATGTAGGATTCTGTTCATGAAAACAGTGTGTACTGTACTAGTTTAGCTCTAATATATGAGTCTGCTCAGGAAAACAGTGTGTACTGTACTAGTTTAGCTTTTATGTATGAGCATGTTCAGGGAAACAGTGTGTACTGTACTAGTTTAGCTCTTATGTGGAAGTCTGCTCAGGAAAACAGTGTGTACTGTACTAGTTAACCGTTTATGTATAAGTCTGCTCAGGAAAACAGTGTGTACTGTACTAGTTTAGCTCTTATGTATGAGTCTGCTCAGGAAAACAGTGTGGACTGTACTAGTTTAGCTCTTATGTATGAGTCTGCTCAGGAAAACAGTCTGTACTGTACTAGTTTAGCTCTTATGTAGGAGTCTGCTCGGGAAAACAGTGTGTACTGTACTAGTTTAGATCTTATGTAGGAGTCTGTTCAGGAAAACGGTGTGCACAGTACTAGTTTAGCTCTTATGTATGAGTCTGCTCAGGACAACAGTGTGCACTTTACTAGTTTAGCTCTTATGTAGGAGTCTGTTCAGGAACAAAGTGTGCACTGTACTAGTTTAGCTCTTATGTATGAGTCTGTTCAGGAAAACAGTATGTACTGTACTAGTTTTGCTCTTATGTATGAGTCTGCTCAGGAAAACAGTGTGTACTGCACTAGTTTAGACCTTATGTATGAGTCTGCTCAGGAAAACAGTGTGCACTGTACTAGTTTAGCTCTTATGTATGAGTCTGCTCATGAAAACAGTGTGCACTGTACTAGTTTAGCTCTTATGTATGAGTCTGCTCAGGACAAGTTTACTTAGGTAAATTGACCGGCTGGACAATTTGACCTTAATGGTGTTGACTGGGTCGTTAAATTCTAAACCAAACAAAGAGACAAAACAAAACTCCTCTTTATATAAAGAACCAGAGATTCAACTTCGGTGAAGTTGATGTCGCACCTGCTCCCCACCTGCCCCACACAAAAAATAAAAGTTTATTTAAGGCAGCAGAAATGAATAAAGGGCTTTGAGAAGAATCCATTGCCTATATATGTGAAGTAAAAAACTGACTAAGTTCACAATGTGAAAAAAGTCATAAAAATTGATCCAAAGATAAAGTCCAAACCACATGCACATCCTCATACCATAGCAAAAACACACACAAAGTTTCAAAATGATCAATATAAAACTGTAAGAGGAGTTGCGAAGACAAGAGTTACCTATTGTATATTAACTGAAGCTTAAAATTGGCTAAGTTCACAATGTGCAAAAAGTGAGAAAAAAATATTCTGAGAATTATGTCGAACCACATGCACATCCCCATACCATTGCGAAAGCACATGCAAAGTTTCAAAATGATCGGTATAAAACTGCAAGAGGAGTTGCGATGACAAGAGGTACCTATCATATATCAATTGAAGGTTAAAAATGACTAAGTTCACCATGTGGAAAAAGTAACAAAAATGATCCGACGATAAAGTCCAAATCACATGCGCATCCTCAAACCATGGCAAAAACACACGCAAAGTTTCAAAATAATCGGTATGCAACTGTAAGTGGAGTTGCGATGACAAGACACCCAGTGTAAAATGTTGACGGAAAGACGGAGACGGACGGACGGACAACCGGACGGACGAAAACTTGCCCGCCTATGTCTTCCTGCTAAAGCAGGTGCGACAAAAAGTTGGGTTTACAGGATACATGCTTTTTGTTTGGTATAGTTTTCTGTTAGCTATAGGAAATACACATACAAATCTGTTGTGGATACTTTATAGAATCGCCTAGGCGAGGCGATTCTAACAAATTTCCACGATGCAGGTTTCTAACATTTTTTATTTAATTAATGAAGGGATAAAAAGGCCGTCTTTAACTTATAATACTTCTCTTTATAGCAGCATCTTCTTTGGTGTCTCTGATGGGAAGTGTGGGTTAATTGCATCAATACCTGATAGAGGACCTTTAACTTGTACTTGGACATTGACAAACAGTGTATACCTAATGGGACGCCTCATAACTGTCTGATCAAGGCTACTGTGCTAACAGTGTACTCTCAGTGTTTTGATTAATTATTGGGTTGTCCCTTTGGAAAGCACCTAATAGAATGTAGTAAGATAATGGAAATCATGAGTGCGGGTTCCAAGTACTTGGCCATTGCGACGAAGTTTGGGCGAAACAAGAGCTGTCACTATAGGTGACCAATGTCCCCCGTGGGAGCCAATTTCTGAGTTTATGCAAAATTTGAAGTAATGATCAAGGTTAAAGTTTTTGTGACGGAGAGGCAGACAAACAAACAGACAGGGCAAATACTATATCCCCCCCCATTCTCGGGGCGCAAAAAAAGTGTTCAGTCAGCTTAAATTTTGCCATCCTTATTATCTTCGCCGCAGGGGAGATTATTCAGCCAAAATGACAACAGAGTTATGGCCCTTGGTCAGAATGTAGCCCTTGTGATGGTGAATATGTGTGTGGAGTTTCATGGGGATAGGTCAAATACTTTTGAAGTTATGATCAAGGTTAAAGTTTTTGAGACGGACAGGCAGACAAACAAACAGACAGGGCAAATGCTATATGCCCCCCCCCCCCCCGAATCAAAGATTCTCGGGGCGCATAAAAAGGTGTTCAGCCAGCTTACGTAACTTTAAGTCCTCAGGTGGTATAAATTTTGCCATCCTTATTATCTTCGCCGCAGACATTGAAACTAGCCCCGGCCAAAGGTTTCGCTGCGGACTCTGCAAAGAATATTGCAAAGGTTCCGAGAAATTACGGAAGAGCATTCGGGCAATGTAACTAGCCCCGGCCCAGGGTTTCGCTGCGGACTCTGCAAAGAATATTGCAAAGGTTCCGACAAATTACGGAAGAGCATTCGGGAAATGTAACTAGTCCCGGACAAAGGTGTCGCTCCGGACTCTACAAAGAATCAGTGCTTCAGCTGAAGTGCACGACCCGCCCGATGCTTTTAGCTTTATGAGTGTTACCATATATGGGTATGGCGGCCATTTTGGTCATGTGACCTGGACCTAAAATAGTTCCCCCAATAAATGCGCCTTATCGTAAGGAGCAAAAAATTATCTTATACTGTAGTACTGTATTCTGAATCGTTTGTAGGATAAAATGCATTCTCACTTTTCCAATACAAAATACAAAAGCATATGTGTCAAAGTTTGACCTAGGCACAAAAAAGGTCAGGGTCAACCCAGGGTCACCATTTTAGCAATTTATGATGGGCCTACTTCCCAGATGCTATTTATCAAGTTTCGTGGAAATCTGCCCAGTGGTTCTGGAGAAGACTATTTTTGAAGGGTTTTTACCATATATGGCTTGGCGGCCATTTTGGTCATATGACCTGGACCCCATGAGCAAACTTTGGTTTCCCCCATCCCATAGAGGCTCCATATGAAATTTGACTTCAATCGGCCCAACGGTTTCCGAGTTGAAGCAGTTAGAAAATTTTCACATTTTTCGCCTCGGCGAGGCTATACTGATTGGAATGTAATATTTCGCAAATTCATTGCTTAGATCTCATTGATATTTATCAGTATGCCAAAAATTGTTTAAATATTCCAAGCGGTTAAGTCACTATCACCAATTTTCACAAAAGGGTTACGGACGGACAGACAGACCATATATGGCTTGGCGGCCATTTTGGTCATGTGACCTGGACCCCATGAGCAAAGTTTGGTTTCCCCCATCCCATAGAGGCTCCATATGAAATTTGACTTCAATCGGCTCAACGGTTTCCGAGGAGAAGCAGTTCGAAAATTTTCACATTTTCGCCTCGGCGAGGCTATACTAAATGGAATGTAATCTTTCGCAAGTTCATTGGTTAGATCTCATTGATATCTATCAGTATGCCAAAAATTGTTTAAATAATCCAAGCGGTTCAGTCACTATTACCAATTTTCACAAACGGGTTACGGACGGACAGACATACTGACGGTTCCGAGAAATTACAGAAGAGCATTCGGGCAAAGGTTCCGAGAAATTACGGAAGAACATTCGGGCAATGTAAACTTTTATTTCCTTTGATAGGCATCTCAAAATTTCGACTTAGTTTCTCGAAATTTCGGCTGACTCAAATTTCGACAAAATAACTCGACATTTCGACTAAGTTTCTCGAAATTTCGATTTATTATCTCGAAATTTGGACTTATTATCTCTACATTTCGACTTACTATCTCGAAATGTCGAGAAACTATCTCAAAATTTCGGCTTAGTATTTTGAAATTTCGGCTAACTATATTGAACTTTCGACATTATATATCGTAATTTCGACTTTGTACCTCGGAATTTTGACGCAGTATCTCGAAACTTCGACTTATTATAGCGTCGTTCTATCTCGAAATGTTCGACTTTTTATCTCGAATTTTCGACTTATCATCTCGAAATATCGACTTTGACTAACTACCTAGAAATTTCGACTTTATATCTCGAAATTTCGACATAACTCGAATTTGGCTCTGTGATCTGCATTCACCTCTGAATTGAGATTAGACATAACAGGAATCGTGTTATGGCTAACTCAGTGTTGAAAGTAGATGCTAGATCTCAGAGCCAACTTTCCACTTCATTCTCACATAAAACAAACGTCGGTCATATATGATTACGATAGCGCATCCGTGCCTTATACTACATTCTTTCATATCACCAAAGAGAACCCTTTCTGCTTAATATTTATGTCCACAAAATAGGTCGTGGGTGCTCGTAATAACCACTTCATTAAAGTGGTTCTAACAAGTACACACAATCTATGTCTTGGGGCAGAAATAAGAAAAATAATGATTATCCAAGTAAACTACAGTTTTATCTATATAAAGCGGATGTAGAGGGGTGTTAGTTTCACGGACTTCTTCACGTGATGTTTTTGCAGTTTTAGCGCCAGAAGTTATGCCTCATTTTGAGAACTGAATAGCACGTGACAAGAGCTGGCCATTCATCAAATTCGAAGTCTGACCGATTGGTGAGACGTTGGGTCGAGGAATCTGCTGGACCATTCTTAAACAGACCTCTATTCGACCCCGCCCATCGAGCTTTGAAGAAATTTCCATGCAGAGCTGATCTTGACAAACAGGAGTACTGGTAAATCGTTTAGAAGGACTAAGCCTGCCCTTGCAAAGTGGTGCGAGTCAGACCGTCCAGTGCAAATAAATCTTTTGGTTCCATTGGGTGGCAAGTCTTGAGATCTCATTTCGTCTCAGTGTCGGGTGGAAGTCCAACAAAATTGGAAGCCATCACGAAAACATCACGTGAACAAGTCCGTGAAATGAAGACCCCTCTAAACCCCACTTTATATAAAGAAAACTGGGGTTTACGGGGGTATTCATTATTGTTCTTATTTCTGCGTCTAGACATAGGATGTGGTACTCGTTAGAACCGCCTAAATGGGGCGGTTCCAACGAGCACCCACATCCTATGTTTTGAGCATTTATAAGAAAAAATATCAAGCATTTTCATCAGAAAACTTGAGTAGCCATATTATAGATGTGAAAAATGTACCATATTGTACGGTCGAGTTATCGTAATGCACGCCTGTATAATTGCATCCCCCTTAAACCCCACTTTTACATGTATATAGAACAACTGGGGTTTACAGGGGTAAACCTTATTTTTCTTATTTCTGCTCTAAAATATAGACTGCGAGTACTCGTTAGAAACGCATCATCGAGGCAGTTCTAATGAGTACCAACAGTCTCTGTTTAAGAGCAGAAATAAGAACATTTTCACCATTTTTCATCTAAACAATTTCGATTTTTCTGAGGTAACGTTTACAATGTATTTGTATATGCGTGCTTTCGTAATGAACGTCTCCAAAATTACCTGGAAAGTGTTGACGGGGACGTTAAACCCCAATCAAACAAACATACAAACCTCTATTTAATGTGAAAATGTTTAACCAGTCGACAGATTGTTCTGAACAGTTAACTTTCCCTTAGTTCGACCTTCAGAAGTTCAACTAACAGCTACTTTCAAAGGTTGACATATCAGCAGCTAAATTCTTTTCGAAATTACATTTTTGAAATTGTTACTTTCCGTAGTTCAACCTTCCGCAGTCTATTTTTCACCAGTTAAAGTTGCAATAGTTCAGTGTTCAGTATATAGTCGTTGCACTTTCGGTAGTTTATGTTCCAGTAGTTAAGCTTTCATCTGTTCCTATTTCAGCATTTAAAACAGTATTCAGTTTTAATTTTAGTTGTTCACCTATCAGTAGTTCATATTTCAGTAGTTCCACTTTCGATGGTTCACGTGTCGGTAGTTCAACTTTGGTCTGTTCATATTTCAATATTTAGCATTGCAACTTAAATACTTCAGTACTTCAACTTTTAGCAGTTCATCTTTCAGCATTTCTACTTTAAGTTATACTGTCAGTAGTTTCACTTTCAGTAGCTTATCAATCAGTATTTCAACTGTTTATATTTCAATAGTCCTTACTACTCTCTGTTCTACCCTCGGTAGTTCCGTTTTCAGCAGTTCTACTTTTGGTAGTTCAAATTTCAGATATTCAACTTTCATCAGTTCTACTTTCAGTAATTCAACTTTCAATAGTTTAAATCTCAAAAGTTCCGTATTCGTTGTTCAACATTCAATTGTGTTTTAGTAGTTCTTTTTTTAGTTGTTCATCTTTCATTAGTTTAACTTTCTGTTTTTAAAGTTCCCATAGTTCTTTCAGCTGAACGGTATTACATACTATAATCGTAAATGATTATACATTCAATAGTTTAAGATTCAGCAGTCTGTGTTTGAGACGTTGTACTTTCAGTAGTTTACTTTTCACCAATTCAATTTTCAACTGTTCTAGTTTCAGAAGTTCATATGTCAGTTAAACATTTAGCAGTTCTCCTTTCGGTAACTAAATTTCATTGTCCTTCTCCCAGCTTTTCACCTTTCAGCTATTTTGTAATTCAACTTTAAGTTCTGTTCTTAGTATTTGGAGTTTTTGTAGTTCCGTTTCAGTTCAAGTTTCAGTAGTTCAACTACCTATTCGAATCGACTGCCTATTCGAAATTTGCAAAATTGCAGTATGTTTCCTCTGGCTTTCTTTGCCGGATCATTACAGGGTCACTGATGAGGCTTTATTAGCCGAAACTACGTAGTATGGCCCATCTTCTTATGAATGTTTTCATTTCTCTTAAAGGAACTCATTTTTTATTTTTATTCCAGTATATTTTATTTAAGTGGTTCTGTTTTCGCTAGTTCGGCGTTCAGTAGTTCAGTTCACTATTTATCAGTTCCACTTCCCTCAGTTCCACGTTCAGTTATTCAACATTTAGTAGGTAGTAACATTCAGTAGGTAGTAGCATTCAGTAGTTCAAATTAGTCCTTCCGGTTAAAGAAGTTGATATTTCAGCATTTTAGTATTTTAACATTTCAATTGTGAGCTATTCAACTTTCAAGGGGTTTAGTTTCAGTAATTCTGACGTCAACAGGACAACTTAAAGTTCTGCCTTATGTGGTTACACTTTCAGTAGTTAAACTTTCGGTAGATCAAGTTGAAGTATCAGTAGTTCAATTTTCAGAAGTTCAAGTTGAAGTAGTTCGACTTTCGGTAGACCAGTAATTTCCAACACTTTCAGTCGTTCACAATGCAGAAGTTTTGCGTTCGGTTACTCTACTTTGAGTTGTCCGACTATCAGTTGTTCATATTTTAACAGCTAACCTTTGAGTCATAGTTTTAAGTAGTTTATCTTTCTGAATTTTAATTTCCAACAGTTACACTTTCAGTGGTTCACAATGCAGAAGTTTTGCGTTCGGTTGCTCTAATTTATGTGGTCCGACTATCAGTGGTTCAACTTAATGCAGTTCTTATGTTAACAGCTCAGTTTTCAGTCATACTTTTAGTAGTTTATAGTGTTATGATTCAAACTTCTGCAGTTCAAGTTTAGGCAAGTCAGGTTTCAATATTTTAATAGTTCAGTTTTCAACTATTCCTGTTTCAGTTGCTCTACTATCAGCAGTTTAACTTTGAAAAGTTCAAATTACAGCTGTTTAACAGTTTTGTACTTCAAACCTTAGCAGGTTTAGTTTCAGCAGTTCAAGTTTCAATAGTTCATGTTTTAGCAGTTCATCATTCAGTCGTCCTACTTTTGGTAGTTCAGTTTTAATGACTATATTTGTCAGAAGTTACTGTTTTAGTAGTTAAACATTCAGATGTTCATATTTCAGCAGTTTATCATAAGGTAGTTTTAGTTGTAATTTCGATTTTCTGCACTTCAGCATTAGAATTTAGAGTTTCAGCCGTTCGACTTTCAGTATTTCCAGTTTCTGTAGTTTATAATTCAGTTGTTCTTTCTTCGACAGTTCATTTAGCATAGTTCCATTTTCAGCATTTTATTTTTAACTAACTAGTTCTAACATCAATAGTTCACTAACCAGCACCTAAATTTAAGCTGTTCACTTTTCTGCTTTCAGTCGTTCAACTTTCAACAACCCTAGCTTCATTAGTTCAATTTTCATTATTTCAACATTGAGTAGTTCTACTTTGGGTAATTCAACCTACAAAATAAGTTCATTTTTAGCAGTTCTACTTTCAGGTGCTCCTCATTCTTTAGTTCATATTCCAGCTTACAAATTACAGCTGTTTAACAGTGTTGTAGTTCAAACCTTAGCAGGTTTAGTTTCAGCAGTTCAAGTTACAATAGTTCACGTTTTAGCAGTTCATCATTCAGTCGTCCTACTTTTGGTAGTTCAGTTTTAATGACTATATTTGTCAGAAGTTCCTGTTTTAGTAAGTTAACATTCAGATGTTCATATTTCAGCAGTTTATCATAAGGTAGTTTTTGTAGTAATTTCGATTTTCTGCACTCCAACATTAGAATTTAAAGTTTCAGCCATTCGACTTTCAGTATTTCCAGTTTCTTTAGTTTATATTTCAGTTGTTCTTTCTTCGACAGTTCATTTAGCAATAGTTCCGTTTTCAGCATTTGATTTTAACTGCCTAGTTCTATCATCAATAGTTCACTAACCAGCACCTAAATTTAAGCGGTTCACTTTTCTACTTTCAGTTTTTCAACTTTCAAAAACCCTAGCTTCATTAGTTTAATTTTCAGTATTTCAACATTGAGTAGTTCTACTTTGGGTAATTCAACCTACCGAATAAGTTCATTCTTAGCAGTTCTACTTGCAGGTGCTCCTCATTCTTTAGTTCATATTCCAGTAGTTTAGTTAAACTTTCAGTAGTTTATCATTTAATAGTTTAGCTTACTGTAGTTCTACGTAAAATTTCAGATTTTGTTTCCAAAAAAGCTGAATTTCCACCCGTTTATCATCTGGAAGTTCTATATTAAATAGTCACACTTTCCTTGGTTAAACTTACAGCTAACCAGTTCAGCTACCAGTAGTTTATATTACAGTAATTCAACTTTCTGTTGTTCAAAGTAGAAGTAAAACAAAGATCAGGAATCGATACAATTAACTCAGTTTGATCGGTTCAATTCTGCTATCAGCATTTAAACCTGAACCTTCTTTCGTACTTAGATTTTCAGCAGTTCGACTTTCTGTGGTCTATGTTTAGAAGTTTATTTTAGCTGTTCAACATTCAGCTGTTCAATTTCCACAGTTCGACTTTCGGAAATTCAAATTTCAGCGCTTCAGTTTTCTGCAATTCAAGTGTTATTAGTTCAAGTTCAACTTTTATAAGTTCCTTTCAAGGAAGTTCAAGTCCAGTAGTTGAGTTTTCAGCAGTAT
This sequence comes from Lucinisca nassula, assembly GCA_963580285.1. NCBI lineage: Eukaryota > Metazoa > Mollusca > Bivalvia > Lucinida > Lucinidae > Lucinisca > Lucinisca nassula. The sequence goes on along the minus strand of OY757015.1, from coordinate 2,705,827 downwards.
AACCTTCAGAAGTTAAAATTTCAGCAATAGAATAATTTTTTAGTTCTCATTTCCATTGTTCGAGTTCCATCAGTTCAATTATCAGTAGTTTAAGTTTCAGTTTTTAAACTTTCAAAAGATAAACCTTTCAGTTATTCTACTTGCAGTAGTTCAAGTGTTTGATACAATTAACTTACTCCATCCATAAAAGACACCAAAAGGAAAGAAATACAAACATTAAGCGACCAGACCATAATGGAAACCTAAACAAAGGAAGGCCATATGGACAGTTACTTTCCCACAAAATGGCCATATGGCCATCCAAAATTTTAGCATTAAGTCACATTTTAGCAGTTCAACTTTCATTAGTTATATTTTAGGTTCAGTTGGACCTACTAAATTCAACACTCAATAATTCATCTTGCAGAAGTTCAACATTCCATACTTCAACTTTCTTTAGTTGAAATACTTTCAGAAGCCCAACGTTCAATGCTTCAACTTTCAAGAATTGTACATGTAGTTGATTAACTCTCAAGTTTTTAATTATCAGAAGTTAAAGTTACATACGTTCAACTTGCAGGTGATTAAACATTAGGTGATCAACTTTCAGGAGTTCAGCCTTCAATAGTTCAACTGTTTGTAATTCAAGTTTCAGCATAATGAAACATAGCAGTTGAATCACGTCAAGCGAAACTATATCTTAAGACACGCGCTACGTGAAAATTAAAATCACTATGTGTACTCAATCAAAAGTCAGACATTCCTGTCTGATGGAAAATCTCTGGGTCAACAATCCCGAACAGCGAAGAATGACCAGACTGTATGTAAAAGCAAGTTGATTCTAGTCTTCAGACACTATATCTGTGAGAACTTAACTCAGACTGTGAACTCAGTCAAATACAGGCATTCATGTCTGAATGAGTAACTTCTATGCCAACAATTATGTACAGCTGACAAAGACAACAATATGTGTATACGTAGGTTGATCCAATTCTGCAGTCATGCGCCCTGTGGACAGTCAAGACAGCTTGTGTACTCAGGCATACACAGTCATTCCTGTCTGAATGAGTAACTTCTATGTCAACAATGACGTATTGCGGATAAAGATCAGAATTTGTGTATACGTAGGTTGATCCTAGTCCTCGGCCATGCGCTCTGTGGATAGTCAAGACATTCTGTGTACTCAGTCAAACACAGGCATTCCTGTCTAAATGAGTAACCTCCTGGATCCTAGTCTTCAGTCATGCGCCTTGTTTACTCAGTCAATCGCAGTCATTCCTGTCTTAATGAGTTACATCCTAGATCCTAGTATTCAGTCATGCACTCCAAGCACTCAGTCAAACACAGACATTCCTGTCTGAATGAATAACCTCGTAGATCTTAGTCTTCAGTCATGCGATCCATGTACTCAGTCAATCACAGTCATTCCTGTCTAAATGAGTAACCTCCTAGATCCTAGTCTTCACTCAAGCGTTCCGTTTACATAGTCATTCACAGTCATTCCTGTCTGAATGAGTAACCTCCTAGATTCATTCTTCATTCATGGCTCTGTGTACTCAGTCAAACACAGTCATTCCTGTCTGAATGAGTAACCTCCTAGATCCTAGTCATCAGTCATGCGCTCATTGTACTCAGTCCATCGCAAATATTCCTGTCTGAATGAGTAACCTCCTAGTTCCTAGTCTTCATATATGCGTTCCGTGTACTTAGTTAATCACAGTCGTTCCTGTCTGAATGAGTAACCTCCTGGATCCTAGTCTTCATTCATGCGCTCCATGTACTCATTCGATCGCAGTCATTCCTGTCTGCATGAGTAACCTCCTAGATCCTAGTCTTCAATCATGCGCTCCATGAACTCAGTCAAACACAGTCATTCCTGTCTTAGTAAGTAACCTCCTAGATCCTAGTCTTAAGACATGCACTCCCTGTACTCAGTCAAACACAGGCATTCCTGTCTGAATGAGTAACCTCCTAGATCCTAGTCTTCAGACACGCACTCCGTGTACTTAGTCAATCGCAGTCATTCCTGCCTGAATGAGTAACCTCCTAGATCCTAGTCTTCAGTCATGCGCTCCGTGTACTCAGTCAAACACAATCATTCTTATCTGAATGAGTAACCTACTAGAGCCTATTCTTCAGTTATGCTTTCCCTGTACAGAGTCAAACACAGGCATTCCTGTTTAAATGAGTAACCTCCTGGATCCTAGTCTTCATTAATGAGCTTCGTGTACTCAGTGAATTGCAGTCATTCATGTCTGAATGCGTAACCTCCTAGATCCTAGTAATCAGTCATGCGCTCCTTGTACTCAGTCAATCGCAGTTATTCCTGTCTGAATGAGTAACCTCCTAGTTCCTAGTCTTCATTCATGCGTTCCGTGTACTTAGTCAATGACAGTCATTCCTGTCTGAATGAGTAACCTCCTGGATCACAGTCTTCATTCATGCGCTCCGTGTACTCATTCAATCGCAGTCATTCCTGTCTGAATGATTAACCTCCTAGATCCTAGTCTTCGATCATGCGCTCCGTGTACTCTGTCAAATAAAGGCATTCCTGTATTAATGAGTAACTTCCTAGATCCTAGTCTTCAGGCTCGCGCTCCATATACTCAGTGAATCACAGGCAATCCTGACTAAATGAGTAACCTCCTAGATCCTAGTCTTCAGTATTGCGCTCAATGTGCTCAATCAATCGCAGTCATTACTGTCTGAATGAGTAACCTCCTAGATCCTAGTCTGCAGTCATGCGCTCTGTGTACATAGTCAGAGACAGGCATTCCTGTCTAAATGAGTAACCTCCAGGATCCTAGTCTTCATTAATGCGCTTCTTGTACTCAGCCAGTCGCAGTCATTCCATGTCTGAATTAGTAACCTCATAAATCCTAGTATTCATTTATGCGTTCCGTGTACTTAGTCAATCACAGGCATTCCAGTCCGAATGAGTAACTTCCTTGATCCTAGTCGTCATTCATTCGCTCCATGTAGTCATTCAATCACATTCATTCACGTCTTAATGAGTAACCTCCTAAGTCCTAGTCTTCAGACATGCTCTCCGTGTTATCCTCAAATCAAACAAAAACACATTAAATCGCAGTTATTCCTGTCTAAATGAGTAACCTCCTAGATCCTAGTCTTCATTCATGCGTTCCGTGTACTTAGTCAATCACAGTCATTCCTGTCTGAATGAGTAACCTCCTAGATCCTATTCTTCCGTCATGCGCTCCGCGTAAATAGTCGAACACAGGCATTACTGTCTAAATGAGTAACCTCCTGGATCATAGTTAGTCATGCGCTTTGTGTACTCAGTCAACCGCAGTCATTCCCGTCTGAATGAGTAACCTCCTTGATCCTAGTATTCCTTCATGCATTCCGTGTGCTTAGTCAATCACGGTCATTCCTGTCTGAATGAGTAACCTCCTAGATCATAGTCTTCAGTCATGCGCTCCATGTTGTCAGTCAATCACAGTCATTCCTGTCGAAATGAGTTACCTCCTAGATCCTAGTCTTCATTCATGCGTTCCGTGTACTAAGTCAATCACAGCCATACCTGTCTGAATGAGTATCCTCCGAGATCCTAATCTTCATTCATGCGTTCCGTGTACTTAGTCAATCGCAGTCATTCCTGTCTGAATGAGTAACCTCCTTGAACATAGTCTTCAGTTATGCACTCCGTGTACTCAGTCAATCACAGTCATTCCTGTCTGAATAAGTAATCTCCTAGATCCTAGTCTTTTTATTCATGCATTCCGTGTACTGAGTCAATCGTAGTCATTCGTGTCTGAGCGAGTAACTACCTAGATCCTAATCTTCAGATATGCACTCCGTGTAATCCTCAAATCAAACAAAAACTCATTAAATCGCAGTCATTCTGGTCTGAATTAGTAACCTCCTAGATCATATTCTTCAGTCATGCCCTCCGTGTACATAGTCAAACACAGGCATTACTGTCTAAATGTGTAACGTCCTGAATCATAGTCGTCAGTCATGAGCTTCATGTACTCAGTCAATCGCAGTCATTCCTATCTGAATGAGTAACCTCCTTGATCATAGTCTTCAGTCATGCGCTCGATGTACTCAGTCAAAGACAGGCATTCCTGTCTGTATGAGTAACCTCCTAGATCCTAGTCTTCATTCATGCGCTCCGTGTACTCAGTCAATCACAGTCATTCCTGTCTGAGTGAGTAACTTCCTGGATCCTAGTCTTCAGAACTCTGTGCACTCAGTCAATGTCTTTCCTGTCTGAAAGAGTAATCTCCTAGATCCTAGTCTTCATTCATGCGTTCCGTGTACTTAGTCAATCACATTCATTCCTGTCTGAATGAGTACCCTCCTGGATCTTAGTCATCAATCATGAGCTCCCTGTTCTCAGTCAATCGCAGTAATTCCTGTCTTTATGAGTAACCTCCTAGATATTAGTCTTCCGACATGCGCTCCGTGTACTCAGTTGATCACAGGCATTCCTGTCTAAATGAGTAACCTCATAGATCCTAGTCTTCAGTAATGCGATCGTTGTTCTCATTCAATCACAGTCATTCCTGTTTAAATGAGGAATCTCCTAGATCCCAGTCTTCAGTCATGCGCTCCGTGTACTCAGTCAAACACAGTTATTCCTGTCTGAATGAGTAACCGCCTAGATCCTATTCTTTGGTCATGCGCCCCGTATACATAGTCAAACACAGGCATTCCTGTCTAAATGAGTAACCTCCTCGGTCCTAGTCTTCAGTCACGCGCTTAGTGTACTCAGTGAATCGCAGTCATTCCTGGATGAATGAGTAACCTCCAAGATCCTAGTCTTTAGTAAGGCGCTCAACATACTCAGTCAATCACAGTCATTCCTGACTGAATGAGTAACCTCCATGATCCTGGTCTTCAGTCATGCGCTCCATGTACTCAGTAAAACACAGGCATTCCTGTCAGAATAAGTTACTTCCTAGATCCTAGTCTTCATTCATGCGCTCCGTGTACTTAGACAATCACAGTCATTCCTGTCTGAATGAGTAACCTCCTAGATCCTAGTCTTCATTCATGGCTCTGTGTACTTAGTCAATCGCAGTCATTCCTATCTGATTGAGTAACCTCCTTGATCACAGTCTTCAGACATGCGCTCCATGTACTCAGTCAATCACAGGCATTCCTTTCTAAATGAGTAACCTCCTGGATCCTAGTCTTCAGTCATGCGCTTCTTGTACACAGTCAATCGCAGTCATTCCTGTCTAAATGAGTAACCTCTTAGATCCTAGTCTTCATTCTTGCAAACCGTGTACTCAGACAATCGCGGTCATTTCTGTCTGAGTAAGTAACTTCCTAGAACCTAGTCTTCAGACATGCGCTCCTTGCACTTATTCAAACACAGGTATTCCTGTCTAAATGAGTAACCTCCTAGATCCTATTTTTTCCATCATGCGCTTTGTGTATTCAGTCAAACACAGGCATTCCTGTCTGAATGAGTAACCTCCTAGATCCTTTTCTTCGGTCATGTGCTCCGTCTAAATGAGTAACCTCGTAGATCCTATTCTTCCATCATGCGCTTCGTGTACTCAGTCAAACACAGGCATACCTGTCTAAATGAGTAACCTCTTAGATCCTAGTCTTCATTCTTGCGCTCCCTGTACTCAGACAATCGCAGTCATTTCTGTCTGAGTAAGTAACTTCCTAGATCCTAGTCTTCAGACATGCCCTCCTTGCACTTATTCAAACACAGGTATTCCTGTCTAAATGAGTAACCTCCTAGATCCTAGTCTTCAGTCATGTGCTTCATGTACTCAGTCAATCGCAGTCATTCCTGTCTGAATGAGTAACCTTCTAAACCCTAGTCTTCCGTTAGGCGCTCCACATACTCAGTCAATCACAGTCATTCCTGACTGAATGAGTAACCTCATTGATCCTAGTATTCATTCATGCGTTCCGTGTACTTAGTCAATCACAGTCGTTCCTGTCTAAATGAGTAACATCCTAGATACTAGTCTTCAGCCATGCGCTCCGTGTACTCAGTCAATCCCAGTCATTCCTGTCTGAATGAGTAAAAGCTTAGAGCCAACTATTCAGTCATGCGCTCCGTATACTCAGTCAAACACAGGCGTTCCTGTCTAAATGAGTAACCTCCTGGATCCCAGTCTTCAGTCGTGCGCTTCGTGTACTCAGTAAATCGCAGTCATTCCTCTGTGGATGAGTAACTTCCTTGTTCCTAGTCTTCAGCCATGCGCTCCGTGTACTCAGTAAGACACATGCATTCCTGTCAGAATGAGTAACCTCTTAGATCCTAGTCTTCATTCATGCGCTCCGTGTATTTAGTCAATCACAGGCATTCCTGTCTAAATGAGTGACCTCCTGGATCCTAGTCTTCAGTCATGCGCTCCTTGTACGCAGGCAATCGCAGTCATTCCTGTCTGAATGAGTAACCTCTTAGATCCTAGTCTTCATTCATGCCCTCCCTGTACTCAGTCAATCGCAGTCATTCCTGTCTGAGTGAGTAACTCCCTAGATCCTAGTCTTCAGACATGCGCTGCGTGTAATCATTCAATCAAAGGTATTCCTGTCTAAATGAGTAACTTCCTAGATCCTAGTCTTCAGTCATGCGCTCCATGTACTCAGTCAAACACAGGCATTCCTGTCTGAATGAGTAACCTCCTAGATCCTATTCTTCCATCATGCGCTCCGTGTGCTCAGTCAAACACAGGCATTCCTGTCTGTATGAGTAACCTCCTAGATCATATTCTTCCATCATGCGCTCCGTGTGCTCAGTCAAACACAGGCATTCCTGTCTGAACGAGTAACATCCTAGATCCTAGTCTTCATTCATGCGCTCTGTGTACTCAGTCAATCGCCGTCATTCCTGTTTAAATGAGTAACTTCCTAGATCCTAGTCTTCAGTAAGTCGCTCCACATACTCAGTCAATCACAGTCATTCCTGACTGAATGAGTAACCTAATAGATCCTAGTATTCATGTATGCGTTCCGTGTACTTAGTCAATCACAGTCATTCGTGTCTGAATGAGTAACATCCTAGATCCTAGTCTTCATTCATGCGCTCCGTGTACTCAGTCAATCGCAGGCATTCCTGTCTAAATGAGTAACCTCCTGGATCCCAGTCTTCAGTCGTGCGCTTCGTGTACTCAGTCAATCGCGGTCATTCCTGTCTGGATGAGTAACCTCCTTGATCCTGGTCTTCAGTCATGCGCTCCATGTACTCAGTAAAACACAGGCATTCCTGTCAGAATAAGTTACCTCCTAGATCCTAGTCTTCATTCATGCGCTCCGTGTATTAAGTCAATCGCAGTCATTCCTGTCTGAGTGAGTAACTTCCAAGATCCTAGTCTTCAGACATGCGCTCCGTGTACTCGGTCAATCACAGCCATTCCTGTCTAATTGAGTAACCTCCTGGATCCAAGTCTTCAGTCATGTGCTCCTTGTACTCAGTCAATCGCAGTCATTCCTGTCTGAATGAGTAACCCCTTAGATCCTAGTCTTCATTCATGCGCTCCGTGTACTCAGTCAATCGCAGTAATTCCTATCTGAGTGAGTAACTTCCTAGATCCTAGTCTTCAGACATTCGCTCCATGTACGCATTCAATCGCAGATATTCCTGTCTAAATGAGTAACCTCCTAGATCCTATTCTTCCATCATGCGCTCCGTATACTCAGTCAAACACAGGCATTCCTGGCTTAATGAGTAACCTCCTAGATACTAGTCTTAATTCATGCGCTCCGTAAGCTTAGTCAATCGCAGTCATTCCTGTCTGAGTAAGTAACTTCCTGGATCCTAGTCTTCAGACATGCGCTCCATGCACTCAGTCAATCACAGGCATTCCTAATTGAATGAGTAACCTCCTAGATCCTAGTATTCAGTCATACTCAGTCAAACACAGTCATTCCTGTCTGACTGAGTAATCACCTAGATCCTATTCTTCAGTCATGCGCTCCGTGTACTAAGCCAATCGCAGTCATTCTTATCTAAATGATTAACCTCCTAGATCCTAGTCTTCATCCATGCGCTCCATGTTCTCAGTAAATCACAGTTACTAATGTTTGAATGAGTAACCTCCTAGATCCTAGTCTTCAGTCATGCGCTCCGTGTACTCAATCAAACACAGTCATTCCTGTCTAATGAGTAATCTCCTAGGTCCTAGTCTTCAGTCATGCGCTCCGTGTACTCAATCAAACACAGGCATTCCTGTCTAAATGAGTAACCTCCTAGGTCCTAGTCTTCAGTAATGCGCCTTGTGTACTCAGTCAAGTACAATTGAAGAATCACTCTGTGAACAGCCATGTGCTCCGTGTACTCAGTCAATCACAGTTGAAGAATCTATAAGTGAACAGTCATGCGCTCCGTGTACTAAGTATCTCTCGGTTGAATAATCCCTAAGTACACAGTCATGTGCTCCGTGTACTCAGACAATCACAGTTGAAGAATTTCTAAGTGAACAATCATGCGCTTCGTGTAGTCAGACAATCACAGTTGAAGAATCTCTAAGTGAACAGTCATGCGCTCCGTGTACTCAGTCGATCCCAGTTGAAGAATCACTAAGTGAACAGTCATGCACTCCGTGTAGTCAGACATTCACAGTTGAAGAATCTCTAAGTGAACAGTCATGCGCACAGTGTGACCAGACAATCACAGTTGAAGAATCACTAAGTGAACAGTCATGCATTCTGTGTACTAACTAAGTCAAGCACAGTTGAAGAATCACTAAGTGAACAGTCATGCGCTCCGTATACTCAGTCAAGCAGAGTTGAAGAATCACTAAGTGAACAGTCATGCGCTCCTTGACCTCAGTCAATCACAGTTGAAAAATCACTAAGTGAACAGTCATGCGCTCTGTGTACTCAGTCACACACAGTTGAAGAATCACCAAGTGAATAGTCATGCGCTCCCTGTACTCAGTCAAGCACAGTTGAAGAACCACTAAGTGAACAGCCATGCGCTCCGTGTACCCAGTCAATCACAGTTGAAGAATCACTAAGTGAACAGGTATGAGCTCCATGTACTCAGTCAAGCACAGTCGAAGAACCATTAAGTGAACAGTCATGCGTTCCGTGTACTCAGTCAATCACAGTTGAAGAATCACTAAGTGAACAGTCATGCACTGCGTGTACTCAGTCAATCATAGTTGAAGAATCACTAAGTGAACAGCTATGCGCTCCGTGTACTCAGACAATCACAGTTGAAGAATCACTAAGTGAAGAGTCATGCGTTCCGTGTACTGATTCAGGCACAGTTGAAGAATACCTAAGTGAACACTCATGCTCTCCGTGTACTCAGTCAATCACAGTTGAAGAATCACTAAATGAACAGTCATGCGCACCGTGTACTCAGACAATCACAGTTAACGAATCACCAAGTGAATAGTCATGCGCTCCTTGTACTCAGACAATCACAGTTGAAGAATCACTAAGTGAACTGTCATGCGCTCCGTGTTCTCAGACAATCACAGTTGAAGAATCACTAAATGATCAGTCATGCACTCCGTGTACTAAGACAATCACAGTTGAAGAATCACTAAGTGAATAGTCATGCGCTCTGTGTACTCAGACAATCACAGTTGAAGAATCACTAAGTGAACAGTCATGCGCTCCGTGTTCTCAGTCAGTCATAGTTGAAGAATCACTAAGTGAACAGCCATGCGCTCCGTGTACTCAGACAATCACAGTTGAAGAATCACTTAGTGAACAGTCATGCGCTCCGTGTACTCATTCAAGCACAGTTGAAAAATCACTAAGTGAACACTCATGCTCTCCGTGTACTCAGTCAATCACAGTTGAAGAATCACTAAATGAACAGTTATGCGCCCTGTGTACTCAGAAAATCACAGTTGAAGAATCACCAAGTGAATAGTCATGCGCTCTGTGTACTCAGAGAATTACAGTTGAAGAATCACTAAGTGAACAGTCATGCGCTCTGTGACCTCAGTCAATCACAGTTGAGGAATCACCAAGTGAACAGTCACGTGCTACGTGTACTCAGTCAATCACAGTTGAAGAATCACTAAGTGAAGAGTCATGCGCTCTGTGTACTCAGTCAATCACAGTTGAAGAATCACTAAGTGAACAACCATGTGCTGCGTGTACTCAGTCAATCACAGTTGAAGAATCACTAAGTGAACAGTCATGTATAGCGCATAGCGTGGACCGGCCTCGGTAACTAAGTAAGATACGTGTCTTCTTGATGATCAGGGGAAGTGGGTTCGATTACTCGCGTGTCGGCAACATTCTGTCATGGAGATTCCATTCTGCTGATTCAAGAATGGCAGTTGTAAATTTCAGGTGAAAGAATGTTCAATGTCCTTGGTAAATGGTCATGTATATGCCTGCCAGTTATGTAAACTGACCGCCCCGATATGACCTAATTGGTCAATAATCTTGACCATGTCTATACTCAGGCTGATCCGAGTCTATGTTGTGCGCACATTTAGGAAGACAATTGTTCGCTTGTCACTTCTCACGTGTTATCACACTTCTGAGGTTTCCTATCGTTTCAGCTTGAACCTTTTTGTTTCTTTTTTCTGTGGGTTTGCAGAGTTGTGCATGTTTTCACTTGTTGATGCTGTGAATTACTTCACTCTTATCGGGTTGCATGAATTAAATTAAGTCCGTCTATTTACATTTCAGCCAATCAGATTACGTATTCATATTCGCTGACTGAAAAACAAACAGGCCATCTGATCAGGATCTACACTGTTTGCAAAGGTAGGGGATGTTGAGAACAACATGATACTTCTTCAGACCCCATCTGATCTCGATCTACATTGTTTACAAAGGTAGGGTATGTTGTGAACAACAGGATAAGGTTGCTTCAGACCCCATCTGATCTGGGTCTACACTGTTTGCAAAGGTAGGGGATGTTGTGAACAACAGCATAAGTTTTCTTCGGATGCCATCTGATCTGGATCTACACTGTTTGCAAAGGTAGGGGATGTTGTGAACAACAGTGTACGTTTTTTTCGGATGCCATCTGATCTGGATCCACACTGTTTGCAATGGTATGGGATGTTGTGAACAACAGGATAAGGGTTCTTCAGAAGCCATCTGATCTGGATCTACACTGTTTGCAAAGGTAGCGGATGTTGTGAACAACAGGATAAGTTTTCTTCAGATGCCATCTGATCTGTATCTACACTGTTTGCAAAGGTAGGGTATGTTGTGAACAACAGCATAAGTTTTATTCGGATGCCATCTGGTCTGGATCTACACTGTTTGCAAAGGTAGGGATGTTATGAACAACAGAATAAGGGTTCTTCGGAAGCCCTTTGATCTGGATCAACACTGTTTGCAAAGGTAGGAGATGTTGTGAACAACAATATAAGATTTCTTCTTTAGAAGCCATCTGATCTGGGTCTACACTGTTTGCAAAGGTAGGGGATGCTGTGGACAACAGGATAAGGTTTCTTTAGAAGCCCTCTGATCTGGGTCTACACTGTTTGCAAAGGTAGGGGATGCTGTGGACAACAGGATAAGGTTTCTTTAGAAGCCCTCTGCTCTGGGTCTACACTGTTTGCAAAGGTAGGGGATGATGTGGACAACAGGATAAGGTTTCTTCAGAAGCCATCTGATCTGGATCTTCACTGTTTGCAAAGGTAGTGGATGCTGTGAACAACAGGATATGGCTTCCTCTTCAGACCCCATCTGATCTGGATCTACACTGTTTGCAAAGGTAGTGGGTGCTGTAAACAACAGGATAAGTTTTCCTAAGAAGCCATCTGATCTGGGTCTACACTGTTTGCAGAGGTATGGCATGTTGTGAACAACAGGATAAGGTTTCTTTAGAAGCCATCTGATCTGGATCTACACTGTTTGCAAAGGTAGGGGTGGTTGTGAACAACAGGATAAGGGCTTGCATCAAGTCACTTATGTAGACAAACCCATTTATCTCCACTGAACAATGTCTTGTATGTGCATTGCTGCCGCATTGTGTGTAGACCTTATAGACAGTGATTCCTGGAAACAGACCAAACCGCTATCAAAAAATCCGCGACTCTTAAATATCCATCCAAGAAGATTTAACGCTGTTTCTCTGTGACCAAGGCAAGGGTCTGTGTCCAACAGCCATTTAATGTTCTCTGCATCAGCCGCTGTATGTCTCATCAGGCCGAGATGTTGATGATTCAAGTACAGTAAGAAGTAGAGTAGAACCTTCCCATCAACTGCTGCACCATCATGCCAGGTCTTTCCTTGGTCTAATGATAGTTTCTCATGACAGAGAGGAACAGGTGTCAGGTCTCTTTCTACTGGCAGATACAACACACAGGGAATGATATTCTTATGTAAGAACTCGTTCTCTGGAACTGTTTCAAAGGTCTCAAGTAATTGGCCTAACTGACGGCTATCAGGCTGTCTGTCTCCAAAGCAGAAACAAACTGATAATTGATTCCTAAAGGTGTGTTCCAGTTCCTGTAATATCTTCAAGGAAAGCCCAAAGCATCCGGTAGCAAACAGCAATGATGCCTGTTTCAGCTTAGAAGAGAAACTGTCTGATTCCTGACTTAACTGATGCCACCTAGGACTTGTTAAGAACTCAGATATAGATTCATTGCTTCTATGTAAACGTTTGGCTGAAACTGTCAGTACTGACATAAGACTTATCTCTACATATGGTGAAAGAAGTTTCAGAGCTTTAACTGTATCTTCTCGACTGTGTTCAGTGACTGTGTCTGTGTTTCTGATTCTCCCGCTTAACCAGCGAAGTCTCTTAACAACCTCAGTACAGCTGTTACCAAGTTGTTTCTCTTGTAATAGTAAGTTTCTTATGCCCAGCATGCCATGTATACACAGATATATTTTATCATTACAAGACATTGTAAGGTACCTTGAATACATGGACCTCGTTATTTGTGTTCCGGCTACAATAGCTGCCTGTAGAAAATCTCCAAGACTGTTAGTTTTCAGTTCTAACAGATATTTAAAATCTAAAGAAATCAGCCATCTCAGCACACCACGCAGTTTAATTCGTTTCTCCCCAATTATACGACCCTCAAACATGTTTTCAGTAGGTATAAAATAGTTCGGACAGACCCCTATCTCTACACATTGCAGTATGTTCTTCAAACATTCCAGGAAACAGAGCAGAAGGTTCTCAGCCGTCCACAGATCTGCCGGAGTATTTTCAATCATATACAGAATACATGTCTTGCAGTGATAAGATGTTAATGATTCCTCTCCCATAACATTATAGACAATCTCTTTCTTGATTACTTTCAAAAGAATATAGCACATACGCTGCACGGAATTAAAATGTGATACCAAATATCTTTCTTGTAATGAAAATGATAATCGCCATTCATGTCCCGCTTCATCGCTGTTAGGATGTCCTACACAGACCAAGAAACATCCTAGAGTTTTGAAATAATCTATCAAATCTCTAGCTGGCCAGTTGTAGTGTCGTTGTCTTCTTAACCACTCTGTAGCACAGTCTGGCCACTGGCGACATCTTAATGCAGGAACATAATCAACAGCTAGAGTAGTACTTGTTGCTTCCTCTGATCTTGCAGGACCATGTAATACTAAACCTGGAAGAAGATCTTCACCCGACAATGTATAGACTACTCTGTTATGTTTATCAACTGAAACACGAGAAGTCAAATACCTTTCCTGGAACTCTGAGACTGGCAGAAACAAAGGTTCACCATGGATTACCCACTGTAGTTTAGCATAGCCAGCAGGAGTGTCTGGGTCCTGGATCATGAGAAAACATTTCTCACATTGCTGAGCACCTGCTATGTCAGTAAACACAGGTAGGTACTCTAGTACATATACAATGTCTACATCTGAGTTCAATGAGGGCAATGATGTCCCTTCATAAGCACTTCCAAATATGTACCAAGACAACATTCTATTTTCTGTATCGGTTTCATTAGCTCTATCATCTCTAGTAGGTAATGACCAATAAAACGACCACAGTATTTCCGATGTTGTCCATCTCCTGATCTTACTATCTCTGACTACAGTAGCAGCGTCTGTACAACTGTCTAGCATTGAGAAGAGTGTCTCTGATAATTCTTTATGGTAGTTTCTGTAGTCAGAGGAAATCTCAAACTGGCCTGAAAATTATAAAATATAAAACTTACATAGGCTTGCTTACGAAAGGAAAGTCCTTAAGGGTGATGGGTACATTTTCATGGGATGCAACTCTTACCAAAAAATATTTGTCTCCCATGTCAATAGTGGTCAACTCTTTAAGGAAAGAATTTGCTCTTTTCAGTAGGACTGAGCCTATAAAAAGCAAACAGTAAGTCCTAAAATTTGTCCATCTCCTGATCTCACTATCTCTGACTTACATAGGCTTGTTTGCGAAAGGAAAGTCCTAAAGGGTGATGGGTACATTTTCATGGGAGGCAACATCTGCAAACGTGTTTTGTATCCCATGTCAATAGGGTTCAACTCTTAAAGGAAAGAATTTGCTCCTAAGGAGCAAATTCTTTCCTTTAAGAGTAAATACTGCTTTCGGTGGGACTGAGTCTATCAAAAAGCAAATCGGAAGTCCCGAAAGTTGTCTCCCTTAGACAAATGGCGAAAACATGTGCTAGGTGTTCACATTCCCCTTAACTATCCCATACAGTAAAATTCCTACATTAAGGCACCTTTGGGACTGTTCAAACGACCACTTTGTAACAGTCCCAAAGGTGGTCTCTGACCAGAGGACACTGTATGCCGAAAAAAACAAAGGAAGATTAACTGCAGCCTACTAAATAAGCTTTGTACACCAGAATTAGTCTTAATTTTAGGTGGTCTTAATCGCGGAATTGAATGCGAATGAAATAGCAATACCTGAGTGCAGGTACTATACACCGTCTGTGTCCCCCCACCCATTGGGTTAAGGCGAAACCGGCGGAAAAAAAGAAACATCACATGAACAAGTCCATGAAATGAACAACCCCTAAACCCCACTTGGTATAGAGAAAACTGGGGTTTACAGGGGTCTACATTATTTTGCTAATTTCTGCTCCTAGACATAGGTTGTGGGTACTCGTTAGAACCGCCTCAATGAGGCGGTTCTAACCAGCACCCACAACCTATGTTTGAAGTACAAATAAGAAAAATATAACAAATTTTCATAGGAAAAGTAGCCATTTTGGAGATATGAAAGAATGCACTATGTCACAAGGGTGTGTTATCGTAATGAGATGTCACTGTATCTGCGTTCTTCAGGTCACCTATACATGTCTTGGAGCAGCGAAGACTCAGATCAGACTTATGCGCTTATTCACAGTAATTCCTGAGCCTTTGCTGGTCGCCGTATTTGGTAGATATCTGTTCTCATGAGCTGCCTCATACATATTGCATTCCATTTTTTGATCGATTTTAATCGACAATCGACCCAGATTTAACATTAGACTAAAATCTGACGTTAATGCAGAAGGCCTCATTACCACCCAGACTCTTGACAAGACGCATCCGTGAGAAAATAGTTCTCTCTATTTATAACCATTACGAAAACATGCCTATACAAATACATTGCAAAATATCACCGAAAAAAACGTGAAAATTTTAACATGAAAAATTGTGATATTTTTTATCATTTCTGATCAAAATATAGATTGTGGGTACTCGTTAGGACCGCCTCATCGAGGCGGTTCTAACGAAAGCTCACAATCTATATTTTAGGGCAGAAATAAGAAAAAATAATGTTTACCCCTGTAAACCCCAGTTTTACTATATAAAAGTGGGGTTCATGGGGGGGGGGGGGGCAAAACTATATAGGTGTGTTTTCATGATGCAGTTTCACAAGTTCCTCATGTCTAAAAATGAAACTGCGTGTGGAACAGAGTATAAAAGTGTGTATTTCCTGTCAATTAATGTCGTCAAAGTGCCTGCCTTCTGTTTACTTTCCAATATTTATAAATTGTACCTTGGGTCCGTGTTTTTTCCACAGGGACTTTTTATGAATGAAAATTCACCTTGTGTGTACTGATTGACCTATTTTGTCATGGAAACCCTAAAACGGGTAATTGGCAGACGACCAGTCGACACACGTCTGATCAAGGCCCACACTGTTTGTCAAAAGTTCAGCATTTTTGAAATACATTTTGAAGAAAACACAGCCAGACACCCCTTAATTTTGAAATTGAGTAGGGGTAAGTTACATAAACTAAGGGAGTTCAATCTATAAGTATCGATTACGTTGTGGGTGAGGGTAATTCCCCTTACTTCCGCGGTAATTCGTCTTTGCGTGCAACTGTTTTCTAAGGTGGGTATTAATTATAAAGCCCTGTACACATGTTCAAATTTGCATACGTTTGTTTGATTTAAGTTTAACGTCCCCGTCAACACTGTTAAGGTCATTTTTGGAAACGTTGCTTCCCATTTTGTGGGATTTTTACCTGATATTGAGATGAAATGACATCTCAAGCCCTGCCGCCCAATGAAACCAATAGGATTATAAGCATGGCCGGTCCGACTCGCACCGCTTTACCTGAGTAGGCTTAGATCCTAAATGTGGTTTACCAGTACTCGTGTTCGGGTCGGTTTCAGCTCTGCATAGAATTTGCATACGTCAGTAAACTTGCACACGTGCAAAGTTTGTATTCACCTTATTTGCATTATCTGCTGGTTCCTAGTCTAAAGGTTATCAATGTTGGAAAAACAGGTAACCAGACCCCCCCCCCCTGACCTTAAAAGGTCAGGGGGTCTGGTTACCTGTTATTCCAATATTGACAATGTGCAAGCTGGGAGCCAGCAAATAATGCAAATATGGTGAATAGGTGAGCAAAATTAAGTTTTGCTTATCGTTCACCCGGACTTTTAAGAGTCTAATCACCCTGTCCACACATTTGCATACGTAAACTAATATTTATTTTCACATATTATAGCTGACCATTTAGTGATTTCAATTAAAATGAATGGACTGACATAGAAAGCTGCCGGATTGCTTGGAAATGGGTTTTGAGCTGTAAAACAGCAAAGGCAACAGTTGTGGAGACATGATGAGATGAACAGTTCTTTTTGTAACTAAGAGAACAAAGTAACCTATCGCAAATGACCACATATTTACTGTAGAAATGGAGCTAGTGCAGTAATGGGGAATCAGAACAAGCTACATTCCGCTTTGTATTCAGGAGTATCGCTACAGATATCACCACTTGAGACAATGTTCCTCATCAATAGAGAAGCCTCCGTGCTGTAATGGTTACGCTACTCGCCTTGTAAACCAGGGGTCGCAGGATCGATCCCGGGCTTCTCCAGACTTTCGGATGAGTCTTTAAATCGAGGGCCCGTCTCCGTATGACTTTAGCTGTTGGTGGGACGTAAAACTCGAACACTCACTCACTCCTCATCAATAGTCCCCATTATCCCAGATTGAGGTTTGATTGTTTATTAATCCACCCAAAGTTAAAACGCATAGAAATATTCAGTGCACAAGTCCACGTATCATCACTTATTTGTAGGAAATCCGGGTAACGGTTATTTATAGAAAATTGACACGCTATTCTTATCGGTTATTTATAGAAACTGGACTGGAATTATGGGATAGGCTTGTCAACAGTGTAGACCCAGATCAGATGCCTATATCATGGTCCTCAGTTTCTGCTATATTATAACTTAAAGTTAAGTGTTTAACGAAACACTTTTAGTCTCAAGTCTCAGTCTAAGGATACGGTACACTCAGTGACAACCAACCCATCAGTACTTTCAGTGTTTAACACTTTTAGTCTCAAGTCTCAGTCTAAGGATACGGTACACTCAGTGACAACCAACCCATCAGTACTTTCAGTGCTTTGATTATTCTTGATTTGATAACACATGGCGCGCCATGAGAACTTTATACGATGTCCCGTCTCCGTATGACCTTAGCTGTTGGTAGGACGTAAAACTCAAACACTCATGACATTCATGTGGTAAGAATCACTTTCTGAGCCCGCAATATCATCTCCGCTCCTGCTAGAAGCTCGCCATTTTGCAGTTTTTGTGTACAGTAATTTATTTGTTTGATTTGGGATTTAACAGCCCCGTCAACACTATAAAGGTAATTTTGAAGACGTTGCTTCCAATTTTTTTGGACTTTCACTCGACATTGAGATGAAATGGCATCTCAAGCCCTGCCGCCCAATGAAACCAATAGGGTTTATAAGCATGGACGGGCAGGCTTAGCTCCTCTAAGCGGTTTACCAGTACTCGTGTGCTGGTCGGTTTCAGCTCTGATTGGAAGCAACATGCACTCCATCTATTTCTTCAAGCCCCGATGGGCGGGGACCGCTGTTTGTGTACAATGATACATTTTAATCAGTGCCTTTGTTGATCATTTTTGAACTGTCAAAACATGAATTTTACACCGAACTTAAAGCAAAGTATTAACAGCACCAGTGGGTCGGTTGTTGATACCCCTGAGAAAACCTGAACATGAACAGCGAACATTGAGCAAACAGTTATATAATGAAATGACTAACAGCACCGATGGGTCGGTATTTTGTTAGTCTCTGAGGGTAGGCTGGGAAAGCCTGAACGGCTATCAGCACCGATGGGTAGGTATTTTGTTAGTCTCTGAGGGTAGGTTGGGAAAGCCTGAACAGCTATAGTGAAAAGACTAACAGCACGATTGGGTCGGTTGTTGATTGTCCCTGAGTGTGAATATGTGAGTGACTGTTTGAGTTATACGTCCCACCGCTAAGTTCATACGGAGACGGGACCTCGGTTTAAAGAATCAACCTGTGATCCCTGGTTTACAAGGCGAGTAGCGTAACCACTAAACCACGGAGGCTTCTGTCCATGAGTATAGGTTGGGAAAGCCTGAACGGCTAACGTGAAAGGAGTGTAGGTTGGGAAAGCCTGGACAGCTATAATAAAAGGACTAACATCACCGGTGGGTCGGTTGTTGATTAATCTTGAGTGTAGGTTTGGAAGGCCTGGACAGTCATAATGAAAGGACTAACATCACCGGTGGGTCGGTGGTTGATTGATCCTGAGTGTAGGTTTGGAAAGCCTGAACAGTCATAATGAAAGGACTAACATCACCGTGGGTCGGTTGTTGATTGATCCAGTCAGTGTAGGTTTGGAAAGCCTGAACAGTCATAATGAAAGGACTAACATCACCGGTGGGTCGGTTGTTGATTGATCCTGAGTGTAGGTTGGGAAAGCCTGGACAGCTATAATGAAAGGACTAACATCATCGGTGGGTCGGTTGTTGATTGATCCTCAGTGTAGGTTGGGAAAGCCTGAACAGTCATAATGAAAGGACTAACATCACCGGTGGGTCGGTTGTTGATTGATCCTGAGTGTAGGTTTGGAAAGCCTGGACAGCTATAATGAAAGGACTAACATCACCGGTGGGTCGGTTGTTGATTGATCTTGAGTGTAGGTTTGGAAAGCCTGGACAGCTATAATGAAAGGACTAACATCACATGTGGGTCGGTTGTTGATTGATCCTCAGTGTAGGTTTGGAAAGCCTGAACAGCTATAATGAAAGGACTAACACCACCGGTGGGTCGGTTGTTGACTGATCCTCAGTGTAGGTTGGGAAAACCTGGACAGCTATAATGAAAGGACTAACAGCACCGGTGGGTCGGTTGTTGACTGATCCTCAGTGTAGGTTTGGAAAGCCTGAACAGCTATAATGAAAGGACTAACATCACATGTGGGTCGGTTGTTGATTGATCCTCAGTGTAGGTTGGGAAAGCCTGGACAGCTATAATGAAAGGACTAACACCACCGGTGGGTCGGTTGTTGACTGATCCTCAGTGTAGGATTGGAAAGCCTGAACGGCCATAATGAAAGGACTAACAGCACCGGTGGGTCGGTTGTTGATTAATCCTGAGTGTAGGTTTGGAAGGCCTGGACAGCTATAGTGAAAGGACTAACATCACCCGTGGTTCGGTTGTTGATTGTCCCCGAGTGTATGTTTGGAAAGCCTGAACGGCTATAGTGAAAGTACAAACAGCACCGGTGGGTTGGTTGTTTGTTGTCTCTGAATGTAGGTTGGGAAAGCCTGAACGGCTATAATGAAAGGACTAACAGCATTGGTTGGTAGGTTGTTGATTGTCCCTGAGTGTAGGTTGGGAAACCTGAACGGTTATAGTGAAAGGGCTAACATCACCGGTGGGTCGGTAGTTGATTGTCCCAGGGTGTAGGTTGGAATAGATAAACGGCTATAGTGAAAAGGCTAACATCACCACTGGGTTGGTTGCTTATTGTCCCTAGATGTAGGTTGGAAAGCCTGAACAGCTGTAATGAAAGGACTAACAGCACCGGTGGGTCGGTTGTTGATTGTCCCTTGGTGTAGGTTGGAATAGATAAACGGCTATAGTGAAAAGGCTAACATCACCACTGGGTTGGTTGCTTATTGTCCCTAGATGTAGGTTGTGATCCCTGGTTTACAAGGCGAGTAGCGTAACCACTAAACCACGGAGGCTTCTGTCCATGAGTATAGGTTGGGAAAGCCTGAACGGCTAACGTGAAAGGAGTGTAGGTTGGGAAAGCCTGGACAGCTATAATAAAAGGACTAACATCACCGGTGGGTCGGTTGTTGATTAATCTTGAGTGTAGGTTTGGAAGGCCTGGACAGTCATAATGAAAGGACTAACATCACCGGTGGGTCGGTGGTTGATTGATCCTGAGTGTAGGTTTAGAAAGCCTGAACAGTCATAATGAAAGGACTAACATCACCGTGGGTCGGTTGTTGATTGATCCAGTCAGTGTAGGTTTGGAAAGCCTGAACAGTCATAATGAAAGGACTAACATCACCGGTGGGTCGGTGGTTGATTGATCCTGAGTGTAGGTTTGGAAAGCCTGAACAGTCATAATGAAAGGACTAACATCACCGTGGGTCGGTTGTTGATTGATCCAGTCAGTGTAGGTTTGGAAAGCCTGAACAGTCATAATGAAAGGACTAACATCACCGGTGGGTCGGTTGTTGATTGATCCTGAGTGTAGGTTGGGAAAGCCTGGACAGCTATAATGAAAGGACTAACATCATCGGTGGGTCGGTTGTTGATTGATCCTCAGTGTAGGTTGGGAAAGCCTGGACAGCTATAATGAAAGGACTAACATCATCGGTGGGTCGGTTGTTGATTGATCCTCAGTGTAGGTTGGGAAAGCCTGAACAGTCATAATGAAAGGACTAACAGCACCGGTGGGTCGGTTGTTGATTGTCCCTGGGTGTAGGTTGGAAAGCCTGAACAGCTGTAATGAAAGGACTAACAGCACCGGTGGGTCGGTTGTTGATTGTCCCTGGGTGTAGGTTGGAAAGCCTGAACAGCTGTAATGAAAGGACTAACAGCACCGGTGGGTCGGTTGTTGATTGTCCCTGGGTGTAGGTTGGAAAGCCTGAACAGCTGTAATGAAAGGACTAACAGCACCGACAGGTCGGTTGTTGATTGTCCCTGTGTGTAGGTTGGGAAATCCTGAACGGCTACAGTGAAAGGACTTACAGCACCGGTTGGTCGGTTGTTTATTGTCTCTGAATATAGGTTGGGAAAGCCTGGCCGGCTATAATGAAAGGACCAACAGTCCAGGTGGGTCGGTTGTTGATAGCCCCAGAGTGCAGGTTGGAAAGCCTGAAAAGCTATAATGAAAAGACTTACAGCACAAGTGGGTCGGTTGTTTATTGTCTCTGAGTAAAGGTTTGGAAAGCCTGAACGGCTAAAATGAAAGGACCAACAGTCCCGGTCGGTCAGTTGTTGATTGCCCGAGTGCAGTTTTGGCATGCCTGAACCTGGGTGTAGATTGGAAATGCCTGAACGGCTATAGTGAAATGACTTACAACACCAGTGGGTCGATTGTTGATTGTCCCTGAGTGTAGGTTGGAAAGCCTGAACAGCTATAATGAAAGGACTTACAGCACCAGTGGGTCGGTTGTTTATTGTCTCTGAGTATAGGTTGGGAAAGCCTGAACGGCTATAAAGAAAGGTCCAACAGTCCCGGTGGGTCAGTTGTTGATTGCCCCTGAGTGCAGGTTTGGAAAGCCTGAACGGCTATAGTGAAAGGGCTAACGGCAACGATGGGTCGGTTGTTGATTGCCCCTGAGTATAGGTTTGGAAAGCCTGAACGGCTATAATGAACGGACTAACAGCGCCGATGGGTCGGTTGTTGATTGACCCTGAGTGTAGGTTGGGAAAGCCTGAACGGCTATAATGAAAGGACTAACAGTCCCGGTGGGTCGGTTTTTGATTGCCCCGAGTCAGGTTTGGAAAGCCTAAACGGCTATAGTGAAAGGGCTAACAGCAACGATGGGTCGGTTGTTGATTGTCCCTGAGTGCATGTTTGGAAAGCCTGAATGGCTTTGTGAAAGACTTGACAGCAACGGTGGGTTTGTTGTTGATTGCCACTGAGTGTAGATTGGGAAAGGACTTACAGCACCGGCGGGTCGGTTGTTGATTGCCCCTGGGTGTAGGTTGGAAAATCCTGCACGGCTATAGTGAAAAGACTAACAACACCGGCGTGTCGGTTGTTGATTGACTCTAAGCGTTGGTTGGGAAACCCTGAACGGCTATAGTGAAAAGACTAACAAGACCGGTGTGTCGGTTGTTGATTGCCCCTGGGTGTAGGTTGGGGAACCCTGAACGGCTATAATGAAAAGACTAACAACACCGGTGTGTCGGTTGTTGATTGCCTCTGAGCGTAGGTTGGGAAACCCTGAACGGCTATAGTGAAAAGACTAACAACACCGGTGTGTCGGTTGTTGATTGCCTCTGAGCGTAGGTTGGGAAAACCTGAACTGCTATTAAAATATTTCATTAACCCTTAAATGGCGAAATCGTAGGCTTACGAGGAAGTCCCGGATGAGATGTCTATTTACCATTTATATGGCTTTCTAAAAATGATATTTAGTATTGACTGGTGACTGACCCAACACAAAAGTCTAGCCCATGCTTCGCAGAGAAAGAGAGAGAAAGAGAGAGAGAGAGAGACCGAAGACAGAGACAGACAGACACGCAGACAGACAGACAGACAAACAGACTGACGGCAGACAGACAGACACCGAGATAGAGTGAGAATAAGAACCAACATATGTTTGTTTGTTTGATTTTATGTTTAACGTACCAGTCAACATTGTAAATTAATTTTGAAGACGTTGCTTCCAATTGTTTTGGACTTTTACCCGACATTGAGATGAAATGACATCTCAACCCCTGACACCAAATGAAACCAAAAGGGTTTATAAGCATTGTCGGACCAACACTAATACCGCTTTGCCTGGACAGGCTTAGATATTCTGAGCGGTTTACCAGTAATTGTGTGTGGGTCGGATTCAGCTCTGCGTGGAAGCACCACGCAGACCATATATTTCTTCAAGCCCGATGGGCGGGGGCCGGAACCAACATATGCGTAGTAATTAATCAAATATGTTGTTATTTCATTGTATGTCTCTGGTCGGACGAATCGGAGCCTAATGTTGGTCTTCTTTTGCTTCAGAATTTCAGTGGTTTCTTGCTGTCGAGTCATGCGGACTGAAAAATTATTAGTCGAAATTGCGACGGGATTAAGGGCGCGGATTGTGGCAACATAAAAAAGATTTAAGCTCTCCTCGCCACCAGTGGAAATCTTTTCACTGACCGTTCCAAGGCGGTTCTTCTGTCGCGGTTTATTTTTGTTGTGGTTTGTCTTTGTGTGTGTATCGCTTATATTATTTTGTTTTGATAGCCAATTGGTCTTTGTGTGGGAAAAGTAACTGTCCCTTTGTTTTGTTTGATTTTAGGTTTAACACCTCCGTCAACACTGTAAATGTCATTTTGGCAACGTTGCTTCCAATTTTGTGGGACTTTTACTCGACACTGAGATGAAATGACATCTCAAGCCCTGTCGCCCAAGGAAAACCATAGGGTTTATTAGAACTGTCTTTTGGCTTTCCGCTATTGCTGTTCCAATGGGGTTTAGTTGATCCATGTCTGTGCTTCTTATTCCCTTTGGTGTCTCTGATGGGAGCTGTGGGTATCTGTATCGTTTCCTGACCATTGCCTTCACTTCCATTTTTCATTGACATAATGAGAGAGAGAGAGAGAGAGAGAGAGAGAGAGAGAGAGAGAGAGAGAGAGAGAGAGAGAGAGAGAGAGAGAGAGAGAGAGAGAGAACAGCATATGCACATATGTAGCATTTCCTTTTGTTTTCTTTTTCTTCTTTCTGTTTTTGTTCAGATACTTCATTTTAATTTTCAAGGACAACTAGAGTGTTACAATAGTTCTGATCATGAGTTATTGTACCTGACCTAGTCCATGTAACTCCACGAGTTATGGTTTGCTTGGTTAATTGCTGTTATGGATGATTATTCCTGGCCTTAGTATTACATTTCCATGATAAAAATCTATACAGTCTGTGTCATGCAGTGGCTTTGAAAATTGGATAAGTGAAAGTCAAGACTCTACCCTTAAGAGGGTTAACTGAAAGTCAAGACTCTACCCTTAAGGGGATAACTGGATGTCAAGACTCTACCCTTAAGGGGATAACTGAAAGTCAAGACTCTACCCTGAAGGATTAGGGCGTGAGAGCCAAGACTCTACCCTTAACGATTAGGGCCACACTGAAAATCAAGACTCTACCCTTACGAATTAGGGCAAAACTGAAAATCAAGACTCTTCCCTTAAGGATTAGGGCCAAACTGAAAATCAAGAATCTACCCTTAAAGATTAGGGCTAAACTGAAGCTCAAAACTCTTCCCTTAAGTGGATAACTGAAAGTCAAGACTCTACCCTTAAGTATAGTGCCAAACTGAAAGACAATACTCTACCCTTAAGGATAGGGCCAAACTGGAAGTCAAGACTGTACCCTTAAGGGTAGGGCTAAACTGAAAGTCAAGACTCAACCCTTAAGGATTAAGACCAAACTGAAATTTAAGACTCTACCCTTTAGTATTAGGGCCAAACTGAAAATCAAGAATCTACCCTTAAGGACTAGGGTTAATCTGAAAATCAAGACCATACCCTTAAGGATAGGGCCAAACTGAAAATTAAGAATCTACCCTTAAAGATTGGGCCAAACTAAAAGTCCAGACTGTACCCTTAAAGATTAGGGCCAAACAAAAAGTAAAGACTCTACCTTTAAGGATAGGGTCAAACTGAAAGTCAAGACTCTACACTTAAGGATAGGGCCAAACTGAAAGTCAAGACTCTTCCCTTAAGGATAGGGCCAAACTGAAAGTGAAGACTATATCATTAAGGATAGGGCCAAACTGAAAGTCAAGACTCTATCCTTAAGGGTAGGGCCAAACTGAAAGTCAAGACTCTACCCTTAAGGGGATAACCGAAAGTAAAGAGTCTACCCTTAAGGGGATAACTTAAAGTCAAGACCCTACCCTTAAGGGATAACTGAAAGTTAAGACTCTGTCCTTAAGTGGATAACTGAAAGTCAAGACTCTACCCTTAAGTGGATAATTGAAAGTCAAGACTCTATCCTTAAGGGGATAACTTAAAGTCAAGACTCTTCCCTTAAGGGATAACAGACAGTCAAGACTCTACCCTTAAAATGATAACTAAACATTTAGACTCTATCCTTAAGTGGATAACTGAAAGTCAAGACTCAACCCTTAAGGGGATAACTGAAATTCAAAACTCTACCCTTTAGGGATAACTGACGGTCAAGACACTACCCTTAATAGGATAACTTAAATCCAAACTCTACGCTTACGTTGATAACTGGAAGTCAAGACTCTACCCTTCAGGATACGGGCCAACCTGAAAGTCAAGACTCTACCCTTAAGAGTTAGGGCCAAACTGAAAGTCAAGACTCTAACCTTAAGGATTAGGGCCAATATAAATGTCAAGACCCTACCATTAAGGATTATGGCCAAAAATAAACTCAACACTGTACCCTTAAGGATTAGGGCCAAACTGAAAGTTAAGACTATCCTTCAGGATTAGGGCCAAACTGAAAGCCAAGACTCTACCCTTAAGGATTAAGGCCAAACTGAAAGATAAGACTACCCTTAAGGATTAGGGCCAAACTGAAAGTCAAGACTCTACCCTTTAGGATTAGCGCCAATCTGAAGGTAAAGACTCAACCCTTCAGAATTAGGGCCAAACTAAAACTCCAGACTCTACCCTTATGGATTACCACCAAACTGAAAGTCAAGACTCTACCCTTAAGGAGAAGGGCAAAACTGATAGTCAATACTCTATCCTTTAGGATTAGGGCCAAACTGAAAGTCAAGACTACCCTTAAGGACAGGGCATGAAAACAAGAGTATATCCGTAAGGATAAGGGCCAAACTGAGAGTCAAGTTTCTACACGTAAGGGGATAACTGAATGTCAAGACTCTAGCCTTAAGTATAGGGCAAAACTGAAAGTCAAAACTCTACCCTTAAGCATTAAGGCCAAACTGAAAGTCAGGACTCTACCCTTAAGGAGTAGGACCAAACTGAAAGTCAAGACCCTTAAGGGTAAACTGAAAGTCAAGACTCCGACCTTATGGGGATAACTGAAAGTAAAAAAAATCTACCCTTAAGGATTAGGGTCTGAAAGTCAAGACACTACCCTTAAGAATTAGGGCCAAACTGAAAGTTATGAATCAACCTTAAGGGATAGGGCCAAACTGAAAGTCAAGACTCTACCCTTAAGGATTAGGATAAACTGAATGTCAAGACTTTACCCTTAAGAATTAGGCCAAACTGAATGTCATGACTCTACACTTAAGGGAATAACTGAAAGTCAAGACTCTGCCCTAAGGAGTAGAGCCAAACTGAAAGTCAAGACTCTACACTTAAGCCCTTACGGAGACGGGCCAAACTGAAAGTCAAGACTCTACCCTTAAGGACAGGGCCAAACTGAAGGTCAAGACTCTACTCTTAATGATAAGGGCCAAGCTGAAAGTCAAGAATCTACCCTTAAGGGGATAACTGAAAGTCAAGACTCTACCCTTAAGGGGATAACTGAAAGTCAAGACTCTACCCTTAAGGGGATAACTGAAAGTCGATACTCTACCGATAAGGGATAACTGAAAGTGAAGACTCTACCCTTAAGGATAGGGCCAAACTAGAAGTCAAGACTCTACCCTTAAAGATTGGGGCCAAACTGAAAGTCAAGAATCTACCCTTAAGGGGGATAACCGAAAGTCAAGACTCTACCCTTAAGTGGCTAACTGAAAGTCAAGACTCTACCCTTAAGGGGATGAATGAAAGTCAAGGCTCTACCCTTAAGGGATAACTAAAAGTCAAGACTCTACCCTTAAGAAAAGGTCCAAACAGAATGTCAAGACTCTTCCCTTAAGGATAGGGCCAAACTGAAAGTCCAGACTACCCTTAAGGATAGGGCCAAACTGAAAGCCAATACTCTACCCTTAAGGATAGGGTCAAACTGAAAGTCAAGACTCTTCCCTTAAGGATTCGGGCAAAACTTAAAGTCCAGGCTCTACCTTTTAGGATAGGGCCAAACTGAAAGTCAAGTCTCTACAGTTTAGGGGATAACTGAAAGTCCAGACTCTACACTTAAGGGGAAAACTCAATCTCAAGACTCTACCCTTAAGGGGATAAATGAAAGTCAAGACTCTTCCCTTAAGGGGATAACTGAAAGTCCAGACTCCACCCTTAAGGGGATAAATGAAAGTCAAGACTCTACTATTAACGGTTAACTGAAAGTCAGGACTCTACCCTTAAAGATTTGGACCAAACTTAAAGTAAAGACTTTACCCATAAGGATTAGGGCCAAACTAAAAGTCAAGACTTTACCCTTAAGAATAAGGGACAAACTAAAAATAAAGACTCTACCCTTAAGGATTAGGGCTAAATAATATATAATACAGTAGTATACTATATGTAGAGGTATCAAAGTGTCGGTTAAATTTTCATAGTGAGACATCAAAGTGTGGAGTACATTTCTATAGCGTGGTATCATTGTGTGAATTATACCTTCATAGTGAGGTATAATAGTGTGGAATATATTTCCATAGCGGGTATCTTAGTGTGGATTATATTGCTTTAGTGAGGTATCATAGTGTGGAATATATTTTCTGAGTGAGACATCAAAGTGCGGATTATATTTCCCACAGAGGCATCAATGTGTGGATCATATTTTCATAGTGAGACATCATAGCGTGGATTATATTGTTTTAGTGAGGCATCATAGTGTGGATGATATTTCCTACTGAGGCATCATAGTGTGGATAATATTTTCATAGTGAGATATCATAGTGTGGATTATATTTCCTACTGAGGCATCATAGTTTGGATTATATTTTCATAGTGAGACATCATAGTGTGGATTGTTTCATAGCGGGGCATCATAGTGCGGATTTTAGTTTCATCGTGAGGCATCAAAGTGCGGCCTGTATTTTAATTGTTAGACATTAAAGCGCGGATTTTATTTTCATGGTGAGGCATCATAGTGTTGACGATATTTTCATAGTAAACCATCAGAGTGTGTATCGTCTTCTCACAGTGAGACATCATATTGTGGGTAATATTTTCATAGTAAGGCACCAGATTATGGATAATATTTTTATAGTGAGTCATCATAGTATGAATTATATTTGTATAGTGAGGCATCATAGTGTGGGTCATATTTACATAGTGTGGCATCAATGTGTGAAATATTTTATAGCGAGGCATCAAAGTGTGGATTATATTATCATAGTAGGGCATCATACTGTGGGTTATCTTTATATAGTTTGGCATCAATGTGTGAAATATTTTATAGCGAGGCATCAATGTGTGGATTATATTTTCGTAGTAGGGCATCATAGTGTGAATTATAGATTCATATTGAGAAATCATAATGTGTGTAATGTTTTCATATCGAGGTATCATAGTGTGGATTACATTTTCAGAGTCAGGTTTCATAGTGCGAATAATGTTTTCATAGTGAGGTATCATATTGGGGATTATATTTTCATAGTGAGGCATCATTGGGTGGGTTATATTTTCATAGTGAGGTATCATATTGGGGATTATATTTTCATAGTGAGGTATCATATTGGGGATTATATTTTCATAGTGAGGCATCATTGTGTGGATTATATTTTCATGGTGCGGTATCATATTGGGGATTATATTTTCATAGTGAGGTATCATATTGGGGATTATATTTTCATAGTGAGGCATCATTGTGTGGTTTATATTTTCATTGTGAGGTATCATAGTGTGGATTATATTTTTGTAATGAAACTTCATAGAATGGATTATGCTAATAGTGGGGCATCATACTGTGGATTATATTTTAATAGTTAGGTATCATAGTGTGGATTATGTTTTCATTATGTGGCATCATAGTGAGGATTTTATTTTCATAGTGAGTAATCATAGTGTGAACTGTATCTTCATAGTAAGGCATCAGATTGTGGATGATGTTTCTTAGTGAGGTATCACAGTATCACAGTATGGATATAATTTCCATAGTGAGACATCATAGTGTGGATTATATTTTCATAGTGTGGCATCATAGTATGAATCATTTTTATAGAGGGACATCATATTGTGGATCCTATTTTTATAGTGATGCATCAGAGTGGATATTATATAGTATGGCTTATATTTTCATAGCAAGGTATCAATGTGTGGATTATATTTTCTTTGTGTTGCATCATAGTGTTGATTTTATTTTTGCAGTGAGACATTATAGTGGGGATCATATTTCATAGTGAGGCATAATAATTTGGACTGTATTTTGATAGTGGGCTGCCAACAGCGCTATCACATTATGGCTGTGATGGTTATATAGATATAGTCCAGTAGTACAAGAATTAGATATGTAGATTCTAGTCTAGCAGTACACGAATTAGCTGTCGACAGCGCCATCACATCATGGTTGTGATGGTTATGTAGATACTAGTCCAGCAGTACAAGAATGGGCTGCCAAAATCGCAATCAAATTATGGTTGCAATGGTTATATATATATATATATATATATGTTGTCTAGCAGTACAAGAATTAGGTGCCAATAGCGCCATCACATTATGGTTGTGATGGTTATGTAGATTCTAATCAATCAGTACAAGAATCAGCTGCCAACAGCGCCATAACATGGTTTTGATGGTTAGGTAGACACTAGTAGATCAGTACACGACCAAGCTATGCAACAATTGCTGGTGAGTAAGAAGTCTAGCAGTACAAGAATTAGCTCTGCAACAGTTCCTGGTCAGTTATTAGTCTAGAAGTACAAGGAATAACTCGGCAACAATTGCTGGTCAGCTACTAGTCAGATACTGCTGGTCAGAAACTAGTCCAGCTATACAAGAATTAACTTCAAACAGCGCTATCATCTTATGTTTGGGATGGTTATGTAGATACTAGTCTAGCAATACAAGAATGGGCTGCCAACAGCGCCATCACATAATGGTTGTGATGGTAATGTTGATACTAGTCTAGCAATACAAGAATGGGCTGCCAACAGCGCCATCACATTATGGTTGTGGTGGTTATGTGGATACTAGTCTAGCAGTACAAGAATGGGCTGGCAACAGCGGCATCACATTATGGTTGTGATGGTTATGTAGATACTAGTCTAGCAGTACGAGAATGGGCTACCATTAGCGCCATCACATTATGGTTGTGATGGTTATGTAGACACTAGTCCATCAATACAAGAATGGGCTGCTAACAGCGCCATCACATTATGGTTGTGATGTTTATGTAGATACTAGTCTAGCAATACAAGAATTAGCTGCCAACAGCGCCATCACATTATGGTTGTGATGTTTATGTAGATACTAGTCTAGCAATACAAGAATTAGCTGCCAACAGCGCCATCACAATATGGTTGTGATGGCCATGCAGATACTAGTCTAGCAATACAAGAATTAGCTGCCAACAGCGCCTTCACACCATGGTTGTGATGGTTATGTAGATACTAGTCTAGCAGTACAAGAATGGACTGCCAACAGCGCCATCACATTATGGTTGTGATGGTTATGTAGATACTAGTCGAGCAGTACAAGAATGGGCTGCCACTAGCGTCGACACATTATGGTTGTGATGGTTATGGAGACACTAGTCTGGCAGTACATGAATTGGGTGCCAACAGCGCCATCACATTATGGTTATGATGGTTATGTAGATACTAGTCCAGCGGTACAAGAATTAGTTGCCATCAGCGCCACCACATTATGGTTGTGATGGTTATGTAGTTTCTAGTCTATCAGTACAAGAATCAGCTGCCAACAGCGCCTTAACATGGTTTTGATGGTTATGTAGACACTAGTCTAGCAGTACAAGAGTTAGGTGCCAACAGCGCCATCACATTATGGTTGTGATGGTTATGTAGATTCCAGTCTATCAGTACAAGAATCAGCTGCCAACAGCACCTTAACATGGTTTTGATGGTTATGTAGACACTAGTCTATCAGTACAGGACCAAGCTCTGCAACAATTGCTGGTCAGTTACTAGTCTAGCAGTACAAGGATTAGGTCTGCAACAGTTGGTGGTTAGTTACTAGTCTAGCAGTACAAGCATTAGCTCTGTAACAATTGCTGATTAGAAAATAGTTTAGCAATAAAATAATTAGCTCTGCAACAAATTCTGGTCAGTTACTAGTACTACATTATGGCTTTGATGGTTATATAGATACTAGTCTATCAGTACAAGAACAAGCTCTGCAACAATTGGTGGTGACATACTAGTCTAGCAAACCAATAAATTAGCTCTGCAACAAATTCTGGTCAGTTACTAGTGCTACATTATTGTTGTTATGGTCATGGATATTCTAGTCTAGCAGTACAAGATTAGCTCTGCAACAATTGATGGTCAGTTTGAAATGGACCTGCTAAGTAAAGACAACACTAGCGCTGCAATAATAACTATTTATTTAGAAACCAATAATGAACGAAAAAAAAAAAAAAAAAAAAGGAACTTCCAGTGCATCATGAACTAGCAATGTGCAAGCCAGAACTTCAAAATGTAAACCCTTCACTACCAGTGCCAGACATAGAAGCGAACAGGTAATCATCATTAATGTGCGTCTAACGCAGTTTCAAATGCCAGAGTTAGCTCTGTGTATAATGGAATCGATGTGTGTGACGGCCTGTATGTTGATTCGTTGTGACGATGTCGAATAAGCGCCGATTCGTTGTTTCGGCGCTTTAGCTCATTATGTAAATATCATTATATTTTAAAATTATTGCATGTCATATTGTATTCTTTTATAGAATATATGTTGAATATACCAAATGATACGATGAAACAATAAAGATATTGCATTGTGTATTGTATTGTATTCTATTTTATTCTGTTTCTTTCTTTGTCTGTCTGTGTCACTGCTATGAGCATGTGTTTGTGGATGCCTCAGTATGCTCTCTCTCTCTCCCTCTCTCTCTCTCTCTCTTATGCCCATGTCTCTTCATGTCATTCTACATCTCCGTGCATCTCTGATACATCAGATGCTCTCTTGCCATTTGTGTATCCAGGCGGTTTTGTGCTTCAAGTCTGTCTAATTTTGATTTTTCTACCCTTTACACTACACTTCCTCATAATCTTATAAAAGAAAAATAGCCATCGGAAGAGATGGCAAATCCCCCGACCAAAAGCCAATATGGCCTTCAGAAGATTGTTCACCAATAGAAAGTGCACCAGAATTAAACCAGCAATATATCACAAAAGTATTGCAGTTATGGCCATCACAAGATTATAGTGTCAGGGGAGATAACGAAACAAGAGGCCCATGGGCCACTATGCTCACCAGAGCTCAGGCAGGCACTGCCTACTGGCAGCCATGTATGGTTTTAATTTATTGATTATAAAGTCTCCCAAATGAACCCCCATTTCATGAGGACTCTGTATCTGAAATATTATGCCTTTTGTGAAGTGGAATGGTGGGAGATGACCCAACAGAGCCCAATTTGACATCATTGAATGCATCTTATCATAAGGAACAAGAAAATATATGGTTTATGGGTGGGGGGAGGGGATCTTAACCCTTCTCTTGCTGAATATTCATTTAAGCCACACCCATTTCTGTCTATCAACCAATCAAATTACTTGATGTAATTTATTGCTACAAATTCATAAAATGAATGCCAAACAGTGTAGATCCTGATCAGATGGCTTCTTAAGAAGCCATCTGATCTGGATCTACACTGTTTCCAAAGATAGGGGTTGTCGTGAACAGCAAGATAAGGGTTAACGGTTTCTGAGATATTGGGCCTTTTATGAAGTGGAGGGAATGGGGAATGGCCCGGGCACATCCCAAGAGACCCCCAGGTTGGTGTCTCTGAATGCGTTTTATCATAAAAAACGAGAATGAATATATGGTTTAGGGGTGGGAATCTGATAGGTTTCTGAGATTTATCGCATTTTATGAAGTGGCAGGGTGGGGCATGGCCCCAGCACACCCCTGAAGACCCCTAGGTTGGACTCATTGAATGCGTCTTATCATAAAGAACAAGAATATATATGGATAAGGGGTGGGGATCTGAACAGTTTCTGAGAATTTGGGGCCTTTTATGGAGTGGAGGGGGTAGGACATGGCCCGGGCACATCCCAGAGGACCCCCAGGTTGGTGTAACTGAATGCGTCTTATCATAAGAAACAAGAATATATATGGTTTTGGGATGGGGATCTGAAAGGTTGCCAAGATATATTGCCTTTTATGAAGTGGAGGGGTGGGGCAATGGGGCATCCCGGGGGACCCCTTGGTTCGTATCACTGAATCCGTCTTATCATAAGAAACAAGAATGGCCTTTTATGAAGTGAAGGGGGTGGGGCAGGGCCCTGACCCATCCCAGGGGGCCTCCAGGTTGGTGTCATTGAATGTGTCTTATCGTAAGGAACAATAATATATATGGTTTAGGGGTGGGGATCTGTAAGGTTTCCGAGATATTGGGCCTTTTATGAAGTGGAGGGGGTGGGGCAAGGCCCCGGCGCATCCCGGGGGGCCCATAGGTTGGTGTCAATGAATGCATCTTATCATAAAGAACAAAAATATATATGGTTTAGGGGTGGGGGGTCTAAACGGTTTCTGAGATATATGGCCTTTTATGTAGTGGAGGGGGTGGGGCATGGCCCCGGCGCATCCCGGGGCCCCCAGGTTAGTGTAACTGAATGTGTCTTATCATAAGGAACAAGAATATATATGGTTTAGGGGTGGGGATCTGTACAGTTTCCAAGATATTGGGCCTTTTATGAAGTGGAGGGGGTGGGGCAAGGCCCCAGCGCATCCGGGGGGCCACCAGGTTGGTGTCAATGAATGTGTCTTATCATAAGGAACAATAATATATATGGTTTAGGGGTGGGGATCTGTAAGGTTTTGGAGTTATGGCCATCACAAGGTTATATTGTCAGGGGAGATAACTCAAAAACCATGGCACCCAGAGTTGTGGTTCTTGTGCATGACACACGGTCTCGGCCTTGTGAACAACTGTGTCAGGTATCATCAATATATCTTAAAGGGTATTGGAGTTATGGCCATCACAAGGTAGTCACTCAATTTTATTGGAAGGGGAGATAACTCAAAAACCATGACAACCAGCGTTGTGGTTCTTGTGCATGACACGCCGTCTCAGCCTTGTGAACAACTGTGCCAGGTACCATCAACATACCTCAAAGGGTATTTGAGTTATGGCCATCACAAAGTAGTCATGCTATTTTATTAAAAGGGGAGATAACTCAAAAAGTATGCAATCCAGAGTTCTGGTTCTTGCGCATGACACGCCGTCTCAGCCTTGTGAACAATTGGGCCAAGAACCATCAATGAATCTCAAAGGGTATAGGAGTTAGGGCCATCACAAGGTTGCGTCTACGGATGGACGGACGGACGGACAGACGGACGGACGGACGGACGCCAGGCTGATCGCTATATCCCCCGAACCTATTCGGTCGGGGGATAAAAACTTAAATGATTTAATTGAATGGACATTTCATAGGGAAGACTCCCTCTATCTTGCATGTAATATAAGAAATGTATTTTTCACTTCTGAAGCGCATAAAAATTATACTTTATGGTCATGTCAGAAAGTGTGTGAAGCTCTAACCTTTCTATTTGACAATATTTACATAAGATTTGGTACTAAGTCATTTAGACAAGTTGTGTGTATTCCGATGGGTACTATTTGCGCACCACTCGTGGCTGATTTGTTTTTGTTTTGTTATGAGAGAGACTTCATGATGTCCCTTTCTGCTGAAAACGAGTCTGAAATCATTGAAGCTTTTTGCGCCACTTCTAGATACTTGGATGATTTATTAAATATTGAAAATTACTATTTCGATGGTTTGATCAGTCAAATTTACCCCCAACCAAGAACTTCAGGTAAATAAAGCAAAATCTTCTGATACCGAGGCCCCGTTTTTTGGATTTACATCTTTCTATTGTAGATGGATTTGTTTCGTGCTTAATTTATGATAAACGTGATGATTTTGATTTTGAGATTGTAAATATTCCTTTTTTGGATGGTAATGTTCCTCGTGTGCCATCTTATGGCGTTTATATTTCGCAATTAATTCGATTTGCAAGAGTGTGTAATCATGTAACTGACTTCAACCCTCGTAATAAATTGTTAACGGCTAAACTTCTTAATCAGGGTTATCGGTACCATAAAATACGCAAAGTCTTTTCTAAATTTTATAAACGTCTTTTTTATTTAATTTCAAAATTCAACAAGGGACTTAAATCTCTTCTGCAACAAGGTCTATCGGAACCCGAATTTTATGGTGACTTAGTATACAAATTAAAAAAAAATGATAACCGCAATGATTTCAGCACCCAATTTCGTAAAATCATTCTTGGATATAAAAAGATTGGGTGCAACATAAATGTTATACGATAGACTGCAAGCATGGTAGCTAACCCAATCACGGTTGGCAGCTTTGCTTCCCTCTTTAATTGCACGCCGGTGGGTCAGGCCTCAGATTCCATGACGGTTCCAGTGTAAAGACTTTATTGAGAATTAGAGAGATCTAATTCAAGGTAATGTTGGCTGATGCCTGATGCTCTATCTCTGGTCGGGCCCATCGGAGTCTAACTGTTGGTTTTCTTTTGCTCCAGCATTTTAGTGGTTTCTTGCTGTCGAGTCCTCACCGTTGTTTCATCTCTGTGGTTGTTTGATTATTTGTGTTCACGGAGATGTTGCACTGATGAGTTATGAGGCCTTCATGCGGACAAAACAAATTATTTGTTTAAAACGCCATGGAAATAAGGGCGAGGATTGTGGCCACGTAAAATCGATTTAAGCCCCCCAGTGGAATTCGTTTCGGCTGACCGTTCCAAGGCGGTTCTTCTGTCGCGATTTATTTTTGTTATGGTTTGTCTTTAGGTGTTTGTGTCGCTTGTGTTATTTTATTTAAGATAGCTTATTGGCCATTTTGTGGGAAAGTAATTGTCCTTTTGGCTTTCCGCTGTTGGTGTTTCCATTAGGTCCGTTGTTGCATGTTTGTGTTTCTTTCCCTTTGGTGTCTCTGATTTGAGCTATGGGTTGATTGTATCGATTCCTGATCATTGCCTCTACTTCTATTTGTATCCTCCACTGTTCCAATACTATGTGCCCTTATTTTATACTCTCCCTCTTTCCCTCTCTCACTTTCTGACCTTTGCCAGTCTTTATCAATACATAAGTAAACATTTCTTACTAAGTCTTCTTGCCATGGTTTCTGTTGGTAGAACTGCTTCTTTTGTTGTGTCGAGGAGTTCTTAATTTAAGGGACCAAACAAAGGCAAGCATCTATTCTCTACGGGTCTTCTCCGTCGTATTGAAAAGGTCACACTCAGAATAACAGTGTAGACATAAAACAGGGTAGACCTGAAATAAAAAATGGCGCAACATTCTAGACATTTTTAATACAGATCGAACATCTAAGATTACAAAAAAGAAGTGAAGGCAATGATCAGAAATCGATACAATTAACCCAAAACTCCTATCAGAGACACCAAAGGTAAATGAACACAAACATGAAGCAACAGACCCTAATGGAAACATCAATACCGGAAAGCCAAAAGGATAGTTACCTTCCCACAAAATGGCCAATTGGTTATCAAAAACAAAATAATACTAGAATTTTTTCTACAAAAACACAGATGTCTCCCCCGTTTTTGACTGTTAAGTATAACCTTGACATTCGAGGTATTGAGCCTGGTCTTGTGTGCAATTTGCACACATCATCTAATGAAGATGAACATTTCTGCATAGTAACTTTAAAAATGTTCATAGAAAAATAAAAAAGTTATTGGCCGTAAACAAAAAAGCACGTTTTTACCTTTGACCTCTAAGTATGGCCTTGACCTTTGAGGTTCAACACATTGTCTCATGATGGTTAACATTTCTGCCAAGTAACTTCATAATCCATCAAAGAATAAGGAAGTTAATGACTGTCCCTTTTTTTACCTTTGACCTCTAGGTATGACCTTGACTTTGGAGGTATGGACCTTGGTCTTGCACATGACTCATGGTCTTTTGTTTGATTTGAGGTTTAACGTACCCGTCAACACTGTAAAGGTCATTTTGGAGACGTTGCTTCCAATTTTGTGGGACTTTTACCCGACACTGAGATGAAATGACTTCTCAAGCCCTGTCGCCCAATGAAACCAATAGGGTTTATTAGCATGGACGGTCCGCCTCGCACCGCGTTTCCTGGACAGGCTTAGATCCTCTAAGCGGTTTACCAGTACTAGTGTGCGGGCCGGATTCAGCTCTGCGTGGAAGCATCATGCAGCCAATATATGTCTTCAAGCCCCTATGGACTCATGGTCTAATGACGGTAAACATTTCTGCATGGTTACTTTATAAAGAACATCCAGAAATAAAAAAGTTAATGACTGGACTCAAAAAAAAAAAAATACCTCTGACCTCTTAGTATGGCCTTGATCTTGGAGGTACTGACCTGGGTCTAGCGTGCACCACATCGTCTCATGATGGTTAACATTTCTGCCAAGTAATTTCACAATCAATCCAGGAAGAAGAAAGTTATTGACTGAAGACTAAAAAAGGCCCCTTCTTGTCCTGTGACCTTTTGTCCTTGACATTTGAGTTACCAACTTGAGTCATGCATACAACACATCGTCTCATGGTGGTTAACAATTCTGCCAAGTAATTTCAAAATCCATCTAAAAATAAGAAAGTTATTGACAGAACACAAAAAGACCCCTTTTTTACCTTTAACCTCTATGTATGACCTTGACCTTTCAGGTACCAAACTGGGTCATGCGTGCAACATATCATCTCATGGTGGTTAACACTTCTGCCTAGCAATTTCAAAATCCATCAAAAATAAGAAAGTTATTGACCAAACACGAAAAAAGGCCCCTTTTTTACCTTTGACCTCTATGTATGACCTTGGCATTTTAGGCACCAAACTGAATCATGCAAGCAACACATCTTCTATGATAAGTAACATTTTTGCCAAGTAACTTCAAATTCCATCTAAAAATAAGCAAGTTATTGACAAAATCCCGAAAAAGGCCCCTTTTTTACCTTTGACCTCTAAGTATGACCTTGACATTTGAGGTACCAACCTGAGTCATGCAACACATCGTCTAATATTTGTTAACATTTCTGCCAAGTGATTTCAAAATCCATCTCAAAATAAGAAAGTTATTGACCGAATACGAAAAAAGGCCTCTTTTCTGACCTTTGACCTCTAAGAATGACCTTGACCTTTGAGGTACCGACCTGCCTCATGCGCACCACATATCGTCTCATGGTTGTTAATAGTTATGCCAAGTAATTTTAAAATCCATCTCAAAATAAGAAAGTTATTCACTAAATACGAAAAAAGGTCCCTTTTTTTACCTTTGACCTCTAAGTATGACCTTGACATTTGAGGTACCGACCTGCCTCATGTGTACCACACATCGTCTTATGATTGTTAATAATTATGCTAAGTAATTTTAAAATCCATCTCAAAATATGAAAGTTATTGACCAAATACGAAAAAAAGGCCCCTTTTTTACCCTTGACCTCTTAAGTATGACCTTGACCTTTGAGGTACCGACCTGCCTCATGCGCACCACACATCGTCTCATGGTTGTAAATAATTATGCCAAGTAATTTAAAAATCCATCTCAAAATAAGAAAGTTATTGACCAAATACGAAAAAAGACCCCCTTTTTACCTTTGACCTCTAAGTATGACCTTGACCTTTGAGGTACCAACCTGCCTCATGCGCACCACACATCGTCTTATGGTGTTAATATTTCTGCCAAGTAGTTTTAAAATCCATCAGAAAAAAAGAAAGTTATTGACCGGACACGATTTGCCCATACATATATACATACCGACAAACTTCCAAGGGAGATAATTCAAAAAGTATAAATGTGACAGTTATAGTTCTTGCGCACTGCACATCGTCTAATGCTGATAAATATTTATACCAAGTTTCGTGAAGATAGCTCTAATGGTTTTCAAGTTATAGAGCGGACACGAATGTGTGACAGACGGACAGACAGACAGACAGACGGACAGACAGACAGACGCTCGGGGCAAAAACAATATGTCTCTCCGAAAAATTTTTTTTCGGGGGGAGACATAATAAGCGATACAAGCACACGAAAACATCCTATAACAAAAATAAACAGCGACATAAGAACCACCTTGTAACGGTCAATGAGGGGGGGGGGGGGGGGGGCAGGTGGTTAAATCGATTTAACGTGGCCACAATCCTCGCCCTTTATTCCGTCGAGATTAAGACAAATAATTTGGTATCCGCATAAAAGCCTCCTAACTCATCAGTGCAACATCTCCGTGAACACAAAAATCAAACAACCACAGAGGTGAAACAACGGTGTGGACTCGACAGCAAAAAAACACTGAAATGCTGGATCAAAAGAAAAGCAACAGTTAGACTCCGATAGGCCCGACCAGAGACAGAGCATCAGGTACCAACCAACATGAGCCTGTTTCGCTGGAAGCGTCATAGAATCTGAGGGCTGACCCACCGGCGTGCAATTAAAGAGGGAAGCAAAGTTGTCAACCGTGATTGGATTAACTACCATGCATGCAGTCTCTCGTATAACATTTATGTTGTACCCAATATTTTATTATCGAAGAACGATTTTACGAAATTGGGTGCTGAAGTAATTGCGGTTATATATTTTTCTGAATTTATATACTAAGTCACCATAAAATCTGGGTTCCGATAGACCTTGTTGCAGAAGAGATTAAATAAAAATAAAAAATAAGTTCCTTTAAGAGCAATGAAAACATTCATAAGAAAGAAGATGGGTCATACTACGTAGTTTCGGCTAATAAAGCCTCATCAGTGACCCTGTTAAGATCCGACAACGAAAGCCAGAGGAAACATACTGCAATTTTGCGAATTTCGAACAGGCAGTCGATTCAAAGACTGATATAAATCAAAATGGGGTCAAAATAATTAAAAACCTGTCTAGAATATGAGTCTAAACAAATAATTTATTTCTGATATTTCAGAATATTCACGCTGATCTCAAAGGACCAAAAAAAAAATATAAACTGCACTATGATTGATGTACGGGGAGACTTTTTACGGCCGCCACACGGCACAACACCAGCTGCAGTGAAGGCAAATAAAAATCAAAAATAAGTTCCTTTAAGAGCAATGAAAACATTCATAAGAAAGAAGATGGGTCATACTACGTAGTTTCGGCTAATAAAGCCTCATCAGTGACCCTGTTAAGATCCGACAACGAAAGCCAGAGGAAACATACTGCAATTTTGCGAATTTCGAACAGGCAGTCGATTCAAAGACTGATATAAATCAAAATGGGGTCAAAATAATTAAAAACCTGTCTAGAATATGAGTCTAAACAAATAATTTATTTCTGATATTTCAGAATATTCACGCTGATCTCAAAGGACCAAAAGAAAAATATAAACTGCACTATGATTGATGTACGGGCAGACTTTTTACGGCCGCCACACGGCACAACACCAGCTGCAGTGAAGGCAAATAAAAATCAAAAATAAGTTCCTTTAAGAGCAATGAAAACATTCATAAGAAAGAAGATGGGTCATACTACGTAGTTTCGGCTAATAAAGCCTCATCAGTGACCCTGTTAAGATCCGACAACGAAAGCCAGAGGAAACATACTGCAATTTTGCGAATTTCGAACAGGCAGTCGATTCAAAGACTGATATAAATCAAAATGGGGTCAAAATAATTAAAAACCTGTCTAGAATATGAGACTAAACAAATAATTTATTTCTGATATTTCAGAATATTCACGCTGATCTCAAAGGACCAAAAGAAAAATATAAACTGCACTATGATTGATGTACGGGGAGACTTTTTACGGCCGCCACACGGCACAACACCAGCTGCAGTGAAGGCAAATAAAAATCAAAAATAAGTTCCTTTAAGAGCAATGAAAACATTCATAAGAAAGAAGATGGGTCATACTACGTAGTTTCGGCTAATAAAGCCTCATCAGTGACCCTGTTAAGATCCGACAACGAAAGCCAGAGGAAACATACTGCAATTTTGCGAATTTCGAACAGGCAGTCGATTCAAAGACTGATATAAATCAAAATGGGGTCAAAATAATTAAAAACCTGTCTAGAATATGAGTCTAAACAAATAATTTATTTCTGATATTTCAGAATATTCACGCTGATCTCAAAGGACCAAAAGAAAAATATAAACTGCACTATGATTGATGTACGGGGAGACTTTTTACGGCCGCCACACGGCACAACACCAGCTGCAGTGAAGGCAAATAAAAATCAAAAATAAGTTCCTTTAAGAGCAATGAAAACATTCATAAGAAAGAAGATGGGTCATACTACGTAGTTTCGGCTAATAAAGCCTCATCAGTGACCCTGTTAAGATCCGACAACGAAAGCCAGAGGAAACATACTGCAATTTTGCGAATTTCGAACAGGCAGTCGATTCAAAGACTGATATAAATCAAAATGGGGTCAAAATAATTAAAAACCTGTCTAGAATATGAGTCTAAACAAATAATTTATTTCTGATATTTCAGAATATTCCCGCTGATCTCAAAGGACCAAAAGAAAAATATAAACTGCACTATGAGTCTGATAGTGAATTTTGAAATTATATCAGAATGACGTCTATAAAATTTTGAAAAGGCTTTTCGTAGTTTATGGAACCGATAACCCTGATCAAGTAGTTTAGCCGTTAACATTTTTTAAGAGTATTGAAGTCAGTTACATGACTACACACTCGGACAAATCGAATTAATTGCAAAAAAAAAACGCCATAGGATGGCGCAGGAGGAACATCACCATCCAAAAAAATAAAATTTACAAAAATGTCAAATCATCATGTTTATCATAAATTTTGCAAGAAACAAACCCATCTACAATAGAAAGATGTAATTCTAAACACCGGAGCCTCGGTATCAGAACTTATTCCACTGAAGTTCTGGTGGTGGGGGGGGGGGGGTAAATTTGACTGATCAAACCATCGAAATAGGTATTATCAATATTTAATAAATCATCCAAATATCTAGAAGTGTTGCTAAAAGCTTCAATAATTTCAGACTGTTTTTCAGCAGAAAAGGACATAATGAAATAAATGAAAAAGGTTAACTTTGGAAGCAAAGAATACATATTAGAATGAAAAAACGGAAACTCGGTTTTATTGAGTTTCTTCATAAACAGCAATGTTGTCTGCAAGGCTGAATACGCCCCCTAGCATCGATTTTAACGGTACTCGATTTTCAAATTACTCGCAATGGACTCGATGCATCCAAAGAAAATAAAAATATAATCTGCACTATGATGAAGTACGGGGAAGTCTCTCTCAAAACAAGACAAAAACAGATCAGCCACAAGTGGGGGCGCAATTAGTATACCCACAACTTGTCTAAATACCTTAGTACCAAATCTTATGTAAATATTGTCGAGTATGAAGGTGAGAGCTACATACACTTTCTGACATGATCATAAAGTACAATTGTTATGCTCTTCAGAAGTGAAAAAGCATTTCTTACATTACATGCAAGATAGAGGGAGTCTTCCCATTGAAATGTCCATTCAATTAAATCCCTAAGTTTTTCTTTTATAAGATTATGATATAGTGTAGTGTAAAGGGTGGAAAATCATAAGTAGACAGACTAGAAGCACCAAAACGCCTGGATTTCAATTAATTTAAAACTCCATTGGAATTTTTTATAGACCAAAACAGATTATGTTGTTGTTTGTTACTTACTGTGTGTGTCACTTGTGTCTTTTTATTTTGGATGGCCATATGGCCATTTTGTGGGAAAGTAACTGTCCTTACGGCCTTCCTTTGTTTAGGTTTCCATTATGGTCTGGTCGCTTCATGTTGGTGTTTCTTTCCCTTTGGTGTCTTTGATGGGTGGAGTAAGTTAATTGTATCGATTCCTGATCTTTGTTTTATTTCTATTTTCTATCTGATCTTTCGAAGACTTTGTCGCAATATTTTATCACATGTTTTTGATGGCAGTAAAACATGAAGTTAATAATTTGGAGAGTTCAGTGATGGTACAAGAGTTGAATTTGCATGTGTTGCTTTGTATGGTCTTTTATGAAGTTAACGTAACCAATATCACGTAGAAAGCTTGTCTTAGCCTTCTGTAACGCAGACAGCAAACTTGGTGGCTGAATGACATCTTTGGTCATCAACTAAAACTCTCTTTAGCTAAAGGCTGAAGTTCATAGCCGTTCCAAGGCGGTTCTTCTGTCGCGGTTTATTTTTATTAGGGTTTGTCTTTGGGTGTTTGTGTCGCTTATATATTTTATTTTTTTTTGATAGACTATTGGCCAGTTTGTGAAGCGGGTGGCTGTCCTATGGCTGTCCGCTGTTGGTATTTCCATTGGGGTCTGCTGTTTCGTGTTTGTGTTTCTTCCCCTTTGGTCTCTGATGGAAGCTGTGGGTTGATTGTATCGATTCCTGATCATTGCCTCCACTTCTACTTAGTACCACCAATAACCAAACTGTCCCGGAAGAAACTAGGCAAATCTATAAAATCCAAACCCTTATTAATAAAGGATATTTTGATGTAATGAGGTTTGTGATTAATTTCAGAATCTAAGAAAGGACGAAGAGCATGCTGAGTATAACCTCTAGTTAAAAGAGAAATGTCGTATAAATATTTAGACGATATTTGGATAAATAAATATGTTCTATTAAAGGGTTATCCTTTGGAAGCAAGGCCTACACCACAGAACTGGAAAATATGAAACTTAATATAAAACAATCCAGCAAGAAATGGGTGAACAGATTGGACAATATTCAGAAAATCAATGGAAAAGTATCTAGACGATTTCTTCAGTCTTTGGTAAAGTTCACAGAAAGATATAAAGAACTTTTTATATGAAACAATCAAGCAAGAAATGGGTGAACAGTTTGGACAATATTTAGAAAATCAATGGAAAAGATGTTTAGACGATTGTTTCATACTTTGGCAAAGTTGGTACCTGATGCTCTGTCTCTGGTTGCGCCCATCGGAGTCTAACTGTTGGTTTTCTTTTGCTCCAGCATTTCAGTGGTTTCTGGCTGTCGAGTCCTCACCGTTGTCTCACCTCTGTGGTTCTTTGATTATTTGTGTTCACGGAGATGTTGCACTGATGAGTTAGGAGGCCTTCATGCGGACTGAACAAATTATTTGTCTAAATTGCTACGGAAGTAAGG
The DNA here is from genome assembly GCA_963580285.1 of Lucinisca nassula. NCBI lineage: Eukaryota > Metazoa > Mollusca > Bivalvia > Lucinida > Lucinidae > Lucinisca > Lucinisca nassula. The sequence goes on along the minus strand of OY757015.1, from coordinate 2,661,489 downwards.
GCGAGGATTGTGGCCACGTAAAATCGATTTAAGCCCCCAGTGAAAATCTTTCCACTGACCGTTCCAAGGCGGTTCTTCTGTGGCGATTTATTTATGTTGTCGTTTGTTACTACCCACTGTGTGTATCACTTGTGTCTTTTAATTTTGGATGGCCATATGACCATTTTGTGGGAAAGTAACCGTCCTTATGGCCTTCCTTTGTTTAGGTTTCCATTATGGTCTGGTCGCTTAACGTTTGTGTTTCTTTCCCTTTGTTGCCTTTGATGGGTGGAGTAAGTTAATTGTATTGATTCCTGGTCTTTGTTTTACTTCTACTTTTCATAGAAAGATTTAAATTTAATGGAAAACAATCTGAACTCTCTTCATAAAAATATCATATTGCAAACTGAGGTTAACACCGTACAACTTCTTTTCCTCGACATATTTGTCATTAAAACTGGAACTGCCATTTCAACAGACATATACTTTAAGGACACTGATTCTAAACAATACCTAAATTTCAGATCTTGCAAAAACAAATATGCCAATTTCCTTAGCTCGAAGAATCTGTACCATTGTTTCAGATAAAAATATCCTTAGTTACCGTTTGAAAGAACTTGCCACCACTTTAACTAAAATAAACTATCCACTTCCAATACAATGTAGAATAAATTAAATATGTTCTATAAAACGGTTATCCTTTGGAAGCAACGAACTGGAAAATATAAATATGCTTTGTCTGGGCCAGACTAGCTAGTTTCGCCAAATTAGGCCTCATCAGTGACCCTCGAGTATTTTCAAAGTTCTCCAGTGGAATCAATCAACTACACTATGATGTAGGACAGAGAGAAAGCCTTAGAAATACCACGAAAAGAATTGCTGAATGTCAAGGAAAAAAGTGGAGGATAAAATAATGCCTTTTATCTCAACAACAATCCAAACATAAAGAAAGGTTTGGCATTTTGAAAATGACATCAGAATTTTAAACTCTGATAAAACTATGTATAGAATAATAAGCAACACCAAGGTCATAAAATGGCAAGAAACAACTTCCAAATTTAAAACGTATCTTGATAAAATCTCAATTCAATGAAACAAATACTACACCACCTGTTACTAAATGCAATGAGCCACGATGTGGACTTCATTACAGAGTCACTGATGAGGCTTTATTAGCCGAAACTACGTAGTATGACCCATCTTCTTTCTTATGAATGTTTTCATTGCTCTTAAAGGACCTCGTTTTTGATTTTTATTTGCCTTCACTGCAGCTGGTGTTGTGCCGTGTGGCGGCCGTAAAACGTCTCCCCGTACATCAACCATAGTGCAGTTTATATTTTACTTTTGGTCCTTTGAGATCAGCGTGAATATTCTGAGAAATCGGAAATAAATAATTGGCTTAGACTCATATTCTAGACAGGTTTTTAATTATTTGGACCCCATTTTGATTTATATCAGTCTTTGAATCGACTGCCTATTCGAAATTCGCAAAATTGCAGTATGTTTCCTCTGGCTTTCTTTGCCGGATCATTACAGAGTCACTGATGAGGCTTTATTAGCCGAAACTACGTAGTATGACCCATCTTCTTTCTTATGAATGTTTTCATTGCTCTTAAAGGACCTCGTTTTTGATTTTTATTTGCCTTCACTGCAGCTGGTGTTGTGCCGTGTGGCGGCCGTAAAACGTCTCCCCGTACATCAACCATAGTGCAGTTTATATTTTACTTTTGGTCCTTTGAGATCAGCGTGAATATTCTGAGAAATCGGAAATAAATAATTGGCTTAGACTCATATTCTAGACAGGTTTTTAATTATTTGGACCCCATTTTGATTTATATCAGTCTTTGAATCGACTGCCTATTCGAAATTCGCAAAATTGCAGTATGTTTCCTCTGGCTTTCTTTACCGGATCATTACAGAGTCACTGATGAGGCTTTATTAGCCGAAACTACGTAGTATGACCCATCTTCTTTCTTATGAATGTTTTCATTGCTCTTAAAGGACCTCGTTTTTGATTTTTATTCGAAATATCATTATTGAAGAATCTTCCTAACAATTAAATAACAAAATATTTCACGTTAAAGAAAACAAGAACTGTTCTGTCAAAATTGTACTGTATGTTTTAATTTGTAATGGCTGTAAAGAAGTCTACATTGGACAGACAGGTGACAAACTTCCAAACCGACGGACAGTTAATGATCAACAAATAAGAGACCCATCATCGAGACAACTGCCCGTCAGTTTTCGTTTAGACCATTGTTCTCTAAACAATCAAAAGTTTCCCATTTTTTCCATTTTACAGGTTCCACTATTATAATAATGTTTCAGCAAGATTATCCAAAGAAAAGTATTTCATTAAGGTTTTAAACCCTAAACTTAACAGTCACTTATGGCGACAGTTTGCAAACATGACGTTTCATTTTGTGTGCTGTGTACACGTCTTATCCGTTACAAAGTAACGTCGTGATGTAACGCCATTTTGTTCTTGTTTCTGTGTCGTGTGTGTCTCACTGCTTTGGTTATATATAAATTAAAAAGTGTGGAAGCTGAAAATCTACAACACTAGAAGGTAGATAGAAACACATAACTAAAAGGCATTCTCGGCACACAGATTAATGTAGAAATGGATAGACAAATAAAAAGAATGTAACTCAAGTGTTAAATAAATTTAAAAAGGTATAATAACTCATAAACCCGAAGATTAATAGAAGGAATAACTAAGGCTCTTTACATAAAAATTGGAGGAAAAAAGGTGGCTTTGTTTGAAAATAATCCGTGCAATAGCACTCCCGGTATCGTAATGGTGTTAGCGAAGTACAAGCACTCCCTTAAACAGGAGCCGTAGTGAGCTGTGGTGTCAGTCCGGTCTTAAGGTAATGATTCAGCCAAATACAGTACTTGTATATTAGTATGGAGTTAAATATAAAACTTGAAATGTATGCCCATTCAAGTGGTACATAACATCTAAATAGAAGAACATCTTGTTAGGAGAGCCATGATGAGCTGTTCTGCGGTCCAGTCAGGTTAGGAAGACATCAAGGTGATTTTTGGAAATTAATAAGGTGGGTCTGAGCACAGAGCCCTGTGGGACACTAGAAACTCAAATGAATGTGTTCAATAATGGAGAGCTAAGTGATACCAGGCAGATGATCTCCATCTTACACTCAAAGTCAAATCAACGTCGAAGCAACTCTGAAAACGCCGTTAACTAGTAAAACAACGTCCATAACACCAAATATATAAACAACAACATCATACATGTATTGCGTCAACCATGGTTGATAAATGTTGTATAACCGTGCTTCCTGGCGACTCGGGTATATATAATTATACAAGATAAATACAACCCTTTCAGTGTTCTGGATGTCGACTGGTCATAAAATGGTTTGTGTGTAGGCATGTTAGTTATCATTGAATGAGCACACTGTGACCATGGACTTGGGACCGTGTTGATCAATATAGAAGTAGAGGCAATGCTCAGGAATCGATGCAATTAACCCACAGCTCCCGAAGGGAAAGACACACAAACACAAAGCAACAGACCACAACGGAAACACTAACAGCGGAAAGCCAAGAGGACAGTTACTTTCCCACAAAAAGGCAAATAAAAAGGCTATCCAAAATAAAATAATATAAGCGACACAAACACCCAAAGACAAACCATAACAAAAATAACCGCAACAGAAGTACCGCAATGGAACGGTCAGTGGAAACGAATTCTCATTCTCAAGCCATAAATGAGAGACTATCATTCAGTCATTCATAGCCCAACCATGCTTTTGGATTAACTCTTTGGTACTACGACCAATCTACGTTTGCAGATCCCATGCTACTATCTGCATGCACATGTCTGACTGTGACTTTATATGTTCATGTATCTAGTGTGTCTCACTACAATTGTCTCTACTTATGCCTGTGTGTCGGGTAAAAGTCCCACATATTTGGAAGCAACGTCTCCAAAATGGCCTTTACAGTGTTGACGGGGTCGTTAAACCTAAAATCAAACAAACGCATGCCTGTGTTTCTGTGTCGTGTGTGTCTCATTGCTCTGGTTTCTGTGTTTGTGTATGTCAGACAGCTCTGTCCCCTCACCCATGTCTTTTTGTGGCTCACTACACTGTCTTTTTACTGAGGTTATGTCTTTCTAATATAACTGCCTCTTACTGAATCTGCCTCTTTCATCCTTCCTTTTTCTGCGGTAGTTTCTGTCTTATTCTCATTCTGACACATACTGTCACGCTCCTTCGCTACTCTCGTTTTCCAAGTTTTGCCAAATCACATCCGTTCTTATTCTACTTTTATCTCTTTTTCTATGCAGACGTTATTTTGCCTGTGTGTGTCTCAATGCAACTCTGTATTTTCATGTGTCTGTGTCACTGAATTGTCGCTCTTTCTATACCCATCTTTATATGTCAGTGTGTGTCTCACTGCATTGGCTCCTTCCTATGCCCGTGTTTCTGTGTCTGTACGAGTCTCACTGCACTGTTCTCTTCATATGTCTTTGTGCCTGTGTCTATGTGTATCTCTTAGAATTGTCTCTCTTCCTATGTCCCTGCCTCTTTCGCCCTACTTTTGTCTGCCATAGTCTCGGCCTCATTCGCTTTCTAACACGTACTTGCGCGCTCCTTTGCTACTCTTTTTATCTTTTTGCCGATCCTAAACTCTTTTATTCTGCTACTATTTCTCCATCATGCATAAGTTGCTATGTTTGTGTGCGACTCAATGAATCTTTTAATATGTTCATGTTTCTGAGTGTGTTTCACTTCACTTCTCTCGTCCTACTACTTTGTTTCTGTGTTTTTGTGTGTCTCGTAGAACTGTCTCTCTTTCTATGTAGAAGTCGAGGACCGTGTTGATCAAAATAGAAGTAGATGCAATGATCAGGTATCGATACAATTAACCTACAGCTCCCATCAGAGACACCAAAGGGAAAGCAACACAAACATGAAACAACAGACCCTAATAAAAACACCAATAGCGGAAAGCCAAAAGGACAGTTACTTTCCCACAAAATGGCCAATAGGCTATCCAAACAAATTAATATTAGAAGAACCGCTTTGGAAAGGTCAGCGGAAACAAATTCCTATGGGTACTTAAATCAATTTTACGTGGCAATAATCCTTGCCCTTACTTCCATCGCGATTTGTTCAGTCCGCATGAAGGTCTCCTAACTCATCAGTGCAACATATCCGTGAACACAAAAATTAAACAACCACATAGATGAAACAACAGTGAGAGCTCGACAGCAAGAAACCACCGAAAGGCTGGAGCAAAAGAAAACCAACAGTTGGAATCCGATGGGCCCGACCAGAGACAGAGCATCAGGTTCCAACCATCATAATCATTTACGCTGGAACCTTAATAAAATCTGAGACCTGACCCACCGGCGGGCAATTAAAGAGGGAAGCAAAGTTGTCAACCTAGATTTGGTTAACTACCATGCATGCAGTCTGTCGTATAACATTTATGTTGTATCCGATCTTTGTATATCAAAGAACGATTTTACGAATTTGGGTGCTGAAGTCATTGCGGTTATATATCTTTTTTAATTTTTTATATTTAGTCAACAAAAAAATCGGGTTCCGATAGACCTTGTTGCAGAAGAGATTTAAGTCCAATTATGAATTTTGAAATTAAATCAGAATGACGTCTATAAAATTTTGAAAATGCTTTTCGTAGTTTATGGAACCGATAACCCTGATTAAGAAGTTTAGTTGTTTACAATTTATTACGAGCGTTGAAGTCAGTTACATGACTAAACAATCTAGCAAATCGAATTATATTCGAAGTATAAACGCCATAGGATGTCGCACGAGTAACATCACCATCCGAAAAAGGAAAATTTACAATCTCAAAAGCATCTCGTTTGTCATAAATTTTGCAAGAAACAAACCCATCTACAATAGGTTTTGTTTTTGTTTAATTTCGGGTTTAACGTCCCCGTAAACACTGTTGAGGTCATTTTGGAGACGTGGCTCCAAATTTTGTGGGACTTTTACCCGACCTTGAGATGAAAGCCCTGCCGCCTAATGAAACCAATATGGACTTGCACCGCTTTGCCTGGGAAGGCTTAAATCCCATAAGCGGTTTACCAGTACTTGTGTGCGGATCGGTTTCAGCTCGGCGTTGAAACACCATGCAGCTCATCTATTTCTTCAAGATGCGGTGGGCGGTGGCCCATCTTCAATAGGTAGATGTAAAACCAAAAACGGGGCCCAAATGTGTGCATCTGCCCGTCTCAATGCAATGTCTCTATTCCTCTGTCCCTAAGTTTATGTGTCTTCTTTTGCCCACGTTTCTATGTATGTATGTCTCACTGCACTATGACTCTATGCCGTGCGTTTTGTGAATGGGTGTCTCACTGCATTGCCTCTTTTCCTTAAACTGTTTTTCTCTGTCTTAGTGTGTATCTCAGTGCAGTAACTCTTTTCTATTCCTACGTAAGTTACTGTGTTTACATGCGGGACTCGCTAAACTTTCTGTCTTCCTTTATGTCGTTTTTTCTGTATCTGTGTGTTTAATTGACTGTTTCTTTTCATATGTCCAAATGTCAGTGTCGTTGCCACTGAACTGTCACCCTATTTCTATTCTTCTGTGTCTTTGTCTGTGTTTTTCACTGCACCATTTATCTCCCCGTGTGTGGGTGGGTGCATCTTAATGCACTGTTTCTCATCTTATATCTCTGGGCTGCTGCCTTGTGTGTGTCTCTTCCTATGTTTGTGGTCCATTGCATTGGTCTGTCTTACTGCAATGTCTTGGTGTTCTCTGCCTTTTACTATGTTCCTGTGTCTGTCTGTGTATCAGTATATTGTGTGCGCGTCTCTCATTATACATATGTTTCTTTATCAGGGTCTGCCTCGCTGCACTGTCTCATGTGTCTCATGTAGGTTTGTGACTCACTACGCTGTCTCTCTTCCTATGCGTACATTTTTAATCTATGTGTGTCTAACTGCGTTGTCTCTCTTCCTATGCCTACGTTTCTACATCGGTATGTTTCTCACTACACCGTTTCTCGTCTTAAATTTTGTTTCTGTGTCGATGTGTATCTTACTGCACTTATTTTAATGGCTTCTTTTCTGTGTCGATGGTTATCGTACTGTGTGTTACTTACTGCGCTGAACCATCTCTATTCCTGTGTCTCTGTTACTATGATTTTTGTGTCTCAATGCACTGTCTCTGTATCTGTGCCTTCGTTTCCGGGTCTATCTCCCTGCACTAACTCTCTTCCAATGTTTTGTTTTTATGTCTGTCTCACTGCACTATGTCTTCCAATGCCCATGGTCCTGCGTCTGTGTGTCGTACTGCACTGTCTCTTTATCTGTGCCTTCGTTTCCGGGTCTATCTCCCTGCACTAACTCTCTTCCAATGTTTTTGTTTTTATGTCTGTCTCACTGCACTATGTCTTCCAATGCCCATGGTCCTGTGTCTGTGTGTCGTACTGCACTGTCTCTTTTTCTGTGTCTTTTGTTTGTTTGATTTGATGTTTAACGTCCCCGTCAACACAGTATATGTCATTTTGTAGACGTTGCTTCCAATTATGTGGAACTTTCACCCGACATTGAGATGAAATGACATCTCAAGCCCAGTCGCCCAATGAAACCAAAAGGGTTTATAAGCATGGACGGTCCGCCTAGCACAGCGGTTCCTGGACAGGCTTAGATATTTTCTAAACCAGTACTAGTGTGCAGACGGTTTCAGCTCTGCGTGGAAGCATCATGTAGCCCATATATTTCTTCAAGTCCCGATGGGCGAAGGCGGTTTTTATGTGACAGTTTGTGCCAAAGTGTACAGCATCACCCTTCTTATGCTCATGCGTTTGTGCCTCTGTTTGTGCGTGTCACTGACTTTTCTCTCTTTCAGTATCTGACTTTGTTTTTCTGTGCTTTCAATCATGTCCTATCCTTAAATTTTTGTGCATCTACTCGTCTCTATCTTACTCTTTTTGTTCTCTCCCTCACCATCAAGAAAACAGTGTCTCTCAATTTCTAACTCTAAATATGCTCTAGAAAGGGTTATCCTTTGGAAGCCAGAAATACACCATAGAACTGGAAAATATGGAATATACATGTTTTCTGGACCAGACTAGCTAGTTTCGGCCATTCAGGCCTCACCAGTGACCCTCAAATATTTTCTAAATTCCACAATGGAATCAATAATCCCAAAGGACAAGACAATATAAACTACACTATGATGTAGGGCAGGGAAACTTCTTTATTTCCATATTTTGGATTTTTACGGCTCAGTCAACATCGTTAGAGTCATATCGAACCGATCAGTTAACTTAGCAGTTTACACAAGCAACTGGACATTGCCCTTCTAGAATGACTAGAAGGGAGAGAATAGCCGTAGAAAAACTTTGATGATCAATTATAACGACATCGTTGTAGCTTTACTGCATTCACTTACTTAATCTTCTGATCATAAAGTCCCCTTTGCGACCACCCTAATGTCTTTTACGGACCTCTATCAAGCCCGGTTTGGATATTGAACTGACGCTCCACAACAGTTAGCAAGGATGATCCGTGAATACAACTGCTGCTGATAAAATACTAAAAGTCTGAAAGAAATGTCAATGCCACAGTATAATACCAGCAAAATCAACATCTAAAATTATAAAAAAAATTGCGGTATGTTGAAGAGCAAAAACAGTGCATCTTTTATAAAGTGGACAATATCTTATTATAAGTATCAACAATAAATACATCATGTTCAAGCATCCTCGGCAAAGGTTGTGTAGATGTCTGAGATGCGCGATATCAGACCATCATAGCCTACATTTTAAAAACATTCAGATATCATTATACCTGTGCAATATAATGCTATATTGCATGCTTGTTCAGCACCTGCCTGAACAAACAGTTTTCTGCAAACACAGCCAAATACCATGCTATTGCAATAAAATTATATTCTTTTTACCCTTTTGAATGAGTTACTTTTCAAATGTGGACCCATGGTGTTGAGATATAAAGTCATAGCAGGTCAGGGAAAGAGATGTGAATTTTAAGTGCTCAGATATTATGCATTTGTCGTTAATCAAAGGTGTGTAAAACCCGGAATACCCGTTGAAAAACACCTAGCTCCCATAGCAGAGCCTGGGAAATTACATGTGAGACCCAAGCGGGACTCGAACGCACAGCGGTGACAGACACAATGATTGAGAGACAGTCTTCCCCCCCCCCACAAGGCCACGGACACTGTGATTGACGAGCTCCTACCTGAGTCAACAGCCGGCTTTTAAATATTCAGATATATTCTTTCCTGTACCATACATTGCTATCTTACATATAGTATCCACAGATATCTGCCTGGTATAACAACTCACTTTCAAAAAACATTCAGATATCATTGTATCTGTGCAATAAAATGGTATCTTACGTGCAGACATATACCTACCTCAGCTAACAGCTCACACTCAAAACACATTCAGGTATAATATTAGCTGTGCAATATAATGATGTCGTACATACAAAATACAAACTTACCTATTTGTACTAACAGTTCACAATCAAAACACATTCAGATGTCATTAAATCTAAGCAATATTATGTCAACTAATATGCCAGGCCATCACCTACCTAACTAAGCTAACAGCCCACTCTCAAAACACCTTTAGATATCATAATAATGTTATCTCACAAACTATACCAACAGGTACCCGAAATAAAAGCAACATTCAGATACCTCTATACCTGTGCAATATAATGCTATCTTACATGCTAGACACAAACCTACCTGAGCTACAAGCTGACTCTAAATGTTCTATAAAAGGGTTATCCGTTGGAAGCAAGGAATACACCATAGAAATGGAAAATTTTAAGTGTGCATGTTTTCTTGACCAGACTAGCTAGTTTCGGTGAATTAGGTCTCATCAGAGAACCTCAAGTATTCTCAAAATTCTACAATGGAATCAATGATCCCAAAGGACAAGAAAATATAAACTACACTATGTTTTAGGGCACAAATTCCCAGACACCAGCTGTAGTGACGTTAAATGTGTTCAGATACCGTTTTCTGGTGCTATACGATTTTCAATTACATGCTGGGTCATAGCTTACCCGGAAAAACAGGATGTCATTCGTGTGCAATTCAATAGAATTTTTAATGCCTTCTGTGGTTCGTTAGTTTTCCAGTATGGAACAACAATGCTAGGGGAGAGTCACAAGTGGTCAGCTAATAAGAGACTAGTAAGATATACGACTGTCAAATGATGAAACTTCACAACGCCAAAGCTAACACCTGCAGTCAGAATAATAGAAAATAAATAGCAATAACCATACCGGTTACCGCGGTACAACGTGACGCGACTGAGTACAACAAACGCTACCGTCCTTTTTTTGACAGGAAAAGTGTGAGTTCAATGTTTCCTTTATTTTGTCGAACATATCACGATTTACGTTTTTCTGTTGGTTTTGCGATGACAACAGATTGTGTTTTTGTTGTTTTGTCCAAATTTTAAGTTATGACTCGGTCAGAGAAGGGAGATCAAAGCCATAAATTAGGCCAAAAAAGGGAGAAAAACAAAACTTCAAGTTTTAAGGGTCTATCAACCAGAAATAAATGACATATCCGAGCATTCTTGGGTTTTTCATGCCTCTAGGCATCGAAGTAAGTATACTATTTTTAATAATTCATAAAAACATTAAGAATAAGAATCGTGCCGATTTTTCTTGGCCCACTACCTTGAAACATGGGTACACCTTACCACGGATCATGTGTTGAGTCTGAGTACACTAAACACGGAACAAATGGAACAACGAACACGGATATGAAAAACCGAATCTGGACGTTTTTACCCATTATAAGCGCCAGTTTTCAAGAAACAGCCAAGAGGAACGATACATATTTGCCCTTTAGTTGAAAAATTACAATATGTTCGGTATGCGCTTCGCCATTCCTAAAACAAAAAAGTGTTTTGGGTTGTAAGGTGTGTTTATGACAGGGAGACAATTTTTACAACAGATGCACAATAAACAGTGTCAAAAATGTCACAAAATAACCTGTTGTTTTTTAACTGAGTTTTAACGTCCCCGTCGACACTATTAAGGTCATTTTGGAATTGTTTCCAATTTTGCAAATAAAAATCAAAAAATGAGTTCCTTTAAGAGCAATGAAAACATTCATAAGAAAGAAGATGGGTCATACTACGTAGTTTCGGCTAATTAAGCCTCATCAGTGACCCTGTAATGATCCGGCAAAGAAAGCCAGAGGAAACAAACTGCAATTTTGCGAATTTCGAATAGGCTGTCGATTCAAAGACTTTTATAAATCAAAATGGGGTCCAAATAATTAAAAAAACTGTCTAGAATATGAGTCTTAACCAATAATTTATTTGTGATTTCTCAGAATATTCACACTGATCTCAAAGGACCAAAAGTAAAATATAAACTGCACTGTGGTTGATGTACGGGGAGACGTTTTACGGCCGCCACACGGCACAACACCAGCTGCAGTGAAGGCAAATAAAAATCAAAAAATGAGTTCCTTTAAGAGCAATGAAAACATTCATAAGAAAGAAGATGGGTCATACTACGTAGTTTCGGCTAATTAAGCCTCATCAGTGACCCTGTAATGATCCGGCAAAGAAAGCCAGAGGAAACAAACTGCAATTTTGCGAATTTCGAATAGGCTGTCGATTCAAAGACTTTTATAAATCAAAATGGGGTCCAAATAATTAAAAAAACTGTCTAGAATATGAGTCTTAACCAATAATTTATTTGTGATTTCTCAGAATATTCACACTGATCTCAAAGGACCAAAAGTAAAATATAAACTGCACTGTGGTTGATGTACGGGGAGACGTTTTACGGCCGCCACACGGCACAACACCAGCTGCAGTGAAGGCAAATAAAAATCAAAAAATGAGTTCCTTTAAGAGCAATGAAAACATTCATAAGAAAGAAGATGGGTCATACTACGTAGTTTCGGCTAATTAAGCCTCATCAGTGACCCTGTAATGATGTAATGCAAGTCTTTTTATCCGTCATTGAGATTTAACGACATTTCAAATCTACCGCCCAAGGAGAATAATAGGTTTCACATGTATATGAAGGAACGGTCGGACTCGCACCACTTTGCATGGGAAGACAAAGACCTTCTAAGTGGTTAACCAGTAGTCCTGTGCGACGGGATTCAGCTCTGTGTGGAAGTTTTATGCAGCCAATTTATTTCCACAAGCAGCGGTGGATAGGGCCCAAGAATAACTTGTGCATAAACATGTAAACAATATAAAACTACAGAGGGACCGTTCAAAAAGCCAACAATGAGCTTTCCTGAGCAAAACCAACTTCAATGAGACAACACCGTTTACAGTGCAACCACAAGAATCTGCAAAATAATTTGTTAGTACAGAAGTTGCACATGCACATAGTCTGATCGCTGAAAGCGATCAAATTATACGAGCAACGAAAGACTAGCCCCGTTTTACAAGTTCTTGAACACCAGACGAGGAAATCCTAGATTTTACCCTGGGATAGAAAATTTTTGTCCTACCCGGGTTTTCTACGAAGGGCTGGCATTGAAGTCGAGAATTCTGAGGTGTTCAACACAAAGGGTGTCTGATCTGCGCTATTTGTATAGAAAGTCGTATACGCTGCCCGTAATGCGACGTCACTTAACGTCACACTGGACGTTAGCAGTCGAAGAAACCGCATATTCAAAATCTATGTTTCAAGATTCAAGATTATATGTTCTCTTTGGTAATCATTCCGTTTTACTCACCTCATAAACCAGGGGTCCTGGGTTCGATTTTGGGCTTCTCCAAACTTTCTGACGAGTTGTTAAATGAGGCCCCCTCTCTGTATAACCTTAGCGGGTTGCTGAGATGTATAACTCAAAATACACACACGGTCATTCTCTCCCTTTCACTGACTCAAAAAGGGTGGTGTCAAATTCTGGCGTAAGAATATGCACTGTGCTGGTTTTATAAGCCTTCAAGGTAAACTAACTGGCTCGTTGTGGCCTAAATAGTGCTTGCTGGGCTGTTAAACTCCCAACCAAACGAAGAAACATGCCAGCCAAAGACATCAGTGCGAGGGATAGATAGGAAAGTTTGTCCATGATACTCAGGGGCGTAGCAACCTGTACGCAGATACGTACTTGCGTACACATTACAAAAGTAAAAAAAATAGACGTAGAAGAAAAAGAAGAAGAAAAAGAAGAGGAAGAAGAAGAAAAATAAGAAAAAGGAAAAAAGAAGAAATACAAAAAGAAAAAGGAGAAGAAGATGAAAAAGAAGAAGAAAAGGTAGAAAAAGAAGAAGAGGAAGAAAAAAAGAAACAGAGAGAAGAAGTAAGAAGAAAAAGAAGACGAAAATGATGATGATGATGATGATGATGATGATGATGAATAAGAAGAAGAAGAAGAAGAAGAAGAAGAAGAAAAACTGTATTTGTCTAGGATATACGCAGCACTATTTATTAGCTAGCATAGTTTCCTCCGCTGCCACGGGGACCGCACTTACAGGAAAGAATTTGCTCCCTAATGGGAGCAAATTCTTTCCTGTAAGAGTGGTTCCAATTTGGTAAACGGAGTTATTATTTTTAGTAATTTCTTTGGTTTGCGTACAAATGATTTTCTTCCAGCTACGCCCCTGATACTGTTACGACTCACAACTTCTAATCCTGAATTATCTTCCTTGGCCTACAGGTTTATAACCAATGACAACTGCGTCATGGGTACGACTCTTTCGCACAGAGTCGATTATTTTTTTTTTTCAGCTATGCTCCAATCCTTCATTATGGCTGTCATGTCGGAAGATAGGGGCTCGCCCGGGAATGAATTTCTTCGCAAAAAACTGACCTCGCGTCAACATACGGACTTGAAGAAAAGGGGTGAGGTGTTACGGCCCGCAGCACCTAACCTACATTATACCTGCCTTGGTTGATTATGCGGAAGACAACTGATGGAGACAGTTGACTCTTTGGCTTAGCGCTTAGAGCAGTTGATTTTACCCAATTGTCCCAGGTTCGAATCTCACCATAAGCGATTTTCCCCTTTTTTACAACTATGCTTCTTTCCATTGTTACGACATTCATGTCGTAAGAATACCCAAGTAAGAGTCTGATATTCTTTATTTCAGAAAGATACATTATGGCTGAGTTTGAGTTTAGCGATGCTGGTCATTCAGATGACCCTTACACCATGTATACTATTGCCGAACTAACAGTGAAACTTAGGATTGGGCTCAAGTTTTGTCTGGTGTCTCACAAGGTGCCGTTTTCGATCCAGATTTGTTCTTCGTGGACATTAATGACATTTTTACTGACATTGTGTAACAGGTGACAAAAATGCTACACACCTTAGAACCGGCCGGGGTTTGAACCCGGGCCGCCGGATTGATAAGCAAATCTACCACGTTGCTGTAAAAGCCGGCTTGTACCGAAAGGCAGTACAAGTGTGCTATATACCTATACGCTATGACATTCTCCTCCTCCACATTGAAATTCGCCCTCGAATTTCTGGGGGTCCGGGAATCATGTGAAATGATACTCAAGGAGTTCTAATGCACGAACCCTCAATTTTATTGGTTCTCTGCCTAGTTATCTGCTTAATGTATTGCATTAAATGGCCTGAAAACCCACTCCGGTAACACACTCGTGCGACATAGTGTATTTTTTCACATCTCCTAAATGGCTACTTCTCTGATGAAAATCCGTGATATGTTTCTTATTTATGCTGCAAACATAGGTTGTGGGTGCTCGTTAGAATCTTCTCAATGAGGCGGTTCTAATGTGTATCCACAACCTATGTCTTATAGCAGATATAATAAAAAAATATGTATATCCCCTTAAATCACAGTTTTCTCTAAATAAAGTAAGGGGTGTTCATTTCACGGACTTGTTCCCATGATGTCATGCCACATTTTCATGCCCAACATCCGAGTCTATCCATTTGGTTCCTATGTTTACGTTAGTCCTCTGTAACTCTAATTTCCCGGCAGTATACCCAGTCGTCTGCGAACAGTCTTATTTCTGAGTCAATGTCGGTGGAAATATGATTAATATACAGGGAGTATAACAGAGGACTAAGAACAGTCCCATTCGGGACCCAGACAAAACTGAAACACACTCCATATACTCCTACATATTAACTCATATTGGGTCCATATCATTTACAACAAGAGCTGAAACTATAGGTGACCAATACCCCCCGTGGGAGCCAATTTCTGAGTTTTTGCAAAATTTCAAGGGGAGATAATTCAGCCAAAAATGAAACAGAGTTATGCCCTTGGTCAGAACGGGTGAATACTATATGCCCAATGGATGCTCTGAAATCGCAATAACGTATAAACCACAAAATCATGTGCACAAAAGATGTAATACTATTACTCTGCAGCTATGCAAAATTACCACCCAAAAAGATTAGGATCTTGGCTAAAATAAATATTTCTTTCCGAAAATACTGCTGTGACGTCATGATTTCTGTAGCGTTCGTTGTACTCTGTCGCGTTCGTTGTACTGCAGTAACCGGTGTGAATACCTCAACCTGCAGATATACAAATACGCATGTGTCGAGCTACTTTTAAGTCGACACTTCGGCTATCTCGCCCATCATTTTCAGTTCCTTTATATATTTTTTCCTGTTTTACTACTGTGTATCTCGAACCGAAATTCATGAGGTAAAGAAGGAAAAAAAATGCCGCCGGTCTTTCAGTTAAAGAAAATAATAATAGACTTTTACAAAACAGTTCATATCTTCACAATGTTTTTAATTTTCCAAATTGTCCAGTTGCGTTAAAATTAGTACAAACAATACCTTTACCGCTATTACGAAAATTACGTGCTTGTAATAAAGACTGACACGCGGTGCTCAACATTTGATCTTAACACCGTCTCGTTTCAATGATTTCCAAGATCTCCGTGATAAAATGCGGCTCTGATTTGTATAACTGTACAATTAGGTACGACCGGTTGTTTTACGTACTCATCATTAATGTCAAAATTGAGTATTGCCCCTTGTCCCGATGTACATACAAACAGTGTAGATCCTAAAAAAATGGCTCATGTCCAGCTTTCTCGGCAGGACCTAAACTGTGTGAGTGTGTGAATTCGGGTTTAACGTCGCTTTCAGCAATTTTTCAGTCATATCACGACGGTGTCTGGTTGCGACAGGGAGCTCAATGCTCACGTTTATAGTGCTGCCTCACTGAAGTATCATGTCCCAGACACATTACATGATACCACACCCAGCCACATTATCCTGACACTGGATCGACCAGTCCTAGCTCTACCCCGTAAATCTGAGTGCCAAGCGAGGAGCAGCTAGTACCATTTTTAACGACTTTGGTATGTCGCGGCCCGGGATCGAACCCGAGACCTCCCGTTCCCCGGAGCGGACACTCTACCAACTGAGCTATCGGGGCCGGTACCTAAACAGTGTAAATCAATACGAGGGACTACCGTATGACGTATAGCACGTACAGGTCAGCATTGCATTCACAAGCGGGGAACCATCCCATTTAAGTACATATCCATTTTTAGCTTATGTGGATACCAAAATTTGCAGGAATTAAAAAGACAACAAAACACGTGAGAAATCTTTTATAATCGCTATACTTCGACAAGCTCCATTACTTTCATAAACGAATTTTAAAAACTCAATAGGCTGTGCATGCTAGTGTTATTGCTCTAGAATAACCAAGAATACCAAGGCAAATAATGGGCTCCGACATGCATGTGACGTCACACTTTGGTTATCTCGTACTACGGATAACTCGAACTTTTTATCCGGTCCCATGAGGTTCGAGATAACGAGCGTCGACTGTAATTGTAACACGTTGACTAAACGCAATATCTGAAATAACAAAAAGTGTCTTATACAGAAGTTCCAAAAATTCTTCGGCTGTATAATGCGAGAATTATATTATAAAGTAGAAGTAAAACAAAATCAGGAATCGATACAATTAACTTACTCCACCCATCACAGACACCAAAGGGAAAGAAACACAAACATGAAGCGACCAGACCATAATGGAAACCTAAACAAAGGATGGCCATATGGACAGTTACTTTCCCACAAAATGGCCTAATGGCAATCCAAAATAAAAAGACACAAGTGATACACACAGTGAGTAGTAACAATCAACAACATATATATAAACCGCCACAGAAGAACCGCCTTGGAACGGTCAGTGGAAAGAATTCCACTGGGGGGCTTAAATGGATTTTACGTGGCCACAATCCTCGCCCTTACTTCCGTCGCGATTTAGACAAATAATTTGTTCAGTCCGCATGGAGGCCTCCTAACTCATCAGTGCAACATCTCCGTGAACACAAATAATCAAAGAACCACAGAGGTGAGACAACGGTGAGGACTCGACAGCAAAAAACCACTGAAATGCTGGAGCAAAAGAAAACCAACAGTTAGACTTCGATGGACCCGACCAGAGACAGAGCATCAGGCACCGACCAACATTACCTTGAATTAGATCTCTCTAATTCTCAATAAGCCTTTACGTTGGAACCGTCATAGAATCTGAGGCCTGACCAACCGGCGTGCAATTAAAGAGGGAAGCAAGGTTGCCAACCGTGATTGGGTTTACTACCATGCATGCAGTCTGTCGTATAACATCCAAGTTGTACCAAATCTTTTTATATTGAAGAATGATTTTACGAAATTGGGTGCAGAGGTCATTGCGGTTATATATTTTTCTGAATTTATATACTGAGTCACCATAAAATTCGGGTTCCGATAGACCTTGTTGCAGAAGAGATTTAAGTCCAATATTGAATTTTGAAATTAAATCAGAATGGCGTCTATAAATGGCCATTTTTTTCATCGTCACCCAAAGTTCTTTTGTAGATGTTCGAGTTACACTTTGTTGGACGAGCACCTACCTTTCTCAGAATTCATCAAAATATCTTCATACCAGTGCAGTACATGTATAATGTTATCTTACTTGCTGGACCACTTCTCACTGACCCGTACCTTCTGGCCTGAGCCTGAACTAACAACTCACTCTAACAAGAGGACCATGCTGGTCCTTTATCGCTCACCTGAGCTTACATATTCAAAGTTTCAGGAAGTGCCAATCTTTACTGAAGGATTAATGGAAGGACATGGTGATGAAAGGGTAAACAATTTCTGCAAATCAAGTAGAATGTAACTCTATGATAAATAGGCTGACCTCACCAGTTTAAAACTCATTCAAGCTTTTATTCCTGACTTGCTAAAAAGATCCATCTTCTTTCTTATGAATGTTTTCATTGCTAAAAAGATCCGATATGAACTGATGGAGCTATGGTGATGACAACTTCAAAAATAAGCAATTAACTGCTGCAATCAAAGGGATGTTACTATGTGACAAATAGGCAAACCTCACGAGTTTTCAAACTCCTCCGAGCTTTTCTGCCTGACTTATTTGTTCGTAGGTTTCATGAAGATCCGATCCAAACTGATAGGGCAGCAGTGCTAATAAGGTCGAAAATGGGCATTTTTAAGCAGTCAAAGGCACGTAACTCTATGAAAAAATGTGCCGACTCGGCCATTTTTCAAACTCATCCAAGGTTTTATTCCCAGCCACCAGCCACCTTACATATAAGTTTCCGATCTGATCAAACCTGAAGGGGCTACGGTGATGACAAGGACATAATTTGGCATTTTTTGCAATCAAAGGGATGTTACTCTAAGATAAATAGGCCAGTTTTCGAACTCATTCGAGGTTTTATCCCCAGCCACCTTACATATAAGTTTCAGAAAAATCCGATCAAAACTGATGGGGCTATGGTGATGACAAGGTCAAAAATTAACATTTTCAGCCATCAAAGGGACATAACTCTACGATAAACGGGCTGACCTGGCCTGTTTTCGAACTCATCCGAGATTTTATCCCCAGCCAACTTAAATATAAGTTTCAGAAAGATACGATCAAAACTGAAGGGGCTATGGTGATGACAAGGCAAGCAAAGGGACGTAAATCTATGATAAATGGGCTAACTTGGCCGGTATTCGATCTCATCCTAGGTTTTATACCCAGTCATCCTACATATACGTTTCAGAAAGATCCGATCAAAACAGAATAGACTTCGGTGATGACAAGATCAAAAATCGACATTTTCAGTCACCAAAGGGACATAACTATATAATAAATGGGGTGACTTGGCCGGTTTTCGAACTCATCCGAGGTTTTATCCCCAGCCATCTTACATATAAGTTTCAGAAAGATCCGATCAAAACTGAAGGGGCTACAGTGATGACAAAGTCAACAATCAACATTTTCAGCAATCAAAGGGACCTAACTCTATGATAAATAGGCCACCTTGGCCGGTTTTCGCACTCAACCGAGGTTTTATCCCCAGCCACCTTACATTTAAGTTTCAGAAAGATCCGATCAAAATCAGCATTTTCAGCAATCAAAGGGACGTAACTCTGTGATAAATGAACCAACTTGACTGGTTTTCGGACTCGTCCGAGATTTTATCCCAAGTCACATTACATATAAGTTTCAGAAAGATCCGATCAAAACTGAAGGGCCTACGGTGATGACAAGGTCAAAAATCTGCATTTTCAGCAATCAAAAGAACGTATCTCTATGATAAATGGGGCGACTGGCCGGTTTTCTACTTCTACTTTTCGAACTCATCCGAGGTTTTATCCCAAGCCACCTCATATATAAGTTTCAGAAAGATCCGATCAAAGCTGAAGGGACTACGGTGATGACAAGCATTTCCCCATTGTAAGTCTATGGGACCTTGTGATTGCCATAGCAACCAAAGTTTTCATGCGATTTAAAAAAAAAAGCTTATGTCATCAGTATCTCGCCAAAGGCATGCTCCAGATGAGAAATGATTGAGATCAGCCTACAGCCAGAACTCTATCATTGTTACTAGTGCATCGCCCATCCCCAGGAGTTGAGGTGAATTATGTCCAACAGAGTAAATAAAAAGGACCATTTTCCTAGGAATTCATCATACGTACCGTTTATTTCACATGTGTATATATCTTTCGTTTACAAATTACGTTTTATGAAGGCTTTAAAACTAACCATACTTAAGTTTTGTGTAATAAATTTAGTTTTGTAAATATAATAACTACCTACCAGAGCTAACAGCTCACTCTTGAAAACATATTGAAATACATTTGTATTTTTGCAATAAAATGTCATCTTACACGCAGGATCTACACCTGCTTGAGATAACAGCTCACTCTCGAAACGTCAAAACACTTTCCGATATCGCACTTTTTCACCAGCATTTCAGTGGTTTCTCGCTATCGAGTCCTGACCTTTGTTTCATCTCTGTGTTTTTTTTAGTTTTGTGTTCACAGAAATGTTTCACTGATAAATAAGGAGGCCTTCATGCGGACTCAAAGAGGATTGATGCCACGTAAAATCGATTTAAGCCCCCACCCCAGTGGAATTCGTTTCACCGACGGTTCCAATGCGGTTCTTCTGTCGCGGTTATGGATTGTCTTTGAGTGTTTGTTACGCTTGTATTATTTTGTTTTGGACAGCCAGTTGGCCATTTTCTGGGAAAGTAACCGTCATTTTGGCTTTCTGCTTTTGATGTTTCCATTAGGGACTATTGTTTCATGTTTGTGTTTCTTTCTCTTTGGTGTCTCTGTTGGGAGATGTAGGTAAATTGTATCGATTTCTGATAATTGCCTTTACTTCTCTTTGTAATGAATAGTTTAATGCTATCTTACATACAGGATCCACACCTACGTAACTGAGCTAACAGCTCATCCGAAAAACACATTCAGATATCGTATAACCCGCGCTATGGAATGCTATCTGACATGAGAATCCACACCTACCTACATGCGCTAACATTAAACTCTCTATACGCATTCAGATAGCATTATATCCATGCAATATACTGTCGTCTTACCTTCTGGGTCAATACCTACCTACCTGCTCTAATATTTAACTCTTTATACGCATTCAGACAGCATTATATCCATGCAATATACTGTCGACTTACCTTCTGGGTCAATACCTACCTACCTGCTCTAATATTTAACTCTCAAAACACATTCAGATAGCATTATATCCATGCAATATACTGTCGTCTTACCTTCTGGGTCAATACCTACCTACCTGCTCTAATATTTAACTCTCAAAACACATTTAGATATCATTATACCTGGGCAATATAATGTCGTCTTTATTGCTGGACCGACACCTACCTGCTCTAAAATTTAACTATTTAAACTGATCCAGATACCGTTACACCTGGGCCATATAATATTACCTTACCTGTTGGACCAATAACAACCTACCTGACCTAACATTTCACCCTCATTATACACGTGCAATTCAATGTAATCTTACATGCTTGGCCAACACCTACCTATCTGAGCTAACATTTTACTCTAAAACCACACAACTATACCATAATACCCGCGCTATGTAATGTAATCTTACATGCTTGGCCTACACCTACCTATCAGAGCTAACATTTTACTCTCAAACCACACAAATATATCATTATACCTGTGCTATATGATGTAATCTTACATGCTTGGCCAACACCTACCTATCTGAGCTAACATTTTACTCTCAAAACACTTTCAGATAACATTATTCCTGAGCAATATAATATCGTCTGTATAAACAATCTTCTGCAAACACAACTAAATATCTTACCTATGCAGTTAAATGGTATTTTTTATGCTATCTGCAATTGGTTCCGTTTCCAATGTTGACTTATAGTGTTTTGAGAAAGTCACAGCTGGTCATCGAAGAAAGAGATACGACTGTTAAGTTCTATACGTCCTCATAGACATGGTCAGCACCTAAAGTTAGAATATTAGATAATAAGTATCTATACCTCTTCATTCAGACCTACAAATTACAATAAAAAATATATTATACTATATGTAACGTATGTTTTACTGAAGTGCCAAAAAAGTACATTGTTTTTATATTGCGAGATTTTTTGTAAACTAGAGGTAAAACAAAGATCAGGAATCGATACAATTAACTTACTCCACCCATCAAAGACACCATAGGGAAAGAAACACAATCATTAAGCGACCAGACCACAACGGAAACCCAAACAAAGGAACGCCATAAGGACAGTTACTTTCCCAGAAAATGGTCATATGGCCATCCAAATTTAAAAGACACAAGTGATACACACAGTAAGTAACAAACAACAACATAAATAAATCGCCACAGAAGAACCGCCTTGGATCGGTCAGTGGAAAGATTTCCACTGGGGGGCTTAAATCGATTTTACGAGGCCACGATCCTCGCCCTTACTTCCGCCGCGATTTAGACAAATAATTTGTTCAGTCCGCATGAAGGCCTCCTAACTCATCAGTGCAACATCTCCGTGAACACAAATAATCAAAGAACCACAGAGGTGAGACTATGGTGAGGACTCGACAGCAAGAAACCACTGAAATTCTGGAGCAAAAGAAATCCAACAGTTAGACTCCGATGGGCCCGACCAGAGACAGTAAAAAAGGCATCAACAAGTCAATGACCATGTTCTTGCATCGTCGTAAAATGTTATGTTGTGTAGATACGCTGGTTGGACCTATTGAGTTTTGGTTTAACGACCCTTTTAAGATTATTTCACTTATTTCGATAGTTAATAAAAAAGGGAGAAAACTGGAGTAACCGCAAAAAAAACAACATCTGGTTAACCAAAGCAAGGCTCGAACTCGCAGCAATGAGAGACCTTATGATTAAGCGACAACGTTTTGACACACTAGGCCGCGGATGTAATATTGGTTGGTGCCTGATGCTCTGTCTCTGGTCGGGCGCATCGGAGTCTAACTGTTGGTTTTCTTTTGCTCCAGCATTCCAGTGGTTTCTTGCTGTCGAGTCCTCACCGTTGTCTCACCTCTGTGGTTCTTTGATTATTTGTGTTCACGGAGATGTTGCACTGATGAGTTAGGCGGCCTTCATGCGGACTGAACAAATTATTTGTCTAAATCGCGACGGAAGTAAGGACGAGGATTGTGGCCACGTAAAATCGATTTAAGCCCCCCAGTGGAAATCTTTCCACTGACCGTTCCAAGGCGGTTCTTCCGTGGCGGTTTATTTATGTTGTTGTTTGTTACTTACTGTGTGTATCACTTGTGCCTTTTTATTTTGGATGGCCATATGGCCATTTTGTGGGAAAGTAACTGTCCTTATGACCTTCCTTTGTTTAGGTTTCCATTATGGTCTGGTCGCTTCATGTTTGTGTTTCTTTCCCTTTGGTGTCTTTGATGGGTGGAGTAAGTTAATTGTATCGATTCATGATCTTTGTTTTACTTCTACTTTGTTGTACTACCATTTATCTTAGCCAATAGCTCACTCTAAAAAAAGCATTGATATATATTTATGCCTGTGCAATATAATGCTATTTTACATGCTGGGCCAATAGATCCCTGCCTCAGCTTACACCTGGCTCTCGAAATACATTCAGGTATAATTATACCTATGCAGTACGACGAATTCTTACGTGCTAGATCTACCAGCCAGAGCTTTCAATTCACATAAAAAACCACATCAGATATCACATAACCTGGGCAATATAATATCACTGCTGAGTATAAAATAAAATGTTATCTTCTCTGCTGGACGCATCTTACTCTCAAAATTTCAGCCATGGCAATATTATTTGGCCAATACAATGCTATCGGCTTTGCTGGACCCGCACCTACCGACCATAGCTAACAGCTTACTCTCAAAACACATTCAGATATCATATAACCTAGGAAATATATTATTGTCTTCCCTCCTGGTTCCGCAACCACCGACCTGAGCTAACAGCTTACTCTCAAAACACATTCAGATATCATATAACCTGGGAAATAATATTACTAGCTTCCCTCCTGGTTCCGCAACCACCGGCCGGAGCTAACTGCTTACTCTCATAACATATTCAAATATCATAACCTGGGCAATATAATGCTATCTTTCCTGCTGACCCGTACCTTCAGGCCTGAGCTAACAACTTACTCTTAAAGCACATTCGGATATCATATAACCTGGGCAATCTAACCTTGGCAATAAAATGCTATCTTTCCTGCTGACCCGTACCTTCTGGCCTGAGCTAACAGCGTACTCTCAACACACATTCAGATATCATATAACCTGGGCAATATAACTTGGGCAATATAATGCTATCTTTCCTGCTGACCAGTACCTCCTGGCCTGAGCTAACATCATACTCTCAAAACACATTCAGATATCATATTACCTTGGAAATCTAACCTGGGCAATATAATGTTATCTTTCCTGCTGACCTGTACCTTCTGGCCAGCGCTAAAATCTTACTCTCAAAACACATTCAGATATCATATAACCCGGGCAATATAACCTGGGCAATATAATGATATCTTTCCTGCAGACTCGTACTTTCTGGCCTGAGCTGACATCTTACTCTCAAAACACATTCAGATATCAGAATATCTGTGCAGAATAATGTAGTCTTACATGCTGGCCCAACACCTTTTCATCAAAGCTAACAGTTCGCTCTCCTAACTCATTCAAATATCATTATAACAAACTAATTAATGCTATTCTATATGCTAGATGCATACCAACCAGAGCCAAAATGCATAAAGCTTATCAAATCTCCTATGCAGTACAATGTTCTTACATGCTGGACCAACAGATACAGCAAAATTCCGCTATTAAAACCACCTAAAATTACGACTATATCCGCTTTCAACAGTTTATTGTGAATGTTTCAGTTATTCCTTCTTTTTGTTTTCTGCACCCAGGGACCACCGTTGGGTCTGTTTAAAAGTGGTCTTAAAGACAACTTTTGAACAGTCCCATAGGTGGTCTTAATATTGGAAGTTTACTGTACCTTTCCTAGATAATAGCTCACTCTCAAAACACATTCAAGTATATAATGCTATTTTACTGTACCGTTCCCAGATAACAGCTCACTCTCAAAACACATTTAGGTGTATATAATGCTATTTTATTGTACCGTTCCCAGATAACAGCTCACTCTCAAAACACATTCAGGTGTATATAATGCTATTTTTATGTACCTTTCCCAGATAACAGCTCACTGCCAAAACACATTCAGGTGTATATAATGCTATTTTAGAAGCTGGGCCCACGCGCACTTGCAGCCTACCCTTAAAGCACATGCAGATATTTTATGCATGGGTAATTGAATGTTATCTCACATGCTTGACCCGCGCCGGCTAACAAGCTAATATATTACTCATAAAACACAGGTCAGAAACCTTAATACCTTTTCAATATAATGATATATTGCATACTGGAACTACACCCACTTATTACTCTCAGATATTTTATACCAGTGTAATATATAGAGGATTTTTACACTTTTGTGATGGATACCAAAAATATTTCATCGAGTGTGTTGATAACATCCTTATTTGCACGAGTGCGAAGCACGAGTGAAAACCAAATTTTCACGGATGCGAAGCACGAGTGAAAATTCAGATGTTTTCATTACACGAGTTGAAATATTTTTGGTATCCGCCGAAAAAAGTATAGTTTCTTTTTATTTTCTAATTGTATACGGATATTTACAGTAATTGAATATTTACGGTAACTGATCAGCCCCCGCCCATCGAAGCTTGAAGAAATATATGGGCTGCATGATGCTTCCACGCAGAGCTGAAACTGACCCGCACATGAGTACTGGTAAACCGCTTATATGATCTAAGCCTGCCCTTGCAAAGCAGTGCGAGTCGGCCCGTCCATGCTTATAAACGTTATTGCTTCCATTGGGCGGCAGGGCTCGAGATGTCATTTCATCTCAATATCGGGTAAAAGTCTCACAAAATTGGAAGCAACGTCTCCGAAATGACCTTTACAGTGTTGACGGGGCGTTAAACCTCAAATCAAGAAACACTAATTGATCCGCCGAACCGTACGTCATATTTTTGACCTGGCTCGTCATATATGACGTCACAACCGTCAGTTTCAAAACATAAACAGATCGCCATTTTGAAAACATTATTTTTACAGTTCCAAGAGTGGTTTTCAAGGTATTTTACAAAATTATTTTATCGATAACATATGATTTTTGGCGAGAAAAAGTAGTCCGGGCTGCTACTGTAAATAATGGCAAAGTCATTATTCACAGTGAGAAAATATCATTTTTTTGTTTCCGATTTGCATTGATTTCACAGCAGAGAATATAATAAAATACTATTTATCATGCTGGACCGGGGACTACCTGCCGATGCTGACAGCTTACTCATAAAACACATCCATGATATCATTGGATTTGTACCTGTGCAATAGTATGCTATTTTTTCATGCTGTACCACACCTTTTTTAACCAACAGCTTACGTTCAGATACCGGAGCCGAGCGAGACTCGTACCCACGGCGTTGAGAGACCTAATGATTAAAAACCAGCGTTCTTACCGACTAGATTATGGAGGTTGTATTGGACGAGCACCTACCTGAGCCAACAACTTACTCTTGAAATATGTTCAGATATATCTTATAACTGTGCAATATGATGCGATATTACAAGTTGGACCCACACCTACCTGAGACATCAGCTCTCTCTCTCTCTCTCTCTCTCTCTCTCTCTCTCTCTCTCTCAAACAACATTCAGATATCATGCATGTATTATAAAATGAACTCTATACAATCTGAGCTAACAGCTCAATCTCGAAACTCAGTCAGACATCAGTATACACGTGCAATAAAATGTCATCTTACATGCTGGACCAACAAGTCCCAGAGAAATCAACTCACTCAAAACTTACTTAAACATCAATATACATGTGCAATTTGTTTGTTTGATTTGAAGTTTAACGTCCCCGTCAACACTGTAAAGGTCATTTTGTAGACGTTGCTACCAGTTTTGTGGGACTCTTACCTGACATTGAGATGAAATGACATCTCAAGCCCTGCCGCCCAATAAAACCAATAAGGTGTATAAGCATGGACGGGCCGACTCGCACCGCTTTGCCTGGGCAGGCTTTATATACTCTAAGCGGTTTACCAGTAGTCGTGTGCGGGTCGGTTTTAGCTCTGCAGGGAAGCATCAGGCAGCCCATATATTTCTTCAAGCCCCGATTGGCGGGGGCCGTATACCTGTGCAATATAATGTCATCTTACATATGGAACCGACAGCTACCAGAGCTAAATTACATGCTGAGCCAAAGCCTACATCGACATACAGTCCTCTGCAGTCATACCTGTTCAATGAAATTATCTTCTATTTTATCCTCTGGCCATTGAAGACACACAGTGCTAAGAGTAAGTCAGAGCTGGACAACGAAGAAAGAGATACGACTGTCAAGTGCTATAAATCCTAAAAGTCACATTTAACACCTGTAATTATAGGTATATATACTAAGTATCCACACCAAGGTAATTTTATGATGAACATTTGTGATATTTTCCTTATTTATACTCCAAACATAGGTTTTGGGTGCTCGTTAGAAACGCCTCAATAAGGCGGTTCAAACGAGTAAACACAACCTATGTTTTGGAGCAGAAATAAGGAAAATGATGTTTACCCCCCGTAAAATGGAAGTGGGGGCAATGATCAGTTTTCTCTTTATTAAGTGGTGTTTAGGGGGTCAGCCTCAATAATTTAGACAAATTATTTGTCTAAATCGCGACGGAAGTAAGGACAAGGATTGTGGCCACGTAAAATCGATTTAAGCCCCCCAGTGGAAATCTTTCCACTGACCGTTCCAAGGCGGTTCTTCTCTGGCAGTTTATTTATGTTGTTGTTTATAGCTTACTGTGTGTATCACTTGTGTCTTTTTTATTTTGGATGGCCATATGGCCATTTGGTGTGAAAGTAACTGTCCTTATGGCCTTCCCTTGTTTCGGTTTCCACTATGGTCTGGTCGCTTCATGTTTGTGTTTCTTTCCCTTTGGTGTCTTTGATGGGTGGAGTAAGTTAATTGTATCGATTCCTGATCTTTGTTTTACTTCTACTTTATTTCACGGACTTGTTCACGTTATGAACATCTGCAATAAGAGTAATAAATACTAAGTATCCACACCAATGCTGTTGAAGGTTCTAAGTCAATCAATCAATCAATCAACCAATCAATCAACCAATCAATCAACTATATATTGCATTGCTTATTTCTTACTTGTTGGAGTAAGTTAATTGTATCAATTCCTGATCTTTGTTTTACTTCTACTTTTCATAATGATGTAATGATGACGTGGTCATTACGTTCCAAACTAAACAATTTTAATAAAACCGAGTTGCATAGTGCAACAGAAGGGCAATATTCCGTTAAAAAATAGAAGCGATGGCAATAATCAAGAATCGATACAATTAACTCACAGCCCCCAGCAGTGACATGTGTAAAAAAGTCAGTTTATTGCTATCCTGCTGTTGGCCATATGTTGTGATATATTGATCTTACAAAAACTCTAACTATAGGTTTCGGGTGTTAGTTTGGCCAACAACTCCTCGGAGCTGACAGCTCACTCTAAACTTACTCAGATAGTATCCTACCTGTGCAATATAAGGCAATATTACATGCCTTACCAACGCCTACATGGACATAGAGTCATCTGCAAACCACAACCAGATAACATACCTTTTCAATTAAATTATATCCTTTTTTCCTCAGGGATCAGTTACTTTTTCGTGGTAGACCCACAATGCTGAGAGTCAGCGAAGAAAGAGATACGACTGTCAAGTGCTATACATCATAAACGTCACATTAACACCTACAATTAGAACTAACACCTGCAATTAGAATAATATATACTAAGTATCCACACCAATGCTGTTGAAGGTTCCAAGTATCTTTGTCAGTTTTATGTCTCATGTCGCGTTACAAGAACGCAGGGAAAACGTACGTGTACCATATATCGTATTGCACATTCATTTCTTGCTTACCAGTCGGTTGCGCATATGAACAATGAAACAAAATGTGATAATGTAAACATGACTTTGGTCGGGCCCTTCGGAGTCTAACTGTTTGTTTTCTTTTGCTCCAGCATTTCAGTGGTTTCTTGCTGTCGAGTCCTCACCGTTGTCTCGCCTCTGTGGTTCTTTGATTATTTGTGTTCACGGAGATGTTGCACTGATGAGTTAGGAGGCCTTCATGCGGACTGAACAAATTATTTGTCTAAATCGCGACGGAAGTAAGTGCGAGGAGTGTGGCCACGTAAAATCGATTTAACCCCCCCCCCTCCACCAGTGGAAATCTTTCCACTGACCGTTCCAAGGCGGTTCTTCTGTGGCGATTTATTTATGTTGTTGTTTGTTACTTACTGTGTGTATCACTTGTGTCTTTTTATTTTGGATGGCCATATGGCCATTTTGTGGGAAAGTAACTGTCCTTTTGGCATTCCTTTGTTTAGGTTTCCATTATGGTCTGGTCGCTTAATGTTTGTATTTCTTTCCCTTTGGTGTCTTTGATGGTTGGAGTATGTTAATTGTATCGATTCCTGATCTTTGTTTTACTTCTACTTTAATAATAATGACGTGTGCTTTACGTTCCAAACTAAACCATTTTAATAACACATCCAAGTAGCATAGTGCAAAAAAAAGAAAGGCAATATTCCGGTAAAAAAAAGAAGCGATGGCAATGACCAGGAATCGATACAATTAACTAACAGCCCCAAGCAGTGACACCAAAGGGTAAGAAACACAAACATGAAATAACTAGACCCTAATGGAAAGACTAATAGCAGAAAGCTATTGATATTGATCTTACACATACTATTGTGGTATTGATCTTACCCATACACTAACAATTGGTTTCGGGTGTTAGTTTGGCCAACAACTCCTCGGAGCTGACAGCTCACTCTTAATCCTGTGATTGTAAAAAATCAGTGTATTGCTATCCTGCTGCTGGCAATATGTTGTGATATATTGATCTAACACATACTCTTACTATAGGTTTCGGGTGTTAGTTTGGCCAACAACTCCTCGGAGCTGACAGCTCACTCTTAATCCTCTGATTGTAAAAAATCAGTGTATTGCTATCCTGCTGCTGGCAATATGTTGTGATATATTGATCTAACACATACTCTTACTATAGGTTCCGGGTGTTAGTTTGGCCAACAACTCCTCGGAGCTAACAGCTTTCTCTAAACTTACTTGGATATTATTCTACCTGTGCAATATAAGGCTATATTACATGCTTGACCGACGCGTACATGGACATCGAGTCATCTGCAAACCAAAACCAGATAACATACCTGTTTAATTAAATTATATCCCTCTTGTCCTCAGGAATCAGTTACTTTTTCATGGTAGACCCACAGTGCTGAGAGTCAGCGAAGAAAGAGATATGACTGTCAAGTGCTATACATCATAAACGTCACATTAAACACCTACAATTAGAACTAACACCTGCAAGTAGAATTGTCATAGTCAGTGTTTTGGTTCCACCTGGGTTGTAGTTTTGCGTTGGTAGGTCGAGTGTCATAGTGTTTTGGTTCCATCTGGGTTGTAGGATTTGCGTATAGCAACGTTTCTGTAACGTATTATGCGTTTACAGTACTGTCCTCGCGTTTATAGTAATGTAGGTTCGGTTTGGTGCTCATTTACCTTACCTGTGTAATAAAGCTTAAGCCTAGGGCATCTAACATGCATGCGCACAAGTTATGCTTCACTGCACTTGCCATTTACGCTTAAAACTGATAAGGTGTATACTTATCCAGTTAGCTTTATTTTGGAGATACTTTAATATATTTTTCATATATTATATGTTACAGGTATGTGCATTTTTGTATTTTTATGTACTTTATCTATGTTGAAAAGGTATGCTTGAATTTCAAAGTTTAGCAATTTAAAACATAGATTGTTGCTTGAAGTTTGTGTCAAGTGGTTTGTCCAGAGTATCCCCGCCTGTCACGCGGGAGACCGGGGTTCGATTCCCCGACGGGGAGCCAAATTATGTCACCGGTACGTGAGTCCGTCCTTTGGGAAATAAATAACGCACACCAAGACAGGGATGCTGATGAAATGATGATTTAATGAAGGGCTCACATCTCAAATAGCTGGCATCGTCATCTGTAACATATAATATATGAAAAATATATTAAAGTATCTCCAAAATAAAGCTAACTGGATAAGTATACACCTTATCAGTTTTAAGCGTAAATGGCAAGTGCCATTAATTACAGATAACACATTACTTATGAAAATATGAATATTAATTATGATTCATTATAGATAAAACCATTTAACAAAGCATACTACATTTTAAGGTGCGGATTTAACCTATCTGAAATGCCTTGCAGTTTCTGGACAAACCACTTGACACAAACTTCAAGCAACAATCTATGTTTTAAATTGCTAAACTTTGAAATTCAAGCATACCTTTTCAACATAGATAAAGTACATAAAAATACAAAAATGCACATACCTGTAACATATAATATATGAAAAATATATTAAAGTATCTCCAAAATAAAGCTAACTGGATAAGTATACACCTTATCAGTTTTAAGCGTAAATGGCAAGTGCAGTGAAGCATAACTTGTGCGCATGCATGTTAGATGCCCTAGGCTTAAGCTTTATTACACAGGTAAGGTAAATGAGCACCAAACCGAACCTACATTACTATAAACGCGAGGACAGTACTGTAAACGCATAATACGTTACAGAAACGTTGCTATACGCAAATCCTACAACCCAGATGGAACCAAAACACTATGACACTCGACCTACCAACGCAAAACTACAACCCAGGTGGAACCAAAACACTGACTATGACACACTTCCCCGCTTTATGAAATGTCGTCCTCGACATTTAAAACAAATAACAAAACACCTAAGGTATGCCAGAAGCAACAATCCATAGACCAGCTGAACATCAAATAAACAAAACATCAAAATGATATCAGCGACAAAACCACACAAGCACCACCATTGAGGTCGCTGAACAAGAATAAAATACACATCATAATAATGGAACTTGACAATGGTGAACAATACAAAATCAGCAATGGGCAATGACAACGCTTATTACGCTGTCCACATAAAATTTGTCACAATAATAAAAAAAATGAAATGAGGATATGAAAATGAATGGAATGTAAAACAGTCTATAGGAGGTGGAAAGGTGGACAAGGGTAGATAAAAACTTACGCAACTGAATCCTTGTTGAGACACACTGAATACTAATATCTTAAAACACATTCTCTGGACCTGCTGTCACTAAATCTGGTCTCATGCCCATCTGCCATTGATTGTCCCGCATCCATGCAGGTTGTCTCCTTATCCTGCCATCTCTTCTGACCCTTGGCTGTGACCTCTGTCTAGACGAAGACTGTTGACTAGCGGATGGTCTAGGAGAAACTAGCACTGGCCTTGAAGGCTGAGATGAAGGTGTAGTTCGTTGTGGTCTTTTGGCTGGTATAATATACCTAGGTACTGAAAGTTGTTCTACAGCTGCAGCTTCCTCTTCGTCATCTGAACTGGAACTGTCAGTTGTGGTGTCCTCATAAGTTTCTGGAACAACATCAGCGGCTGGAGTTTGTGGTTTCTGCCGTCTTGGTTTTGGTTCAGCTATCTGGCAAGGAAGGGCGTTGAACGGAAGAAGCATGTTACGGTGCAACGGCTTTGGCTTGTTGGTCGAGTGCTCCTTCTGGACCACGTAGACGGGTATGTCTGGCATAGGCTGGCTCTGCACGATATACGGTGTTGAATCCCAGATGTCAGCTAGCTTGTGTTTCCCCTTGAATCCAACTTTCTTTACTAGCACTCGATCTCCAGGCTCTAAAACTGAGTTGCGTACTCCTTGGTCATAGTACCGCTTGTACTTCTTCCCCTTGAGTCGCGCTTCTTCACTTGCATTCTGATACGCATCGGCGAGACGGTTCTTCAATTTGTCCGCATAATCCTGATGAGACTGTCTTTCCTCGGAAGATCGAATACCCAGGAGTGCATCTATAGCCAAACGTGGGTGACGCCCAAACATGAGAAAGAATGGTGAGAAACCAGTGCTCTCGTGCAATGCAGCATTATATGCATGCGTTAAAGTGGGTACACTGGCCTTCCAGTCCGACTTTCGCTTCTCACTCATTGTTCCTAGCATGTTCAGGAGGGTATGGTTGAAACGTTCAACCATACCGTTCCCCATCGGATGGTAGGGTGTGGTGCGGGTTTTCTGAATTCCGGCAACTTTACATAGCTTCCTGATAACTTTGGATTCAAAGTTTGCACCTTTGTCACTATGTAATTTTGCCGGAAAGCCGTAGTGCACGAAGAAATGCTCAAACAAGGCACGGGCCGTTGTTCGAGCAGACTGATTCCTGGTAGGAATAGCCTGGGCATAACGGCTGAAATGGTCCGTTATGACCAGAATATTCTCAAACCCGCCTTTCGACCTTTCCAAAGAAAGATAGTCTATGCAGACTAGCTCCATCGGCGCGGATGACGTTATACTGACGAGATGAGCAGACTTAACTGGACTTGTTTTACGGTAAATACAACGTTCGCACTGCTGCACTCGTTTCCGAATATACTGGTTCATGTATGGCCAGAAGTAACGCTGACGGATTAACGATGCAGTTCTGTCACGGCCTTGATGTCCAAGGTCATCGTGATATGACCAAAAGACAAGATCCCTAAGGGCTTCTGGCAGAACCAATCTGTGAAACATTTGTCCATTGATCTCTTCTGACTTGTAGAGAATGCCTTCCTTGAAGAAATACTTGTCCCAGTCATGCAGGTATCCAACGTCCAAGCCTTTACTTTTAGCCTGGTCTGTAGAAGGTTTGGTTCCTTCCAGGACAGCATCAACTACAATTCTGATGTTGGAATCAGCTGATTGAGCTCTCTGCCAGTTCTGTGCTGTGAGTGCAGTTGATGCCAGAAATTCGTCTGGTATAGTGTCACCCTGATCAATGTCCAGTTCTGTTACTTTGTCCTCGGTTGCAAGGCTGGTTACTAAAGGTGTTGACTCTGACTCTGGCAATAGCTGGCTCATACTTTTCAGGACTTCTGGAAAGACTGTGGTTTCTAGTTCGCTCTCGTGTAGTCTTGATAAGCCATCTGCATCGGCGTTCTTTTTGCCACTTCTGTATGTAATGGTAAAGTCGTAGTTGGAGAGTTCGGCGATCCACCTGTGCCCTGTGGCATCCAACTTAGCAGTGGAGAACACATAGGTTAGTGGGTTGTTGTCCGTGTACACCTCGAAGTTGGTTCCGTATAGGTAATCGTGGAACTTCTCGGTTACTGACCATTTAAGGGCCAAAAACTCCAATTTGTGAGCCGGATAGTTCTTTTCTGATGGCTTAAGACTACGGCTGGCATAGCAAACTACTCTGTCTCTTCCGTTTTGTTGTTGGTACAGCACAGCTCCAATCCCTGTAGAGGAGGCATCTGTGTGGAGCCTGAATGGAAAACGATAGTCAGCGTAGGCAAGAACGGGAGGTTTTGTTAATTTCTCTTTGAGGGCCTCAAATGCTTCTTGTTGATCTTCTGTCCAGTCAAATGGGGCTTTCTTTGCCTTCTTCCTCTTTGCTTTATCTTTCTTTGCTGTGCTATGTCCCACCAAGAGGTCGTTCAGAGGCCTAGCTATCTTTGCATAGTTCTGAATGAAGCGCCTGTAGTATCCTGTGAACCCCAGAAAAGCTCGCACATCTTTCACAGTCCTTGGGACTGGCCAGTTCTTGATAGCAGATGTCTTTTCGGGATCTGTCTTAATGCCCTCCTCTGATACTATATGTCCCAAGTAGGTGACCTCAGACTTCATGAATTCACACTTTGTGGCCTTCAATTTCAGGTTGTGCTCTTGAAGCCTGGAGAAGACTGCTTGCAGCCGTTCGATGTGTTCTTCGAAAGTCGTCGAAAAAATAATGACATCGTCAAGGTACACCAAGCATTCCTTCAAATTCATCTCCCCCATGCACATCTCCATCAGGCGCTGGAACGTCGCTGGAGCGTTGCACAAACCGAAAGGCATCCTGTGAAACTCAAAGAAGCCAAGAGTCCCTACTTGGAAAGCTGTCTTAGCTTTATCGTCTTCTTCGATCTCAACCTGCCAGTAGCCACTTCGCAGATCTAATTTACTGAAGTATTTGGCCCCAGCAAGGAGATGGAGGGTGTCTTCTGTTCTTGGGATGGCATAAGCATCTTTGATTGTTCTGCTATTCAATTTTCGGAAGTCCACGCAGAACCTTATTGAGCCATCTTTCTTTCGTACAATTACTACATTTGATGAATACGGGCTCTTGCTTGGTCTTATTGCGCCTGCAACAAGCATTTCCCGCAGGTGTTCCCGGACTTCTTGAAATAGAGCTGGTGGTATACGACGATGTGGTTCCTTAAATGGTTGCTCATCATGAAGGTTTATTTTATGTTTCACAAGGTCACAGTTGCCCAAGTCAGTAATCCCCTTTGAGAAAATTCCTTTCCACTTGCAAAGAAAGTCCTCCAACTGTTTTCTCTGATCTTCTGTTACAGCACATTCAGTAACATCCACTCCTTCAGGCAATTGGTGTTCTTCCTCTGAGGTTGATTCTGCTACCTGTTGTCGACAGCTGTTTACATTTTCACCTAAATCCATGTTCCTTAAAACATCAACCTCATGAAGTTCGCACAAAGGAGTCTTTGGTGTTATTTCTACTGGCTTGGCAGATACATTATATATCTTTACAGGAACTCTTTGATTTCGTCCACTTTTGTTCAGTTTGACAGCCCGGGGACAAACACCTATCCGACTTGATGCCCCTTCAGTTGATTCTGTAATGGCGCTGACAACTTGTCTACAGCTCTTCACAATCCCAGAAAGCACAACTGATTGATTAGGTTTCAAAGAAATTGTCACCTTGTTAGTTGATTTCACTATGCCTAACGGTTCTGATTGGCATGATACAAATGCACTGTTCCACGTATCTGGTATTGGTGTTTCACTTTTGCACAGTTTTCTCACTCTGCTGATGATATTTGTTCCAAGTATCACGGGTACATGCTGGCATGGCACAACGAATGTTCCAACTTCAGTACTGCAATCCTGAATGAATGGCACCCTTACTTGTGATAGAATGCAGCCCAAATATGGAACTCGATTTCCTCCAGCAGCTTGGATGTTCAAGTCAACCCCCAATTCTTCGATACTAAAAAGATGGGGTTTTGGTGATAATGTGTTGTAAAACTCTTCTGAAATCGTTGTCACTTGCGAACCACTGTCAATCAATGCATTTGTATCCATGCCACAGAAATTAATGGTGTTCTCATTTGAATTTCCAACGAATTTGTCATAAAACTCCTCTGCACTGTTGATATTGGGCCCGGTAAGGTGTTTGTCCCCAGTCTGGCCCTCGACGGAGACATCTAGGAGTTTAAATTACCCTGTTGTTGTGTTTCACCGGGTATTCCAGATGAATTTTCTCCACCCCTCAATGCTGTGTTCTGGTCCTGTGTTTGATTCCTGTTCTGCTGTTGCTGCTGTTTATTCTTTCCATACCACCTTCTGTTGTTTAATCTCTTTTCTAATTTCGCTA
Source organism: Lucinisca nassula (assembly GCA_963580285.1). Lineage (NCBI taxonomy): Eukaryota > Metazoa > Mollusca > Bivalvia > Lucinida > Lucinidae > Lucinisca > Lucinisca nassula. The sequence continues at coordinate 2,625,177 of OY757015.1, read as the reverse complement.
TCTTCTCTAAGATCATATCCGCCTTTGATTCTGTAAATTCTGCTTCTCCCTTTCTTTCTGTATGCACTGCTTGATGTTGAGCTGCAGTTCCAAGTTTCATCTCATATTCCTGTGCCCGCACTTTTTGTCTGAGTAAGTCGAAACTTTTACATTCGTGAAAATGAATATTGGTAGCCAGCTTTAATTTCTCACTCCTAAGCGATCTCCAGAATTTGTCTCTGAGAAGATTATCTCTATCATCTTGTCGCACTTGTCCCTTCTCAATGGCCTTCTGTAATATACTTTCCAAACGTAGGCCCCAAGCAGCAACAGATTCGTCTTGCTTCTGGTAAACAGTGTAGAATTCTTGAAGGATGCTCATTGGCGTTGCAACATTGCCATACATTCCTTCAAGTTTCTGTAGTATATCGTCTACTGTAGCCCCTTCCTTCATCTGAACTAGTACTCTCTTAGCATCACCTTTCAAAGACTTCCTCACAACTTGCCCTATCACTGCTTCGGAATACATATTATCCTTTCTCAGGCACTTGACCTCATATTTCCACTCTTCAAAGGAGGATTCCGACTTTGGTTTCGGATCCTCTGCAGAAAAAGTAGAGATCTTAGGAAATATGAACGGTCTATCTTGGCTAGTGGAAGCAGTTGCCGTTGGCTTTCTCTCCGTTTCCTGTATTTCAAGTGCTGATTTTCTTTCTGTTGGCTTTATTTCAGGGGCTAACTTTCTCTCTGTTGACTGTTCTGTATATCTTATTGTTCCTCCCATGCCATATGGTAATGTGTCTTCCATTTGTTGCCTCTGATCCAATGCATCCAATTCTTGTTCCTTCCTTGCTAATTCCTCCTCTATCCTTGTTAGATTCAACTTCTGTCTCGAATCATCTTCTGTCAATCGTTTTTCTCTTTCATTTAGGAGTGCTTCCGTTTCTTTGAACTTCTTGAACCGCAGGTTAAGTTCCTGTTCCTTCTTCACCAGTAATTGTTCATATGGGTCTTTTTGTTCTCTTTTAATCCTTTCCAGAAGCTCCAGATCTCGTTCTCTTTCTCTTTGTAATTGTTCCTTTTTCATTAACATCATTTCCCTTGTCTTTAAAAGCATAGCTTTCCTCTTCCTATCCTCACTTAATTTTATTTCCTCTTTCAAACTCTCTGAATCTATGTCCTGCTTGGGATAATTTTCTCTCTTCATTGTTTCATATCTTCCAGCATTTGGCATTTGTTTACTGTCGTCCATTCTCCCTCTATCCATATTGTGAATAACAGGCTGCCTGATTCTAGGTGGGATTTCCTGATTTCTGTCAGCTTCTCGTATAGGATCCTGCCTAAATTGAGAGTCCACTAATGATCTGTCATAATCTGTTCCCTTGACAAACTGATTCTGACCATCTGTTCTCCTGGCAGTGAATCCTTCATTTGAATGCAGTCCTGTGTATTGCACCTCTCTTTTCACAATTGGGGAATAATTAGTTTTCCTTTTAAGATCTGTTTCTTCCTCCCCATCATCATCAATCTTCCTTCTCAAGCGCAATAGGTTTTCAATCTGAGCATCTATTTCCTTTTTACTAATATCAGATCTACAACTTCTTATCTCATCATCATTGTTCTCACTCATACGCTGTCTTAATGATCCATTGATATCAGCTTTTCCTTCATCAAACTTAATATCCTTTCTGTTTAACCAGTTTAAAAGCTCCTGCCTCTCTTTCTTTTCCTTCAGATATCTTTGAAGGCCTGCTTCGTAATCCTCTACCACATGTGGTATTTGAGATCTATCTCTATCTGTATCCTTTGTTTCACGGCTTTTCTGAAGCTGGCTTTTCAATCCTGCGGATTGTAAGGTGTCTGCTTTATTCATCTGTGTCCTTCTATCAGTAATATTCATTGGCTGTCTGTGTGTCTGGGACTCATCAAGTTGACTGTTTCCTGTTGCTCTTTGCCTATCTATAGTTTGACTGTTTCTACTTTGTAGCGTCTTCAGCTGCTTATCCATACTTTCTATCTCCCTGTCCATAAAATTCAAGAATGAACTTTGATCTCCAATTGCCCTCCTTGTTCCATTCTCCTCAGCACTATCCCCCTCAATCTGTCCAACTCTATTTCTATCCACCTCACTAGGGTTACTTATTCTATCCTCCTGGCCAAAGAGACCAAATCCCATATCTTCTGAACTAAAATTCATATATGGGTCATATCCTGTCTGGCTATGACTATTCTCTTCAACTGTATATGAGTCAGGTCTGTCCAGAAGTGTAACATGCGATGCTTGTCCATCTCCTCTCTTCTCATTCTTAACATCTCTCTGCACTGTAGAGGTTCTCAGTATGCTTCTTGTTGGCTGTAATGGTGTACTCTGTGTCACATTTCTAGCTGAAGAAGTAGTTGGCACATTTCTATCAAACACCGATTCATTTGAGCCAAAACATCTGTCTATGGTTATGTGCGAACCCTGCGACCCATGATCAGAAAGCTGTTGCTCAGTGTCATCCTGCATGTTATTCACATTCAGTTGCTGTCGATTTCTCAAAGCATTAATATGCTGATCTCTTTGTATCTGCAGTTGCCTAATGCTTTCTTGTATTCGTTTACGTTCCTCCTGTTCTTCAATAATTCTTCTTCGATTTAATAAACGCAGTTCTCTTTCATCAATGTAATGTGCCATGTTGCTTACACTTCTCTACTTCCGTACTTTAAATAATTATTTACTATAACACTTTTAACCCTCCGTATTTTTTTCAATGAAATTCAGTATGACATCAATTTGCTTCCATAAAATTCTTTTTCTGTCACTCTTTAGCATTCATTTCCTTTCAACTCCATTTATTTCATTTTGTCTGTTTTGACACTTTTGATCCTCCGTAGTTTATAATTTGTCAATTCAATTTCAAAAGGATGTCACTTCACTTCTGAGGATTTTTTTTTCTGTTCAGTGCTATTTTGCTTCCAAATCAATTTGATTTTTTTTTTTCAATTATGACACTTTTGGTCCTCCATAGATTTTATTTTAATAATTCATGTTCAATATTATATAACTTTTCTTTCATAGATTTTTTTTCTGTCAATTTTTAGTGATTGTTTCCTTTCCAATCCTATTTTCAATTTGTTTTTTTCAATTATGGCACTTCTGCTCCTCCGTAGATTTTATTTTTCGCAATTCAATCCTTCCAATCGTTAATTGCTCATTATGTCTTTGACAACTGGTATGACAAAACTTTCTTTCCGTATTTGTACGATTTCTGTTATTTTAATATTTATATTTGGTGACACTATCCGTTCACCGTACTTTCTGTTTTTGGCTTTTTTTTTTTTTTTTCACTTGTGAGTGTTCAACTTCCTTGTCACTTTATTCATGGAGTTCTGTCGGCCAATTTCTATTTCACACTAACACTGAAATTCACAGTTTAACAAATATGACAGTACTGTTTCGAGCTGCTTTAGGCAGCAGATCACATCTCCTGTCTTTTGCACACTGCTTAGCAATGCAATATAAGAAACTAATTGGCAAAACAGAGCCAAAATTTAGCATACAATGCCCTCACTTAACCAATGAATGGTCATAATATATGTAAGGGGAAAAAATGGCACAAATACACTTATAAGGTTCTCATTTGAGTAGTCTCCCTTCACATATTCAGCAAAGGTTGGTGCACAGAAAAATATCCTGTACTGAACAATGAACAGTGTACACAAGGATCTTCACTATCACTATCACTTTTCAACTACTGTATATTTAAATACAGCCAAAACATATGCATAATTATACCATTCACTATTTTTTTCTCTCTTTTTTCAGGGAAGGGGAGAGATTGTTAGGCTGTGGACAATGGGCAGGGCAGGCTATGGGGATATAGAAATATGATATAAAATGATGAGCATGAAATGATATACAGCGCACAATAACATCAGCAAAAATATATTTGCAAACAATAATTTCTTGAAAGCACTTTCCTTCAAGAACATTACAGTCTGCCACGCAAAAAGGTACTGTCCGCCGAGGAATAGTTGACAATGACGTCACGACTTGTTTTTAATCTGAACAATGCAAAGCTTATGGGGCTAACGGTAAAATAGCTCAAATAGTCAGCTACGTCACTGCCAGCTACCTGTTGGCGAACTATAACTACAAAGAATTTCCCTTTTTATTTTGGAATATAAGGCTAGCTGTTCACTTGTGTATCTACATTTACATAACTCTGTAAATGTGTAGCTCTTGAAACAGGGCTTTTTATAACATATGATTTTCTCCTCCCTCAATTTAATGAGAATTTGCTTCTCAACTGATGAGAAAAAAATTTCCCCGGCCAGGAATCGAACCACCGCCTAAACAGACATTAGATTGTCAGTCCTGTGCTCTAACCACTGAGCTATGGGGGCAGTTGTACTGCATGGTCGATAATTTAAATGATGTTGAATTTTCTGCACTCCACCGAAGAAGGGGACACCACTCAAATATTTTCAGAAAACTGGAAAAATCTAAATAAATTATTTCAACCAATACTGAACAGAAGGTAACACGCCACAGAAACCCTCTATTAAAATTTCAACACAGAAAACGTTTGTCAAAATTCAACAAAACATGGAACAGTATCACTGAAACACCAGCAAAACCTTTATAAATGGCAACCTAAAGCAACCACTGTTGAGAAAACAAAATCTGAGAAACAGCACGGATAATGAAAAGCCACAGTAGTAATGAAAAACGAAAACCCAGGCCAAAAACAACAAAAACGTCAAACAACCAAACGAACAAAGCAAAAAGAAAAATATTACCACCAGTAGGAATCGAACGCACGCCTACATAACTTAAGTTTGCTAAGAATACGTTCTACCGACTGAGCTATGCGGGCAACTGTCTATATACGGCGGAAATTACCTATATAAACGATAGTGTGTATCGATTTTCGATAGGGCGACGTGTTTATTTTTAGATCGGCTCGGAAATTTTCGGTTTTTATTGGACGCTAGGTACACAATATGCGGGGGTGTTAGACATGGAAGAGTGTGACATGCAAAATAGACCTTATAGTATGCAAACTGGACCTTATGTAGTTCTAAATACTGCCACTAAGGAAGCTGGCTTAATAGCTAATTACATATGCAAGTCAACACGTAAATACTGCCATTGCACCCAACCCAATATCGATCTAATGAGTCAATGCAGTGTTATTCCCAAATGAATCAAGGGCAGTACTTCTGTGTTTACCATACACATGTAAGGACAATATGCCAGTGATCAATACGCCATACCGATACTGTGTCAACTGTTTGCACTGTACATAAACGTGGTTATACACTATGTAAACTAAGATGACATGTTGTAGATGTAGATGGAATGGATTTTGTTTCACAATAAAATGAAATAGAAAAGATGTAGATTGAATGACCTGTCTCTCAAATCAACATTAAATGGAAAAGATGTAGATGGAATGATCTGTACAAAAATATTGAAACTGCAAGGATAATAAACTCTTACCGCACCATTTAATCCATTATGACATTAACACAACACATTACAGTTCAAACACAAAGTCCTCCAGTTGTAAACACTGATTGATGGCTCCAGAATCTTTGAATGTTCATCTCATTCCCAACGATAGGTGTCATCTAGTCTATATCCATTCATCCTTCAATGAATCGCGATATATTCGTAACACACGAGGCCTCCAACACGTGTTAGAAATGTAAATAAACAAGATGGCTTCCGGAAGCATATTCCATTGGTTTAGGCACAGTGACGTCACAGAAATGAATATTAATGAGCTCCATGTAAGGAATATACAATTCCTATGCGTCCAGGCGTGTAATCCGTGATCATAAAAGCTCACTGGTGTAGCCCAAAGGTTAACATGGCCACCAATTATGTCACCGGTACGTGAGTCCGTCCTTTGGGAAATAAATAACGCACACCAAGACAGGGATGCTGATGAAATGATGATTTAATGAAGGGCTCACATCTCAAATAGCTGGCATCGTCATCTGTAACATATAATATATGAAAAATATATTAAAGTATCTCCAAAATAAAGCTAACTGGATAAGTATACACCTTATCAGTTTTAAGCGTAAATGGCAAGTGCCATTAATTACAGATAACACATTACTTATGAAAATATGAATATTAATTATGATTCATTATAGATAAAACCATTTAACAAAGCATACTACATTTTAAGGTGCGGATTTAACCTATCTGAAATGCCTTGCAGTTTCTGGACAAACCACTTGACACAAACTTCAAGCAACAATCTATGTTTTAAATTGCTAAACTTTGAAATTCAAGCATACCTTTTCAACATAGATAAAGTACATAAAAATACAAAAATGCACATACCTGTAACATATAATATATGAAAAATATATTAAAGTATCTCCAAAATAAAGCTAACTGGATAAGTATACACCTTATCAGTTTTAAGCGTAAATGGCAAGTGCAGTGAAGCATAACTTGTGCGCATGCATGTTAGATGCCCTAGGCTTAAGCTTTATTACACAGGTAAGGTAAATGAGCACCAAACCGAACCTACATTACTATAAACGCGAGGACAGTACTGTAAACGCATAATACGTTACAGAAACGTTGCTATACGCAAATCCTACAACCCAGATGGAACCAAAACACTATGACACTCGACCTACCAACGCAAAACTACAACCCAGGTGGAACCAAAACACTGACTATGACAGAATAATATATACTTAGTATCCACACCAATGCTGTTGAGGGTTCTAAGTATTTTTGACAGTATCATGTCTCATGTCGCTTTACAAGAATGCAAGGGGAACGTGTGTGTACAATATATTGTATTGCACATTTCTTTCTTGGTTACCAATCGGTTGCGCGTCTCAACAATGAAAAAACTGTGACAATGTAAACCTGACTTTAGACCATAGTGCAGTTTATATTTTACTTTTGGTCCTTTGAGATCAGCGTGAATATTCTGAGAAATCAGAAATAAATTATTGGTTTAGACTCATATTCTAGACAGGTTTTTAATTGTTTGGACCCCAATTTGATTTATATCAGTCTTTGAAACGACTGCCTATTCGAAATTCGCAAAATTGCAGTGTTTCCTCTGGCTTTCTTTGCCGCATCAATACAGGGTCACTGATGAGGCTTTATTAGCCGAAACTACGTAGTATGACCCATCTTATTTCTTATGAATGTTTTCATTGCTCTGAAAGGACCTCATTTTTGATTTTTATTTAATAATAATTACGCGGGCATTACATTACGTTCAAAACTAAACCATTTTAATAACACATCCGAGTGGCAAAGTGCAATAGCAGGGCAATTTTCCGATAAACAAGATGTGTTTGTGAAACACTGATGCCCCCGGACAGCGCCAATGTTAATGTTTTTAAAAATTTTGAAAAAAATAGGTCAAATGTCAAGTTCAAGGTCACGAGATCAAAAATTATGGTACCACTGGAAAGGTCTTGTGATAAGGTATACACATGTGAAATATGAATGCTCTATCTATTACCATTCAAAAGTTATGCCCAATGTTAAAGTTTTTGCAGACGGACAAACGGACAAACGGACAAACAGACAAACGGACAAACAGACGGACAGACCAAAAACTATATGCCCCCGAATCTCTTAGATTCCGGGGGCATAAAAATAGAAGCGATGGCAATGATCATGATCGATACAATTAACTCACAGCCCCCAGCAGTGACACCAAAGCGAAAGAAACACAAACATGAAATAACTAGACCCCAATGGAAACATTAATAGCAAGAAGCTATTGGTATTGATCTTACACATACTATTGTGATATTGATCCTACATCTACAATAACAATTGGTTTCGGGTGTTAGTTTGGCCAACAACTCCTCGGAGCTGACAGCTCACTCTAAACCATCTGCTTGTAAACATTAATGTATTGCTATCCTTCTGTTGGTTATATGTTGTGATATATTGATCTTACACATACTCTAACTATAGGTTTCGGGTGTTAGTTTGGACAACAACTCCTCGGGGCTAACAGCTCACTCTAAACCCTCTGATTGTTAAAATCAGTGTATTCCTATCCTGCTGTTGGCAATATGTTGTGATATATTGATCTTGCACATATTCTAACTAAAGGTTTCGGGTTTTAGTTTGGCCAACAACTCCTCGGAGCTGATAGCTCACCCTAAACCCTCTGCTTGTAAAATATCAGTGTATTGCTATCCTGCTGTTGGTTATCTGTTGTGATATATTGATCTTGCACATACTCTTACTATAGGTTTCGGGTTTTAGTTTGGCCAACAACTCCTCGGGGCTGATAGCTCACTCTAAACCATCTGATTGTAAAAATCGGTGTATTCCTATCCTGCTGTTGGTTATATGTTGTGATATATTTATCTTACACATACTATAACAATAGGTTTCGGGTGTTAGCTTGGCCAACAACTCCTCGGAGCTAACAGCTCACTCTTAACCATCTGATTGTAAAAATCAGTGTATTGCTATCCTGCTGTTGGTTATATGTTGTGATACATTGATCTTACACATACACTAACAATAGGTTTCGGGTGTTAGTTTGGCCAACAACTCATCGGAGCTAACTTAACGCTGTGATTGTAAAAAAGTCAGTGTATTGCTATCCTGCTGCTAGTCATATGTTGTGATGTTTTGATCTTACACATACTCTAACTATATGTTTCGGGTGTTAGTTTGGCCAACAACTCCTCTGAGCTAACAACTCACTCTAAACCCTGTGATTATAAAAAATCAGTGTGTTGCTATCCTGCTACTGGCCATATATTGTGATATATTGATTTTACACATACTCTATGTTTCGGGTGTTAGTTTGGCCAACACTTCCTCTGAGCTAACAACTCACTTTAAACCCTGTGATTATAAAAAATCAGTGTGTTGCTATCCTGCTACTGGCCATATATTGTGATATATTGATTTTACACATACTCTATGTTTCGGGTGTTAGTTTGGCCAAAAACTCCTCGGAGCTAACAGCTCACTCTTTCATACCTGTGCAATGTAAAATTGTATTACATGCTTACCCGAAGCCTACATGGACATACAGTCATCTGCAAACATACCTGTTCAATTAATCCTTTTTGTCCCCAGGGATCAATTACTTTTCCATTGTAGACCCACAGTGCTGAGAGTTAGTCACAGCTGGTCAGGGAAGAAAGAGATACGACTGTCAAGTGCTATACATCTAAAAAGTCACATTTAACACCTACAATTAGAATAACAAATACTAAATATCCACACCTTACAATGCATGTAAAATACATACTTAGTGAAGAAACGCCAGGAAGTAATCGAACCAGAACCAGAGTAAGCCGGATACGGGCGATAAACCGAGAAAGCAGCTCCTTCCCAAACAGGTGTGCCCTTTTTTTACTTCCCTACAACTTCCAAATTTCCTACCAGCCTCTCTGCCGATCCCGCCCATCGGGGCTTGGAGAAATAGATTGGGCTGCACAATGCTTCCACGCAGAGATGATACCGACCGCACATGAGTACTGGTAATCCACTTAGAACGTCTAAGCCTGCCCAGGAAAATTGCTGCGAGTCGGCCCGTCCATGTTTATAAACCCTATGAGTTTCATTGGGCGGCAGGGATTGAGATGCCATTTCATCTCAATGTTGGGTAAAAGTCCCACAGAATTGGAAGCCGCAACGTCTCCAAAATGACCTAAATTGTGTTGAAGGGGACGTTAAACCTCAAATCAAACAACCAAACCCGTCTTTTTCTTTCAGTCTTGCTTTATATATACGATCACATACTCCTATGTCAAAAGTGAAAGTATAAACTAGGGAAATCCCCGAATTAATCAAAATCGTCATAGAAGGGTTTTTAGTTTATACTAATTTATTTTAGTTCGATTGCGATGAAAGCTTCAAGCTTATTGAATCGCTCACGAACACTCATTCCGGATGTTTTCACGCGCGCGCGAGAGAGAGGCAGTTGCTTTTTCATCACTGCTACCCAGTTACACCTGGGTGGAGTGGGGCAGTGTCATTACGTGTCTTGCCCAAGGACACACCTCGATACCGGTGGCCGGATTCGAACGCACAACCTCTCGATCATGAGTCAAACGCGCTAACCACTGCGCTATTGAGGCTGTGGTGTAATGTTTGGATTGAAAATGTTTGGATATTTTTATCTTTAAAGCTAACCTTTTGACTGACTAAAGTATAAGTCTTTTCCAACAGATATGCTGCATGATGAAGTAAGTCACATACAGTAAAGCCTGAACTAAAGTTTACACCAACTGCACTTGAGACGTGCACGCCAAGTGCACTATTTGTATTAAAATAATAGTAAATGTGTGCACCTGACGTGTACACCACGAGCACAAGGGTGTAAACTTAAGTTCTGACCCCGCTGTCAATCATATAAATTGATCTTACAATTTATCTGTTTACTTTAAATCTCATAGTTTCATACAGTGTGGACCCTGATCAGACTTCTCTCCACGCCATTCACTTGTACGAAAATATGTTTGAAAAGATAACCAAATTGAACGACGATTTTTCGACAAAAGTTTGTGATATTTATCTTTCACATTCTCTAACTTTAGGTTGCATGTGCTGGTAAGAACATCTCAATGAGACGATTCTAACCAGTACCCATAATCTATGTCTTGAAGCTTGTAACGTATGTAACTTAAAGGTGGACCCTTGAATACCTCAGTTATCTCTATACAGACTCGGGTTTATGGGGGTATTCATTTTACGGACTTGTATCCTGACGATACATACATGTTATACATAGGACGCAAGATTCCGACAGATAGTATACACGTCAACCCTTGTGTGTCATTTTGTGTCGTCTCCCCGAGAAAGGGAGTAGATAAAAGAGAAGAGACAGTAGAGGAGATGAAAGTGATGAACAGAAGAGAAAGGGGAAAATGAAATGAGAGAGAGAGAGAGAGAGAGAGAAAGAGACAGAGAGACAGAGAGAAAGATATATTTTTCTTATTTCTTATCTGAAATGTTGTGTGTACTCGTTAGAACCGCCTCAGAAGAGAGAGAGAGAGATTAAGAGGTATACATCAGTTTTATTATTTCTTATCTTAAATGGTGTGCGTGCTCGTTAGAACCGCCTCAGAGAGAGAGAGAGAGAGAGAGAGAGACAGAGTGAGAGAGATGTATACATCATTTATCATTTTTCTTATTTCTTATCTTAAATGTTGTGTGTACTCGTTAGAACCGCCTCAGAGAGGGAGAGAGAGAGACGAGTGAGAGAGAGAATTACCCATAAACTGATACATGGAAAGACATGTTTTGTTTGTTTGTTTGATTTGATGTTTAACGTCCCCATCAGTACTATGTAGGTCATTTTGGAGACTTTGCTTCCAATTTTGTGGGACTTTTACCCGACATTGAGATGAAATAACATCTCAAGCCCTGTCGCCCAATGAAACCTATAGGAATTAAAAGCATGAACGGTCCGACTCCCACCGCATTGCCTGAGCAGGCTTAGATCCTCTGAGCGGTTTACCAGTACTCGTGTTCGGGCCGGATTTAGCTCTGCGTGGAAGCATCATGCATCCCATTTATTTCTTCAAGCCCAAGTGGGCGGGGGCCGTCAGCAGGTAACGGTAGAGGAGGGGTGTTTCTTTTCTTCTGTTTCTACACTTCTTTTCATTTAATCTTCCTCACTTTCATCTCCTCTGCTATCTCTTCTATCTCTTTTCTCCCTTTCTCTGGGATTCTACACAAAATGACCCACAAGGGTTGACCTGTCGTTAATTTCAAAACAAACAATCAATCTATTTTTTCTTCGTCGTCAACAAAATATCTAGAGAACTGCTTGATCTACTACTGACATTGTTATCATTATATTAAATTATTCCTCATAAATCAACTCTCCTCAGTACTGTCAGTACGTTGATTTATGTTTACAACGGTTCTTAATTATCTTTTATATGTAATAAATAAAAAAGTAAATCATAAATAAATAAATATATATAAATACATAAATAAAAGTGGTTTACTTACTGTAAGATTTGATATGCATAGCCAATGTAAATCGAAAGCACTCAACTTGGAAATTCCCGCATAACTGCCGGGTGACTTTGAGGAGCAATCAAAAAGTTTGCTAAATCAACATTGAAGATATGAGGCAAAGTGCACCTGCCACACCCTCGGGAAACTGCCCCCTCACCGACTGTTTCGTTTAACCCTTAAATTCATGTACAGTAAGCAAACAGTGCAAACCCTGATCGAAGCCGCTTTTTGCGGCGTCTGATAAACCTCTTATGTATCACTCTGACGTCACAGCGATAAGAATAGCATGGCTATTTTCTATAGAAAACCGTTACCTGGATTTTCTACAAATCAGTGGTAGTCACGTGAGCATGAGCACTGATGAGCTTCTGTGCTTGGTATTTTCGGTTGGGTTGATAAACATTCGCTAAAAAGTATTGAGGTATATTTCAAGCATATTTGACCCATATATACCTGGCCTCCCATTTTGGGACATAAAAAACAACAACAACAATGTAGCCAAAGATCAGATGCAGCAGAATACGGCATCTGATCTTTGTCTATACTGTTTGCTTAAAGAACTTACATTTTACTCATCATTTACCATAATCAACCTGTCACCCCAATACTGACTGGAAATGGAGAACCCCAAACCATTGTCATATACGGGTAAAACATATACCAGTGGAGCTTACCTGTGGTACGCGCACGCCTGTGGCATTTTGAATGCGATTCAATAGTACTGATAGTACTGAAGGGTCGATGGCTGGGAAAATTGTCATGAACAGGAACATTTAACCCTTAAATTTATTTACATTCAGTAAACAGTATATATCCTGATCAGACACCGCGCTCTACGGAGTCTGATCAGGGTTTACACAACCATCGCCATAAGATGATCAGCAATAGTCACGTGGACAATAGCAGGCAGGGAGTGTCTGTAGTTAGAACAAGAAAAGTATAACATGTTTTCTAACATGTTACAATGGGCGGTATCTTGAATGATGTGGAATTTGAAAGAAATCGTAAGAATACTCTGTAATGCATCTAATGTATATGTTTTGTAACGTGCAGTTTGAAGTACATTTAAGAAATGAATTTCAATTTTTGCTGGTTCATGAAAGTATGAACGCTGTGGGTCGCGTGCAAAGTAATTGAACCCCGAAGGGGTTTATGTAAACTTTGCTAGCGATTCGCTGTCGTTCATACTTTCTTGAAAGTATGAACGCTGTGGGTCGCGTGCAACCCCTTCGGGGTTCATGTAAACTTTGCTAGCGATTCGCTGTCGTTCATAGCTTCATGAAAAGCAGAAAAAATTAAGCCCATCATCATTGGGCGAAAAAAAAAATGCTTATAGGACAAACTCTTAAAGCTGAAAAACATTTACACGCTGTTTTTTTTTTTACAAAGAGCGGAACAGCGTTGATGTCACCAACGCCCGTAGGGGAATTATGGTTTAGAATGACTTCACTTGACCTCACTGAAAATCACGTAACTCGATGCGTTCATGGAAGTATGAACTACATTGTTTTCTATAGGTTAACTTTAGACTTTACACTGGAAATGTAAATATTCTGTATTATTGTGATCTAAGCAAACCGTATAGACCCTCATCAGACGCCGCGTTCTGTGGCATCTAATCTGGACGTACACTGTTTGCCAAACCCAAAACATGCATGATTCAAGCCCAGATTGTAAAGCTAACCCTATTACGCAACAGCTGACCTCACATCAGTGATAGCCATGTGGCATTTAGCGCTGAAAAGGATTTTTCTTTGGCTTGGAAACATGTTTGACTGCCACCTGCCCCCGCCCGTGACCTCTACGGTGCTGACGGGGACGTTAAACCTAAAATCAATACAAAAATTGACAATCGACCTTAAACATTATCGATAAGATTGTGAATGAAAAGCTTTACTTCAGCTATTATGTCTAAGGGAAGACACTCATATTGCAACCTAATTATTGGCAATGTAGCAAATTATCAGACTTCATGATACAGTAGCAAATATATTCGAATTCAACTATAAGTAACATAGTTTTAATCCAACATTTACTCATAAAACCACTAGAAAATATGAGCATTCTAAACCACGCCCACAAAATTACATACGGATTCAAAAGGTAATTACGTAACAATGATTGACAGAAAACAAGTTTCAATTTGGCACTGACAGTATATAATCTAGGAGGTAAATACTGGTAGTATAAATACACTTGTAAAATTCGCCCAAGAAAACGGTCAGGCAAGTCTTCTTTACATGTATATATTCCATGACTGTTTGCCAGTGTACATCACACATAGTTTACATGTATATATTCCATGACTGTTTGCCAGTGTACATCACACATAGTTTACATGTATATATTCCATGACTGTTTGCCAGTGTACATCACACATAGTTTACATGTATATATTCCATGACTGTTTGCCAGTGTACATCACACATAGTTTACATGTATATATTCCATGACTGTTTGCCAGTGTACATCACACATAGTTTACATGTATATATTACATGACTGTTTGCCAGTGTACATCACACATAGTTTTAAATTATAGAAATGACACATTGCATACCCCTCTCTCTCTCTCTTATAATAATAATAATAATAATAATAATAATAATAACAATAATAACTAACTAACTAAATCGACAAATGAATAAATGTGTTTCACTTACTATTATCTATCTGCGAAGTAATTTGTTTCGTTATCAGAAAGTCAGTGTCCGGCAATGTAAATCGAAAGCACTGAACTTGGAAATTCCCGCGTAACTCCAAGTTACTGTGTGGAGCTTTCAAAAAGTTTGTTGACTACTGAAAAGACTTAAACAAGATTGGCTGGTTCCGAAACACAGATTTTCTTTTCACTTGTCATACCACGGACCATAACTCGTAGATGTTCCACACATTTAAAGCATTATTGCGAACGGTCATCTGATCTCTTCTTGTCGAGACTAGTAAAAATGAAAATGGATCGCGAAATCGACACTATTATTGTCTACGTCCAATAGGGTTTAACACGGAAGTACGCCGCCCACGCACATCGGGGCTTGAAGAAATAGAGTGGGCTGCATGATCCTACCTTCCAGAGCTGGAATCCAAGTTACTGTGTGGAGCTTTCAAAAAGTTTGTTGACTACTGAAAAGACTTAAACAAGATTGGCTGGTTCCGAAACACAGATTTTCTTTTCACTTGTCATACCACGGACCATAACTCGTAGATGTTCCACACATTTAAAGCATTATTGCGAACGGTCATCTGATCTCTTCTTGTCGAGACTAGTAAAAATGAAAATGGATCGCGAAATCGACACTATTATTGTCTACGTCCAATAGGGTTTAACACGGAAGTACGCCGCCCACGCACATCGGGGCTTGAAGAAATAGAGTGGGCTGCATGATCCTACCTTCCAGAGCTGGAATCGACCGCACAATTAGTACTGGTAAGCCGCTTAGAGGTTCTAAGCCTGCCCAAGCCTGTCCAGGAAAAGTGTTGCCAGTCGGACCGTCCATGCATATAAACCATATTGGTTGCATTGGGCGACAGGGCTTGAGATGTCTTCCCAATGCTGGGTAAAAATCCAACAAAATTGGAAGAAACGTCTTCAAAATGACCTATATCGTGTTGACGGAGACGTTAAACCTGAAATCAAACAAATAAACACGGAAGTACAATCATTAGTCACCTACAATGCTTAAATTACAATGCAACAACAAGTATAAGCTTTCACAAAAAGAACAGGAGGCCAATAACGAGTATAAGCATCTACAAAAAGAAAAAAGACGCCCATGGGGAGAGCTCTGGCGGATAATATCTATCACATTTGTACAAGTATAGGCTTTCACACAAAAAATGAGGCCCATAGGCAGAGCTCTGGCACAAAATTGCTATCACATTTGTACAAGCCAATAATTGCTATCATATTTGTACAGGCTCATACAAAATATACACATCTACAAAATAGTTGTGAAGGCAAAGATCAGGAATCGATACAATTAACCCACAGCTCCCATCAGAGATACCAAAGGGAAAGAAACACAGACTTGAAATACCTAGACTCTAATCGAAACAACAATAGCGTAAAGCTAAAAGGACAGTTACTTTACCACAAAATGGCCAATTTGCTATCCAAAACAAAACCATATATATATATATATATATATATATATATATATTATATTATATATATATATATATATATATATATATATATATATATATATATATATATATATATATATATATATATATATATATATATATATATATAATCCTAATATCTGTCTTTGGGCGACCAGCTTATTTTTTCTGCATTAGGTGGACTTTTTGTATATATCTTATTTTCTGCTTTTTCACCATTCCAACAACATATTTTTATGCTTTAAATGCATTAAAACCGTGTTCTGTATCTATTTTTATTCTAAACTCTGCAGGAAAAAATATACAAAAATATTGGACCCCTTAATATTTTACTAGTACTTAATCTGGCTTAAGGGGAACTGTGTATATAAATGACATTAGGGGGAACGGTATATAAATGACATTAGGGGGAACGGTATATAAATGACATTAGGGGGAACAAAAGAAGATATATTCTATCTTGTCATAGTGGGGGTATAAATGTAAGGGTATTATTAGGGGGATTAAAGTATATGTGATAATAAACAGATGGATGGGTGGATATTGTGTATGTGACGTTATGGATGTGGGGATACGGAGCCACCAAGAGCGAGCCCTAGTGGTAGCTTCTGAAGGGCTGTCACAATGTGCAAATCTCAGAGTAGGGCTTCTAATAGGCATGGCGTTTCAGTGAAAACCCATGAGAAAATCTTAAAATATATCTCTTCGAATACCAGTCTATAGGCTACCAGATTATTTATTCTGCATTAGGTGGACTTTATTGTATTTTTTTTTTTTTGCTATGCAACATACTAAGAATGTATTTTTATGTTTTAAATGCATTAAATCCGTGTATTGTATCTGTTTTCTTCTAAATGTTGTAGGATAAAATATACAAAAATGTTGGGCCCCTTATGTTTGCAAGTATATACACTCCGAATACCAGTCTTAAGGCGACCAGCTTATTTCTTCTGCATTAGGTGGACTTTTTGTATATATTTTATTTTCTACTATGCATCATATCTATAATGTATTTTTATGACTTAAATGCATTAAATCTGTGTATTGTATCTGTTTTCTTCTAAATGTTGTAGGATAAAATATACAAAAATGTTGGGCCCCTTATGTTTGCAAGTATATACACTCCGAATACCAGTCTTAAGGCGACCAGCTTATTTCTTCTGCATTAGGTGGACTTTTTGTATATATTTTATTTTCTACTATGCATCATATCTATAATGTATTTTTATGACTTAAATGCATTAAATCTGTGTATTGTATCTGTTTTCTTCTAAATGTTGTAGAATAAAATATACAAAAATGTTGGGCCCCTTATGTTTGCAAGTATATATACTCCGAATACCAGTCTTAAGGCGACCAGCTTATTTCTTCTGCATTAGGTGGACTTTGTGTATATATTTTATTTTCTACTATGCATCATATCTATAATGTATTTTTATGACTTAAATGCATTAAATCTGTGTATTGTATCTGTTTTCTTCTAAATGTTGTAGGATAAAATATACAAAAATGTTGGGCCCCTTATGTTTGCAAGTATATATACTCCGAATACCAGTCTTAAGGCGACCAGCTTATTTCTTCTGCATTAGGTGGACTTTGTGTATATATTTTATTTTCTACTATGCATCATATCTATAATGTATTTTTATGACTTAAATGCATTAAATCCGTGTTCTGTATCTATTTTCTTCTAAATGTTGTAGTATAAAATCTACAAAAATGTTGGGCCCCTTATTTTTGCAAGTATATATATTCCGAATACCAGTCTTAAGGCGACAAGCTTATTTCTTCTGCATTAGGTGGACTTTTGGTATATATTTTATTTTCTACTATGCATCATATCTATAATGTATTTTTATGACTTAAATGCATTAAAATCCGTGTTCTGTATCTATTTTCTTCTAAATGCTGTAGGATAAAATCTACAAAAATGTTGGACCCCTTATTTTTGCAAGTATATATACTCCGAATACCAGTCTTAAGGCGACCAGCTTATTTCTTCTGCATTAGGTGGACTTTGTGTATATATTTTATTTTCTACTATGCATCATATCTATAATGTATTTTTATGACTTAAATGCATTAAATCCGTGTTCTGTATCTATTTTCTTCTAAATGTTGTAGTATAAAATATACAAAAATGTTGGGCCCCTTATGTTTGCAAGTATATATACTCCGAATACCAGTCTTAAGGCGACCAGTTTATTTCTTCTGCATTAGGTGGACTTTGTGTATATATTTTATTTTCTACTATGCATCACATAATGTATTTTTATGACTTAAATGCATTAAATCCGTGTTCTGTATCTATTTTCTTCTAAATGTTGTAGGATAAAATATACAAAAATGTTAGGCCCCTTATTTTTGCAAGTACATATACTCCGCATACCAGTCTTAAGGCGACCAGCTTATTTCTTCTGCATTAAGTGGACTTTTTGTAATTATATTATTTTCTAAGTAACTATGCATCATATCTATAATGCATTTTATGACTTAAATGCATCAAATCCGTGTTCTGTATCTATTTTCTTCTAAATGATGTGGGATAAAATATACAAGAATGAAAGACCCCTTAAAATGTTACAAGTATATATATTCCGATAGTCTTAAGGAGACCACCTAACGGGCCTCCGTGGCCTAGTGGATAATAGCGCTGACTCTTAGTCATTAGGTCTCTCACCGCCGTAGGTTCGAGCCTCGCTCGGGTCACATGTGAGACGCTACATTCTGTACGGAAGGTCAGGTTGTTTTTGTCCGGGTACTCCGGTGTTCGCCCACTTCTGATTAACGGTCAGCTCGATATGAGTGAAACAATAAAAGGGCCGTAAAACTCAACAAACTAGAAAAGGTGTCAATAGGACACGGATGCCCCCGCAAAAATGCCATTGAGAAACAAGAGTCGTCAAAAGACTTCACCGGGATTTGAACTCACAACCTTTTGAGTCAGAGTCCAAAGCCTTTGTGCTGGGGGATATTGTGTTTTTAAAAAGAAAAAAAAAGAATAGAAAGAAAGAAAAAATGATGTTTAAAATTTCTGCCAAGTAATTTCTAAACTGATCCAGAAACAAGAAAGTTCTTGACAACGTTTAAGTTTTGGATCCCTTTTTTGACCTTTGACCTCTTAGTATGACCTTGACCTTGTAGGTGGGGGCCTGGGTTTGTGGACGCAACACATCGTCTCATGGTGGTTAATATTTCTACCAAGTTATTTCTAAATTGATCCAGAAATAAGAAAGTTATTGACAGCGTTTAAGTTTCAGAGACGAACGGACGCACTGACGGACAGGGGTAACACTATATGCCCTTTCCACCATTCTTCGAATGGCGGGGGCATAAAAACAAGAGGCCCATGGGCCACTACGCTCACCAGAGGTCAAGTGTGAGAAACTGGCCCGTCCCTGGATGCCATTTGCACCTACCAAGTCTCAGATCAAAGTCTACAATAGTTTCGAAAATACTTGGTTTTGACCGTTTATCGCACAAAAAAGTCTATGTGACCTAATTTGACCTTGGTATAAAGTGAGTCAAGGTCATCCGAGGGTCTACATCTGAACAAAATATGCTGGACCCAAGTTTCTTATTCTACATACCAAGTTTCATTGACAATCGGCTTTTTGGTATAGAAGGAGAAGATTTTTAAGGGTTTCTACCTTCTATGGGCATAACAGCCATCATGGTCACATGACCAAACTCAAATTAATTATGTTTTATTTCCTTGTTCCTAAAAGTTTTCTTATAAAATTTGGTTGCAAATGGCAGGTGGTTTCAAAGAAAAACATTTTTTTAATTTTCATATCTGAATGACCTTGGACCAAGGTCAGAGAAGGACCTTGAAAACTAATGTAGTTTCACTTGCACATTTTGCCCACTGCATATACTAATTTTCAGGTCACAGGCTGCAATAATTAAAAAAAATTATGCTGTTTTGACTTTTTCCCATACAGAAGTCCATGTGACCAAATTTGACCTTGGCATAAAATGGGTCAAGGTCATCCGAGGGTCATCATTTAAGCAAATTATAATGGGCCACGAGTCACCAATGCTACATACCAAGTTTCATCACAATTGGCCCTCTGGTTCCAGAAGAAGATTTTTTAAGGGTTTTACCTTATATGGACATAGCTGCCATCCTGGTCATGTGACCAAACTCAAATTAATTAAATTGCATTTCCTTGTTCCGAAACGCTTTCATACAAAATTTGATTGCAAATGGCCTAGTGATTTCAGTGAAAAACATTTTTTTTTAATTTTCATATCTGTATAACCTTGGGCCAAGGTCAGGGAATATCCTTGACCTTGAATACTAATGTAGTTTCATTAGCACATTTTGCCCACTGCATCTACTTAATTTCATGTCACAGGCTGCAATAATTAAAAAAAAATGCTGTTTTGACTTTTTTTATACAAAAGTCTATGTGACCAAATTTGACCTTGGCATAAAATGGGTCAAGGTCATCAAAGGGTCATTATTTTAGCAAACTATGATGGTCCAGAGTCCCCTATACTACATACCAAGATTCATCACAATCTGCCCACTGGTTCAGGAGGAGAAGACTTTTGAAGAGTTTTTACCTTATATGGGCATGGAGGCCAGCTTGGTCATGTGACCTGGACCCTACGAGCAAACCTTTGTTCCCCCATCCCATGGATGCTCCACATGAAATTTGCCTTCAATCGGCCCTGCAGTTTTAGAGGAGAAGTCGTTTGAAAATGTTGACACGGACAACAGATGGCGGGTCACTGCCTATACTATAAGCTGCCCCGGAGCCTTCGGCTCTGGTGAGCTAAAAATAAGGAGACCACCGTAATTATTCAGCGTTAGGTGGACATTTTGTATAGTTTTTATTTTCTGCTATGCATTATATTAATAATGAAGCTTTACGCTGTACATTCATTAAACCCGTGTTCTGTATCTTTTTTTCTAAATGCTGTAGGATAAAATATACAACAAGAGTACCCAGAGGGCTGTTTGTTAACTAAGTTTCTCAAACTTCGAAGTTGAAGAGGTGCTATCAGCGCCCGGATAGCTCAGTCGGTAGAGCACTTGCCTTGTAAGCAAGGGGTCACCAGTTCGAATCCGGTTCTGGTCGCACTTTTTCAACTTCATTTCTTTATGAACTATCTATTAGTATAATTTCACACCCGATTGAATACATGTACATATATTTATTTTCACCATTTTCTGAAAAGGTGGAAATTGTTATTTATGAGCCGGAGCATGACAAAACCTACAATAAGGCCAGGGCAACAAGCAGAGACTCAAATCAATCTGCACACCCATCCACTGTGACAAGACCTTTTACTTATATTTCTTGGCATAAATCATAGCCTATAGTAAGTACATGCGATCAGCGAAGACTGATCAGACTGCTCGAATGCGCAGGCTGATCTGAGTCTTTGCTGGTCGCTCAAGCCATCTTGTAGTTCTTGTCATGTACTGGCTTATTTAATACATGGGTCACGATTCCAAGCTGGCGAAAAATCACTAGTTTTCACAACCCAACATATTAGGCTGAAGCATTTGCTTATTTATTCTTTGCATAAAGGTCAGTCTCATGTCAAATTGTTTGCACTATAATTGTAATTTCACCAATTACATTTTTATAGCCAGGTAATTGTAATTGAATAAGAATGCAGTCTGAGGGACAGCCATAATCCCCTGCCGCCCTTCAGTAACAAAGCTCAACCTTATGACATTAAACTGTGACCTTCGCCGTGATCTTGAATTAGCAATCTTATGATGATTAACATTTTAGCCAAGTAATTTTAAAATCCATCTAGGAGTAAGAAAGTTATTGAAAAACACCAAAAAGACCCACCTCTATGCATGACCTTGACATTTCAGGAACCAACCTGGATTTTGCGTACAACACATCGCCTCATGACGAATACATTTTTTACCTTTAACCTCTAAGTATGACCTTTGAGGTACGGACCTGGGGCTTGTGGCGACACTTTGTCTCATTGAGAATAATATTTGACGAAAGTTTAGTGAACTTCTATCGAAGGGTTCAGCAGATAACTGTTACGAACGGACATTCCACCTTTCACCTCTAAGTATGACCTTTGAAGTTCCGACCTGGGTTTTGCGTGCGACACACTGTCATTTCTGACAAGTAATATTTAAATTCATTCAGGAATAAGAAAGTTATTGATAGGACATGATAAAAAGATGCTTTTTTGACATTTTATCTCTAAGTATGACCTTGACCTTCGAGGTACGGAGCTGGGTCTTGCGCGCGACACACTGTCACATTATGGTTAACATTTCTGCCAAATAATATTTAAATCCATCCAGGAATAAGGAAGTTATTGATTGGACATGACAAAAAGGCCCTTTTTATCTTTGACCTCTGAGTATGTCCTTGACCTTTGAGGTACGAACCTGGACCTTGCACGCAACACATCTTCATACTAAAGAGAAAAACTGACCAAAGTTTAATGAAATTCTATCAAATGGAGTAGACAAGAAAGTGTTATGGATGGAGGGACAGACGAAGGCATATTCCTATAACCCTGCATCGGGGGATTGATCAATTACTTTCAAATGTAATTGGTCCCAAGCCTGGACCCTACCAGGTATTTAACTTCCAAATACGAGTACTTAGTGATGCGAGACTGTTTGAATATAAGCATTTGAAAAACTTTAACACTGTGTGACAGGAACGCAAATCACACACAAACGCTCATGTGGACCAACAGAGGGGACAACAATAGCTCTCCTTGTACTTTGTACAGGCCAGCTAAAAAGGTCGTTCCTTTGAAAATGTCAACAGTTAATTACCTTCTTTTAAGTGGGATGGGACCAAATGCTGTTCTATGAATCGCAGTTCAACTGAGCTGCATCAAGACAATAAGTGTCTTCAGACATTCTGTTGTGTGAAAGTTTGAATGCCCGCCATTTAGATGAGACATACCATGGGTTTGGGTGTGTAACTAATTTTGACTGAGATTTATTGAAACAGAAACACAAAGATAAACTATCTGGAAGCTTTAATAACTGTAATATTTAATTTTATGTTTAGTTTAGTTCATAATTAATAACTATCTTGACTTGCATATACTTGAATCGTGGATATGTGCAACACGAAATATAGAAGAGGGTCATAATGGCCCTGGATCGCCATGATGTTAACAAGCTGTGAAACGAACACCCCTCTAAGCTCCAATTCATAAAGAGATAACTGAGGTTTACAGGGGTGTTCATTCAAGACATAGATCATCGTAAATGAAGCCATTTTGTGGATATCATAATGCTCACCTGATCCTCATTGTACAAATGAAATGGTACAAGGAGCCAAACATGATTGCTCTATTTCAACGGATCAAAATTATGACAAAGTAGGCTATAGGTCAAGATCACAGGTCAAAATAATTTGTCGAGTGGGAAGACCTTGTAACAAGAAACCTACATGCCAAATATGAAGGTTCTATCTCTAGTGGTTTAAAAGTAGGTCACAGGTCAAGGTCACATCGCAAAATGTCTTGTACCAAAAAATGCCCTTGTCAATAGTAATCTACATGCCGAATTTGAAGCTCTAGTGGGAAGCCCTTGTCACAAAAAGCTACAAACCAAATATGAAGCTGGTCTCAGCAGCTCAGTCGGATGCACATCTGACTGTTGATCTGGAGGATGCGGGTTTGATACATGCCAAGGACGGCAACATTCCTTCGTGGAGATTGATCATGAAATCTTTTCCAGATTTAGGGACATCTCAGCCCCTAACAAACTAGGCCCCTGACAAACTCGGCCCCAAACACTCCACTTATAGCTATAAATAGGTCATAATAGACAGTTTTTGTCTCCACAATTACATTTGGAAGGTCTATAGTTTTATAAGGCAGTTTGAGCTTAACATATTTTTGAGGAATTATAGAATCCTTACCGGTAAAACACATCGCTAAAATTGTGAATTGTGCTGTGTGTTTGGGGGGGGGGGAGTTGAAAATGGAAGTATCTTTTATCTTAACCTTATAGTTATAAACTTAAGAGATGACAAGAGCCGTCACATGACAGCATAGCTCGCCTGTTTCTTGCTTTCAAAATATAAGGTAAAATCACTGAACTGTGAAATATAGGTCACAATAACCTTAATACATTTTGAGGTCAATCATCCAGTCACATGGAAGTAATAATCCAGGTATACTGTTTCTCCATCAAATAATAATCAAGATAATAGGCAAAATCACTGAACCATGAAATATAGGTCACACTGACCTAGACTTATTATGAGGTCAATTATCGGGTCACATGGAACTAATAATGCATAGATGCTGTTTCTCCACTAAATAGTATTCAAGATACAAGGCAAAGTCACTGAACCATGAAATATAGGTCACACTGACCTAGGTCTATTTTGAGGTCAATCATCAGGTCACATGGAAGTAATAATCCAGGTATAATAATTCTCCATCAAAAGTATTCAAGATAATAGGCAAAATCACTGAACCATGAAATATAGGTCACACTCACCTAAATATATTTTGAGGTCAATCATCAAGTAAAATGGAACTAATAATCTAGGTATAAAAATAGTCCATCAAATAATATTCAAGATATAAGACAAAGTCAATGAACCATGAAATATAGGTCACTATGACCTAGATATATTTTGAGATCAATCATGTGGTCACACGGAACTAATATCCCAGGTATGACATTTCTCCATTAAATAGTATTCAATATATAAGGCAAAATCACTGGACCGTGAAATATAGGTCACAATGACCTAGATATATTTTGAGGCCAATCATGTTATCATATGGAACTAATACCCCAGGTATGACATTTCTCCATCAAATAGTATTCAAGATATAAGGCAAAATCACTGGACCGTGAAAAATAGGTCACAATGACCTAGATATATTTTGAGGTCAATCCACTGGTCATATGGAACTAATATCCCAGGTATGACATTCCTCCATCAAATAGTATTCAAGATATAAAGCAAAATCACTGGACCATGAAATATAGGTCACTGTGACCTTGACCCTTTTACACTTGAACCAATGTCTCATAGTTGGCTGATGTATAAGCAATTAAGTTTGAAACTTGTTACTATAATGGAAATGTATATAACAAATTACAAAGGTGTCCTAGATTTTGACCCCTAGCCTCATCCCCCCAGGCATGATCCCAGGGGTGTTCTTTTGGAATCTCAGAAGACACTCCCAGGTATCCAAGTTGTAACTATGAATGTTTTGTGATGGGTGACTGTTGAGATATAAGCATTTCAAAAACTTTAACACAGTTTTACAGAGGTGTTCTAGATTTTGACCCCTAGCCCCACTCCGGGCTACCCAGGGGTCTGATCTCTTGGAACGTTATAAGACCCTCCCAGGTACTTAAGTTCCAAATATGAG
Source organism: Lucinisca nassula (assembly GCA_963580285.1). Lineage (NCBI taxonomy): Eukaryota > Metazoa > Mollusca > Bivalvia > Lucinida > Lucinidae > Lucinisca > Lucinisca nassula. Next base: position 2,599,721 of record OY757015.1, on the reverse strand, counting down.
TGCTCTGTGATGCATGACTGTTGAGATATAAGCATTTGAAAAACTATACCGCAGAGTGTGACGGAAACGGGAACGCAAACGCTTACGCTAACGCGCACATCCGGGGTGACAACAATAGCTCTCCATGTACTTCGTATAGGCGAGCTAAAAATAATTCTTTTGTACTATGCATTTATTGTTTGAATATGAAAACATGCATGCCTAAACAAATATACTGTTATTTTTCCTTAAACGCCCCCGACACAAAAATTGATAATTTAAGATGAAAATTTTTGATATTTTTGCAATTTCTGCTCAAAAATATATAGATTGTGGGTACACGTTAGAACATGCCAAGCTTTGCTAGCACAATACACCATCACGAAAACTTATCTTTTTGACCCAATTAACACCACTTTTATCCAGTCAAACCGTTAAGATTTGCTGGGGGTATACATATCCCTTTTTATCTTAATTCTGCTCAAAAACATACATATGTAGTTTGTGGGCACTAGTTGGCACCGTGTCGCTCAATGACCGGAAAGACCCTGATCAGATGACTAAATTGGAGGTTTTATATATATAATATAATTTTGGGTGCCGAGTTTGTAGGGGCCTACTTTGCTAGGGGCAGAGTTTGTTAGGGATGACCCGTTACCCTTTTTCTACAGTCATTTTCTCCCATCAGCTGATTCAAGAAGGGCATTTGTCAGTTTCTGGCGAAAGAATGTGCACTGTACAAGTCAGCTGCTTACGAATGAGCTTGCCAAGGCCAAGGCCAAGGCCAAGTGTTGACGTAAGGGTGAGGATTAAGGCCGTGTGAAATCGATTTAAGCCTCCCAGTGGAATTCTTTCCACTGACCGTTCCAAGGTGGTTCTTCTGTGGCGGTTTATTTATGTTATTGCTAGTTAAGTATTGTATGTATTACTCGTGTCTTTTTATTTTGGATGGTCATTAGGCCAATTTGTGGGAAAGCAACTGTCCTTTTGGCCTTCCTCTGTTGAATTTTCTATTATTGTCTGGTTGCGTCGTGTTTGTGTTTGTTTCCCTTACTTTAAACCCAAATACAAACAAACAAAACAAAAATTGAAGGTTCTATTTCATATTGTTCAAGCCAAGGTCAAATTCACAGGTCAATTTATTTGTTCAGAGATAAGACCGTATTACATGGAACGTTCATTCCAAATATGAAGGCTGTAAAAAGCTATGACCAATATATTTTTATTTAAGTAGGTCTCAGGTCAAGGTCATTTTTTCCATGATCCATATTCTACCTTGACAGAGATGTTGTCAAGGTGATCATTTTGAGCAAGTTTGATAAACATTGGACCAAAGGTTTTTAAACTGACATGATCCATATTTGACCTTGACATATATTTTCAAAGTGATCATTCTGAGCATGTCTGATAAACATTTGCCCAAATTTATCTGCTCCAGAGTTTTCACAGGGGTTTTCTAGGCTACGACCCACTGACTTACTTTTTGACCCGAAATGATCCATATTTGAACTTGACCAAGATATTGCTGAGACAACTTTGATGACGATTCGACCAAACTGTGACCTGTATAGTATTTAAAAGGTTTTTTCTATGATTTGTTCATACTGATCTGCTTTATAGCCCTAAATGACCCTTATTCAAAGTGTACTGAGATGGTAATTCTGCACATGTTTGGGGATGATTGGACAAAAACTGTGGCCTCTAAAGTATTAATAAGGTTTTTTTATGGTATTAACTACTGTTCCACTTTTTGACTCAAAATGCCCCATATTCCAACTTGACAGAGATATTGTCAGTATGATCTAACCAATCTGATCATAATTAGACCAAAACTGTGGCCCAAGGGTGTTAACAAGAAAATTTACACATGGCATCAGCCGCCGCTGGACATCTCATTGTCACAAAAGCTCACCATGACCATTGGTTAGGTGAGCTAAAAACAAATGTAAAATAAGTTTTGCTTCTCACATACGACCCAAAAGCATGTGATGTACAAATGCCTACAGTAACAAAGGGCCATAACTCATCAAGTTAGTAGTATTCAGAATTTCTTCAAAAGTTAATAAGGTCATCTACAGATTTCTAGCAATGCACTCATCAACTTTCAATGCCATAGCTTTTATAGTTTTTGATAGTTGTATAGTTAAGGTCAAGGTCATCAAAACCTTATGGCTATTTTCCCCATCCTAGTGTTGTAACCAAGCAAGTTACTTCAGAATCCATCAAACGGTTCAGGAGATACAGTGTTTCAGAAGACTAAATGATAGAAATGGCTATTTTCATTTGTCAAAAGGCAATGCCTCTGAAAGTAAGAACACCGGAGTTATGGTTCCTTTGTCCTGCAGCTCATCTCGTGCAGCTGTACAGCAAAAGATGCATCATCCATAGTCTGTGGTCAAACATAATTGCCAGGATATTAAGTTTCTTCTCCTTTACTTTTTCATTGTAACCAGTGCCTGGCTATTAAATTGCTTCTACTTTACTTTTAGCCAATGCCTGGATATTTAATTGCATCTCCTTTATTTTATCATTGTAGCCAATGCCTGGATATGAAATTGCTTGTCCTTTACTTTTTCATAGCAATAGTTAGTTCTTCTGGCTTTGCATCTCGCTTCTCTCTTATGGCTTTTCTGAACAATTTTACACAAATTTTCTTGTAGTCCTTTCCTCTCACATTCAGGTCTTTCAATGGCAGAAATTCATTGGAACTCATGAAATCTTGTGACCTACAAAAACAAGAGTAACAATGTAAGAAATGCCCCGCCATTACACTTACATCTTACAAACAAGTACTATAAGATTGTAAGAAAGGAATTCAAAGTGAAGGTGCATTGTTCTTTCCGCGAATAAATTTCAATGATTATTTTCAATGTTCAAAGGGCCACAGCTTCAAAAGATAGTAAGCAAAAATTACTTTCTCTGATCAGGCTTACGAGATTCTAACAGTTTTCTTTGGCTCCAGCATTTATGTTATTTCATGCTGTCAAGTCCTTATTGTTGTTTCATCTCTGTAGTTGACTGATATTTGTTCTCCGATATAGCACTGTTGAGTTAGCAAACTTCATGCAGACTGAACCATGTGTTTGTTTAGACCATGACAGAATCAAGGATGAGAATCATGGCCATATATAAACAAATTAAAACACACAGTGAAATACATTTTGCTGACCATTCTAAGGCTGTTCTTCTATCCTGGATTATTTATGTTGCATTTATGTATTGCTTATATCCTTTTAGTTTGGATAGCCTTTTACCGTAGCCATTCTGTGGGAAAGTAACTCGTTCTGCTGCCCGCTTGTGATCAGATTTCAACAGTGTTTAGTTACTCCATGTTCATGTTTCTTTCCCTTTGATGACTCTGATCAGAGTTGTTTGACAAATGTTTTGATACCTGATCACTGCCTACATTTTTATTTTACAGTTCCCATTTTTTGCTGAACCCCTCAGGTGATAAACCAATGTGTAAAAATTAAAAATAGTAATGATCAGGAACTGATACAATCAAATCCCAAATCCTCCCCACAACATCACCAGGTAAAGAAGTCGATAACAGAAAATATCAGCATACTAAATATGAACTTAATCCGTGTAGTCATAAAAACGAGATGAGCTTCTAAAAAAACTTTAACGCAAAAACTTTAACATTTGTGGACGTCGATGCCTGGGGTAGTAGAAAAGCTTACCGGGACGAAATTTCCTGTGAGTTAAAAAAGGATAGGAAACCCAAATAAATATGTTTCATGTTCAGCAGAGACTTGCCTGGTAAGAAGCCTTTGCTTTTCTCATTTGTCTCCAGTGTCTTCTGATTAGAATTGTGTCAACAACTGACCGTCAAACTGTATAAAGAAAACAAATATCAAACAAGAGAATCAGAGACACCAAAGGATGCCCCATGAAGATGTGTAATAGAGGAAACAAGATGTGTTTGTGAAACACCGATGCCCCAGGACAGCGCCTGTGCAATATGAAAGCCCCATCACTAAAGTATGTCATGGTCAAGGCCACAAGGTATCAAGGTCAAAAATTATGGTACCAATGGAAAGGTGTTGCGAAAAAAAATACACATGTGAAATATGAAAGCTCTATCACTTACCAATCGAAAGTTATGGACTTTATATTAAAGTTTTTAAAAAGTAGGTCAAACATCAAGGTCAAGGTCACAAGGTCAAAAATTATGGTACCACTAGAAAGGGCTTGTGACAAGGAATGCACATGTGAAATATGGAAGCCCTACCATTTACCAATCAAAAGTTATGGCCAATGTTAAAGTTTTTAAAAAGTAGGTCAAATGTCAAGGTCATGAGGTCAAAAATTACGGTACCATTAGAAAGGTCTTGTGACAAGGAATGCACATGTGAAATATGAAAGCCCTACCAATTACCAATCAAAAGATACGGCCAATGTTAAAGTTTTTAAAAAGTAGGTCAAATGCCAAGGTCAAGGTCATGAGGTCAGAAATTATAGTGCCAATTGAAAGGTCTTGTGACAAGGAATCCACATGTGAAATATGAAAGCTCTATCACTTACCAATCAAAAGTTATGGCCAATGTTAAAGTTTTTAAAAAGGAGGTCAAAAGTAGGTCAAATGTCAAGGTCAAGGTCACGAGGTCAAACTTTATGGTACCTCTTGAAAGGTCTTGTGACAAGGAATGCACATGTGAAATACAAAGGCTCTATCATTTACCATTCAAAAGTTATGCCCAATGTTAAAGTTTTTGCAGACGGACAAACAGACAAACGGACAAACGGATTAACGGACAAACGGATTAACGGACAAACAGACAAACAGACGGACAGACCAAAAACTATATGCCCCCCTGAATCTTCGATTCCGGGGGCATAAAAATCTGGGGTTACAATGCACATGTGTTTCATTATCAGCCACACATGACTTTGATAGGACTGACAAAACTGTTAAAAGGGGTGTAAATGTAAACGCAACCATCTACTGTATGTGATTAATTAATCATTGAACTGAAATTTGAAACCTATCATCAATGGGTGTTATGGGCACTTGGTATTTATTCTGCTAGTATTACACCTTCCTTATCTAAGAGACCATGACATTGTGTAGTAAAAGTTTCATCAAAGTTGGGCCACAAACATAATCTAAGTTATCAAGCAAAAAGTGTTTTAATTTTGCAACAAGGAGCAGTCTGAAGGACAGCCCAATCCCCCCACCATTAAAATCAAGGTTCAACCTTGTGACCTTTACCTGTGACCTTGACCCTGCGTCCGCATGGTTTATCTATGGGTTCTGCACGCCAGCTCAGAGGGGAATTATTTCTTAAAAGTTTAATGGAAAATCCATCCAGGGGTAAAGGAGGTATGGAATAGACATAAAATTCAAAGTTGAAAAACTTCACCTGTGACCTTGCCCTTGAGTTGGCATGTTTTATTTATGGGTTCTGCACATCAGCTCACTGAGGAGGATATTTTACCAATGTTTATTATGCTTTATGCACATCAGCTGTCTGAGGGGGATAATTGACCAAAGGTAAATGAAAATCATTTTAGGGTAAATGAGATATAAGGAATGGACACAAAATTCAAAGCCGTGATCTTCAAATGTGACCTTGACCTAGAGTCAGCCTGATTCATTTATGGGCTTTGCACCAAGGTTGGTAGGTAAATACCAGTGGCAGGAATGCTATTTAAAATCACTCATATGCAATAGATAATGATCCTAAAATTAAGATGGACAGGCCTGAGCAAACAGACAGACCCAGATCAGACTGCTCCATCAGTCTGTAAATGCATCACAAAAACATATGCACATGATTTTGACCCCTCCAACACCACTTTTATATAATAAAGATGGGGTTTAAGAGGGATATACACTATTTTCCGTATCTCTGCTAAAAATATAGATTGTGGGTGCTCAATAGAACTGCCTCACTGAATGATCTATAATTTCAGCAGACATACTACAATATTGGAATTTTTAATCAGAAAATTTTCATTTTTTGGTTGTAAAATGTTCATTACATTTGTATAGGCATGTTTTCTTGAACTTTGTGTTTTTTTTTTTTGTTTTTTTTTTTTATGCTTTTGTGAAATGATAAAACACATTGTTAAATTTGTTTGGAGAATTACAACAACTTTTGTGGTTGTCCGAACTTTTTTATGTGTACTTTAAAAAAAAGTTTGTTTGCAAAAAGTAGTTACTCCTACTTTTGAACGGTGTGAAAATTTGTTTTGTTTAAGACAGGTATTAAAAGAACAAAATACAATGGGCATACATTTCTTAACCTGCAGGTACTCTCTCAAGTATTTTTATTTACAAGTCAAGTCAAATACCAGTAGCTGATGTCTGAAAACTAGTATTTCAGTATCTTTTGAAAACAAATTCAATACATACTTGATTACTTCAAATATAAAATTATGAAGGTAACAGATTATTAATCTTTCAAACAATTCATTATCAGAAGGTCTGGAAAATCCTAAAACATTTCATTCGACCTGCATGACCAAGTGCATGTAGACTCTACAAGAGCTGTCGCATGTCAGCGTAGCTCGCCTGCTTCGCAGTTCAAGATATAAGGTAAAATCACTGAACATTGAAATATAGGTCGCACTGACCTACAAATATTTTGAGGTCAATCATCAGGTTACATGGAACAAATAATTAGGTATGTAGATTTTTCATCAAATAGTTTTCAAGATCTAAAGCAAAGTCACTGAACCCTGAAATATAGGTCACACTGACCTATATATATTTCAGGGTCAATCATTGGGTGACGTGAAACTAACAATCTGGGTATGACATTATTCCATGGAATACTATTCCAGATATAATGCAAAAACACTGAACCATGAAATATCGGTCACAATGACCTACATTTTCGGGATGGGGGAGAAATATAGGTCACACTGACATGGAGCTAATAACCAATATAGGTCACACTGACATGGAGCTAATAACCAAGGTACATGTATGATGTTTGTCCATCAAATAGTATTCAACATATAAGGCAAAATCAGTGAACCATTAAATATAGGTCACAATGACCTAGATTTATTTGAGGTCTATCACTGTGTCACATGGAACTAATAACCAAGGTATGATGTTTCTCCATCAAACAGTATTCAAGATATAAGGCAAAATCACTGAACCATAGGTCACACTTACCTAGATATATTTTGAGGTCAAACATGGGGTCACATGGAACTAATATCCCAGGTATGACATTTCTCCATCAAATAGTATTCAACATATATAAGGCAAAATCACTGAACGATGAAATATAGGTCACATTGACCTAGATAGATTTTGAGGTAAATCCTTGGGGCACATGGAAGTAATTATCCAGGTATAGCATTTCTCCATCAAATAGTATTCAAGATATAAGCAAAATCACTGAACGATGAAATATAGGTCACACTGACCTAGACATATTTTCAGGTGAATCACTGGGTCACATGGAAGTAATAATCCAGGTTTAACATTTCTCCATCAAATAGTATTCAATATATAAGGCAAAATCACAGAATCATGAACTATAGGTCACATTGACCTAGATATATTTCGAGGTCAATCATGGGGTCACATGGAACCAATATCCCAGGTATAACATTTCTCCATCAAATAGTATTCAAGATATAAGGCAAAATCACTGGACTGTAAAATGTAGGTCACCATGACCTTCACCCTTTTACACTTAAACCAACGTCACAAAGTTGGCTGATGTATAACAAATTCAGTTTGTAACTTGTTAGCATAATGATAATGTATTTAACGAATAACTTAGGTGTCCTAGATTTTGACCTTTAGCCCCCCCCCCCCCCCATTCGTGAACCCAGGGGTGTGTTCTTTTGGAATCTCAGAAGACAATCCCGTATATTCTCAGAAGACATTCCCAAGTATCCAAGTTGTAAATATGAATGCTTTGTGATGAGTGACTGTTGAGATATAAGCATTTCAAAAACTTTAACACAGTTTTATAAAGGTGTTCTAGATTCTGACCCCTAGCCCCACCTCGGGGCATGGATCCAGGGGTTTGCTCTCTTGGAACATTAGAAGACCCTCCCAGGTACTAAAGTTCCAAATATGAGTACTCTGTGATGCATGGCTATTTAGATATAAGCATTTGAAAAACTTTAACGCAGTGTGACAGGAACGCACACGCACACGCTAACGCAAACGCGGACGACCGTGGTGACTACAATAGTTCTCCTTGTACTTCGTAAAGGTAAGGTAAAATGCAAGCCCTGTATGAAATGATTTTACTTTACAATACATATACCTAGGCAGGCAGGGTATATTAAGCAGTCTCAATTGGCCCCACCTACATTAATGTCCATTTTCCAGTATTTCTCAGTATTTACCGGGATTTCCCTGTATTTCCCACTGTCCATGAAACTATATGTGTATTTTCAGCTTTTTTACCAACCTAGCTTTGGACATGAACTTTCTGAGGGGGATAACTGACCAAGTTTGATGAAAATCCTTTAAGGGGTGGAGATATGGAACAAACACAAAATTCAAAGAATAGCTCAGCCAAAGCCACCTCTGACTGGTTATCAGGAAGATGTAGGTTGATTCCTTCCGCAGTCAGGAACATTCTTTCGTGGATATTGATCATGAAATCTTTTCTACAGTCATTTCTCCCATCAGCTGATTCAAGAAGGGCATTTGTCAATTCTGGTGTAAGAATGTGCACTGTTCTGGTCAATTGCTTACGGATAAAATTGCCAAGGTAAAGTGTGGATAGATAATTGGCTCAAACTTTTAGTTAACACTGGCCGTTAAACCCCCATACATAAAAAGAACTGGTGACTATCAAATGTGACCTTGAGCTTGAGTCCAAGTAAGATATTCTGAAGGGCTCTCACATTGTGCAAATCTCAGTGTAGGGCTTCAAACTTCCACAATGAACAAACATTAAAAAATATATCTTCGAATACCAGTCTTTAGGCGACCAGATTATTTATTCTGCATTAGGTGGACTTTATTGTATATACATTTTTTGCTACATGCAACATACATTGTACAACATGTACAAAGAATATATTTATATGCTAAAATACATTAAATCAGTGTAATATTTTGTATCTGTTTTCGGCTAAATTCTGTAGGATAAAATTTACAAAAATGTTAGGCCCCTTATAATAAATATAAAAAAAATAAAGTTATTTCTACAAGTATATATACTCCGAATACCAGTCTTAAGGCGACCAGCTTATTTCTTCTGCATTAGGTGGACTTTTCGTATATATTTTATTTTCTACTATGCATCAAATCTATCATGTCTATAATGTATTTGTTTGCCTAAAATGCATTAAATCAGTGTTCTGTTTTCTTCTCAATGATGTGGGATAAAATATACAAAAATGATGGACCCCTTGAAATTTTACGAGTATATACTCTGATAGTCTTAAGGCGACCAGCTTATTTATTCTGCATTAGGTAGACTTTTTGTATATATTTTATTTTCTGCTAAGCATTATATTAATAATGACATTTTACCCTGTAAATGCAATAAATCCATATTCTGTATCTATCTGCTTCTAAATGCTGTAGGATAATATATAAAGTAGACATGTGTCAGTATGACACAGATGCCCCCGCACAGGGGCCAAACTCACGCTGAAAACTTATGTTGCAGCAACAGCCGTCACTGAACAGTATAACGCACCTGGAATAGTGTCAAACTAAACTAGATATATCTTTGTTGCATTCATCAAGTCATATTGAATTGATACTTCAGACATGAAGTTTATCCATCAAATATTATTCAAGATTTCAGGCAAAGTCACTGACCCATAAAATACAGGTCACACCTACCTTGATATATTTTGAGGTCAATCATCTGGATGCATTCAAGTATTATCCCAGACATGACATTCCTCCATCAAATAGTATTCAAGATTACAGGCAAACTCCCTAAACCATGCAATATAGGTCACACTGACCTAGATATATTTTGTCGAGATCAATCAGTGGGTCAGATGGAATGAAATTTCTCCATAAAATAATATTCAAGATAATGGACAAAATCACTGAAGCACACCAAACTAGATATATTTGGAGGTTGATCAGCGGGGTAAATGGAACTAATAACACAGGCATGACATTTCTCCATCAAATAGTTTTCAAAATAAAAGGCAAAGTCATTGAACCATGAAATATAGGTCACACTGACCTAGATATCTTTTGAGGTTGATCAGCAGGTCACATGGGACTAATAATCTATGGCATGACATTTCTCCATCAAATAGTATTCAAGATATTAGGCAAAATCACTGAACCATGAAATATGGTCACAATGACCTAGGTATATTTTGAGGTCAATCATTGGATCACATGGAACTAATAAGCCGGGATTGACATTTTTCCATCAAATAGTATTCAAGATATGAGGCAAAATCACTCATCCATGAAATATAGGTCACAATGACCAATATACATGTAATTATATTTTTGAATCAATCATTGGGTCACAAGGAGCTAATAAACCAGGCATGACATTTCTCCATCAAATAGTATTCAAGATATAAGGCAAAGTCACTCTAGCATGAAATATAGGTCACACTGACCTATATATATTTTGAGGTCAATTACGTACATACACACATTCGTGCAGACGGACGTACATTCATACAAACGTACGTACACACATTCGTGCAGACGGACGTACATTCGTACCAATGTACCTAGGGCTGGCTAATCGTTGCTGAAATGATAATCGCTTATTAGTTTTGCCATTGCGATAAATAATCGATTAGTAATCACTGGAGATTTGGTCATAATTTTACCTGTCCCGCTTTCTGTCTGCACATGACTCTTATCATATACATGTTGTAATTCACTCTAGTATTTTGCACAGACAGGCCAGAGCAAACAGTGTAGACCCTGATGAGAATGCGGCGTCTCATCAGGGCCTGCACTGTTTGCCACTCATCCAGCTATTTAAGAAACATCTTTAGCTGGTAAATTCTACGAAGAAAATAATTGATTACGGAAAATCAGTATCAATAATAATATTTCTGGAATTTATCAATCAATTAATCGATTATCTGATTAATCGTGGCAGCCTTACATGTACGGCAAACCTAAAAACTATATGCCCCCGGACCTTGACATTTTACGAGTATACACACTCTGAATACCAGTTTGTAGATGACCAGCTTATTTATTCTGAATTAGGTTGAAAGCATAAGTGAAAAACTGAAAAAATATACTCCGGACATCATGCCAATGGCGTTGACAAAAATGTAAAAATTCTATTGGAAAAATTAAATTGACTATTAAAACATACTTGACAATCTGTTTTTTCTACAAGAAACGTGAGAAATGTTACTTTTCCCAAATACAGATTAAACAAGAATTCCGCCGAAGGCTATGTCACGCCTGTTGGGGCGCAAAGTCACTGAACCATGAAATATGGGTCAAGGTCAGATATGGTTACTTGCGTTGAAGTTGCAGGTCCTAGATTCAAGCTTGTACCAAGTATAATTAATGAAGCTCTAATAATTCTCAAGAAATGGACTTTTACATTAGGGTGAAAGTTAGGGTGGTCGCAATAATTTACAAAGTCAGTGAACAATAAAATATAGGTCAAAGTCAGATACAGATGCTTCTGTTGAAGTCGCAGTTCCTAGATGCAAGCTTGTACCAAATATAATTAAGGAAGCTCTAATAGTTCTCAAGAAATGGACTCTTACATCAGGGTGGAAGTTAGGGTGGTCGCAAATGTTGACGGACGGAAAATTTGACACCTATATCGCGCCATGCAGGCGCAACAAAAATGATTAAATTTTTTACCAGTTTTTTTTTTTTTTCTTTCAGGGATTTCTTCTTCTAAGCTGTAGTCTTCATCTGTAAATATTTAAAATAATAAATAGAAGATCATGAATATGTTCCATTGAATTTATTAAACTAGAGCAAGTTGATATCCCTGTGCTGTGGAAATCATGTCATGTAATAAAAGGACCCAAAATTTTTTACCTTGGGTAACCCAAATACATGCCTCCCAGCAAAGTTTTGCACCACTGTATTCCACTCTCCATTACCTTTGCATAAATAATAATAATACTATGTTTGTGCAAAAAGTAATTTTGACCCATGGGGCTCACCCCACTGCAGCCCCCCCCCCCCCCCCCCCCAAAGGAAGTCACATCAGAATTCTGAAAAATTATGTTCCTCCAGCCCTCATTCTGGGAAAGTTTCAAGATTTTATAAGATTCTAGCACAAATACCTAGCCTTGGATGAGTTGTTTGACAATATGACCTAAAACCCTACTTTTTGACTTATCATGACCCAGGGCATTCCCCCCGCCTGCATTTTTTCCGCCATAGCTTTTACTCTCCATTAATACTTTGATTTGATATGAAACATGACTATATTTGAAGAAAATGAAGTTTTACCCTCAGGCAAGTCGGGGCCCCAACCTGTCTGGGAGGTCATATTGAAATTCTTACTATACTAGCCCAAACAGCCCATGCAACAACACATTATTTTAGAAATATTTCACCACATATGAATGTTCCACCATAAGGAGCTATTTTTAAAGAAAACTAGAATGTGGTTAAATTGGAACGCCATTGCAAATCCCCATGCTTTCCACTCACAGGCTAAGTACCAAAAACCAAGGCCCCAAAATTTAACTTGTATTATATTCTACTAATCATCCCCTTCAATTTGAAATGTCACATGACTATGTTCCAAGAAAATTAAAATTTGACCTTTTGACCCCATCCCCAAACCTGGGCCCCAATCTGACCCTAGGGTCAAAATTTTACTTGCACTGTATTCCACTAATCATACCCTTGAATTTGATATACCACATGACTATATTTTGAAAACATTTTGGCTCTGCAACCCCAAAAGTCTGAACCCTTGGGCATGACCCAGGGGTCTGAGCCAAAATCTGTTCCATATGTTTTACATATTCCATTAATTATTACTTCTGTAATGTTTGGTATCAAAATCTATAAAATTGACTTTCAAGCCTCCTAGTGGCCCACTTTGGAAATATAGGTTTTTATATAGGTTTGTCTTACAGAAAATAATGGCTAATAACAGATTGTTCGATAAAAAATATAGGTTAAAAAGGTTCTTCGACACTCACACTAACACTTAATTCTGCTGAAAAAAAAAGATGTCTTTTACGTCACGATTGCTAAAAAAAGTTGATAAGAATTTTGAGTCTGAGTGAGTGAAGCTAGCGGGGAAAAATTACCATTTCTTTACAGTTTTTCATCACTATTTTGGGACTAAAATAAAAAGGAACAATAGGAAAGAAATTTAATGAAAAAAAAAAAAAAAAAGCAGCCTGTGGAATGGCCATAATCCCCTGCCTCCGTTCAGTAACTGTGACCATTGTTACCTCCCTTCCATTATCTACCTTGGTAGATCCATATGCATAGATTCTAGGTTTATAACCACTCTCTGACAACTGCGTCAGGGAGTCGACTCTTTGGCTCAGGGGTAAGAGCAGTGGACTTCTACCCGAGCGGACCGGGTTCGAATCCCACCAAAGACGGGGATTTTTTCACGCTATGCATCTTTCCTTTGTTACGACTGTCACGTCGTAAGATGGGGGCTCGTCCGGGATCGGACTTTATATGCCAGAAATGGCTTCGTGCCGAAGTTGGCATCCTTCACGTCATCATAAATGATGACTTCCTTAAGAGGGGGTGTGTTACCTCCCTTCCATTATCTACCTTGGTAGATCCATGCATAGATTCTAGGTTTATAACCACTCTCTGACAACTGCGTCAGGGAGTCGACTCTTTGGCTCAGGGGTAAGAGCAGTGGACTTCTACCCGAGCGAACCGGGTTCGAATCCCACCAAAGACGGGGATTTTTTCACGCTATGCATCTTTCCTTTGTTACGACTGTCACGTCGTAAGATGTGGGGGCTCTACCGGGATTTGTTACCTCCCTTCCATTATCTACCTTGGTAGATCCATATGCATAGATTCTAGGTTTATAACCACTCTCTGACAACTGCATCAGGGAGTCGACTCTTTGGCTCAGGGGTAAGAGCAGTGGACTTCTACCCGAGCGAACCGGGTTCGAATCCCACCAAAGACGGGGATTTTTTCACGCTATGCATCTTTCCATTGTTACGACTGTCACGTCGTAAGACCATAACCTGTTACCTTGACCCTAAATTGGCAATCTTTTGATGGTTAACATTTCGAGGGCTTAGCGCAAAACTATTGTATCTGCATTTTCAAGATTTTTCAGGAGAAGCAAATAACGTTCCTATTTTCTTGATATTATGGCAATACTTTACATCTTTACATATTTTGAAGGCTAAAAGGTGTTAATTTGAACCAAGGCAGTTTTAAACAAATATATCGCTTAATGAAGGAGACCTTGACCTTTTTTCAGTTACAATAGTTTTGCATGCAAAAACGTAACTTTTGTATACAGAATTTTGGTGCAAAACTATTGTATCTGCAGTTACAATAGTTTTGCACTGAAAATGTTAAGATTTTGATGTAAATATTGTGTAAATAATGTAGATACAATAGTTTTGCACCAATTCAGAAGCATAGGGATGCACCAATAAAGCCTTCAGAACCATGGAATTTTTATAGAAACATGTTGAAACTTAATACATATGACGCGCAGAAGACTGGCCCAATCAATAACATTGACTAAATCCTGGCTGTCATTGATATGTGGCTTTAAAAATTCTGTTATATATATAATAACTATGCATATAACAAGTATAGATTTTACCAAAAGCTAGGTCTATGCTAATGAGAATGTTTAGAGTTATATCCCAGTTGAAGGGGAGGAGGAGCTGACCAAAAAAATCCCAGAAATGTGTTTTATGCAATTAACCGTCTTTGCCAATATTCTAATTGCCAGTCTGCACCCAGGATTCTGTGGATTGAAGGTTTAATAATGTCAAAGCTGCAAATGCTGTTATTTTGTCAAACAGTTCTTTTTTTATCTTTCAAAAGGCATATGTGCAACTTCAATCAATATGCTTGTGACAAAAACTGTACGAGAAGTTATAAAAGTAATCAACGTTCCTACACTTTACTTAAGTCACTAATTGAAGATTAACCTGAAAATTTTGCTAACGACGAGGCAAGATTTTTTAGATCGCCAGACCTGAAGGCTCCTGAGGAGATTATAGGATGGCGGTAGTCCATTGTGGTCGAGAGTTTGTAGATGTATATTTTGTACTAGCCTGTACAAAATGACAGCAAATATGGGCTTGTACAAATGTGATAGCAATTCTGTACCAGGGGCATCTATTTGTGTGAATGATATTACTATACTTGTTATGGACCGCTTTCTTCTTCTTGTGAAAGCTTATACTGGTTAAAGGCCAACTTGCATTGTGGGTGACTAATGGCTGTACTTCTGTGATAAACCAAACATCTACAATGTCTACGCCCATGGGCGTAGACAATAAGTTAAAGCAATACAATCACACAAAATGGATCATTCAGAATAATATTGGGTGACCATATCCTACCATATTTAACACTAAAGTGTCCACCTAATGCTGGGTATGCTAGCCTACCTTACCATACCCTACCCTAAAGTAGGACCTACCCTACCCTAGTGTACAACAGGGCATTTTAGGCTATGGAAGGGTACCCCTCCCCACCCCATTACCATAAGTAAGAGAATGATATTACTTTAGCTATCCTATTCTGGCTTCTGGGGTAGGGTATGGGCGGAGAGTCTCACTTAACCCTAACCTAGCAGTGCCTAAACTAGCCTACTATATCCTATCTTATCTATCCCACCCTAAGGTAGAGACTACCGTACCTACTTTGCCATACCTTACTGGTTTGTGAAGTGTTCCCTACCCCTACCCTCACCAGTAGGGTGACCATACACCACCCCACTTTACCCTACCCTACTGAGTTACCTACCCTTACCTAGCCTAAGGTAGTGTAGGATGGCTAGGGGCTAGGTTACCCTACATCCTGCACTAACCAGTAGGGTGACTATACCCTACCCTTTTCAACACCATCCTGCCTACCAGCTACTCTCCAATGCTCTCGTGTTAATTTTATAACAAAAATAAAGATGTGCAGCTAGATTATTACCATAGTCATATCTTTCAGTTTCAGTAATTTTCCAAATTATCAGGCTTGCAATTTACTGATATTTACCGATACAGTTTTCTGTATCAAACAAATATTCAACATGGCAGCATTTATTTTTTTTTTTTGCGTCTTGTTACTTTGCTACATCACAGTCGCGAGATCAATATGACGTCAGACCTAGCCCAGTAAGTGATGTCACATTGACACATGCTATATTTTCTGTCAGCATCATCACAGAGTGCTGCCGAATAAAAATGGCCGATGAGTGAGTATTTATTAGGGCCCCGCACTGAAAGTGTGGGTGCCCTATAGTAATCACTCTGTCCGTCCGTCTGTCTGTCTGTCCGTCCGTCTGTCTGACCACAAATTTCTGATAGCGCTGTCGGGGCCCTAGTGAGTTTCACTGACAGCTCTAGTTATAATTGTTTGCTTGGTGGTCTTATGAATAGGGTAGACCAGCCTACCCTTAGCCTATCCTACCCTACCCAACCTCCATCTATGAATATACCCTACCTTTTTCAACAGCAATCTGCCTACCAGGAAGGGTAGGCTAGCTTATCATTAGCCTATCATGCCCTAGTAACCCTACTCTACCCTACCCCTAATTAGGGAAGGGTATACCCTACCATACCATATGGTACCATAGTGTAGGTGGAATAGGGAAGGGTATCCTACCAGGAGGGTCGCTGCACCAACTCTATCGAACAACACACTGCCTATCAGGCTAGCCTGGCCTGGCTAGAATAGCCTTACCTACCATATCCCGCCTTAAACCATCCTACCCTAAGATAGGTTAAGGTAATGGTAGGGTACTCTTCCTTACCCTATTGGCTTACCCTATGCTTCCCTAGGTTGGGTGGGGAAAGGCTATGCCAGCTATGCCTAGCCTACCCTGGGGTTGGGTACAGTCTGCCTACTTGTTAGGGTAGGGTACAGTCCCTTACCAGTTTGGTAGGCCCTATCCTAGGGTAGGATATGTGTAGGCTAGGCAAAGCTAGGGTTAAGTGACCCTACCCTATCCTACCCTACCCTAAGCAGGGTTGTGTTTGATAGAGTAGGTATAGTCATTCTTTGCGTTAAGAGTAGTGGAAGGCTACCCTTCATTAGCCTATCCTACACTATGGTACCCTGGGGTATGTTAGTGTTGGTGGTTGGCACTTCCATGGTTAGGGTAGGGTCCTTCTATGGAAGGGTCAACCATACCCTACCCTATCAGTTAGGACAGCCTGCCTTACCTTGTAGACAGGATGGACTGCTCTACACTAAGGTACCTCTGGGCAGGCTAGGGTATGAAAGGATGAATATCTCTGTCCCACACCACACTACATACCCCTTAGCATACCCTATCCCGACCAGGGGAAGGGACTACGCTATCCTATGGTGTCATAGTGTAGGCTCAGTGATGGAAGGGTACCCTAACTAGGAGAAAAACTACATGTTAGGGTGGGGTAGTGTTGCCTAACCTCAATGTATAAGCACTGCCTTACCTAGCTAACCATATCCTACCTTACCTATCCTACCCTAAGGTAGATTTGTTTGTTTGTATTGGAGTTTAACGGCCCAGTCAAGATTATGTTAGGTCATTTTTGAGCAGGTCAGTTTACCTATCCACACTTTTCCTGGGCAGGCTATTTTGAAAGTATATGAGGGTCACTGATGGGGCCTAATGGCCTAAACTAGCTAGTCTGGCCCAGAAAAAACATGTGCATTCCATATTTTCTAGTTCTGTGGTGTATTCCTTGCTTCCAAAGGATAACGCTTTTGTAGAACATATTTAACTGCAGCTGACGTTTGGGAATGTCGGGCTGCTGTAAAATGTCTCCCTGCCCTACATCATAGTGTAGTTTATATTTTCTTGTCCTTTGGGATCATTGATTCCATTGTGGAATTTTGAAAGTTTTTGAGGGTCACTGATGGGGCCTTATTGGCCAAAACTAGCTAGTCTGGTCCAGAAAAAAATGTACTTTCCATATTTTCCAGTTCTGTTGTGTATTCCTTGCTTCCAAAGGATAATTACCCTTTTGTAGAATGTATTATACGTAAGAGGCTAACTAGTGCAGTGCACATTCTTTCACCAGAAACTGATAACTGCCCTTCTTGAATCAGCGGAAGGGAGAGAATGATGGTAGAAAAGGTTTCATGATAAATCTCCGAAAGAATGTTGCCGACTCTGGCAGGTATCAAACCTGCGTCTTCCTGATCACCAGTCAGATGCGCATCCGACTGAGCTACCGAGGCCGGCACCCTAAGGTAGAGCCTACTGTACATACTTTACTATACTCTGCTGGGTAGGGAAGGGTACCCTACCCTCACCAGTAGGTTGACCCACCTTACACTAACCTAGGGTAGGTTCTACCCTACCAAATCTTAGTTGCATACCCTAACCTAGCCTAAGGAAGGGTAGACTAGGCTAGGGTACTTTACACTCTACACTAACCAGTACAGCAACCATATACCTAACCTTTTTCAATACCATCCTGCCTACCCTTAGTGTATCATACCCTACTTCAAACTAGGTAGCATAGTGTAGGCTAGGCTAGACTAGTCTAAGGAAGGATACCCTACCACTACCCTAATAGAAGGACAACAGTTACTGTATTTATCCCACACTACCCTGCCTTCCAGGTAGACTATATTAGCCAAGAAACGCTTAACCCTAGCCTAACCCACCTTGCCTACCATATCTTACCCTAGCCTATTCTACCCTAGGATAGGCCCTACTTAACTGGCTAGGGTAGGGTACCCTAAAAATCAAAGATTGTTGACAGTGGCCATGTGATCTCAAAGGAGCTATGATATTAATTGCAACCATATTTGTCAACAAACTGGAACCAGACTTGTTGGCTTACAAAGTAAGTAACAGGTATGCTGAACACAGTACTGTTTCAGATATGCCCCAGTGGAGTGGCAAAGTCCAAAATAATTTTAGAACTGACATAAGTAAAATTATAAATAACCATTGTTCCATTATTTTCCTTTTTACCTTTCTGTTTCTTTAATTATTTGAGTAGTGTATTTGCTTAAAATGACAGAATTTCAAGCCAATGACAACAATTTCTTGAAATAAATACAGAAAACTGAAATTGTTGTATACTACAGCTTATTTGTATCCATTTATTCGGCTTAAATCAGACTTTTGTAACTTTTAATGATGCAGCCATGTGCTTTTCATTTGGTGCAAAACTATTGTATCTGCAGGTTTTGCTTGAGAAACCTGGCATTGTAAGGTATTTTTTAGTGCAAAACTATTGTAACTGCACTTACAATAGTTTTGCGCCAACTTCTAATGGTCTTCGCAGATACAATATTTTGAATATTTTTAATAACTCCAGAACGGAATGGAATATGTATACAACTCTTTGGTGGAAGATGCAAATCAGTATATGCAACCAAAATATATGAAAAACAGAAAATGGCCAAAATGTCAGTTACAATAGTTTTGCGCTCAGCCCTCGAGTTCTTCTAAGTACATGTAATTTTAAAATCCATCCAGGAGTAATACACTTATTGACAAAACACCCATAAAGATCCTTTCCTGACCTTTGACCTCTAAGTATGACCTTGACCTTTGAGGTACCAACCTGGGTCTTGACATCATCACATTATGGTTAACAATAACAAGTAATTTTAAAGCCATCCAGGAAAAGAAATATATTGACCAGGCATGTTAAAAAAAAAAATTTTACATTTAACCCATTCCCACATGGGGACTTTGTGATTTTTGCTGTTTTTTACAGAGTTGCCTAGGGTAGCAAATTCATAAAGCCATTATTTCATCATGGATGGCCCATTTTACACCAAACTTGGCATGAATGTTCACTGGGTAGTAGTCTTTCAAATGACACCATTTTAGACTAAATCTTTGTTGCCATGGTAACGAGGGGGCATCTCAAAGTTGACAAAAAGTGTCATTTCACATGAATTTTTGACTAAATCTTTATCTTCAGCCCGCTGGCAAGGCAACAAATAAAGAGTTTGGCACCCGGGATTTTCACTGTTTGCAGCATGTTTTGTCAGGCTGCATCAATTCGGAGGCATTTTTGACCCCAGACACCGTCAGACCTCATTTCAGCGACCGGCTGGGCCAAAAAACCCATTTTTTTTCGGATGTGAGGGGGGCGACAGCCCCCCTTCAATCCCCCCACAGAACGTATTAGTGGGGAGGCGCGCGAAAAAACAGGTCACTTTTTTAGGCCAACTTATTCTAATGCAAATGTCACGGGAAAGATTTTGTTGTTGTGGGCTGATGGATTGATTGGATTTAAGGTGGTTGTGGCCACATGATGAGTTGTTGCTGTTGATACGACGTTAGAACTTCTCCCGCTTTCTCGAGGGGGTTCGGGGCTTAAGAGACGACAACTCTGTGTGATGATTTCATGTTTTTGAGTTATGTCAGGAACCTTCTCCCTCTCGACCTCGTCATCTGAATAATATTATATAAACATCCTTAGTAATAAGGAACAATATATAAATGGTGTCCGTCAGGTGGTCGTGAGACCTACCCTCGCCAGGGACAAAGAAAGACTGACAAAGGCTGAGGTAAGAATGTGCGCATGCGGTGTTAATCAGTGAAGTGAAAAGCGCGCGAGACTTACATAAGGACACCGGAAATAGATATACGCTACTCGGGAATGCTTAATGCTTAATGATATATGAAAAAGATGAGTATATGAAGTATGAAAACGACTATCAATAGGGGAAAATAACTGGAGACGACTAGAAAGTCCTAAACGCAAGCGCTCCTCCAGTTTCCATAATTTCACTCTGTGACATTCTCCCCCTCTTCGGGAAATGTCGTCCCGACATTTAACTTAACAAATTACTTGAATGAGTTTAAACACAAGTTTAACTTCACCTTTACAATTATTTATATAAATTTACCAGATGTATATTTTGTTTATAAATACCAATCTGATAATAAAATAGGAGCCGAAGCTATTGCTTCCACTGTTTGTCGAGCTAGTGAAGTTAATCATACCTAACACTTTGCCAGGTAAACCCTTATCAAAATGCGCTGTCATAAATGCTGCACAGTATGCACAGCGCAAAAGATAAAACTTTATATACAGAACTTAGACAAAAAATCTTTTATTGATAGCGCGTAATAGGACACTCCTTACTGGTTTAGCTTCAAACGGCTAAACATTAAAACCAGGCTAAAATTGCTTATCCTAAAACACAGCCAAAATGGAAGTTTCATATAAAAATACATTATTTACGCGCTGGACTGGAGAGAGGAAATATAACAGAACTATTCAATTCTTACGAAATTATTCACCCTTCCACGAAAGCACAAGCCAGAAGCACGAACCGGCCACGGTCTGATTGGGATAGCCCCCACCTAGGTTGTAACCAACCCATGTCCAAGCAAGCGCGAAATCATGTCAAGGCGAAATTTTCAATAATACAATTTTCCTACTAGAACTTTCTCGCCAGTTTGCAGTACAGTGCACCACGTGTCAGCGGTAATCTGACAACATACAAGCTCTCCAGATACCGCGACAAATCATGCACTGTCAACCGACTGCAACCAAGCAGAAGCTGAACTTAAGAAAAAAAAAACAAAGGGTCAGCAGAATTGCATTCCAGTGCGGCACGTGCCAAGAGCACTTTGACAACATACAAGCTCTCCAGAGACGCCATGACAAGCCATGCATCGTCACTCGACTGCAACCCAGCAACCCGTTTAAATGAAACTTTTTTGTTTCGAAGCCTCTCTCCAGAATATATTTGGCGTAATTGTCACACGCTCCCCTCCCCCTCTGTGAAAAAATGTCGTCTCGACATTTCAATAAAAAAAAATAAAACACACAGGAAACCAGGAAACCATGTCAGCTGTTAAGTCAGTTTAAAATATACGAACATTTAAAATAACCAGTCCCCTCCTGCCTGCCACCTTGGTTTCTGCCTATGCCTTGTTGGACGTGTTTGAGGTCGCAATTCTGGTTGAGACTCCGGAGCAGGACTGAAGGGTTTCGCCAAAGGATCCAATGACGACCTCTCTGGGGGTATCACCACAGTCGGGGATACCGGTGCATCCAGCATGTCTGCACTATCTGTATCTGCAGAGTCTGGCGCAGGTGAGGCTGCACGACCTGCAGCTCCACTTGGAACATTGATATCACCGGCAGTTGTATCCTCAACCGATAACGGTTGAGAACTGCTATTTGGTGATATATCTGTATCCAAGGAGCGTGGTTTGGATGCTGGAAGGGCCATAAATGGAAGAAGTTGGTTCCTATGCAGCATCCGTCGGATGCTCTTCCCATGTTCACGTTTTACAACGTACACGGGAACCTCAGTATTTGGCTGTTCAACAACCAAATACACATCTTTCTCCCATTTATCTGCCAACTTGCATTTTCCCCTCAGTCCGACGTTGCGAATCAGCACACGGTCACCGGGCAAAAGCTGAGCATCCCGAGCTTTGAGGTCATAAGTTTCCTTATGCCTTCTGCCCTGGCGACGGGCCTCCTTGGTGGCTGTTTTGTATGCAAAGTCGAGCCTCTTTTTGAGATCGGCTGCAAACTTTGTCTGGTCAGCATGCCTACCCTCTGGATTTATGCCTAGAAAAGCATCGACTGCCAATCTAGGGTGTCGCCCAAACATTAGATAATGCGGGGAAAATCCAGTGGTCTCATGACGGGTTGAGTTGTAGGCATGAACCAAGGGCGCAACGTAGGACTTCCAGTTAGACTTCTGGTCATCCTCCAAAGTACCCAACATATTGAGCAGAGTCTGGTTAAAGCGCTCAGGCATTCCATTACCCATGGGATGGTAGGGTGTAGTCCTAGATTTGTCAACGTTAGCAATGGAACACAGCTCTTTAATAACCTGGCTCTCAAAATTGCGACCCTGGTCACTATGTAAACGGGATGGAAATCCATAGTGACAAATGAAGTTTTCAAAGAGAACTTTGGCTGTTGTCTTGGCCGTTTGATTCTTGGTTGGTATGGCCTGAGCATAGCGGGTGAAATGGTCTGTAATTACCAAGATGTTTTCGTAACCACCCGCTGATGTCTCAAGAGACAGAAAATCCATGCATACCAAGTCCATGGGATAAGTGGACTCTACAGTCACAAGTTTTGCTGGAGCCCGCTCTCGAGACTTTCTTCGGATGCATCTGGGACAGTTTCGGACTTTCTTTTCTATGTCACCATCCATCCCAGGCCAGTAAAACCGAGATTTTACCAGGGACATAGTGCGGTCTCTGCCTTGATGGCCGGCCTCATCATGCAGACCATTAAGTGCTATTGCTATCCAGGGGTGGGGAGTGCAGGTTTGAAGGTGGTTCTAGGAACAAAGGGGGGGGGGGGCTCCAGACACGTAAAAACACGTATCTGACTGGGAAAGGGTTAACTGAGGCTGACACTATTAACTGGATAATCGATTAATTGATCAATACATTTTACAAAAATGATTATTGCTACTGATCTGTTAATAATTGATTATGCAATAAGTACAGTTAACTACACAACATACTGCATAAAATAGCTGGGAGAATCGCAAACAATGCAGACCCTGATGTGACGCCGCTTTCCGCGATGTCTCATCTGGGTCTACACTGTTTGCACAGGCCTGTATGTCCTCATGTGTAGGTTAAATATAGTAAAATTTATGCTAAGAAGAAAGCCAGGCTAGTTATACCCGCTTTTTGAAAACAAGAGGGCCATGATGGCCCTGGATCGCTCACCTGATCCTATTGTACAAAAGGAATTGTGGATAATATATGGTGGAGTGGAGGGTTTGAGCAATTTTCGTTGGACCAAAGACCATTTCTGTGTAATTAATTCAAAATCAGTCTGCCTGTTTAGGAGTAGAAGTCATTTTGAGAAGTAGAAGTCATTTTTGATGAAATGACATCTCAAGCCCTGCCGCCAAATGAAACTAATGGGGTTTAAATGCATTGATGGTTCCACTCGCACCACTTTGCCTAGACAGGCTAAAACCTTCAAAGTGGTTTACCAATACTCCTGCAGAAGCACCTTGCAGCCAAGGTGGGTGGGGGCCAAAACTTTCAAAAGACATCTGTCTCTAAAAGGAAGCAATTTTATAGGAACGTTCCATGAGTGACCCTCTAACAAAATTGCTCAAAATATCTTGATTAACTGAGCATGATGGCCACCAGAGCTAAAAAACCTAAAACCTCATTCCTGTCAAATAATTTCATAATCCATCCACTGGTTAAGGAGAAGAAGTCGTTTAAAAGTTTTTCTACACTTAGCTCTGGCATCCATTCTGTTCAACAGAGCCGAACAGTTTGAGCAATTTTGGTAGAGGGTCACCCAAGGAACATTCCTGTCAAGTAATTTCAAAATCCATCCACTGGTTAAAGGGAAGAAGTCGTTTAAAGGTTTTTCTATTTTTAGCTCTGGGGGCCATTTTGTTCATCCAAGCGGAACGGTTTGAGCAATTGTGGTAGAGACCCAAGGAACATTCCTGTGAAATAATTTCAAAATCAATCGCCTTGTTAAGGAGAAGAAGTCATTTAAAGGTTTTTCTATTTTTAGCTCTGGTGGCCATTTTGTTGACCTGAGCGGAGGGGTTTGAGCAATTTTATTGGAGGGTCACCCAAGGAACATTCTGGTGAAATAATTCCAAAATCCATCCACTGGTTAAGGAGAAAAGTGCCCAAGGAACATTCCTGTTAAGTAATTTCAAAATCCATCCACTGGTTAAGGAGAAGAAGTCGTTTAAAAGATTTTCTATTTTAAGAACGGTCGGCCATTTTGTTCACCCGAGCGGAACAGTTTGAGCAATTTTGGTAGAGGATCACCCAAGGAACATTCCTGTCAAGTAATTTCAAAATCCATCCACTGGTTAAGGAGAAGAAGTTGTTTAAATATTTTCTATTTTTAGCTCTGGCGGCCATTTTGTTCACCCGAGTGGAACGGTTTGAGCAATTTTGGAAGAGGGTCACCCAAGAAACATTCCAGTGAAATAATTTCAAAATCCATCCACTGGTTAAGGAGAAAAAGTCGTTTAAAGGTCATTCTTTTTTTAGCTCTGTGGCCATCTTGTTCACCCGAGCGGAACGGTTTGAGCAATTTTGGTAGAGGGTCACCAAAGGAACATTCTTGTTAAGTAATTTCAAAATCCATCCACTAGTTAAGGAGAAGAAGTCCTTTAAAGGTTTTTCTATTTTTAGCTCTGGTGGCCATCTTGTTCATCCGAGCAGAACGGTTTGAGCAATTTTGGTAGAGGGTCACTCAAGGAACATTCCTATCAAGTAATTTCGAAATCCATCCACTGGTTAAGGAGAAGAAGTCCTTTAAAGGTTTTTCTATTTTTAGCTCTGGCGGCCACTTTGTTCACCCGAGCGGAACGATTTGAGCAATTTTAGTACAGGGGCACCCAAGGAACATTCCTGTGCAATACTTTAAAATCCATCCACTGGTTAAGGAGAAGTCGTTCAAAGGTTTTTCTCTTTTTAGCTCTGGCAGCCATTTTGTTCACCCGAGCGGAACGGTTTGAGCAATTTTGGTAGAGGGTCATCCAAGGAACATTCCTGTGAAATAATTTCAAAATCCATCTACTGGTTAAGCATGAGAAGCCGTTTAAAGGTTTTTCTATTTTTAGCTCTGGCGGCCATCTTGTTCATCCGAGCGGAACAGTTTGAGCAATTTTGGTAGAGGATCACCAAAGGAGCATTCCTGAGAAATTAGGTCAAAATCTGTCAAGCAGTTTTGGAGAAGAAGTTGTTTAAAGCAAAAGTTGACGACGGACGCACACACGCACGCACGCACGCACGGACGACGGACGACGGACAAAGACCGATCCCAAAAGCTCACCTTGAGCACTTCGTGCTCAGGTGAGCTAAAAAACGGGTATATTATTTTCGTCACGGGTGTCCGTCCGTCCGTCAGTCAGTCCGTCCTTCCGTCCGTCTGTCCGTCCTTCCGTCTGTCACGTTTCTTGTGAATGCTAACTAGTTTTTTATTTCTTGACCTAGGGTGACCAAACTTGGTACATGCATTGCTTAGGGACTGGAGATGTGCATGAAGGTGTCGAAAATTTGATCTGACCCCCTGGGGGTCACGGGGTGAGGTCAAAGGTCAAATTTCTAAGAAATATCTTGTGAATGTTAACTAGTTTTTTATTTCTTGAACTAGGGTGACCAAACTTGGTACATACATTGCTTAGGGACTGCCGGTGTGCATGAAGGTGTCGAAATTTTCATCTGACCCCCTGGGGTCATGGGCGAGGTCAAAGGTCAAAAAGTAGGACTTGGAAGTATCTTCCTAACTGATGGAATTACACATCTGAAACTTGGTTATTGGATGGTTCTTGGAATTTAGAATGCACTGGACTATTTTTGGTGTGACCTTGACCTCAAGGTCAAAGGTCAAAAACTAGGACTTTGCCATATCTTCACAAATATTTGGGTTACACTCCTGAAACTTTGGTTATGGATAGCCCTTTGAATGTAGAAGGTACTGCATGCTGTATTTGGCATGACCTGGACCTCAACGTCAAAAGCCAAAAACTAGGAATTTGCTGTATATTCTAAACTATTTGGGTTACACACCTGAAACTTGTTAATTGTGTTGTCAATGGAAAAAGCGGGTATTTGCGATGGTGCACCATCGACTGCGCGATTCTAGTTAAATTATGATAAAATCTCCAGTGATTACTAATTGGTTATGGAGCACAATGGCATAAAGGATGATCGATTATCTTCTCAGCTCCGATTAGCCAGCCTTACATTTAACCTCAAAGTAAGACCATGACCTTTGATGTACTAACCTGGGTCTTGTGCATGATTAACTGTCATAATATGGTTAACACTTCTCCCAAGTAACTTTTTAAATCCATCAAGGAATAAGATAGTTATTGATCGGACACAACAAAAAGACCCTTGTTTTGACATTTGATCTCAAAGTAAGACCTTGACCTTTGAGGTACCAACCTGGATCTTACATGTGACACACTGTCACATTATGATTAGCATTTCTGCCAAATAATTTTTACATCCATTCAAGAATAAGAAAGTTATTGATCGGACAAGACAAAAAATATTGACCTTTGATCTCTAAGTATGACCTTGACCTTTGAGGTACGGACCTGGGTCTCACACGCTACAAAAAAATCCCCATCCCCTGGGCCCCAATCTGCCGCTAAATTTAGGTCAAAATTTTACTTGTATTATATTCTACTAATCATACCCTTCAATTTGATATGCCACATGACTATGTTGAAAAAAACTTTAATTTTGACCTTTTGACCCCTCCCTAAGGGCCCCAATCTGATCCCAGAGTCAAAATTTTACGTCTATTGTATTCTACTAATCAACCCCTTTGATTTGATATCCCACATGACTATATTCTGAAAAATTTAAAATTTGCCCTCCCGACCCCCAAAGGTGACCTCGTGGGGCATGACCCAGGGGTCGCAGCCAAAATCCCATTCAATATGTTTTACATATTTCATTAATAATTACTTATGCAAAGTTTGGTAGCAAAATCTATAAAATTGACTTTGTAATTGAATTTTATTGATATTTGACCTTTTGACTTCTCTCCAAGGCCATATGAAGGCTAAAAATAAATGTGCCATTGCGCGAGCCACTGATGTAAACAACCTACACACCAAATTTGTTTAGATTCCGATCAACGGTTTAGGAGGAGATAGTTGGACGGATGGACGGACGTTCTAACATTTCGGGTTTAGGGGCTATTTCTTTTGTTATTTTCTTTTGTTTGGTTTAGGGGCTAACCTCTTTTACCTTTTGTTTACGGAACAAATCTATTATTTCCCAATCATTTTTTGTCGCACCTGCTTGTAGCAGGGTGCGACATAGGCATCAACTTTTCCGTCCGTTCGTCCGTGCGTCCGTCTGTCACATTTACGTCGAAGTTCGACATTTATGTCAAAGTTTTTATTAAAGTCAACTACAAACCTAATCTACCATCAAACCTTATATGAAACATCTCTCAGACCTTCTGACTTTGTAAGCACATTGACCTAGTGACTTTGACCTATATTTTTCGCTCTAGTGACTTTGATCTTTATGTCGAAGTTCGACATAACTTCGACATTTATGTCGAAGTTTTTATTTAAGTCAACTACAAACCTAATCTACCATCAAACCTTATATGAAACATCTCTCAGACCTTCTGACTTTGTAGGCAAATTGATCTAGTGACTTTGACCTATATTTTTCGCTCCAGTGACTTTGATCTTTATGTCGAAGTTCGACATAACTTCGACATTTATGTCGAAGTTTTTATTTAAGTCAACTACAAACCTCATCTACCATCAAACCTTACATGAAACATCTCCCTGACCTTCTGACTTTGTAGACTCCTTGACCTAGTGACTTTGACCTATATTTTGTGCTCCAGTGACTTCGATCATTACGTCAAAGTTTGACATTTATGTCGAAGTTCGACATTTATGTCGAAGTTTGTTATATACTCAACTACAAGACTAAATAACCATCATACTTTACATGAAACATCTTCGTAAGCTCCTAACCAAGCAGGGGCTTTCATCTCGTGGCGTTGACCTATATTTTACGCTCCAGTGACCATGACAAATATTATATTCTTTAGTGGAACCGTTTGAGATAGAGCCTTTATATTTGGCATGTATGTTCCTTGTGACATTGCCTTTCCACTCGTACAAAAAAAAAAAATTACCTGTGACCTTGACCCCTGACCTTTTGACCTACTTACCATAACTTTTAACCATTTGAGGTAGAGCCTTCATATTTGGCATGTAGGTTCCTTGTGACATTCCCATACCACTCATACAAACAATTTTGACCTGTGACCTTGACCTGTGACCTTTGACCTACTTTATCATAACTTTCCAACCGTTTGAGATAGAGCCTTGTTATTTGGCATGTGGGTTCCTTGTGACATTGCCTTCCCACTCATACAAAAAAATTGACCTGTGACCTTGACCCCTGACCTTTTGACCTACTTATCATAACTTTTTAACCATTTGAGGTAGAGCCTTCATATTTGGCATGTCGGTTCCTTGTGACATTCCCATACCACTCATGCAAACAATTTTGACCAGTGACCTTGACCCCTGACCTTTTGATCTACTTTATCATAACTTTTTAACCATTTGACATAGAGCCTTCATATTTGGCATGTAGGTTCCTTGTGACATTGCCTTTCCACTCATACAAAAAATTTTGACCTGTGACCTTGACCCTGGACCACTGACCTACTTTGTCATAACTTTTTAACCATTTGAGATCGAGCCTTCATATTTGGCATGTAGGTTCCTTGTGACATTGCCTTTCCTTTCATACTAAAAATTTTACCTGTGACCTTGACCCGTGACCTACTTTATCATACCTTTCTAACCATTTGAGATTGAGCCTTCATATTTCGCATGTAGGTTCCTTATGGCATTGTTTTTCCACTCATACAAATAATTTGACCATTACCCTGGACCTTTGACCTACTTTATCATCAAGGTTTAACCATTTGACATAGAGCCTATATAGTTTGGCATGTAGGTTCCTTGTAAAATTGCCTTTCCACTCATACAAATAAGCTTATTTAATTTCTACATTATGATTGTGGCTCCTTTAGCTTTCGCCCCAGCAGGTGCGACGCCGCATTTTGCGGAATTCTTGTTATTGTTATCCAATCCTAACCCTAGCCCCGGACAACAGGCGAACGGACAGACAGAGGCGATAACAATACCCCCAGTTTTTCTTCGAAAAATAAGAGGTTAATAAAAAAACTTGAAATGTGTCACCACGACACAGATGCCCTCACCAGGGACCAACCTAGAAAAACAACATGACCATGGGCGGGGGCATTGGTAAATCAAACTTCAGACCTATATCTATGATGATACCAAATATGAACCAATGTCATCATAAATGTTCAGTTTCTACCTGTCACAAATACCTTAACCTGAGTCTATATCATTAAAAATTTCTAAGTCCATGACCTTGACCATGAGGACATTGGCATGAGTGGGGATATTGGTGAATACTTTGGACCTGTATGTACCATCATACCAAATATGAACCAAATCAATCCAAAAAGTTTAATACAAAATTATATATGTACATGTAGCTTATTGTTATAGGTTTTATAGGTTTTGCTAGGAGGCTTAGACTTTGTAATTGAATTTTATTGGTACACTTCAGTCCCTTTAGTACTCCTCTCCTTATAACACGGTTTTGGTTATAACACGGTCAAGTCTTGCCTCCCAAATTGTCATTTTACTATTATTTCTGAATAAAATTATCCCTTTATAACACGGTTCACTTATAACACAGTCCTATTTTATGCATCCCAAACATACATTATAGTGTTTTCAAGGGAGTGCACTGTATTTGACCTTTTGACCCCTCCCAAAGGCCCCTGGGGGTGGGACAAAAAAAAATGTGATGATGCCCACCCCACTCATGTAAGGAACTAACTAGATCTGACTATAGCCCCACACAGCGCTATCGGAAAAGACAAAAATACAATAAAACAAATGTTTTCAGCTTTCGACCTCTAATTAAAGGTGGAAAAAAGGCAATCCAGAGTTACAATTCCTGTGCTCTGCACATCGTCTCATGGTGCTTTAGATTTGTGTGATGGAGCTCTGCGTTTCATCGTTTCATGGTACTTAACATTTGTGTGAGGTTTCATGAAAATATCTCCAACAGTTTCCGAGATAAAGAGCGAACAAAGTTAAAATTGGTATTTTTCAATGTTTAAAGGGAAATAACCCTAAAAGTAGGCAATCCAGAATTATGGTTCATGCACTCTGCACATTGTCTCATAGTGCTTTACATTTGTGAGAAGTGTAATGAAAATATCTCAAACTTTTTTTTAGTTATGACGCGGATAAAGGTTAAAATTGACATTTTTCAATGTTCAAAGGGCAATAACTCCAAAAGAGGGCAATTCAGAGTTACAATGTATGTGCTCTGCACATTGTCTCATAGTGCTTAACATTTGTATTAAGTTTCATGGAAATACCTCAAACAGTTTTTGAGTAATGGAGCAAACAAGGTTAAAATTGCAATTTTTCAATGTTCAAAGGGCAATAACTCTAAAAGTAGGCAATTCAGAGTTACAATTTATGCACTCTGCACATTGTCTCATAGTGCTTTACATTTGTATTAAGTTTCATGAAAATACCTCAAATGCTTTTTGAGTAATGGAGCAAACAAGGTTAAAATTGCATTTTTTATATGTTCAAAGGGCAATAACTCCAAAAGAAGGTAATCCAGAGTTATGGTTCATGCGCTCTACGCATTGTCCTATTGTGGTTTACATTTGTGTGAAGTTTCGTGAAAATACCTCAAACGTTTTTTTAGTTATCATAAATAACGGAATTACGGAATCACAAAAGGACGAGGCAAATCCAGTATAGTGGGGCTATAATTACACACCGAATTTGGTTGGATTCTGACTAATGGTTTAAGAGATAGCATAACAGATTGACGGACTAATGGACTGAGACGATTTTAATATCCCCTACACAAAAGCATGGGGATAACTAGAATGCAGTCGATGGTGTGCCATTGCAAATCCCAATGTTTTCTCCACATGGTCTAAGTACATTTGTACCAAAATCCCCTTCCCGAGCCCGAATCTGCCCCTAGGATCAAACTTTTACTTGTATAATATTCTATGAGTTTTCCCATTCAATTTGATATGCCACATGACCATGTTCGGAAAAACTTAAATTTTGACCTTTTGACCCCCCCTTAGGTCCCCAATCTGACCCTAGGGTTAAAATTTTATCTGCATTACACTCTACTAATCATCCCCTTCATTTTGATATGCCACATTCAATATGTTTTACACTACTAATTATTACTTCTGCAATGTTTGGTATCAAAATCTATTAAAACAGACTTTGTAATTATCCCCACGTTTTTCGAAGATATTGTTATCGGCTGACTCTCTTTCTGTCCATACGTCTGTCCGGCTATCTCCTCCTAAACCGCTGATTGGAATCCAACCAAATTTGGTGTGCAGGTTGCTTACATGAGTGGCTCGCGCAACGGCACATTTACCTTTGGGCCCCACCCTCATGGCCTTAGAGAGGGGTCAAAAGGACAAATACCGATAAAATTCAAATACAAAGTCAATTTTATAGATTTTGCAACCAAACTTTGCATAAGTAATTATTAATGAAATATGTAAAACATATTGAACAGGATTTTGGCTGCGACCCCTGGGTCATGCCCCACGGGGTCACACTTGGGGGGTCGGGGGAGGAGGGGGTCAAATTTGAAATTTTTCAAAATAGTCATGTGGGATATTATCATATGGAAGAGTATGATTAGTAGAATACAATATAAGTAAAAGTTTGACTCTGGGGTCAGATTGGGGCCCTTAGGGAGAGGTCAAAGGGTCAAAATTTAAGAATTTTTTAAACATAGTCATGTTGCATATCAAATTGAAGGGTATGATTAGCAGAATAAAATACAAGTAAAATTTTGACCCTAGCGGCAGATTGGGGCCCGAGGGAAGGGGATTTTGGTACATAGTCCCTGCGGAGAAAACGTGGGTAGAGTACTATCATAGGGATCTTCATAATTGGGACAACTTCAGGGCTAGCCGCTGTTCATCCGACAAAATCCTTTTTTTTTTTTTTTTTTTTGGTTTGGGTTTTACGGCCCTTTCAAGATTATTTCACTCATATCGAGCCGATCGTTAATCAGAGGTGGGCGAAAACCGGAGTACCCGGAGAAAAACCACCTGACCTTCCGTTTCAGAACTTGACTTCTCACACGTGATCCGAGCAAGGCTCGAACCCACGGCGGTGAGAGACCTAATGACTAAGAGTCAGCACTCTTATCCACTAGGCCACGGAGGCCCGTTGACAAAATCCTTTCATGACATATCAGGGCAAAACAGACATAGTGACTGACAATGTAGACACTGATCAGGATGCTCCCTTTGGAACAATCTGATCAGGGTCTGCACCATCTGTCCGAATGATTAGGACCATTAGGGTAAAAAAAATCTACATGCAGCAATTTTGGACCAGAAGAGGTTATGGTTCACAACATACGCTGATGTTGTAATATAAACATCTCAACTGAATCCAGAGGATCTAACTTTTCAGAATTTATTTACA
This sequence comes from Lucinisca nassula, assembly GCA_963580285.1. Taxonomy (NCBI): domain Eukaryota; kingdom Metazoa; phylum Mollusca; class Bivalvia; order Lucinida; family Lucinidae; genus Lucinisca; species Lucinisca nassula. The sequence continues at coordinate 2,566,645 of OY757015.1, read as the reverse complement.
TCACAAGGAGGATCACCTTAGCAGTTTGATATGAGTCTGGACAGTTTGGTTAGGACTGTCTCTTCACTACGATAAATCAATGATGTATTAAAGAAATTAATTATTAACTTACAATTTTTGTACTTCTTGTTAACTCCAAATTTGGCTGAATTTACTCCTGAATCCAACTTTTTGGAAAGTCTCAATAGAAAAGTAGGGTAAAACTACAACTTTTTCTGGAGACAGCATTTTTACTCCAATTTTCAAAATCCTAGTGAGAACCCTGCAAAGGGCACAATGTGCTCTGGCATTGTAATCACAATAGGGATTCATATTGCAACAATGCATGGTCAGTCATTTGTAACCACTGCCCAACACCCCCACACACACCTACGGGGAATAGCGGGGACTAAGACTTTTCACAGCCCTGCTAGAAGTCCTGCACTGTGGGGACCTCCAGAATGTCACAGCCCCACTGTTTATAACAGTTAATTCCACTGGGGATATATTTCATAATATCAAAACCCCTGCATTAACCAGTCACTGCAGGGGAACACAGAGGTTAAGTACCCTGCTCATTAGCCCTGCTATCCCCCATCCATCAACGTAAATGACTAGTGCATAAAGGTCCTAAGAATTCAGACACTGTGAGGGCTTATGATGTTATGACAAACTCATGGGTGCAGATGGGGCGACAAGCAGTGTTGGCCCTGGACCAGTCTGATCTGGGTTCCATGGTTCGGATAGAACTGTCTGTCCCAATACTTGGGATCAATATGGTAAAACAATGTTCTTAAAAGGATTGTTTGCACATGATAACTTAGGAGTACAATATGCTGCTGCAGTGTATGAAATCTCCTAATCAGGAGAATATATTCCCAGATGGTCAGATGGATGACAAACTCTTTTCATGACCATTAATTATAAGAGTTGTATAGATTGACTGGCAAACAATGTAGACCCTGATCAGACTGCTCCTTTGGGAGCAGTCTGTGATCTTGGTATGCACTGTTTGATTAGAGCTGTCTGGCCAAATGCTTGAGATCATTCAGTTAGACAATTATAGTACTCATGTGCAGTCGGATTCAGCTCTGAGTGGAAGCTGCATAAACTGCAGCCCATCTTTATCTTCAAGCCCCAATGTTTGGGGACTTTTACCTAAAAGTGTGCTTCTGCTACCAAAGCAGCACTTAAGTCATTAACTATCAGTGATAAAACGGTTCTTGTTATGTGTCTATTTGAATTTAATCCCTTTCAAGATTGTTTCACTCATTTCGAGCTAATCATTATCAGAGGCTGGCAAAATCCAATATCAGAAATTGTTTCTAAATTTGTTCATGCTTCTGAGGCCATCCATAAAAATTTCTTGGTTTGCTGTGCTCCTACCTACCCACTAAAATTGCCCCTACCCAAAAAATTTTATTGCCATTCTCAGGAAAAGATTTTTTTTTATTGAAATCCTGGATAAATTCCGGTGACCCACACTACTTTCAGCTCATTAAAAACTACATTTAGATTTTTGTTGTTGTTTTATGGTTTTTTTTTTTCAGAGAAAATCAGGCCTGACATTTCATTTGAATGGTCTGCGTAGCAGACCATTCAAATTAAATTTCAAGCCTGATTTTCTTTGAAAAAATCAGAAAATAAGTATTTGAAAATGTTGTTTCCAGTTGTTGTTTGGTGCTTTAAAGGTCAAATATCTTTTCAGATAGATCTAAAAAAAAACAAAAACAAGATGTGTTTGTGAAACACCGATGCCCCCGGACAGCGCCTGTGCAATATGAAAGCCCCATCACTAAAGTATGGTCACGAGGTCAGAAATTATGGTACCACTGGAAAGGTCTTGTGAAAAAGAATACACATGTGAAATATGAAAGCTCTATCACTTACCAATCGAAAGTTATGGAGTATATTAAGATTTTTAAAAAGTAGGTCAAACATCAAGGTCAAAGTCACAAGGTCAAAAATTATGGTACCACTAGAAAGGTCTTGTGACAAGGACTGCACATGTGAAATATGGAAGCCATACCATTTACCAATCAAAAGTTATGGCCAATGTTAAAGTTTTTAAAAAGTAGATCAAACGTCAAGGTCATGAGGTCAAAAATTATGGTACCATTATAAAGGTCTTGTGACAAGGAATGCACATGTGAAATATGAAAGCTCTACCATTTACCAATCAAAAGTTACGGCCAATATTAAAGTTTTTAAAAAAGTAGGTCAAATGCCAAGATCAAGGTCATGAGGTCAAAAATTATAGTACCAATATAAAGGTCTTGTGACAAGGAATGTACATGTGAAATATGAAAGCTCTATCACTTACCAATCAAAAGTTATGGCCAATGTTAAAGTTTTTAAAAATGAGGCCAAAAGTAGGTCAAATGTCAAGGTCAAGGTCACGAGGTCAAAATTCATGGTACCTCTTGAAAGGTCTTGTGACAAGGAATGCACATGTGAAATATGAAAGCTCTATCACTTACCATTCAAAAGTTATGCCCAATGTTAAAGTTTTTGCGGACAGACAAACGTACAAACTTACAAACGTACAAACAGACGGACAGACCAAAAACTATATGCCCCCCAGAATCTTAGATTCCGGGGGCATAATAAAAAAATAAAGACCTACCTTCCTACCCACCTCACAAATGATGGGTAGGAGCACAGCAAACAAACATTTTTTCAAGGATGGCCTGATTGTAAAATTTTCGATGTTTTAAAGGGCATGTATTTACCTGTAGGTTTCTCATAGCTGTAGTCGAGCCTAGCTCGAGACACATGGGAGAAGTTCAGAACCCAAGTGTAGCAACTGACTTTTTTTCGGGTACTCATGCTTTTCTCTGATTAACGATCTGCTCAATATGAGTGAAATTATATTGTAAGGGCCATAAAACCACCCCAGTATGGCCCACCCCACAAAATAAGGCATGTATTTGTTATGGGGATGACTATCTCCTGAATATACCTTTTGTTCACGCAATTTTATTTTATTATTATTATTTTTACACCCCTATACTGGTCAGTATCTACCTGTCAATGTGAAAGGGGCATCTGAGCCACCAGGTTTAATATCTGGGTACGGAACCTGCACCCTGATACTGCAAATGACCCTGTGCAATCTAGTGGTATCTGTATCCACAACCTATTTCTCATTCTTGCACAGGTCATCACAATGAAACATTTATTCATGTCAACTTGGAAGTTGTTGTGTAGTATTGATTTTTAATCCCTTCCAAGCTCTAACTGCTAATCCTTTCCATGCCACTGTTGTGTGGACTCGCATATACTGCTCCACGTTCCAAGCGATTTCACGCACATCAGGTGCATAAATTTACCGGAATGCTAATTACCGGAACGAACCGGAAAGCCAAGGACCCATTTCTACCCAGGTTTCTCCCTATTTTTGGGATATTTCCATAATATACAGTCTACTTACACTGCTGTCATTGTTAACTATATTCTGAATGCCCCTTTTCGTAAAAGAATTGTCCCATTTGAAATACGGGTTTAAGTTCACAATAATGTCAATCAGTGCACTCAATGTCTGCCTTGGTAGTTCAGTCGGATGCGCATCAGACTGGTGATCAGAAGGTTAGCTATTTGGTAGATCTGTTTGGAGGATGGATCATGAAATATATTTTTAACAGAACAGCTATTCTCTTTGTTTTGCTGAGCCAAGAAGGGCAGTTGTCAGAATCTGGCGACAGATTGTAACAATACCGGTTAACTGCATTAGCATAAGCTGGCCCAGAAAAAGTGTGGATAGGTAGAGTGACTGGCTTGATATGACCTTAACATTGTTAACTCTTAGTAATTATCTTAAATGAAAGTACTATTTCCCCTGTTCCTCTGAGTCAAGAAAGGACAGCTCTGTCAGTTTCTGGTGAAAGAATGCACACTTTACTTGTTAACCACTTATGCATACATGTAAGTGGGCCCAGGAAAAGTGTAGATAGGTAAACTAACGGACTTTACATGACCATGTTGACTGGGCTGTTAAACTCCATGTAATATTTCTAGAACCAGAAAATATGGCACATCTTTTTTCTCTGCTTCACTGAGTCAAGTCTAAATGGTGTACTGGAACATATTCCCAATGCGACCAAATTTGCATGAAAAGATGCATGCAGAATGTAGCTAACTTTAACAGCAGTGTAAGCAATTTGTATATTATCAAAATATCCTAAAATAGGAGGGAATCTGGGTAGAAATGGGTCCGTTCCGGTAATTAGGTCCGTTCTGTTAAATTTACGCACTGAGGCACACCCATTAAAGTTTCACGCGTTTTGCATGCAAATAATTTGCTTGGCTTCTGTGATTTTTCCTGTGACAGTCGACGAAATAACCAACACGCCGAGTTACGGTGTAGTCCGGTAACATTGCGCACATAAAGTTTTGATAGCTATGTGTGACTTTGTGGAAACAACCAATCAAAAACTCACAATCAAAACGATTGCAATACTGTCCTATCTACCAACTGCAATAGAAACTGGCCTCTGAAGCTTTAACAGGCAGGAAAATTAATGCTAAGAAAAGGGATACCCCCTTGAAACGGAATTACAAATTCTGTCGCCTAACACTGCGCACAATAACTGTTTTGAGCTGATTGAACACGAAGGTTGACTCAAACAAGTTGTATATTAGATATTCTGTAATGTTGTTAGATGCAGGAAAATTACATACAAAATGTTTGTCCCTTTGCCTATTTTTAAACTCAGTCTTTCAAAGTTTGGCTTGGATATTTTCGGTCTTTTCACAATTTGACAAAATTGAAAAATTCTGCAAAACTGTCACATCTGCAAGTGCAACTCCATCTTTTCAAGGCTAAGTTAAAATGTAACGCCGATGCGCTGGTGGTGGTGGAAGAAATTATGAGGGATAAAGATACTGAAAACTAGAATGCAGGGTGCACAAAATTAACGGCTACCCAATGTTAATGGACTCGACTGTAGGGCTGGCTAATCGGAGCTGAAATGATAATCGATTATCAGTCTTGTCATTCCGATCAATAATCGATTAGTAATCACTGAAGATTTTGTCACAATGTTACCTGTCTGGCTTTCTGGCTGAACATGACTCTTACCATGTGTTGAACTTCACTCTAGGGTTTTGCCCAGACAGGCCGGAGCAAACAGTGTAGACCCAGATGAGACGCCGCAGAACGTGGCTTCTCACCAGGATCTGCACTGTTTTCCACTCATCCAGCTATTTAAGAAACATCTTTGGCTGGTAAATTCTACTAAGAAAATAATCGATTACGAAAAATCAGTATCGATAATCATATTTCTTGAATGTATCAATCAATTAATCGATTATCCGATTAATAGTGGCAGCCTTACTCGACTGTACTCCCATACATGAGAGTTCTGCGTTCCGGACATTTATATTTTACATTCATATGCTGATATTTACGTTTTTTTGTTTTTATTCGGATTAACGTGTGCACAACTATAAAAAAAAAATCTTTAAATGGGTGCATGTGATCGTCTAACGTGTTGTACTACACGCCGAGTGTACTGTATTAAGATGTCGGGTTTTGTTTGATTTGAGGTTTAACGTCCCCGCCAACATAGTTTAGGTCATTTTGGAGACGTTGCTTCCAGTTTTGTGGGACTTTTACCCGACATTGAGATGAAATGACATCTCAATCCCTGCCGCCCAATAAAACCAATATGGTTTATATGCATGGACGGGCCGACTCGCAGCAGTTTTCCTGGGCAGGCTTAGACCGTCTAAGCATATTACCAGTACTAATGTGCGGTTGGTATCAACTCTGCGTGGAAGCATCGTGCAGCCCATCTATTTCTCCAAGCCCTGATGGGCAGGGGCAGTAAGATGTCGGGTAAAAATCACACTCTGCCTGCTGCCTTCACCTAATACATGGACATGGATCCTAGCCAACTATCTTTCAGCCAAGGCTATATAATATTAGGGATGAACCATTACAGTTATTTTGTGCCCTGCACCTTCGTCTGATCATAACCTGATAACGGCAGCATTAAATCAACAAATTACCCCCCCCCCCCCACCCATCAACCGACCCGAAGCCACAACTATCCTGATAAATCTACGAAAATCGACTATCTGCCCTTATCAATAAGAAAACATACGCATTCAGAAGATCTACAACTGTTTCATCGACAAAACAGTTACTGTTTGTTGTTCTACAACGGAACTTCGGAAGTTGTCAGGCATGTATTTTCTCGAAAATGGCGTATCCGAAATTTGTCGGTGTATTTGCCGGTATGGCGCTGCCAGTAACGATACTTTGGCGATCTGTATTAGACGGAGATAAGCAAACTCTGAAGAGAAGGTTTAAAATTGGGTGCTTCATTGTCAAATTAGAAATATAGCAACACAGAATAAGTTAAAAAAATATTCCTTGAAGGAAAAAAACAAGATCTGCATAAATCCGGTACCAGTCCGGCAAATACCGGTATGTACTTTCGTTGACCAGCCCGCCGCATTCAAACCGTGAGGGCCCAAGAAACGTCGACTTTTTTAAACAAAGGGCTTTCCATGATATAACATATTAAATAACTTTATGCTCATATTGAATATCATCATTCAAACATATTTGTGTGAATATATAGTCAAAAAGCAGTAGAATAAGCACTTTTTCTGTGGGCGCCCTAATGAAGAAAATAAAATATTCCACAATATATAGCGGTTGTCTAAAACTGACCCTTTTTTGTCCAAAACACAACGGACAAGTAATTAAAAACTTTAAAATATTAATAAACCATCCTTATTTAACAGAAACTTGAAAGAAACTATTACTATCTGGATTGAGTATTCTCATATTTGCGCTTGAAACATTAGGGGGACCAGCATTGTTCCCCTTAATGTTGCGGTCACCCTATTCCAGATAATATAGTACATGTGTTCTCCTTAATGCAGATTATATATATATATATATATATATATATATATATATATATTATATATATATATATATATATATATATATATATATATATATATATATATATATATATATATATATATATATATATATAGTAAAGCACGATACAGGCAATTAAATAGACAAATGAATTAGCGCACAAAAATCGGTCGCACCGCAACCGTGGTTCGAGTCCCGGTTGCGGTGCGACCGATTTTTGTGCGCTAATTCATTTGTCTATATATATATATATATATTTTTTTTTTTTTTTTCTGTATTTTTCCTTCGTCGAATCTGGTTAAATAAAAATAAAAAATGAGTTCCTTTAAGAGCAATGAAAACATTCATAAGAAAGAAGATGGGTCATACTACGTAGTTTCGGCTAATAAAGCCTCATCAGTGACCCTGTAATGATCCGGCAAAGAAAGCCAGAGGAAACATACTGCAATTTTGCGAATTTTGAATAGGCAGTCGATTCAAAGACTGATATAAATCAGAATGGGGTCCAAATAATTAAAAACCTGTCTAGAATATGAGTCTAGACCAATAATGTATTTCCGATTTCTCAGAATATTCACGCTGATCTAAAAGGACCAAAAGTAAAATATAAACTGCACTATAAACTCCTTTTTCAACCCTGTAGAGCCTTGTCAACAAGATATTTAGACAACTGTTTGATCTACCACTATCATTTTTATCATGATGAATATACCTCATTGATCAACTTTCATCAGTACTTTCAGAGATATTTATTTCTGTTCATTTAAGTTGAATTTTCAAACATGAAACAATATAAACTTTAATCAGCGGGAGACTGGCAGACAAATTATTCCATAATCACTTTACATCATCATCATCATCATCAACGTCATCGTCGTCGTCATCGATTTCATAGTTATTATTATTAACTTTCCTACAAACTGAATATTGTCTTGGATCAGCGGGAGACTGAAATTATTTCATAATCTTTTCCCGAAACTGAGTCGAACCGCGAATGGGGCCATTGAAGATAGTTTTATAGTTTTGGATAAGGTAGAGTTTTGTTTGTTTGATTTGAAGTTTAATGTCCCGTCAACACAGTATTGCTCATTTTGGAGACGTTGCTTTCAATTTTGTGGAACTTTTACCCAACATTGAGATAAAATGACTTCTCAAGCCCTGTCGCCCAGTTTATAAGCACGGACGGACCGACTCGCACCGCTTTGCCTGGGCAGGCTTAGATCCTCTAAGCGGTTTATCAGTACTCGTGTGCAGGTCGGTTTCAGCTCTGCGTGGAAGCATCATGCAGCCCATCTATTTCTTCAAGCCCCGATGGGCGGGGCCGATAAGGTAGAGTATGTAATCTTATTAAATGTTCCTAACAACTATCTTTTAACATTTAAGATCTTGCGCGTTGCTCTCAAATGAAACTCACAGAAATGACTTCCTCATTTTAACATTTTAGCCACAGTAGCATCAAGCACACATCGCTGTCGGCGCTGCGTCGACAACGATGTCAAAAGTTTACAGAAATTACTTCCTTCTCTTAACATTTTAAAAACACAGTAGCGTCCAGGATATATCGACGACGAAGCTACGTCTCCTTACAGCGCCGACGCCAATATCACGCTGCTCTCAGATCAAAATGAATTTTACAGAAATGACTATCTCCTTTGTAACATTTTAGACGCAGCTGCATCCAGGATACGTCGACGTCACGCCTCTACGCAGCGCCGACACCAGTGCCACGATGCTTTATTTACAGAAACGACTTCCTCCGTTGAACATGTCCCTTGATAGTGGAAGAGTACAATACCATTCTCTTCCAAGTCTTTCCTCTCTTAACCTAAACGGGCCAACGCACCAAAAACAACTACAATAAATCGACTAGTGAAGCCTCAGACCAGCCTACACATCCTCCAAATGTCACAAAGGTTCTCGTTTACCCCTAGTAGGCTCGGAAGCTGCAGTAGACACATACCACCAGCAAAGACACTGATACTAATGTACAGATTTATATGCCATTTCGCTGGTCGCACAAATTTATTGTAGGCTTTCACGTGCATTGGCTCAATGTAATTTTTCTGCCCAAATATTGTAGAATGTTTGACATCGCAGAGAATCATACAAACTAGATTTTCATTGTGACAATTGTTGTACAGAAGGACTTCGATGGCTCGAACACCGATGGCCCGTTTACCATGGCTGAGTCGAACCCGTTTTCGAGTCCCTAGGGAATCCCTCTGCATAAGACGAAGTGTGGGACAATATCGGTGATTTTCGACTTTTATCTTGCAAATGTATGTTGTGTTTACTCATTAGAATCGCCTCTATGAGGAGATTCTAATGAGTATACACAGCATACATTTTTATTATAGAACACCGAAAAGATGTCCCAAAATTAACCCTGTTAGGCCACTTGGCAGTAACCCTCAGTGGTTCGAACTACCCCTGTCTCGAACAGATTTTCGTGGTCCCTAAGGTGTTCGAGCCATTGAAGTTCGACTGTATGTCTTTATAAACATTATTATAAATTTTAAAAGGAAACCCCATCTCTTTATACTGTTTTATACCGGCCCAAAAACTTATACCGCGATAACAGAATAATATTCGGTAGCTACCGGCACGGTCTGTAAAATAAACAAGATACATGCGGCCCCTTTAAGGGTCATACAATTACTTTGAATGAGTACCTTTATAACTGTCCAATGCAAGGATCACTATTCAAATCTACATTAAAATAAACAGTAATATTAATTTTAATGAAAGATATTACTACAAGAAGTTCCTGGTCTGCTACAAAGTATACAGCAGTCCTTTTTCGCTACCATAGTCAGTCACCGAAACATAACGAAAACACGCCTATACAAATACAATGTAAAATCTTAGCGCCGAAAAAAAAAATAAGTTAAAACATTTCAATATTTTTCCTATTTCTGCCCAAAACATAGATTGTGGGCACTCGTTAGAACCGCCTCATCGAGGCCGTTCTAACGAGTACCCACAATCTATGTTTTTGGACAGAAATAAGAAGAAAAAGGTTTACCCATGTAAACCCCAGTTCTACTATATAAAAGCGGGGTTCAAGGGTTCAAAATTATATGGGCGTGTTTTTGTGATGAATAGTCCTTTTCGCATTTAAGGGTAAGTCCTTTTCGCGTAAGTCCTTTTCGCGAAAAGGACTCCTTACCGCGAAAAGGGGTCTTTTTTTCGCATTTCAGGGTAACCGCGTGTACTACATTTCGCAGATAAAAAAAACATAATTAGTAACTTATCGAACCAGAACCAAGTAAGCCGGATACGAGCGACAATCTTTCCCAAACAGATGTGCCCTTTTTACTTCCATATAGCTTCCACATTAATTTTCCTATCAGCCCCTCTGCCTTTTTTATCAGACTCACTCACATCTTGTTGTATACTTAATCCTTATGGTGTCAAAAACGAAAGTATAAACTAGGGAAATCCCCGATTTAGTCAATTCGTCATAGAAGGGTGGTTCAGAAAATGTTTGGATATTTTGTTTTCTTTAAAGCTAAACTTTTGATTGACTAAGTATTTTCCAACAGATATTGCATGATGAAGTCAATCACATAAGTCAGTCACATAAATTGCCATCTATTCTTTTTACTTCAAATCTAATTGTTTCATACAATGTGGACCCTGATCAGACTTCTCTCCACATCGTTTTCTTGTACGAAAAAATATGTTTGAAAAGATAACCAAATCGGACGACGATTTTTCGATAAAAGTTTATGATATTTGTCTTTCACAGTTTCTAACTTTAGGTTGTATGTGCTGGTAAGAACATCTCAATGAGACGATTCTAACGGGTACCCATAATCTATGTCTTGAAGCACGTATAACGTATGTAAGGTGGACCCTTGTATACCTCAGTTATCCCTATACAGACTCGGGTTTATCGGGGTATTCATTTAAAGGACTTGTATCCTGACGAAACATACATGTACTCTTAAGCACATGACAGCACGAAAAAAAAATAACAATTGTTAAATGAAGTCTCTGGGGGAAAAAGGGGGCTAAAACGGTTTGTAAAACAGAGTTGCATCATTTCCTACATTTCTTGAACAGTTGGTAATGTAGTTACGCACATAAATCCCTTTATAACGCTGTCCATTATAACACGGTTTTGGATTTAACACAGTTTAAAGCTGAACCCCAACTTAATAGGCGATGAATTGTCATTTTTCTGTAAACTATACATTTTTGTTTATACATACCATGGTCGGTTTATGCTGAACTATAATAAATTATATTTATGTTTTTATATATTTTATAACACGGTTATTCAGCTAACACTGTTTCGGACGCCAACTGTAGTAATATAAAGTGTGTGTGTGTGTGTGTGTGTGTGTGTGTGTGTGTGTGTGTGTGTGTGTGTGTGTGTGTGTGTGTGTGTGTGTGAGAGAGAGAGAGAGAGAGCATTATGTTGGTATATAGCACGGTTATTTTAATAGCTAACACACTTTTCACGTTGTTTCTGCAATGGAAGGTCAGGTGGTTTTTCTCCGGGTACTCCGGTTTTCGCCCACCTCTGATAAACGATCGGCTCGATATGAGTGAAATAATCTTGAAAGCGCCGTAAAATAAAAAAAAAAGTTTCCACGTTTGAAGTGCTATAAAGGTTTTGTAGAAATAGATCTTGAGAGAGAGAGAGAGAGAGAGAGAGAGAGAGAGAGAGAGAGAGAGATGCACAAATACGACGATTGAGTTCGAATATTTGATTTAAAGTAAAATGTCATGTTAATCTGCAGTTTGCACCCAAGAAAGATGGAATGCAGGAGAGGGTAAGGGGGACAGAAAGAGAAATGAGCCAGGGAGACAGGGATAGTGTAAGAAATGGATAATTAGGGAGAGTCGCACGAAAATCAAATAATCGAACTCAACCGTCGTTTTAAAATGAAATTTTGTGCATCTCTCTCTCTCTCTCTCTCTCTCTAAATAAATAAATAAATAAATAAATAAATAAATAAATAAATAAATGAATAAATAAAAGTTGATTTCTCTGTCTTCCGGCTGTAAGATTTGATGTGAATAAAATATCACATATCAGCCAATGTAAATCTCTGTCTCCACCCCCCCCCCTCTCCCTCTCTCTCTCTCTCTCTCTCTCTCTCTCTCCCTCTCTCTCTCTCTCTAAATAAATAAATAAATAAATAAAAGATGATTTCTTACTCAGACTTCCGGCGATAAGATTTGATGTGCCTAAAGTATCACATAATTTGTTCAGCCAATGTAAATCGAAAGCACTAAACTTATAAATTCCCGGCTAACTGATCGGATGATTGTGAGGGGTTTTCAAAAACTTTTCTAAATCAACATTGAAGAAACACCTACCACGTGAAACTGCCCCTACCCATTCTGTTTCGTTTAACCTATAAATTCCTCTACAATATGCGTTCTGTGGCGTCTGATCTGGGTCTATACCGTTTGCTAAACCCAAAACACCCCAGCAGGCACACGTCACTAGGGCAACGTCAAATCTACGTCAGTGCAAATGACATTGCACTGACGTAGTTTTGACGTTGCATTAACGTCATGACCTAGTACCGACGTCGATGTGACGTCACAAGTACGTCATGTGTCTGCTGGGATGGTTCCTGTCCAGATTCTACAGATAACCCTCTTAGGTGTCACTCTGACCATAACGATAAGAACTGCGAGGGTATTTTCTATAGAAATACCTACAAATTAGTGATAGTCACGTGAGCATCAGCACTAATGAGCTTCTGTGCTTGGTATTTTCGGTTCGGTTGATAACCAATCGTCCAATAGTATTGAGGTATATTTCAAGCATAATTGATCCATATATACCTGGCCTCCCATTTCGGGACATAAAAAACAACAACAATGTAGCCAAAGATCAGATGCAGCAGAATACGGCATCTGATCTTGGTCTATACTGTTTGCTTAAAGAACATACATTTTACTCATCATTTAAGATAACCAACCTGACACCCCAATAACTGGTAATGGAGAACCCCAAACTTATAAGGTGGAAGATTCCATTGTCATATACGGGTACAGCATATACCATTGGAGCATGCCTGTGGTAACGTACATGCCTGTGGTAACGTACATACCTGTGGAAACGTACACGCCTGTGGAAACGTACAAGCCTGTGGTAACGTACATGCCTGTGATAACGTACACGACTGTGGTATCTTGAATGCGGTTCAATAGCATTGATAGGTCTGAAGGGTCGATGGTTGGGAAAATGGTCATGAAGAACATTTAACCTTTAAATTTATTTACCTTCAGTAAACAGTGTAGATCCTGATCAGACGCCGCACTCTACGGAGTCTGATCTGGGTCTACACAACCATCGCTTTACACAGTGTAGGAATAGCGATACTATCAAGAATCGTTACTTGTATTCTTAGATGATCAGCAATAGTCACGTGGACAATAGCAGGCAGGGAGCGTCTGTAATAATAATAACTAACTAACTAAATAGACAAATGAATAAATGTGTTTCACTTACTAGTATCTATCTGCGGAAATATTAAGTAATTTGTTTCATTATCAAAAAGAAAGTGTACGGCAATGTAAATCGAAAGCACTGAACTTGGAAATTCCCGCGTAACTCCAAGTTACTGTGAGGAGCTTTCAAAAAGTTTGTTGACCACTGAAAAGACTTAAACAAGATTGGCTGGTTCCGAAAACGTCAGCATTTCACAAATTTTCATTTCACTTGTCATACCACGGGCCATATATCGTAGCTGTTCCACACATTTAAAGCATTATTGCGAACGGTCATCGGATCTCTTCTAAACTTCTGCTTCTTGTCGAGACTAGTGATAATGAAAATGGATTGCGAAATCGACCATTAGGTGGTAACACGGAAGTATTCCACCCCCGCAAATCGGGGCTTGAAGAAATGGATTGGGCTGGTTGATGCTAGCACTCAGAGCTGAAATCGACCGCACAATTAGTACTGTTAAGCCGATCAGAGGTTCTAAGCCTGCCCAGGAAAAGTTTTGCAAGTCGGACCGTCCATGCATATAAACCATATTGCTTGAGTTGGGCAGCAGGGCTTGAGCTGTCATTTCAGCTTTATGTTGGGTAAAAGTCCCACAGAACTGGAAGCAACGTCTCCAAAATGACCTATACAGTGTTGACGGGGACCTTAAACCTGAAATCAAACAAACAAACAAACACACACGGAAGTACAACCATAAGTTACCTACACTGCTTGGATTACAGTGTAACAACACGGGCCTCCGTGGCCTAGTGGTTACGAGCGCTGACTCTTGTCTTGATCATTAGGTGTCCCACCGCTGTGGTTCGAGCCTCGCTCGGGTCACATGTGAAACTCCAAGATCTGCAACGGAAGGTCAGGTGGTTTTCTCCGGGTACTCCGGTTGTCGCCCACCTCTGATTAACGATCGGCTCGATATAAGTGAAATCAAAATCAAATCAATGTAACAACATGTATAAGCTTTCACAAAAAGAAAAGGAGGCCAATAACAAATATTAGCATTTACAAAAAAAAAAAGACGCCCATGGGGTGAGCTCTGTCGGAGAATATATATCACATTTGTACAAGCCAAACAGGCTCATAACAAGTATAAGCTTTCACATAAAAATGAGGCCAAGAGCTGTGGCACAAAATTATTATCACATTTGTACACATCACGAAAACACGCCAATATCATTTTGACTCCCTTGAATCTCAGTTTTATGTAGTAAAACTGGGGTTTCCGGGGGTATACCTTATTTTTCGTATTGCTGCTGAAATAGATTTTTGGGTTTCAATAGAACCGCCACGATGAGGCGGTTCTAACGAGTGCCCACAATCTATATTTTGAGCAGAAATAAGAATAATATCACAATTTTTCATCTTAAAATTTTCTTTTTTTTTTCGGGATAAAGGTGGCATTGTATTTGCATAGGCGTGTTTGCGTAATGCACAGTAAGCATTTCTTGAAACACTTCTTCACATATGTGTTCCATTAAATCTATGAATCCAGATTGACCCTGTTCAGACATTATGGAAGAGTTGTAACAGTTGCTTGCTCTTATTAATTTTATATCTTACACAAAATAATCTACTTTACCAATTAACACGCCCATAAACAAACTAATTGTTTTAATTAAAAAATCTTAATTACCTTTTAAGCATTAAAGCCACAAGATTTCATCAATATTTTTAATTTATTACTGAATGCACCATATCTTAAATAAGTTTTCTTAACTAATTTCTTAAGATAGTATTACTATATGTTAACAATGGTTAACACAAAGCAGACTACATTTTATTCATTGGTAAACTTTCAGCAAACACACATGAATAGAAAATGTAACAAGTAAAATGTCCTACCTTCTGTCCTGGTTGTTGGCTTTCCATCCTCGTTTTCCTGTTTTTGATCCTTAGTTAAATCCTGGGAACTTTAGCACCAAATTAGATACCCAACTGTTACGTAGTGGGGTACCATAGACCTATGTCGTATAGTGTTCTTCGTTTTAGTGCTTCGCTCTTTAACACAATAAAAATAAAGTCTTTCTAAAGTTTCTAAGTTTTAATTTTCATTTCATTTCATTTCCGCGACAGCCCAAAAGTTGTATCAGATTAATTTCATTCTGATACTTTCAAAAATGAGATCTATTATATCCAGCGTGGATCTCTCTACATCTTTTAAACCCGAATTCAGATCTAACTAACGTGTTCAAAACTGGACTGACGGGGGTTTATATAGTCCATCCGATGCCCTGCCGATGGCCGGTTCTAGCCGGTCGGTGACCGGCCGATATCTGTAACATATCTGGTCCACACCGGTTCAAGCCGATCGGACATCGGTGGGTAATTTTCCAATGTGTAAACTGACATCGGCCGGATATCGGCCCATGTCCGGTCCCAAATATTTCTCCTCTGAGGCTACATACACCGGCCGATTTCGCTCGATTCCCGGCCGGATACCGGACGATACATAAACGATGTGTGAAGGATATGTGGCCGATTATGAAAATGTGCCGGACATCGGAGAACTTTTAACTTCGAGTTAAAACTCTTCGGGCACCTCCCCGATGCTGTCGGCCATGCCTGGTGTCCGGCAGAGGACCAGGCCAAAATGGTTAAAAATCATGCCGGGAGTACTGTTACGTAGTGGGGTACCATAGACCTATGTCGTATAGTGTTCTTCGTTTTAGTACTTCGCTCTTTAACACAATAAAAATAAAGTCTTTCTAAAGTTTCTAAGTTTTAATTTTCATTTCATTTCATTTCCGCGACAGCCCAAAAGTTGTATCAGATTAATTTCAATCTGATACTTTCAAAAATGAGATCTATTATATCCAGCGTGGATCTCTCTACATCTTTTAAACCCGAATTCAGATCTAACTAACGTGTTCAAAACTGGACCTTTTATATGTTCTCTGAGCATTTCTAACATTTTACAATTCACGTTTACACCCTTATTATTTGTGCAAACGTCAATCATACTGCATATTTTCAGGACGCTACCACGCAATTATTTAAAGGTTATTGTTTTCCTAAATTCCTTTAAAAGCTTACTGCACCTGTTTGATTGACTTAACATTAAAACATACACCCTAATAACTGACATAAACCATAATATGTACTCGGGTGATAGGCATATGTATATACAAATACCCCTTTTTGAGTGGCGTATCCGTATACATTTTAGAATTATGTAAGTTTTGTTTACTGCACCTGCATGTCTATAGAAACTGATAAACACCAGGTGGTTACTGCGTAATCACATATTTCACATGTCAAATGACGATTTGAACTCAGTCCAGTTGATTTGAATCCATTCCAACATAAACAAGACATGTAAATCAAGTTTAGAAAGTACAATGCATCATTTTATAGCCTGTTAACAAAAACCAATATTTTATAGCAAGAAAGATTCTTAATTAAGCTTTAACAGTTTAGATAGTAAAATAACTGTTAATATGATATGCCTTTACGACCCACCAGCACTATAGATCATACAAGGCTAGTTTCTTACGGCCCTTCAACATTATATGCCATACATGTTATATGCTCAGAGAACGACTATGTTATAGTACATCCTAAGCCTAATGGTAAGGGGTTGTGACCAAATCATTACTTTGCCATAAAATGGCCAATTGGCTATCCAAAACAAAACTATAAATATATATGCGATACACAAGCTCAAAGACAAACCATAACAACAACAAAAAATGCCACAGAAGAACAGCATCAGAACGGTCAGTGAAACGAATTCCACTGTGGGCGGGTGATGGTGGTGGTGGTGGTGTCTGTGTGTGTGGGGGGGGGGGGGGCGTAAATTGATTGTACTTGACAGCAATCCTCGCCCTTACTTCCGTCGCTATTTAGACAATTAATATGTTCAGCCAACATGAAGGCCTCCTAGCTTTAATATCAATGCAAAATATCCGGGAACACGAAACTCAAAGAACCACAAAGATGAAACAACGGTGAGTACTTGACAGCCAGAAACCACCGAAATGCTGGAGCAAAAGAAAACCAACAGTTAGACTCCGATAGGCCCGACCAGAGACACAGCATCAGGCACCAACTAACATTACATAAAAATACTTCTAACTCTCAGTAAGTTTTTACGCTGGAACCGTCATAGAAACTGAGGCACGACCCACCGGCGTACAATTAAAGAGGGAAGCAAAGTTGTCAACCGTGATTGGGTTAGCTACCATGCATGAAGTCTGTCGTATAACAATCGTGTTGCACCCAATATTTTTATATCGAAGAATGATTTTACGAAATTGAGTGCTGAAGTCATTGCAAATATATATTTTTCTGAATTTGTATACTAAGTCACCATGTAATTCGGGTTCCGATAGACCTTTTGCAGAAGAGATTTAAATCCAAAATTGTATTTTGTAATTAAATCGGAATGACGTCTATAACATTTTGAAAAGGCTTTCAAAAAATCGTAAAATCAACGTAAAATCGATTAAAGCCCCCCAGTGGAAATCGATTTAAGCCCCCCCAGTGGAAATCTTCCACTGACCGTTCCAAGGCGGCTCTTCTGTGGCGATTTATTTATGTTGTTGTTTGTTACTTACTGTGTGTATCACTTGTGTCTTTTAATTTTGGATGGCCATATGGCCATTTTGTGGGAAAGTAACTGTCCTTATGGCCTTCCTTTGTTTAGGTTTCCATTATGGTCTGGTCGCTTAATGTTTGTATTTCTTTCCCTTTGGTGCCTTTTATGGGTGGAGTAAGTTAATTGTATCAATTCCTGATCTTTGTTTTACTTCTACTTTTCATAGTTTATGTTACCGATAACCCTGATTAAGATGTTTAGCAGTTAACAATTTATTACGGGTGTTGAAGTCAGTTACATGACTAGACACTCTGTCAAGTCGAATTAATTGCCATAAGATGCCGCACGAGGAACATCACCATCCAAAAAAGGAAAATTTACAATCTGAAAATCAAAATCAACACGTTTATCATAAACTTTACAGGAAACACACCCATATACAATAGAAAACGGTCTCGGTATCAGAAGAATTCGCTTTATTTAACTGAAATTCTTGGGGCGGGGGCTAAATTTATCTGATCAAACCATCGAAATATGTATTATCATCCAAATATCTAGAAGTGGAGCTAAAGTCTTCAATGATTTCTGATTGGTTTTCCACGGAAAGGGGCATCATAACAAAACAAGAACAGATCAACCACAAGCACAAGGGTTGCGCAATTCGTACCCAACGGAATACCCACGATTGGTCTTGCCCTGTCGACCGCCGCCGCCCATCAGGGCTTGGAGAAATAGACGGACTGCATGATGCTTCCACGCAGAGCTTAAACCGACCGCACACGAGTACTGGTAAACCACTTAAATGCTAAGAGGAGGATTAGCAGCGCGAGTCGGACCGTCCATGCTTATACATCCTATTGGTTTCGTTGGGGGACAGGGCTTGTGATGTCATTCCATCTCAATGTCGGGTAGAAGTCCCATAAAATTGGAAGCAACTTCTCCAAAATGACATATTCAATGTTGACGGGGATATTCAACGTCAAATCAAACAAACAACACAAGCCCTGTCGCCCAATGAAACCAATAGTGGTTATAAGCATGGACGGTCCATGGACTTGCACCGCTTTGTCTGGGCAGACTTAGATCCTCTAGGCTGTTAACCAGTACTAGCGTGCGGTCGGTTTCAGTTTTGCATGGAAGAATCATGCAGCCCATTTATTTCTTCAAGCCCCGATGGGAGGGGGGGTGGCATAAGATTATGAGGAAATGGAACAATCATGACGTTTATGGTATTCTAATTTCATTTGCATAAGCTTACATGTTAACATTTGACCCTGTACCAGACAAAATCTTCATTTCAAATTGATTTTCTTACCCCAAAACATGGTAAACAAACTGCCACCTACAAAATCATCAAAAAAAAAAACAAGGGTGTCATGTGGCAATTTTAAGCTTTCTAACAGTCTAAGGGAGGTAACTCTGACTAAACGTCAAAATTCAGTCTTTGGAAATCACATGTACACTTATTATCACAGCAAAAAATTCAGGAGACAGATCACTTTGTTTCCTTAATGTATTTAGAGCACATATAATACCCTGCAAGAAAAAAAATAACAGCTAGTTGTTACTCACCTATTTCATAATTATATCCAATCAAATGTGAGTATTGTCTAATACATGGCTGAATCCTGGGTCCACACAACCTCCTTTTCCAGGCTCATAACCTGAAGCACGAAAATGTCTGGGTTTATTTAAAACTCCATCAAAATTTTTCTAGATCAAATCAGATTTCTCCTTCATCTTTCAAAGACCTTGCTACAATATTTAACCACACGCACTTTGGTGGCAGTATAACATGAAGTTAATGATTTGGAAAGCTCAAAGGTGGTACAAGAGCTTGAGTTTGCAATAAACCGTTCTTTGTATGGTCTTTTATGAAGTTAAGATAACCAATATAACGTAGGAAGCTTGTCTTGGCCTTCAGTAACACATACAGCAAAATTGGTCGTCAACTGCAGCCCTCTCTATAGCCAGTTAGTAGGCGTTAGTACCACCAAGCTCTTGCTGGAGAGCGTTAGCATGGTGGAGCCGTCAAACAAAGACGATATTATTAGCGGCCTCGCTGCTGGAGCCATAACAAACTTCCTATGAAATTCTTGAATACCTAGTTATAGGTGACGTAAAGACGTCTTAGATTTAGGAGGTAAAAAGTTCGTAGAAATGCTTCTGTTCAATGGTTTCAAAATGCAAAATTTCCATTCTTTGAGGTCTTTATGCTCAGCATACCCTTGCTTTCAACATCGGTAACCAAATCCTAACATGGCAGCAGCGATTTCTCCTCTACACCTACTGAAATCTCGACCACGATGGGCACTGTTTATCCTATTCACCATATTTGCATTATTTGCTGGCTCCCAGCTTGCACATTATCAATATTGAAAAAACAGGTAACCAGACCCCCCTGACCTTTCAAGGTCAGGGGGTCTGGTTACCTGGTTTTCCAACACTGATAACCTTCAGACTAGGAACCAGCAGATAACGCAAATAAGGTGAATAAACTCCATAGGAGTCTTTGGCGGGGGTGAGCTTAAACACTTGCCTCGCAGTTAGCAACAAAGGGGGGAGGGGGTGCCCATTTGGGGGTATTCTGGTCTTGTACCAAATCTTTTTATTTTTTGCAGGTAAACAGCATAACATGTGTACTTTATTATGACATACCTCTGGTCGCGCGCAAGATTTGTTTTTTTTTTTTTTTTCGAGCTACAGGCCTTTAAAAGTGGGTGGGGTAACTTAGCATGACACTGTAGTGTATTTTGAAAGTTAACTCTGGTTATTACCTGTGCGCCTTTTCACTGCAATTTGTTCTTAGGTAGACTGAAGGATGTCTAAAGTGATGTTTAGAAACATTTTTCATAACAATATTGCAACTAAGGCAGATAAAATGCTTTTTCCAAACGCTAAGATATTTTTACTTATTTTTAGCTCACCGTCACGTAGTGACGAGGTGAGCTTTTGGGATCACTTTTTGTCCGTCGTCCGTCGTGCGTCCGTCCGTCCGTGCGTCCGTCCGTAAACAATTTCTTCAAACGACATCTCCTCCTAAACCACTGATTGGATTTTGACCAAACTTCACAGGAATGTTCCTTAGGTGGTCCCCTTTCAAAGTTGTTCAAATGGTTCTGGTCCGTTGCACATATAGGTCACAGGAGCCAAAAATAGATTTTTTTTCACCAAAAACTTAAAAAATCTTCTTCTCTGAAAACGCAAAGCTCAGCTCTTTGATATTTGGTATGAAGCTTCATCTAGTGGACCCCTACCAAGATTGTAAAAATTATAGTGCTGGGGCCAAAAATGCCCCCGCCCCGGGGCCCTTTGGTTTTACATGGGCTTATATAGGGAAAATCTTCAAAAATCTTCTTCTCTGAAACCGCAAGGCCCAGTTCTTTGATATTTGGTTTGAAGCTTCATCTTATGGACCCCTACCAAGATTTTCAAATTATAGTGCTGGGGCCAAAAATGCCCCCGCTCCGGGGCCCTTTGGTTTTACATGGGCTTATATAAGGAAAATCTTTAAAAAGCTTCTTCTCTGAAACTGCTTGGCCCAGTTCTTTGATATTTGGTATGAAGCTTCATCTAGTGGACCCCTACCAAGATTGTTCAATTTATAGTGCTGGGGCCAAAAATGGTCCCGCCTCTGGGCCCTTTGGTTTTACATGGGCTTATATAGGGAAAATCTTTAAAAATCTTCTTCTCTGAAACTACAAGGCCCAAGTCTTTGATATTTGGTATGAAGCTTCATCTAGTGGACCCCTACCAAGATTGTTCAAATTATAGTGCTGGGGCCAAAAATGCCCCCGCCCCGAGGCCCTTTGGTTTTACATAGGGTTATATAGGGAAAATCTTTAAAAATCTTCTTCTCTGAAACCACAAGGCCCAGGTCTTTGATATTTGGTATGAAGCTATATCTAGTGGACCCCTACCAAGATTGTTCAAATTATAGTGTTGGGGCCAAAAATGCCTCCGCCCGGGGCCCTTTGGTTTTACATAAGCTTATATAGGGAAAATCTTTAAAAATTTTCTGCTCTGAAACTGCAAGGCCCAGGTCTTTGCTATTTGTAATGAAGCCTCATCTAGTAGACCCCTACCAAGATTGTTCAAATTATAGTGCTGGGGCCAAAAAATGCCCCAGCCAGGGGCCCTTTGGTTTTACATAGGGTTATATAGGGAAAATCTTTAAAAATCTTCTTCTCTGAAACTGCAAGGCCCAGGTCTTTGATATTTGGTATGAAGCTATATCTTGTGGACCTCTTCCAAGATTGTTCAAATTATTGCCCTGGGGCCAAAAATGCCCCCGCTCCGGGGCCCTTTGATTTTACATATACTTATATAGGGAAAATCTTGAAAAATCTTCTTCTGAAACCACTAGGTCTAGGTCTCAGATATTTGGTTTGAAGCTTCTATTAAGATTGTTCAAATATTAGCCCTGGGGCCAATAATGCCCCTGCCCCGATACCCTTTGGTTTTACATAGACTTATATAGAAATAATCTTTGAAAATCTTCTCTGAAACAGCAAGGCCCAGGTCTTTGATATTTAGTGTGAAGCTTCATCTAGTGGACCTAAATCAAGATTGTTTAAATTATAGCCCTGAGGCCAAAAATGCCCCCGCCCTGGGGCCATTTAGTTTTACATAAGCTTATGTTGTGAATATCTTTAAAAAAATCTTCTTCTCTGAAACCGCAAGGCCCAGGTCTTTGATATTTGGTATGTAGCTTCATCTAGTGGACCTTTGCCAAGATTGTTCAATTTATAGCCTTTGTTGATATTTGGTATGAAGTTTCACCTTTTTAGACCTCCCTCAACATAATGCACATTATAACCCTGGGGTCAATAATGGCCCTCCCCGGGGCCCACTTGTTACTCTATGGATCAGGTGAGCGATCCAGGGCCATCATGACCCTCTTGTGTTTTATATTAGGATCACTTTTTGTCTGTCATCCGTGCGTAAACAATTTCTTCAAACGGCATCTCCTCCTAAACCACTGATCAGATTTTGACCAAACTTCACAGGAATGATCCTTAGGTGGTCCCTTTTCAAAGTTGTTCAAATGGTTCCGGTCCATTGCACATATAGGTCACAGGAGCCAAAATAGATTTTTTTCACCGATAACTTAAAAATTCTTCTTCTTTGAAACCTCAATGCCCAGGTCGTTGATATTTGGTATGAAACTTCATTTAGTGGACCCCTACCAAGATTGTTCAAATTATAGTGCTGGGGCCAAAAATGCCCCAGCCTTGGGGCCGTTTGGTTTTACACAGGCTTATGTAGGGAAAATCGTTAAAAATCTTCTTCTCTGAAACTGCAAGGCCCAGGTCTTTGATATTTGGTATGAAGCTTCATCTTGTGGACCTCTACCAAGATTGTTCAAATTATAGCCCTGGGGCCAAAAATACCCCTGCTCCGGGGCCCTTTGGTTTTACATAGACTCATATAGGGAAAATCTTGAAATATCTTCTTCTCTGAAACCACAAGGCCTAGGTCTTTGATATTTGGTATGAAGCTTCATCTACCAAGATTGTTCAAATTATAGCCCTTAGACCAAAAATGCCACAGCCTCGGGGCCCTTTGGTTTTACATAGACTTGTATAGGGAAAATCTTTAAAAATCTTCTGTGAAACCACAAGGCCTAGGTCTTTGATATTTGGTGAGAAATTTCATCTAGTGGACCTCTATCGAGATTGTTCAAATTATAGCCCTTGGGTCAAAAATGCCCCCGCCCGAGACCCTTTGGTTTTACATAGACTTATATAGGAAAATCTTTAAAAATCTTTTTCTCTGAAACTGCAAGGCCCATGTCTTTGATATTTGGTATGGAGCTTCATCTAGTGGACCTCTACCAAGATTGTTCAAATTATAGCCCTCGGGCCACAAATGCCCCCGCCCTCTTGTATAGTAAAGCTGGGGTTACCAGGGGTAAACATTAATTTTCTTATTTCTGCTCTAAGATAGATTGTGGGTACTCGTTAGAACCGCCTCAATGAAGCGGTTCTAACGGGTACCAACAGTGTAGATTTTGAGCAGAAATAAGAAAATAACACAATTTTGTCATCTGATAATTTTCATTTTTTTTTCGGTGTTTAATTTTACAATGCATTTGTATAGGCGTGTTTTCGTAATGATGCAGAAATAAGAAACGCCTTATCTGGACCTATGAACACAACAACGGAAAATGTGTCTTGGGACTATGTACTGAGTACCGTATTTACTCCTAAACATTCAGACACCCCAACTCCATACCATACTTGTTTAATTTTGAACAAGTACAATGATGTGTCTAAAAATAGCTGGATGAGTGGCAAACAGTGTAGAGCCTGATGAGACGCTGCCTTGTGTGGCATTTTTTCTGGGTCTACACTGTTTGCTCAGGCCTGTCTGTCTGAATACATATGATGAATACTGTATGTACGATGTATTTGTGTCTTCAGTACTGTAGTAACATCATTTTTAGAAGATTTTATGTCTGTTGACGGGGATGTTGAACCTCAAATCAAACAAAATAATTCTTCATTTATCACAAATGCCCACGTTTTATGTTTCTATTCTTCATCCATCTCATCACAGCTTAAACTTTGGATTCGTTCTCTTGAAATTGCTATTAGGCCAGAGAAAATTAATTATTAGATTCTCATCCAGATTTAAGAAAAAGATGGGGTGGGTGGGTGGATTTTATTTTTAGCTCACCTGTCACGTAGTGACAAGGTGAGCTTTTGGGATCACTTTTCGTCCGTCGTCAGTGCGTGCGTGCGTGTGTGCGTAAACTTTTTCTTCAAATGACATCTCCTCCTAAACCACTGATCGGATTTTGACCAAACTTCATAGGAATGATTCTTGGGGCCAAAAATGCCCCCGCCCCGGGGGCCTTTGTTTTTACAGGGAAAATCTTTAAAAATCTTCTTCTCTGAAACCGCAAAGCCCAGATCTTTCATATTTGGTGTGAAGCTTCATCTAGGGGACCTCTTTCAAGATTGTACAAATTATAGCCCTGGGGCCGAAAATGCCCCCAACCTTGGTACCCTTTTGGTTTTTCATAGGCTTATATAGGGAAAACCTTTAAAAGTCTTCTTCTCTGAAACCACAAGGCCCAGGTCTTTGATATTTGGTATGAAGCTTCACCTAGTGGACCTCTACCAAGGTTGTTCAAATTATAGCACTGGGGCCAAAAATGCCCCCGCCCATGGGGCCTTTGGTTTTACCTAAGCTTATGTAGCGGAAATCTTTAAAACTTTTCTTCTCTGAAATCGCAAGGCCCAGATCTTTCATATTTGGTGTGAAGCTTCATCTAGTGGACCTCTTTCAAGATTGTTCAAATTAAAGCCCTGGGGCCAAAAATGCCCCCACCCCGGGACCCTTTGGTTTTTCATAGGCTTATATAGGGAAAACCGTTAGAAATCTTCTTGTCTGAAACCAGACGGTCCAGGTCTTTGATATTTGGTATGAAGCTTCATCTAGTGGACCATTACCAAGTTTGTTCAAATTATAGCCCTTGGGCCTAGAATGTACTAGAGACACTAATTATCAGGTGAGCGATTCAGGGCCCTCTGGGCCCTCTTGTTTAACCTTTATCATTGTAATTTTTTAAGTTATTTGGTAATATGGGAGGAAACCAATCATGATTTTTGGATAAAATTATCATTTTTATCCCCCGTTGTGAAGCGGAGCGGAGCTGAGATTATAGGAATGGCCTTCGTCTGTCCGTTTGTCTGTCCATCTGTGCCAGTCCGTCTGTCTGTCTGTAATACTTTCTTGTCCTCTCAATATCTCCTGAACCCTTTGATAGATTTACATTAAACTTTGGTCAATCATTCGTCTCAGTGAGCTGATGTGCAGAACCTATAAATGAAGCATGTCAACTCAAGGTCAAGGCCACAGTTGAAGGTCATGAGTCTGAAACTTTGAATTTTGTGTCAGTTCCATATCTCTGTTATCCTTGGAAGGATTTTCATTAAAAATTGGCCAAATATTCTTCTCAGTGAGCTGATGTGCAGAACCAAAAAAGAATCATGCCGACACAAGGTCAAGGTAACATTTGAAGGTCAAGAGATAGAAACTTAATTTTGTGTCCATTCCAAATTTCCTTTACCCCTGTAAGGATTCTCGTTAAACTTTTGTCAAACATCCCCCTCAGTGAGATGATGTGCAGAACCCATAAATGAATCGTGTCAACTCAAGGTCAAGGTCACATTTGAAGGTCACGAGTTTATATTTTTTTGTCAGTTCCATATCTCCTTTACCCCTCAAAAGATTTTCATTAAACTTCGGTCAATTATTCCCCTCAGTGAGCTCATGTGTAGAGCCCATAAATGAACCATGCCGACACCAGGTCAAGGTCACATTGGAAGGTCACAATTTGAAACTTTGAATTTTGTGTCGGTTCCAAATCTCATTTATCCTTAAAAGGATTTTCATTAAATGTTGGTCAAATGTCCCCCTCAGTGAGATGATGTGCATAACACATTACTAAACCATTCCGACACAAGGTCAAGCTCAAAGTTGAAGGTCACGAGTTTGAAACTTTGAATTTTGTGCCCTTTCCATACTTCCTTTACCCCTGAAAGGATTTTCATTAAACTTTCGTCAAATATCCCCCTCAGTGAGCTCATGTGCAGAACCCATCAATAAACCATGCCAACTCAAGGTCAAGGTCACAGGTGAAGGTCACGAATTTGAAACTTGGAATTTTGTGTCTGTTCCATATCTCTGTTACCCCTGGAAGGATTTTCATTAAAGCTTATGTGAAATGTACCCCGACACTGAGCTTATTTACAGAACCCATACTTAAACAATGCCAACTCAAGGTCAAAGTCACAGGTGAAGGTCACAAGGTTGAGTCTTGATACAATGTGCAGCGAGGGGGACATTTGACCAACATTTAATGAAAATCCTTTGAAGGGTAAATGAGATTTGGAACCGACACAAAATTCAAAGTTTCAAACTCATGCCCCTCAAATATGACCTTGTACTGATGACGGCATTATTCATTTATGGGCTCTACACGTGAGCTCAATGAGGGGAATAATTGACCGAAATTTAATGAAAATCCTTTGAGAGGTAAAGGAGATATGGAACGGACAAAAAAATCAGTTTTAAACTCGTGACCCTCAAATGTGACCTTGACCTTGATTCGGCATGGTTCATTTATGGGTTCTGCACATCAGCTCACTGAGGGGGATGTTTGACAAACGTTTAACGAGAATCCTTGCTGGGGTAAAGGAGATATGGAATGGACACAAAATTCATAGTATCAAACTCTTGACCTTCAAATGTGACCTTGACCTTGTGTCGGCATGGTTTATTTATAAGTTCTGCTCATCAGCTCACTAAAAAGAATATTTGACCAAAGTTTAATGAAAATCCTTTCAATGATAAAGGAGATATAATACGTATACATAATTCAAAGTTTTAAAATCGTGACCTTCAACTGTGACCTTGACCTTGAGTTGGCATGGTTCATTTATGGGTTCTGCACATCAGCTCCCTGAGACAAATGATTGACCAAAGTTTAATGTAAATCTAGCAAAGGATTCAGGAGATATGGAGCGGACAAGAAAGTGTTACAGACAGACAGACGGACTGGCCAAGACGGACAGACAAACGGACAGACGAATGCCATTCCTATAATCTCCGCACCGCTTCACGACGGGGGCTTAAAAATGATTCTGTTATCCAAGAATCATCATTGGTTTCCTCCCAAATTACCAAAAAACGTCAAAACTTTTAATGATTAAGGTTAAAAAATAAGTAAAAATATTGTAGCGTTTGGAAAAAGCATTTTATCTTCCTAAGTTGCAATATTGTTTCGAAAAAAGTTTCTTAATATCACTTCAGACATCCTTCAGTCTACCTAAGAACAAATTGCAGTGAAAGAGCACACAGGTAGTAACCAGAGTTAACTTTCAAAATACCCTACAGTGTCATGCTAAGTTACCCCACCCACTTTTAAAGGCCTGTAGCTCGAAAAAAAAACAACCTTTCGCGCGACCAGAGGTATGCCATAATAAAGTACACATGTTATGCTGTTTAGCTGCAAAAAATAAAAAGATTTGGTACAAGGCTAGAATACCCCCAAATGCCCCTACCCCCCTCCCAAACTTTTTTTCAGAATCATATACGTACATATATGTTAAGCAATTAAAGGCATTTATTCTTGATTATTGAGGACTATCATTTCATTGCATAATATTATGTAGCCCTCAGTGCTGACTGAAGAGATCCGAGACAGGTAAGGGGTCACCTTGGGGAAAACCAATAGTTTACTAGAGTGTACATGGTTGATTTTCTCCTTAAGTGCCTCATGTATGGGATTAAACAAGAGCTACTTATCACCCTAATAAGGGCCGCCTTCGATCTGCTACAGACATAATATCGCAGGGGCAATAAAACAATTATGAACACACGGTGTGTCCTACTTTTACAGAATAAATACCTTTAAATGGTGACGTTTGAATTGATGGGGTGCGAGCTTGAAGAAATGGATTAGGGCTGCACGGCACTTCCAGCAGAGCTGAAACCGACCGCCAATGAATACTGGTAAACCGCTTAGGAGTCTAATCCTGCCGAAGCAAAGTCGGCTTGTCCCTACATATTAACCCTTTTGGTTTGTTTGGGTGATAGGGATTGACATTGAGATTCATCTCAATGTCGGGTAAAAGTCGCACAAAATTGGAAGCAACGTCTCAAAAATGACCTAAAAAGCGCTGACGGGGACGTAAAAGCCCGTTGAAAAAAATGACGTTTCGACTTATACAGGAGGGTTTCAATCAGCTGGTGGCGAACTTAACACATCGCACTGATTTGATAAGGTCCACAAGTAACAGACCTAATGATTAAGGGTCAGTGCTCTTATCCACGGGCCAAGGAGGCCCTAGACTGTTTCAGTTAACCCTTTAAATTCCTGTGCTGTAAGCAAAACGACGAAGACACTGATTAGACGCCGCATGATCTGTGTCTGTACCGTTCAGCAAATCCAACCGACGTTGATATGAAATCACATCACAAGCTCTGTCGCCATATGAAACCAATAAGGTTTTTAAGCATGGATGGCCCGACTCGCACCGCTTTGCCAGAGCAGGCTTCGATCCTCTAAGCGGTTTACCAGTACTCGTGTGCGGATCGATTTAGCTCTACGTGGAAGCATCGTGCAGCCCATATATTTCTTCAAGCTCCGATGGGCGGGGGCCGACACTAACCATTTAACTATCACGCTCTTAATATAAACAAAGGTTTGCCTTTCGTCGCTTCTTTCATTGTCGGTCTACTTTTATAACGGGGCAAAAGGAAATTTGGTAATGGCAACAGATTTACCTGTTGTCGTCCTTTTTTACGACTTTTATCGATTTTTATGTCATTGAAACAGTATGTTTGTACAACGCTTCTATCATATTGTATAACCTGAGAAAAATAAATTGGATTAGATTTGATTTGATTCGGACATGCCTTATTTATTTATTTATTTATTTATTTATTTACTTATTAAAAGTAGAAGTAAAACAAAGATCAGGAATCGATACAATTAACTTACTCCACCAATCAAAGACACCAAAGGAAAGAAACACAAACATTAAGCGACCAGACCATAATGGAAACCTAAACAAAGGAAGGCCATAAGGACAGTTACTGTCCCACAAAATGGCCATATGGCCATCCAAAATAAAAAGACAAGTGATACACACAGTAAGTAACAAACAACACCATAAATAAACCGCCACAGAAGAACCGCCTTGGAACGGTCGTGGAATGATTTCCACTGGGGGGCTTAAATCGATTTTACGTGGCCACAATCCTCGCCCTTACTTCCGTCGCGATTTAGACAAATAATTTGTTCAGTCCGCATGAAGGTCTCCTAACTCATCAGTGCAACATCTCCGTGAACACTAAAAATCAAAGAAGCACAGAGGTGAGACAACGGTGAGGACTCGACAGCAAGAAACCACTGAAATGCTGGAGCAAAAGAAAACCAACAGTTAGACTCCGATGGGCCCGACCAGAGACCGAGCATCAGGCACCAACCAACATTACATTGAATTAGATCTCTCTAATTCTCAATAAGCCTTTACGTTGGAGCCGTCATAGAATCTGAGGCCTGACCCACCGGCGTGCAATTAAAGAGGGACTATTAAGACTACAAATGAGGCTAAGCATCATCAATACAGACATAGTAAGAGTTGTATACAGGATATAGATATTTTAAATACATAATAATCTGATACATCAAAATCGAAAATCAGTTAGTCTAGCCCAGAAAACATGTACACTCCATATTTTCCATTTCTGTGGTAAATAGCTTGCTTCCAAAGAATAACCGTTTCTAGAACATTTTAACGTCACTACAGCTGGTGTCTGGGAATGTGTGGCGGCTGTAAAAAGTCTCCCTGTCCTACATCATAGTGTGGTTTATATTTTCTTGTCCTTTGGGATCATTGATTCCATTGTGGAATTTTGACAACTTTTGAGGGTCACTGATAAGTCCTAATTGGCCGAAACTAGCTTTTCTGGCCCAGAAAACATGTACACTCCATATTTATCAGTTCTGTGATATAGTCCTTGCTTCTAAAGGAAAATCCTTTCTAGAACATATTTAACGTCACTACAACTCGTGTCAGGGAAAGTGTGGCAGCCGTAAAAAGTCTCCCTGCCATACATCATAGTGTAGTTTATATTTTCTTGTCCTTTGGGATCAATGATTCCATTGTGGAATTTTGAAAATTTTTGAAGGTCACTGATGAGACCTAATTGGCCGAAACTAGCTATTCTGGCGCAGAAAACATGTACATAACACAGAATAGACAATTCAAACAACACTGCATAAGCCACGAACATAGAAAAGACAACCCAAACAACACTAATTAAGCCACGCTCAAAGATTAGTCAACCAAACCCACACTATATAAGTCACGAACACAGAATAGACAACTCAAACAACACTAAGTAAGCCACTTAAACATAATAATCAACCCAAACAACACTAAGTAAGCCATGAACACAGAATAGTCAACCCGAACAACACTAAGTAAGCCACGGACACAGAAAAGTCAACCCAAACAACATTAAGTAAGCAACGAACACAGATTAGTCAACCAAAACAACACTAAGTAAGCCACGAACACAGAACAGTCAATCCAAACAATACTAAGCACGCCACGAACACTGAATAGACAACTTGAACAACACTAAGCAACGAACACAGAATAGACAACTCAAACAACACTAACTAAGCAAAGAACACAGAATAGACAACTCAAACAACACTAAGTAAGCCACAAACACAGAATCGTCAAATCAAACAACACTAAGTAAGCCACAAACACAGAATCGTCAACCCAAACGACACTAAGTAAGCCACGAACACAGAATAGTCAACTAAAAACACTAAGTAAGCCACAAACACAGAATAGTCAATTTAAAAAACACTAAGTAAGCCACAAACACAACAGACAAACAAATCAAACAACACTAAGCAAGCAACGAACACAGAATAGTTAACCCAATGAACTGATTTTGGAATATGAACAATTATTTCCTGACATTCCAACACGGACAGACAAAATATTTCACGATGTGGACATAAATGGTTCTAACCCTGTAAAGCAACATCCATACAGGATGAATCCTATGAAACAAAAAATATCTTAAAGAAGAAGTTCAGTATCTATTAGACAATGACTTTATTGAACCAAGCCAAAGTGAATGGAGTTCTCCTTGTATTTTTGTACCAAAATCTGATGGGACATATCGTATGTGTACAGATTTTAGGAAAGTTAATTCCTTAAGTAAAACAGATAGCTTTCCTATTCCAAGAATGGATGACTGCATTGATAACATCGGGAATGCCAAAAACACAACGAAATTCGACATTCTGAAAGGATTTTGGCAAATTCCACTTACAGATAGAGCAAATGAGGTTTTGGTATTCACAACACCAGACGGATTATCTAACTATAAACAGCCACCAGTTTTTTTTTGCCTCACCAGAAATTAGGCAAACTCACCTAGTCTTTCTAACACTTTTAGGTGGCTTTCAATGCATTTAGGTAATAGCTTAGATCTATGCAAATTATTTCTATATGATTTGGTGAAGATATACATAATGGTTTCTTGGCAAACCGGGGTGAAAGGGTGAAAATCCCGCGGGATTTTTGAAAATCCCGCGGGATAAAAATAATCCCACAGGATTTTTTCTCCACTCCCGCGGGATTAAAATCCCATAAAAATATCAGGGATTTTTCTCCCACGGGAGAATTTCAAAATTTTAAATCTTGCTTTTAACTATCAAAATGGAACTACTTAACATTAAAATACATGCACAAAAAATATGGCTGCTCCTGCTCTAATTTCAATTTCTCCCACGGGATTTTTCTCCCATGGGATTTTTTACGGAGAAAAATCCCGCGGGATTTTTTTATTTTTTAAAATGCTCTGGAATGAAGGTGTAATATCTCTTTTCTATTAATAAGGTCAATTAGAGAAGCTTACAATGAGTAAAGCATGAATATAACTATTTTAAAAAAATCCCGCGGGATTTTAATCCCATGGGATTTTTATCCCATAATCGAAAATAGGATTTTTCTCCCGTGGGATTTCACTAATTTCCAATTTCCAATAAATCTGCTTTGTTCGGACAAAGCTATAATAATTTTGTCCATTTATGTATGAAACATGCATAATTTATTGGTTTAAAGTAACTAATATTGACTCCATTAAAATTCACTCCCGCGGGATTTTTATCCCATTTCAGAGCACAGGATTTAAATCCTGTGGGATTATTTTATTTATTTCGTTTTCTTTTTTGGCTGTTTACCCATTTTGTACCAGAAACCCCAAAATGGGTACCCTGGCAAACAGTGCAGGCCCAGA
Source organism: Lucinisca nassula (assembly GCA_963580285.1). Classification (NCBI taxonomy): domain Eukaryota; kingdom Metazoa; phylum Mollusca; class Bivalvia; order Lucinida; family Lucinidae; genus Lucinisca; species Lucinisca nassula. The sequence goes on along the minus strand of OY757015.1, from coordinate 2,533,900 downwards.
TCAGACGCCGCAAAATGTGGCGTCTGATCAGGGCCTACATGGTTTGTGAAAAGTTAAGATATTTTCAAAGTAAGTTTTAAAGAAAACACAGCCTGACGCCCCGTAACTTTGGAATGGACTCCTGGTATATATAGGGAGGAAGATTCCATTTGGTACAAAAAGGGTTAAAATTTAAGAACAATGTAAGAAAATCAGACTTCAGGTCCTTCTTTCCAGTTAGTGGATTGGCCTTTCTCAGCTTTTAGGGTAAATTCTAACTTTCTTTGTCCACATCAGGTCAACACCCCATCTAAACACTTCTTTAATAATAGAAGCCTTTAAGATACAGAAACTTCTGTAGCGATCGAAAGCTTTGAACAGACTGAGTGAGCTAAAATGGCTGTTTAGAGTTTTTTTGTTTTTTTTTGCCATTACTGTAAAAATCCTAAAAATTCAAACACAGCCAGGCATTGCTGTAATATTCTCCTAAAATTTTAACAAATTTGTTTCATGATCCAGCAGGGGGGTCCAAAAGGAACAGATAGAATGGCAAATAGTGTTGACACTGATCAGACTGCTTCAGGAGCAGTCTGATCTGGGTCTGCACCTATCTGTACCAATACTTAGGATTATTATGGTACCAGGTTTTCTTTCAGGGTTGCTAAATAATGAAATAGATTTTATTGCATATTGCCAGCAAGGAGTCAAAGAAGTGCTGCTCAAATAGCAAACAGTTTGAATTCAGCAAGGAGTCAAAGAAGTGCAGCTCAAATGGCAAACAGTGTAGACCATGATCAAACTGAAGGAGCAGTCTGATCTGGGTCGACACTGTTTGCCGAGCCTGACTGTCCCAATACTAATGATCAGTACAGTATCCATGCTTGTTATAGACACCTCTGAAGACACATTCTCACTAGATGTGATATTTTTGTTTGTTTGTATATGATGTTGTGAAAATAAATAAATGTGCATTAACTGCCAAATCTTTGTTGTTTTTCACAGTTGAGATATCAAATCAAATTATGATAGACCTGGTGCTCAACCCTTTTTAAGTCATGTCTATCATGTCTATCAGGTCTGTAAATCTTTGTTCTGTATAGGCATATACAGTTGATAATTTCAGAACACTTTCTTACACCCTTATCTGCAGTGGCTGAGCCTGAACAGTTTTGAGTTTAGATTTTGCATCCCAGTCAATTCTATTAAGGTCACTTTGGAAACAATGCTTCTGATTTTGTGCGACTTTCCCTGTCATTGAGATGAAATGGCATGTTAATCATTGTTGTTAGAATTCCAACACATTTATTTACTATGTTGAGGGTACATTTTGGAATTGCCTAATCAAGTTGATCCAGAGAGTATCAACAACCTATTTTAGTGGAGAAATATAAACAAATAATCCCAAAATCATACACATGCCCTTAAAACTGCATACAGCACAATTTAGCCTGGTAAATAAAGCACGATACAAAAATACAATGTACTTTGCATTTTCATTCCAAAAGAAGTTGCAAATGTTCATGTGTTTAAAGTTTACCCTTATCCCTTTGTTGATGACTACCCCTGCCTTTGCAAACAGTGTAGATCCAGATCAGATGGCTTCTCATCAGGATTTAAACTGTTTGACATTCGGTTTCTGAATTTACAGGAATACATTACATCAAGTAATCTGATTGGAACAGAGTCAGAAAGGGGTGTGGCTAAACTGAATATTCAGCAGGATAAGGGTTAACACTATGCTCAGTATGTACTGTATTGAAGAATAGCAGATGATCCCGTCTACCACAGGAACTAGAGCCATTACAGTCATGATCAGAGCTCCATGGTAGCAAACATTTTGCAGGGCCGTAATAAAAATTGTTCCCTTTAGGAGGCTGCGGTTTCAACACCTGCCGGGTCAGCAACATCCTTTGTTACAATTTTAAAAACTTTCCTGTAGTTATTTGCTCGCTTTCTCTGATTCGAAAAGGGCATGCAGTTGTCAGTTCCTGGCGAAAGAATGTGCAGGCTTAAGTATCAGCATTGAAGAAAGTGTGGTTAGATATGCTGACCAGCTCATTATGACCTAAATAGTGTTAACTGGGACATGAAACTCCAAACAAGCCCTTTAGCGGGTAAATGATTTTGTAGCTTGTTTATAATGATTCTTTGGTCTGCATATATTTTCTCATTATGACACACTACTGTGCAACCTTGCGTCCTTTGACACCACAGATCTGGACAATTTTTATATCCCCCAATATCAGGACAATAACTCCATAACTGGTTATGCCCCTCAAACATGATACATAAACATAAGAGAACAGAATTCACAAGCCCAATTTAACTGAGTTTCTTCAAACATTCAATACCGTAATGATCCTAAGTATTTGGACAGACAAGCAAATAGTGCAGACATAGATCAGACTGCTACTGCAGTCTGGTTCAGGGTCCACACTGTTTGCCATTCTGCCTACACTTTTTTAACATCTTGCTGGATAGTGAAATTTAAGTTGTTATAAGTTTAGGAGAATTAACCCATTTCAGACTGGAAACCCCATAAAGGGGTACCCTGGCAAACAGCGCAGGCCCAGATCAGACACCGCAGAACCCGGCGTCTGATCAGGGCCTCCACTGTTTGCAAAAATTTCAGCCATTTTCCAAATAAATTTTGAAGAAAACACAACCTGACACCCCTAAATTTTAAAATAGACTCCTGCTATATATAAGGAGGAAGATTCAATTTGGTACAAAAAGTGTTAAAGCAAGTCCTCAAGGTATCCGAATATTTAGGATTTTAATGGAATATTCTTCAAGGCTGCATATTCCATCCAGTGCTGGCTTTCAGTTGTTTTCCATTTTCAAAATAACCAGAATCGATTCAATATACGTATCATAATCTTTACACAGCACAAAAACTTATGAGGCGTTACTGAAGCTTGTAGAGTCACTATCTTCCTGGAGATTCTGTACAACTGAATAGATGAGGCATGTGACATACACCAAGATTTAATTCTAAAGCAATAACCTCCACATGCAGCAGCAATAATCTGAAATGGAAAGCAAGGTAGTTTTACTCATACATGCTTTACACCTGTAGAAATACAGAGATTTCTCAGTGAAATAAAAATCAATATTGTCACTCTTTCAAGCAGTGAAATTACGATTTTAAATTTTCACACTTTGTGAATTTGATGTATCATTGAAAAATAACATACATTTTCATGGCTCGTGAGACAGGTCAACTGGAGGCATCGGGCAAGAGACGCCTACCTTAGGACTTATAGGCGTCCCCCACCGAGCCAACATCAGCAAACATGGCCCACACTCCACAGAAATCCCCGGCATCAGGAAGGAGATGTCCAAAGTAGCGAGACTTGCAAAATTTAAAATATATCAAAAAGTGGCAACCAATATTATACCAAGTTAACACACTGAACACATCTAAATCGATGCGAAATCACCATGAAATTTTTTTTTCCCCATGCTGATGGCTGACTCTTTAAAATTACTTTAATAATTACAGTTTAAAGCATATAAGAAACAGAAAATTTTATTTTTTCAGTGTAAGATCAATTTTTATTTCACTAATGAACACCAAAACAAATAGTTCACTCATGGCTTTGCCACTCTTGCAAATACTATTTTTTGGTGTTCATTCAGCTGACTCTTTAAAATTACTTTAATAATCACAGTTTATTTAAAGCATATATAAGAAACAGAACATTTGATTTTTTCATTGTAAGATCAATTTTTATTCCACTCATGAACACCAAAAGAAATATTTTCACCCGTTGCTTCCCAATCTTGAAAATACTTCTATTTGTGTTCATTTGGTGAAATATAAATCGATCTTACACTGAAACAATCAAATATCCCCTATATCTGCCCCAGGTACAGGAATGGAGGATTGCTATATTTTTTTTCAGATCTACTTCAAACTTTTTTGTAGGGTTCTCATTAGAACTCCCTCATAAATATAAAATGGGTTTTCATGTGACCCAAAGCTATAAGAACAAAAGCTCTTCAGTGCTGATGTTCACACGTGACTATCACTGATTTGTAGGAAGTCAACATAACAGTTATCTCTAGAAAACAGTTGTGCTATTCTTGTTGTTGTGACATCAGAGTGCTGTGTAAAAGAAAGATTGCCATACACTGATTTGTAATAACTGCTCGACTTTGGCAAACAATTTAGGCCCAGATAAGATGCCACAGATCATGGTGTCTGATCAGGGTCTATTTTTTACCTGGCCCCTGCCCATCTGGGCTTGAAGAAATGGATGGGCTGCATGATGCTTCAACGCAGAGCTGAAACCTATTCGCACACGAGTACTGGTTAACCACTCAGTACTTATAAACCCTATTGGTACGGGCCTCCGTGGCCTAATGGATAAGAGCGCTGACTCTTAGTCATTAGGTCTCTCACCGCCGTGGGTTCGAGCCTCGCTCGGGTCACGTGTGAGACGCCAAGTTCTGCAACGGAAGGTCAGGTGGTTTTTCTCCGGGTACTCCGGTTTTCGCTCACCTATGATTAACGATCGGCTCGATATGAGTGAAATAATCTTGAAAGGGCCGTAAAACCAAACCCCCCCCAAAAAAAAACCCTATTGGTTTCATTGGGCAGCAGGGCTTGAGATGTCATTTCATCTCAATGTCGGGTAAAAGTCCTACAAAATTGGAAGCAACATCTCCATAGTGACCTTTACAGCGTTGATGGGGATGCTAGACCTCAAATCAAACAAACATCAGGGTCTAAACTCGTAGAAATTACAGGAATTTATGGGTAAATGCAAATCAGTCTGATTTTTCATTAAGGGCCACTTTCCCAGCTTAGAAACAATAGATCCAACAAAGCTTTTTTTTTTTTTTTTTTTTTTTTTTGGTTTTATGGCCATTAAAATTAATTCACTTATTCTGAACCCTTTTTTAATTAGAAGTCAGTGATCAAGAGCTTCACAAGTGGGGCATTATTCGCCCATGGCAAGTAATTGTCTGTACATATGACCTTGACCATGGGGGTACTGACCGGAGTCTTGCACGTGACACATTGTTTCATAATGCTTAACATTTGTGAAAAGGAATTTTAAAATCCATTGATGAATAAATGAAGGTGCTAGCGGGTTAAAAAAAGCCACAGTGACCTTGACCTTGAGCCAAGTACCCTGAAAGTCAAACTTGCTTGAGATATTATCAAACCCAACCCTTGTATGAAGTTATATTAAAATCCATCAGGAAATAAATGCGCTAGAGCGATGACAGATTTTTTCTAAAATAGCCATAGCGACCTTGACCTGGACCTTGTAAGTCTAACTCACTCGAGCTATCATCACACCCAACATTTGTGTGAAGCTATATTAAAATCCATCAATAAATGTAGGTGCTAAAACGATAAAGTTTTTCTAAAAATAGCCAAAGTTTTCTAAAAATACCCACAGTGACCTTGAGCTTGAGGCCATGACCTTGAAAGTCAAATTTGCTCGAAATATTATCAAAAGCAATATTTGTTTGATGTTATTATAGTGAAATCCATTAATAAATATATGCGCTAGAGTGATGACAAAGTCGAACTCACTCAAGATATTATCATAGGCAATATATATTAACCCATTTAGTACCAAATGGAATCTCCCTCCTTATATATAGCATGAGTCCGTTTCAAAATTTAGGGGTGTCAGGTTTTGTTTTCTTCAAAATTTATTGGGAAAATAGCTGAATTTTTTGCAAACAGTGCAGGCCCTGATCAGACGCCGTGTTTTGCAGCGTCTGATCTGGGCCTGCACTGTTTGCCAGGGTACCCCTTTAGGGGTTTCCAGTCTGAAATGGGTTAATTCACCTAAAACTATAACATAGCTGAACTTTTTGCAAACAGTGTAGGCCCTGATCAGATGCCACATTCTGTGATGTATGATCTGGGCCTGCACTGTTTGCCATGGTACCCGTTTTGGGGTTTCCGGTACTAAGTGGGTTAAGAGCGATGAAAAAGTTTTTTTCTAAAAATAGCCACAGTGACCTTGGCCTTAAGGGCATGACCTTGGAAGTTAAACTGGCTCGAGATATTATCATAAGCAACATTTGTGTAAAGTTATTTTAAAATACGTCAATAAATGTAGGCGCTAGAGTGACGACAAATGTACATATGTACATGACAAATTCTATATATTCCCCCTCACAAGTTTGTTGTGCGAGGGGATAAAAAGGATCATACCTCTCAGTCATAATAATTGGCAGATTTTACCCGAAATAGAACTTGATCTGCATTTTATGATAATACATGTATACCTGTGTATAAAATTTGATTCCAATCCACAAAGGTTTTTAAAAGATATATTCCATGGAAACCATTTCTCGAGTAAAAATAAAGTTGAAAAAGACCATAACTCTCATAATAATTGGCTGATTTTAACCGTAATCGAACTTGGCCTGTATTTTATGATTATATACCTGTGTATAAAATATGAATCCAATCCATCAACATGATCAAGGTTTTCAGAGACCATTTCATTCATAATAATTAACTGATTTTACCTGAAATCGAATTTGACCTATATTTTTTTATTATACACCTGTGTATGAAATTTGAATCCAATCAACCCACCTTTTCTAAAGATATCGTGTGTGTGAATTCAGGTTTAACGTCACTTTCAACAATTTTTCAGTCATATCACGACGGTGTCTGGTTGCGACAGGGAGCTCAATGCTCACTTTTATAGTGCTGCCTCACTGAAGTATCATGTCCCAGACACATTACATACCACACCCAGTCATATTATCCTGACACTGGGTTGACCAGTCCTAGCTCTACCCCGTAAATCTGAGTGCCAAGCGAGGAGCAGCTAGTACCATTCTTAACGACTTTGGTAATTTTGTCGCGGCCTGGGATCAAACCCGTGACCTCCGGTTCCCCGGAGCGGACACTCTACCAACTGAGCTATCGGGGCCGGTATCTAAAGATATCGTACCAATCTTTTCTAAAGATATCACAAGGAAACCATTCCGTCAGGGACTTACGGACTGACAGAGGTTATACAATATCCCCACCCCCCATTTGAAAATGTTAGGGGCATAAAAATAATCAAAAGGGAATAACTCGGGAACTAAGGATGGATATAGAATCACACCATGATAGACCTATTTTTCAAAATGGGCATATAAAAATGCAGATGGAATATCAAAAAGAGAAGACCCTGATCAGGAGCATTCTGATTTTGGTCTACACTGTTTGCATTAGCCTATATGACCCAATACTTAGGATCATTATGGTATATGCATTATTTCATAACTTTCCTGATAAGACTAATTTCATAATGTTGCTCAAGTGTCCATTCTAGTAAATATCTGTTGACATATTGGCCATGCAGCAAGTCTAAAAGAGAAAAAGTATGCAACAACTAAAAATGTGTCAATACAACACAGATGCCCCCACCCCCCCCCCCCCCCCAAAAAAAAAAAAAAAACTCATATAACAATAACACTTTTTCATTGGACAGCATAACTCACCTGGAAAAGTGTCCTTGAGGTCACTGGCATAGGTTGGTGTTGGTGAATTGCTAATTAAACCTTTGAAAAATAACCAAATATGAACTCAATCCATTAAATGGTTTGGAAAATATGAGCTCTTAAAAATGTTAATATTAAAAAATGTTAATATTAAAAACTTCTAAGTCTGTAACCTTGACCTTGAGGTTATGGCTAAATGAAACTTTTGACCTGTACCTATCATCATTTCAAATATGAAGCAAATCCATCAAATGGTTCAGGAAATATGAGCTCTCAAAAGACATAACATAAAAAAACCTGTGTCTGTGACCTTGTGGGGTATGGATGACTAAAACTTTGGACCTGTAAAGACATGTATCTTCATGCGAAATATGAAGCAAATCCATTACGTAGTTTGGAAAATATAAGCTATTAACATACTTAAATGTGAAAATTTCTATGTCTGTGACCTTTACCTTGAGGTCATGTTCATTGGAAACCATAATGTTTTGGAAAATATGAACTCTCGAAAAATCAACATTAAAAATTTCTATGTGTGTGACCTTGGCCTTGAGGTCTTAGGCATGAATGTTTTGGAAAAAACTAACTCTTTGAAAACTTTAACATTAAACATTTCTAAGTCTGTGACCTTTACCCGGACTGGATGGGTGGAGGTATTGCTGAATGAATATTATGACCTACATCTATCATCATACCAAATATGAACCAAAATCAATTGTAAAAGTTCAGGTTCTATCTGGTACAAATATCTTAACCCGTGTCTTTAACATTAACAATTTCTAAGTCTGTGACCTTGACCTTGAGGTCATAGGCATGAGTGGGGGTATTGCGGAATAAAACTTTGCACCTATATATATCATCATACCAAATATGATTCCAACCCAACATAAGCTCTTAAAGAACTAGAAATTGTGTTTGTGAAACACTATATGCTCCCAACCATATGCTTGTCTCTAAATGGGACAGTAAACAGTACCTCATGATGAGTGTTTCAGTTTTACGTCCCACCAACAGCTAAGATCATACGGAGACGGGACCTCGGTTTAAAGACTCATCCGAATGTCTGGAGAAGCCCGGGATCGAACCTGCGACCCCTGGTTTACAAGGCGAGTAGCGTAACCACTCGACCACGGAGGCTTCTAGTACCTCATGATCATTTGCATTCAAAATAAACCTGTCAAATATAAACAGATTTTAAACAAGTTATTCAGGTCATCTATGCCTTAGTAGCAAACAGACTGCCAAATATCATGAGCCTCTAAGCTCAAGCGGTTCTCCAGTTATTTTGTTCACAAGGTTTCCCTATAGCCACAATGCATAAGTCCAAAAAGAAGCATAACTCCATTAAATATTTTCGGAATTTCATCAGAAGTTAATCAGGTCATCTACACATTAGACCCAAACTATATGCTAAATATAATGAGCCTAGCTCAAGGGGTTCTCCAGATATTTTCGTTCACAAGGTTTCCCTAAAGCCACTATGCATAAGTCCAAAAGGTGCATAACTCCATTAAATATTTTCAGAATTTCATTAAAAGTTATTAAGGTCATCTACACATTAGACCCAAACTGTATGCCAAATATCATGAGCCTAGCTCAAGGGGTTCTCCAGATATTTTGTTCACAAGGTTTCCCCATAGCCACAATGCTTAAGTCGAAAAAGTCGCATAAGTTAACTCCTTTCAAATTTTTTGGAATTTGGTCAAAAGTTAATCAGGTCATCTACACATTAGACCCAAAATGTAAGCCAAATATCATGAGCCTAGCTCTAGTGGTTCTCCAGATATTTTGTTCACAAGGTTTCCCAATGGCCATGCATAAGTCCAAAAAGGGCATAACTCCATTAAATTTTTTGGAATTTCGTCAAAAGTTAATCAGGTCATCTACACATTAGACCCAAACTGTATGCCAAATATCATGAGCCTATCTCAAGTGGTTCTTCAGATATTTTGTTCACAAGGTTTCCAAATAGCCACAATGCTTAAATCGAAAAAGGCGCAAAACTCCTTTCAAATTTTTTGGAATTTTGTCAAAAGTAAATCAGGTCATCTACACATTAGACCCAAACTGTATGCCAAATATCATGAGCCTAGCTCAAGCAGTTCTCCAGGTATTTTGTTCACAAGGTTTCCCCATAGCCACAATGCATCATGCTAACAAGTCCCTGAAATAAACACACCCTTACACCCCACTTTATATAGAGAAAACTGGGGTTTATGGGTGTATACATTATTTTCCTTATTTCTGCTCCTAGACATAGGTTGTAGATACTTGTTAGAACCGCCTCATTGAGTACCCACAACCTATGTTTTGAGTATAAATAAGAATAATATCAAAAATTTTCTTCAGAAAATTGACCATTTTGGAGATGTGAAAAATGCACCATGATGCACGGATGTGTTATCGTAATGCAGTACAAAATTGGTTAACCCTTCTCCCCTGAACAAGATAACCCATACCTTTACAAAAAGTGTAGAGCCAAGAAGCCATCTGATTAATGCAGGAAAGAAAGTCACAGGAAAAAACATCACTGAAAAAAAGTCATAGGTTGGGTATTAACCCATTGCATGCGGGTATCTTGGCAAACAGTGCAGGCCCAGATCAGATGCCGGTCTGCACTATAATTTGCTTACAGGATTTTCAGTCAAAAATAGAATAAAAACAAAAAATAGGCCTGACATCCATTATGACAAATTGACTTGTCCAACATATAGCAATAGAGTGAGTGAGTGAGTGTTAGAGTTTTACATCCCACCAACAGCTAAGGTCATACGGAGACGGGACCTCGGTTTAAAGACTCATCCGAAAGTCTGGAGAAGCCCGGGATCGATCCTGCGATCCCTGTTTTACAAGGCGAGTAGCGTAACCACTACACCACGGAGGCTTCTATATAGCAATAGAAGAGTCCACTGGTTAAAAACATAGTCACAGAAAAAGTCACAGAATTGGTTTCAATCATGTCCAATATTTTCTTAGTTTGAGTCAAAACATATTGTTGGTGCTCATGTTAAATCAGGTTAAAAGAACATCCCTCTACCCCCACTTTGTACAGAAAATTAAGGTCTTCAGGGGTATACACTGTTTACCTTATTTCTGCTCTGAGGACGGTTGTGGGTACTCATTTGAACCACCTCAAGGAGGCAGTTGCCCACGGTCTATATTTGGCCTAGAAATATGAAAAAATTTGCTACAGAAAAATACTAGATCAAAAGATACTGAAGACAAATATATTAATTTAATGAGAAGGGTCTAACAAGTATCCACCACCTTGAACAAAAATAAGAAAATTAATCAATACCCCCATAAAACCACACTTTTCTCTGTATAAGGTGAGGTTAAGAGGGATATTCATTGCACATACTTGTTGACCTGATTTTTTTCTAGTAAAAGCATTTATAATTTGTCTGTGAATGAATGTCTATGCTCCATATACATGTATGCATCACATTGACAAATTAAAAATGAAGGCAATGATCTGTGGAATCAAATTCCTTTTAAATCCACTAAAAGTTATATATAGGCAAAAGTCAGATGAGCAGGACCTGGTATTGTAAATATTTTCATTTATGGTCAACATCCTTTTAATTGAAAATTTCTATACTTTCTTATTTGTGACTTTTCTCTGTAACTTTATTTTTATGACTCTTTTTTCCTGTGACTTGCCTTCCGATCACCTTACAAACAGTGTAGAACCAAAAAGTCATCTGATCTGGATCTACAAGCTTTGTCATGCAGTTTGTCAAGTAATTTAATCAGGATCTACATTATTTGTCATGCTGTTTGTGAAATGCATACATAATATCAATTAATTTGACTGGGGGATAGTCAGAAATGGGTGTGGCTAATTAATTTATTCAGCAGCATAAAGGTTAAACTCTGATCAGCCAGTCCTATTTATCTAAGTTAGTGTCACAAGGTCCCTTTTCAAGTAACATGTGTGACTACCTAGAAGGCTTATCTATTTCATGCACTGGACACAACATTGTAATTCTTATCTTTCATCAATAAACACAGGTGACTGACTTGGACTCCCCACAGGGATTTGCAAGAAGTTTGAGAACTGGTTAACAAAGAGACTTATATAAAGTCTGATGAGATGTGACTTTTTTTTTTTTTACAAAGTAATCCTTAGATGAAAATATGTACCCCTTCCTCAAATCTCTCTTGAGATCAGAGTGTTGTTTTTGAGTCAATCTGGGCTGGATTTGGCAAGCAGCGTAGACCCAGATCAAATGATACAGAGGGTGGCATCTGATCAGGATCTACATTATTTGCATATTGTATAGGAATTTAACTGTTTCCAAATGGGGTTAAAATGTTAAGAGCCTGAGCATTCCTGATATTCCATCACGAAAACACGCCTATATAATTCAGACCCCCTTGAACACTACTTTTATATATAGTAAAACTGGGGTTTACAGGTGTAAACCTTATTTTTTTATTTCTGCTCCAAAAGATAGATTGTGGATACTCATTATAACCACCTCATGGAGGCCTAAAGTTTACCCACAATCTATATTTTGAGTAGAAATAAGAAATATATCACAATTTTGCATCTAAAACTTTTGTATTTCCGGCAGTAAATCTTACAATGTATTTGTATAGGGGTATTTTCATAGAATGTAGGAAAGAAAGTATCAGGAAAAAAAGTATCGAAAAAAAAAAGAATCCGGAAAAAAAGTATCAGGAAAAAAAAATGTCAGGAAGAAAGTCTCAGTTTAATGTGACCAATTTGTGGGAATTTTACCAACCAGACATTGAGCTGAAATGACACCTCAAGCCCTGCCGCCAATTGCACACAGGTCCGACTTGCACACTTGTTCAATTGGAGGTTTAACATCCCCATCTACACTATATATGTCATTTTGGAGGCATTGCTTCCAACTTGTGGGACTTTTACCCGACAGCGAGATGAAATGACATCTCAAGCCCTGTCGCCCAATGAAACCAAATAGGGTTCATGAGCATGGAGGTCTGACTTACACACTTTAGTTTCTTTAATTGGAGGTTTAACATCCCCGTCAACACTATATATGTCATTTTGGACTTTTACCAGACATTGAGATGAAGTGACCTCTCATCCCTTTTATAAGGTAAGGATTACAGAGAATTGCAAAATTGATTATTACACTGAAAAACAAATCAAAACATACAAAAGTATCCTAATCATCATATCATCGTAACATCAGAAGCAAATCTGATTAAAACTGAAACTTTGTTTCCAGATACTTTTTTCCCACCCAAAACTGATACTTTTATGCCTGATACTTTCTTTCTGATTACTGTTTTCATAATGCAACCTGAATGAGTACCCACAATCCACTCCATTACACACATCTGTGTTGGCATATTTTGGGCTCAATATATTGATGGGCCCCAAAATGGACCATTGGCCCATCTCCTATTCATTTACATGAAAGAAAATCAAGATTTTGATGGGCCTTTTTGAATTTTTATGGGCCTTTTGGAAATATTTATGGGCCTACACATTACAGCATTGAGCAAAATAAATCAGATTCAGTCCATAGATTCTAACTAATATAATTTTCCCATACAATGGCTCGAGTGGAATAATAAAATACATCCCCACCATCAAGCAAACACGCCTATATAATTTTGACCCCATTAAACCACACTTTTATACAGTAAAACTGGGGTTTACAGGGGTATACATTATTTTTCTTATTTCTACTTCAAAACATAGATTGTGGGTACTCGTTAGAACCGCCTTGCCTAAGGCAGTTCTAATACATACCCACAATACATGTATATGCTTTGAGCAAAAATTATCAGGATTTTTATCTAAAAAAATTTCTTTTAGGTGTTTTTTTTTTTTTTTTTTTCCCAATATATTAGAATAGGCGTGTTTTCGTTATGTATTTTAAATAACTCTGCTTTTGAGTGTAGGACAAACGCCCACTGGACAAAAGCTCACTAGGCCAAAACCCAACTTGGACAATAGCCCACTGGGACAAAAGCCCATGCTGATATTTACCAGACGTTACTTTGTATGTGTATTTTAGTTAAAATTATGTCCCACCAATGACTAAGGTCATACGTATATGTGAATGTAGGAAAACAAGTCACAGTTTTGGGTAGGAAAACTAGTTGGCCACTGCCTGCATGTTGAACCGCCAGTGCTTAATGAAAAAGGTTAACATTTGTTAAGGAAAAAGGTTAACATAGGCCTAAGTACGTCCGGACGGACGCCATTGTGGCGACTACCGGGTATGTCTCGCATTCGCTAAAGCGGCTCGACAAAAAGTCATGTGAAAAAGCCACATAATTGAACTTAAATCATTGTTTTCAGTATATATTTGTGAGTTACTGATTCAAATGGTGACAATTACGAATGACGATACACAACGGAAGTTTCCATCCGAAAGCTTGTTCATGTAACATGCCCATGTGATAAAAGTGGTATCTTTTCTGTCTCGAGGCCTAGCATAAATCAGATGGAAACTTATAGACTGTGGGTCATTGTTAGGACAGCCTCTATGAGGTTGTTTTAAATATTACTCGCAATTTATGTTGTTGAGCCTAAAATAAGGAAAAAAAATGGATGTTAATTGTTTTGTGAGTTACTGATTGATAAGTTCCATTCCAAAGTATTGATGATGACTAGCAGAGTTAAATCCATATTTTAATCCTTATCCTGCTCTTCATGACAACCTCTGTCTTTGCAAACAGTGTAGATCCAGATCAGATGGTTTCTGAAGAAGCCATCTGATCAGGATCTACACTGTTTGACAGTCAGATTAAGAATTTGTAGGAATAAATTACATCGAGTAACTTGATTGGTTCAAAGTCAGTGGCTAAATTGAATATTCAGTAAGAGAAGGGTTAAGATCCGTAAGAGTCTTCACATTACCATGACAAATTGCAACTACGCTAGAAATAGCATTTTTCAGATTTTATTTTTTTTTCTAATTTTTAGCCCGAACAGAGATTGTGGGAGCTAAATAGAACCCCCTCACTTGGATGCTTCTTACAGGTACCCACAATCTTTATTTTTGAGCAAAAATAAGGAATGTAATGAATAGTACTTAAACCCCATTTTTCTATATATATAATGTGGGGTTTACATGGGTATTCACAACAAAAACTCGTTAACAGGATGAATACTACCACTTTGCCAAAAGACTAAGTGTATGTGCTTTCATTGTAATTTTGAAAATAAATTCCACAAGCAAATAACCTCATCAGCAAATGACCTAAATGACAATTACCCCAGCATCTTTTATTGATATCAGAAAATATATTTATGTTTAACAACCTTTTTTAAGCAGATTTTTTTTTCCAATTTTTATTATTTGTGACTTTTTTCCTGCGACATTTTTTCACACACCAAAACTTGACCCTGGTTGAAAGCCGCATCCGAATGTCTGGATCAGAAGCATACTCAAAAAATTATCTTGCTACAGATACAGTCTGATCTGGGTCTACATTGATTGATTAGGCCTATCTGTCCCAATACACAGGATCAATACAGTATATGAACACATTGGTGTATATAAGTACATGTACAGTAGAATTAGGGGAGGAACTAATGTTGGCAGGACTTGTGGCCTGACCCTGTTGCTTGATTTATGATGCAATAAAATATGTTTATACTAATTCTGCTTACAGAACCACCCCTATTTTTGAACCATTATGCTATTTAGAATATTTTTTGCTAGACTCAAACTGTTTCCTATATATAACTAACTGTCATTTATTAAGATTAAAACCACCCAGCTATTCAGTATTAAACTCCGTTCAGAAAATCTGAATCATCGATTTTTTCGTTTCTTCCTTTTAATACTCATTTTATCCCATACATCACTATGGGAAAGTTTTAGACCTGACTCTCCGCCGATTTCTCCAGCAAGTCCTATGCCTCTGCGACAGTCAAGAAAGGCTGTGATTATTTGGAGAAAATTGCAAAACAAAGAAATGAGACCACCGACTAAGTCCATTTGATGATGATTGTCAGGTAAAATAATAAATATTCAAATCCATGTGATACTCTTTATAAATAGATATGCAATTACGACATACCTTACATTTGAATGACTAGATAGAAGCTCTCTAGGAACGGGGAGCCACTAGTGGGATGTGCTGTCAACAGTGTTCAAAATGAATTATGCCGATATCAGATGTGGTGTCACAGCTAATGATTTCCCATTAAGTGATCGTGCAAATAAAACATAGACGCCCTTGTAATTTACAATGTGTCTTGAGCAGTAACCACTTCTATATACATGTATATATATGGCTTAAAAGGGTGTATCGAACCTGTCAGAATGTCTTAGTCTGTGAACGAAAATTTAGATTTTGCAATTTTCTCCAAATAATCACAGCCTTTCTTGACTGTCGCAGTGGCATAGGACTTGTTGGAGAAATCGGCGGAGAGTCAGGTCTAAAACTTTCCCATAGTGATGTATGGGCTAAAATGAGTATTAAAAGGAAGAAACGAAAAAATTGATGATTCAGATTTTCTGAACAGAGTTTAACCCTTTTTGTACCAAATAGAATCTTCCTCATATATAGCAAGAGTCCATTTTAAAATTTAGGAGGGTCAGGTTGTGTTTTCTTCAAAATTTATTTAGAAAATGACTGAACTTTTAGCAAACAGTGGAGGCCCTGATCAGACACTGCATTCTGCGGCATCTAACCAAGGCCTGCACTATTTGTCAGGTTACCCATTTAGGGATTTCTGGTACAAAATGGGTTAAGACCACTTTTAAAAGACCAAATCTGTCATAACTGTTTGCTCTTGAACTATAACTGAAATTCCAATAGCCAACTTATTATATGCATAATTATGCATTTAACAGGTACAGTCTAATCTGGGTCTGCATTTGGTAAAATCAGGTCAATTTTTTTAAATTTTATAAGGTCATTTAAATTTTTTTGGTCAAGTCAATTTTCCAAAAAAAATTTAAAAAGGTGTGAAAAACATCTGTTGCCATACAAGTGCTTATTATGAATCTGTGTTTTGGGTGTCACTGGCTATACCTTAGGATGATTAAAATAGTTTTCATAATTTTGCAATTTAGCAGCTGAATTTCCTCAGCTATTTAAGATTATGTTGGAACAATTGAATATGATATAATGTTATAAAGCAGCATAATGTATAAATACTTAAAGTATAATTTATTATTCTTAATGTGCTTTTCAATGCTTTATGTATTATTATTAATTTGCTTTTCAATGCTTTATATAGATCTCGGACCCATCAATACCGAGTGTAGACTTAAAGACCTGTCTTATCTTCAAGACTTGGATACAAATTTTACAAAATTATGAAAAGAATGAACACTTTAAGTAAAGTATCTTCCAGCATTTGAAGTGATATAATGGGCCTAACTATACCTAACAAAAGAATTTAAATCATTCTTGCAAACAGAATTTCATTCACAAGTTCAATTATAAGCACTAATTAGGTTACTTTAAGGGAGTCTAGAAAGTGGTCTTAATATCGGAATTTCACTGTATAAGACACATTTTCATGTGGAAAAGAGACAGATTGGAAATTTGGAAGCCACGAAAGTATGCAGTAATTCATCCCCCGTCAACACTGTAGGTCATTTTGGAGATGTTGCTTCAAATTTTGTGGGACTGTTATCAGACACGGAGATGAAATGACATCTCCAGCCCTGTTGCCCAATGAAACCAATAGGGTTTATAAGCATGGACGGTCTAACTCGCACCGCTTTGCCTGGACAGGCTTAGATCCTCTAAACAGTTTACCAGTACTGGTGTGCGGTCAGTTTCAGCCCTGCATGGAAGCATCATGCAGCCCATCTATTTCTTCAAGTCCGGATGTCTTTCTATGTTTTGTCTTGTTTTAAACTCGGGAACTCCAACTTTTCACAATGAAGAATTTTTCTGTTCCGATCAGAAATGTGTCATGGAGCATCACACATTTATATTATACCGGGGTATTTCTTACAAACCCAATGTATCCACAATCTGCTAGTGAGTATAGTGCTGCTGAAACATTTGATCAAGGCAACTTATAATGATTCCTTAGGCCTGGGTAGATACAAAAATTTTGAAATTGCATGTTATGTTCAAAGTGCAAAACTTGTGACAAGGCTTAATCTAGATTAATCCACATGTATTTAAATCAGCTTAATCCTTACACAGTACTTAAAGTCTTATTCACTGGAGAAAGCAGACAGATGACAGAGTGTCAATGCAAATTTTAAGCAGATAGCATTCTGAATCTCGTCAATATACAGAGAAATTGTTTGTTCGTATTGGATTTTAACGACCCAGTAAACACTATTTAGGTCATTTTAGCATCTAGCGCACAAAATTGGTCCAAAAATTAAACAAGACTATTTTTGTAACATATATACACATCATTACAGTCCCTTCTAGACAAGCAGCTATACAGACCATCACAACCCATAGCACATAGTAGGATATAGATATACGAGGTGTTCGATATATTTATATATTTCAGTTTCCTTCATTGGTGACAAACGCATTACAGACCATTACAACCCGTTACACATAGTAGGGTATAGGTATACAAGGTGCACGAGATATATATTTTTCATTTCTCTTCATTACAACCGTTACAAGCCTTACATTGTAAAATGAAAAGGCGGCCATCCTCTTAGGTCTCATTGGTATATAAGGTGTAGGAGATATATACTTTTCATTTTCCTTATCGTTACATGTGTACATCACATAAACCTTACACTATGATATGGTGAAGCTAAGTTGGACTGATTCAGCCCGATGCACTAGGTACAGGTAGAGAAGGTGTACGATATATATATAGTAGGGTATAGGTATATAAGGTGTACGATATATATATATATATTTCATTTTCCTTCATTACATGCGTTACAAGCGTTACAGTGCAAAATGAATAGGCGCTACTCTCATTAGGTCACATTACATTGCTTACAACCGCATTACAGACCATTACAACACGTTACACATAGTAGGGTATAGGTATATAAGGTGTACGATATATATATATTTCATTTTCCTTCATTACATGCGTTACAAGCGTTACAGTGCAAAATGAATATGCACCCAGGGTATAGGTATATATCGTGTACGATATATATAATTTATTTTTTCCTTCATAACATGCATTACAAGCGTTACAGTGCAAAATGGATATGCGCTAATCCCCCCCAGGTCTCATTACATTGGTTACAATCGCTTTACAAACGTTTACAACACGTTACACTTGGTAGGGTATAGGTATACAAGGTGTACGATATACATATATTTCATTTTCCTTCATTACATGCGTTACAAGCGTTACAGTGCAAAATGAATATGCGCTCATCCCCTTAGCTAGGTCTCAATACATTGGTTACACTCGCATTACAGACCATTACAACACGTTACACATAGTAGGGTATATGTATATATGGTGTACGATATATATATATTTCATTTTCCTTCATTACATGCGTTACAAGCGTTACAGTGCAAATTTACAGGCGCTAATCCCAATAGGTCTCAATACATTGGTTACAACCGCATTACAGACCATTACAACACGTTACACATAGTAGGGTATGGGGATATAAGGTGTACGATATATATATATTTCATTTGCCTCATTACATGCGTTACAAGCGTTACATTGCAAATTGAATATGCACCCATCCCCTTAGGTCTCATTACATTGGTTACACTCGCATTACAGACCATTACAACACGTTACACATAGTAGGGTATAGGTATATAAGGTGTACGATATATATATATATATTTCATTTTCCTTCATTACATGCGTTACAAGCGTTACAGTGCAAAATGAATATGAACCCATCCCCTTAGGTCTCATTACATTGGTTACACTCGCATTACAGACCATAAGAACACGTTACACATAGTAGGGTATAGGTATAGAAGGTGTACGATATATATATATTTCATTTTCCTTCATTACATACGTTACAAGCGTTACAGTGCAAAATTAACAGGCGCTAATCCCAATAGGTCTCATTACATTGGTTACAACCGCATTACAGACCATTACAACACGTTACATATACTAGGGTATAGGGATATAAGGTGTACGATATATATATATTTCATTTTCCTTCATTACATGCGTTACAAGCGTAACAGTGCAAAATGAATATGCACCCATCCCCTTAGGTCTCATTACATTAGTTAAAACCGCATTACAGACCATTACAACACGTTACACATAGTAGGTTATAGGTATAGAAGGTGTACGATATATATATATATATTTCATTTTCCTTCATTACATGCGTTACAAGCGTTACAGTGCAAAATTACAGGCGCTAATCCCAATAGGTCTCAATCCATTGGTTACAACCGCATTACAGACCATTAAAACACGTTACACATAGTAGGGTATAGGGATATAAGGTGTACGATATATAAATATTTCATTTTCCTTCATTACATGCGTTACAAGCGTTACAGTGCAAAATGAATATGCGTTAATCCCCTTAGGTCTCAATACATTGGTTACAATCGCATTACATACCATTACGACGTTACACATAGTAGGGTATAGGTATATAAGGTGTACGATATATATATATTTCATTTTCCTTCATTACATGCGTTACAAGCGTTACAGTGCAAAATGAATATGCACCCATCCCCTTAGGTCTCATTACATTGGTTACACTCGCATTACAGACCATTACAACACGTTACACATAGTAGGGTATAGGTATAGAAGGCGTACGATATATATATATATATATATATATATATATATATATATATATATACAGCTATGAGGTGGTATATGGGTACTCTGTCCGTGAGGTGGTATATGGGACATCGCCTTTCTAATAGGCCTAACAAAATGAAATTTTGTATTCGGGAGTAGTTTGATGCACAGATTGTAAATATAAAAAGATTTTATTGCTTAACCTTTAAACATAGAAAAACTGTATATAGCACTGTGGGATACCGTCACTATGGGACATTTCATATATAATATCCCATTAACTTTCCAAAAACAAAATCTATATATAAGCACTGTGGGATACCGTCACTGTGGGACATTTCATATAATATCCCATAAATCTTCCATTAACAAAAATTATATATAAGCACTCTGGGATACTGTTTCATGTAACATCCCATAAACATTGTAGATACCGTCATTGTCAGCCATTGTCATATAAATTCCCATAACCTTCCACCAAAAAATATTTAAAAGCACAATGGGATCCCGTCGCTGTGGGGCATTTCAACATAATATAGCAGAGCTTCCTAGCAATTATTTTTTTACAATCTTTCACACATTATCTGGCTAAGCAGATAAAACCAGAAGTAAAACTGTGTCCATATTGTTTTGTTTGTTTGTATTAAGAGTTTAACTGTCCAGTCAACACTATTTAGGTCATTGTTGAGCAAGTCAGTTTTCCTATCCATACTTGTGCTGGGACGGCTTATACGAAATCTGTTTACCAGTACAGTGCACAATATTTCACCAGAAACTGACAACTGCCCTTCTTGAAACAGTGAAAGGGAGAGAATCGTCGAAGAAAAGATTTCATGATCAATCTCCATGAAATAATATTGCCGACCGCGACAGGTATCGAACCCGAGTCCACCTGATCACCAGGCAGACGTGCATCTGACTAAGCTACCGAGGCCGGCTGTGCCCAAACTGTAGTCCATAAAACACAATTGGGTGTATGTTACAAGGTTGAAGAATTCCATTTACACGCCCGTTTTGGTCACAGTAATGCAGCATTTATACTCTATGTGTTGATATTGGTGTACCTGCCAGTCCTAAATTTAATTAATGCATCCAGTATACATGTTCCTTATACAAGGTTGAACATTTTAGACAAAAACGTACATGATTGACCACGTGAGAAACAGCTACTGTTTTCATCTTGACTATCTTACAATTTGAGGGAAAAGTGAACAAATTAACTGCTAGGATGTCCTTTTTAGTGAATAAAATGACCTTCAGAGTTCGGTTTATTTTCAATGACCATGTATTTTTTTTTCTGCACAGAAAATTACCTTTTGATCTTTCCACGATGGCCTTTTAATCGTTCACCCGAGTCATTTAAAGCAATACGACCTGATGACTTAGTCTTTAACCCGATTTAACCCATAATTCCAACTTAACCCATATTCTAACTTAAATTCTGTCTTTTCAGGACAAACACTCTGATTAAGATTTAAGACATCTTAATCCAATATTCAGGTGGAGATTCATTAAGACTGAAGCAAAAGAATGTGCACTCTACTGGTTAACCGCTTACCTATATGCCTGACAAGAAAAATTGTGGATAAAAAAACTGACCGGCTCAAAAATTACTTAAATAGTGTTGACTGGGCCGTTACATAAGCTGAACGTTTGTTTTGTTTGTTTGATTTGTGGTTTAACGTCTCCTCAACACTGTGTAGGTCATTTTGGAGGTGTTGCTTCCAATTTGGTGGGACTTTTACCCGACACTGAGATGAAATGACATCTCAAGCCCTGCCACCCAATGAAACCAACAGGGCTTATAGACATGGGCGGCCCGACTAGCACTGCTTTGCCTGGGCAGGTTTAGATCCTGTAAGTGGTTTACCAAAGTTTTGCCTGGGCAGGCTTAGATCCTGTAAGTGGTTTACCAGTACTTGGGTAAACCACTTACAGGATCTAAGCCTGCCCAGGCAAAGCAGTGCTAGTCGGCCGCCCATCTTTATAAGCCATATTGGTTTCATTGGGTGGCAGGGCTTGAGATGTCATTTCATCTCAGTCTCGGGTAAAAGACCCGCCAAACTGGAAGCAACACCTCCAAAATAACCTACACAGTGTTGAGGAGACGTCAAACCACAAATCAAACAAACGTTCAGCTTAAGTTTCATGAAGATTGAAGCCAAACTGTGGCCTCTACGGTGCACACAGGTTTTAAATATGACCTAGTGACCTAGATTTTCACCTCACAAGACCAATATTCAAAATTGATCCAGATATCAAGTCAAACACTCTCGTGAAGTTTCAAGATTGAAGAAAAACTGCAGTTTCTAAGGTACACACAATTCTTTAACGAAATTTGACCCAGCAATCTCATTTTTGATCCGACATGACCCATATTCGAACTTGACTGAGAAATCTCAAGACAAACATTCAGGTGAAGTTTCATGAAGATTGAAACAAAACTGCGGTTTCTAGGGTGCACAGGTTTTAACAAACTTTGACCTAGTGACCTAGTTTTTGATCCAACATGACCTATATTCGTACTTGACTGAGATATCATCAAGACAAACAAATTGGTAAAGTTTTATAAAGACAAGATTAAAACTGTGGCCTCTAGAGGTTGCACAAAGTAAATGTTGACGACTTACGACGCATGACTGACGCACAGCTCACTTAGGATGATCACAATAGCTCTCCTTGTGCACTTTGTGCTCAAGTGAGCTAAAAACACTTTTTAAACAGCATGTCTATCTTTTTTATATTCCAAACTGTAGAGAACAACCAAAATATAAATAAAGGGTTATCCAATACACCACAGAACTGAAAAGCATGGAGTCTACATGTTTTCTGTGCCTGACTGGCTAGTTTTGGCCAATTAGGCCTCATCAGTGACCCTCAAGTATTTTCAAAACTCCACAATGGAATAAATGATCCAGAAAGACAAGAAAATATAAACTGCACTATGATGAAGGGCAGGAAGACATTTTACGGCCACCACACATTCCCTTAACATCAGCTGTAGTGACTTTCTTTAAAAGGGTTATCCTTTCGAAGCAAGGAATACACCACAGAACTGAAAAGTATGGAGGGTCAGACTAGCTAGTTTCGGCCAATTAGGCCTCATTAGTGACCCTCAAATATTTTCAAAATTCCACAATGGAATCAATGATCACAAAGGACAAGAAAATATAAACTATTCTATGATGAAGGGCAGGGAGACTTTTAACTGCCATGAAACATTCCCTTCACATCAGCTGTTGTGACTTAAAGTATGTTCTATAAAAGAGTTATCCTTTGGAAGTAAGGAATACACCTAAGAAAAGTATGCTATTTTCAGGGAGATATGTTACTTTTATAGTTTTATTCAGATTTTTGTATTAACTACAAATCACTACCATAAAACATTTAACATAACAGGTCCAAGTCCATAACCTTGACCTTAAGGTCACAGGCAAGAGTGGGGTTATTGCTGAACGAAAATTTGTCCTATCACTAGCATCATTCCAGATCCATCATATGAGATATTAAAACTTATAATACAAATGTTGATATAAAATTTCTAAATCCATGACCATGCATTTGAGGTAGGTAATTGCTGATCATACCAATTATAAACCAAATCCATCAAACATTTTGGAATATGTGAGCTGTTTGAAAATTTAAGGCAAAACTTTAACACTTAAGGTATAAGTCCATGACCTCGACCTTAAGTTCATTGGCATGGATGGGGGTTTGGTTAAATATAAATTTGGACCCAAATCTGTCATCATAGAAAAAATAAACCAAATCCATAATATGGTCGGGTGAAAATTTCAATGTAAAACTTTCAAATAAAAGTAACATCAATAAACATCAATAGTTCAGTCAGTGACCTTGACATTAGGGATAGATTCAACTAAAATGTTGATATAAAATTTCTAAGTCCATGACCTTGCATTTGAGGTAGGGTATTGCTGATCATACCAATTATAAACCAAATCCATCAAACAGTTTGGAATATGTGAGCTGTTTGAAAATTTAAGGCAAAACTTTAACACTTAAGGTACAAGTCCATGATCTCGACCTTAAGTTCATTGGCATGGATGGGGGTTTGGTTAAATATAAATTTGGACCCAAATCTGACATCATAGAAAAAATAAACCAAATCCATAATATGGTCGGGTGAAAATTTCAATGTAAAACTTTAAAACTAGAGCTGCCGCCTAACGGGCGCCAATTATACCCCCGCATGCGTTGTCAGATAGTAACTCCAATATCAATCTTAAGTACTAGTAGCAAAGTGTGTGAAGTGTGTGAATATTAAAGAAATCGGTCAAAGAATGAGGAAGTTATGTGCAATGTTAAAGTTTTTTGTAACGGACCGACGACGACGACAAATTTTTACAAGTATTTGACCTTGAGGAAGGTCAACGTAAAGGTCAAGGTCAGGTTTGTGTATATCAATCTTAAGTACTAGTGGCAAGGTGTGTGGTGTGTGAATATTAAAGAAATCGGTCAAAGAATAAGGAAGTTATGAGCAATGTTAAAGTTTTTTGTAACGGACCGACGACGACAGACGACAAGCTGACTCCTATATACCCCCTTCAAACTTCGTTTGCGGGGGTATAATAAAAGTAAAATCAATAAACATTAATAGTTCAGTCAGTGACCTTGACATTAGGGTTAGACTCAACTTGAAAGGGATTGTTGTATCATGGCGTGTGGTGCTCTAATGACCTAACAAGTTCATGGGATAGACAAGATTAAATGGAGGAATATGTATGTCCTATGGAAATTAGCTTCTAGAAGAGAATCACTCTGGCTGGTATAAGTGATTACTCTACAGAGGTAAGGATTCCACTGAAAGTCCTGTATGTATTTCTATGGTTGCAAGACAGAGAATTTTCCTTCTACAACAGTCCCAAAGATCTAGATCCATCTTATTAGAAGGATATAGATCTTAAGGATTGTTTTGGAAGAGAATAATCCGTTTTATAACAGAATTACACAAGACTGACATATATCTGCAGTAATTTTGGGCGAGTTTAGCAGTCTTATAACCAAATAATTATAGGCCCCCGCCCATAGGGGCTTGAAGAAATATATGGGCTGCATGATGCTTCAACGCAGAGCTGAATCCGGCCCGCAAACCAGATTGCTCACTGGGTTACAGGCAAGAGTTCCGCTTGACATGAGTTTTCGTTCATATCTAAACATGTCTTCATTGCACTAGACCCTTCATTATCATGTTGGAACGGATGCAAGACCTTATAAAAATCATCAAACCTGCATGTACAGAAGTGCAATTGCCTTAGCTTGAATCTGAGTAAGGTCTTCAAGGGGCAGCCCCTATGTACTTATAGCGTCCGGTTACCGTAAAAACCAGTTCAGTCAGTCAGGTCTTCAAAACAATAAACAACCATTAACTAATAAAGTTTGTTTTTATTTTCATCATTTAAATTGCACATAATGTAAATTTCCTAAAAACACCCCCCTCCCTTCCACTCCCCCAACATCGGGGCTTGACGAAACAGATGGGCTGCATGATGCTTCCATGCAGAGCTGAAACCGACGCACAAGAGTACTGGTAAACCACTTAGAGGATCTAAGGCTGCCCAGGCAAAGCGGTTGGAGTCTGACCATCCATGCTTATTAAACCCTATTGACCCTATTGGGCGACAGGGCTTGAGATGTCATTTCATCTCAATGTTAGGTAGAAGTCCAACAAAAATTGAAATCAACATATACAAATGATGTATACAGTGTTGATAGGGACATTAAACCTCAGATCAAACAAACAAAGCTGATTGTGTTTCGTTTCACTGACCGTTCTAAGGCGGTTCTTCTGTCGCGGTTTAATTTTGTTATAGTTTGTCTGAGTATCTTGGGTGTTTGTGTGGCTTATGTTATTTATTTTGGATAGCCAGTTGGCCATTTTGTGGGATAGTGACTGTCCTTTTGGCTTTCTGCTCTGTTGATGTTTCTATTAGGGTCTGATGTTTCATGTTTGTGTTTCTTTCCCTTGGTGTCTCTGACGGGAGCTGTGGGTTGATTGTATCGATTCCTGCTCATTGCCTCCACTTCTATTTTCTACATTTTGTTCAGCAGAGCAGAACCATTTTAGCAGTTTGGGTGGAGGGTCACCCAAGGATATTCCTGTGAAACTATTTTAAAATTGGCATTGTGGTTTTGGAGATGCCATTTGAAGTAATTGTTGATAAACAGACGGAGGGCCGGACATTTCGACAGGGACGGACAGAAGACAGAAAGGCGATCATAGTAACACACCTTGAGCACTTAGTGCTTATATGAGCTAACAATTGGCTCCCATAGGAGAACATTTTTCATTATGAGTCAGAGTAGGCCCTTTTGCAAGAGCTGTTTTGCTTTGACAAATGGTGAAAAATGAGATGCATCACACACCTTAAATATTGATAGTGAAAACAACCTAAAGCTGTCAGAGGATCTTATTATAGCCCCACTGCAGCACAATTAGGCAGTGTTGAAATATTTTCAATTCCAGCTTTATACCAGAAAACATCACTGAAGAGCTCGAGCATGGTACATGGCAACATAAAAACTTTTCAAGGGCTTTTACTCCATAATTTCTGGGCCATTAGACCTAATTACGGTATACACAATTCATCAAACCACTGTTCATATGTGTACCAGGTTTCAACTTTGTGTAACCCTTACAGTTCTTGAGAATAGGTAAAAGCTTCATCAAAAAGGACAACAAACGTAAAAAGTTAAGCAAAATGTACTTCAAATAGTTGAAAACCTACTAAGGGACAAAACTCCAGGAGTGATGGACCATTGATTCTTATTCCAGCTTTCATAGTTCCTGTCAAGAAAATTTTCAAGAATAGCAAAATTTGAGAAATTACATAAATAGGTAACTCCATGGGTCATGGGCCCTTGGCAACTGTTCTGCCATTACAACTTTCTTATTTAAGAGACCAAGTGTGGTAAAAGTTTCATTGAGGCAGGACCACAAAGATAAAAAGGTATCAAACAAAATGTATTTTATTTTTCTGGAACCTATTGAGGGATATAACTCCAAGTGTCGCAGGCCCTTGGTCCCTATTAAGGTACAAAGGAAACAGCTAGTTAATGTCTGTTTATACAAACTTTCAGCATTAATATTTCCTGAGATATCTTATTAGAAAAAAATTCAAGAATGGCAAACTTTGAGAACCTATCAAGGGATATAACTCAATGAGTTATGGACCTTTAACCCCTACCCTTATATACTCAAAACATTCAATCATTGTTCATGTTTATACAAACTTTCAGCTTTCTAGCTTTAATAGTTCCTGAGGTATCTGTCACAAAAGTCTTGTGAAAGGCACTATTGGAAAACCTAACATAGGACATAACTCAAAACACAAACGTTATGTTTTGTTTGTTTGATTTGAGGTTTAACGTCCCAGTCAACACTGTAAAGGTCATTTTTGAGACGTTGCTTCCAATTTTGTGGGACTTTTACCCGACATTGAGATGAAATGACATCTCAAGCCCTGTAGCCCAATGAAACCAATAGGGTTTATTAGCATGGACGGTCCGCCTCGCACCGCGGTTCCTGGAAGGCTTAGATCCTCTAAGCAGTTTACCAGTACTAGTGTGTGGGCTGGATTCGGCTCTGCGTGGAAGCATCATGCAGCCCATATATTTCTTCTAGCCCCTATGGGGTTCGGGCCGACAAACTTTGTCTAAGGGGCCCCGGGGTGTGGCTTATTTGGACCCCAGGGGCATGATTGGCCGGATTTTTGTAGGTGACCACTTGACATTGTTACAAGCTAAATATCCAACCTCTGGGTCCTGTGGTTTCAGAGAAGAGGATTTTAATATTTCCCATTGTAAGTCTGTGGGAGCTTTATGTTGCCATGGCAACAAGAATTCCAATCGGATCAGCCCAAAAACCTCATGCAGCCTTTCCCCATACCTGATGATGCTTCGTATGAAATTTCATCAATATTGGCTATGGGGTATTAGAGATATACCTACTTGAAATTGTTTGCTGACGCACGGACGCACGCACGACGGACGAAATGTGAGCACAAAAGCTCACCTTGTCACTATCGAACCGAAACAAAATTCAGGAAGTACGTACTACAGATGGACAGAAAGATGAATGAGCAAGCAGAAACACAAACTGCCAAAATGAAAACATAATACCCTGCCACTAATGAGAGGCAGCATATAAAAACTTGGGTATAAAACTTTAAAGTGACACCCTTGCCATGGTGACAAAAATAGCTCCCTATATTTTTATAGACAAGCTTATATGCAAAAACAGGTTCATATAACTTGAAATGTGACTACAGGACACAGATGTCCCCGCCTGAGTGAGTGGGTGTTTGAGTTTTACATCTCACTAACAGCTAAGGTCATATGGAGACGGGACCTCGGTTTAAAGACTCATCCAAAAGTCTGAAGAAGCCCGGGATCGATCCTGTGACCCCTGATTTACAATGCGAGTAGTAGAACCACTGCACCAAGGGGTCTTCTATGTCCACGCCTGAAAATATGTTGATGTTAGTAGTTGACCTTTGACTGATGTCTGACCTTGACCTTACAGGTACCGACCTGGGTCTCGCGTGCAACAAATTGTCTCAAGATGGTTAACATTCCTGCCAAGTAATTTCCAAGTCCATCCAGGAACAACAAAGGTATTGAGCAGACACAACAGACACATTTCTTTACCTTTGACCTCTAAGTATGACCTTGATTTTGGAGGCACCAACCTGGGTCTTGCGCATGATACATCAACTCAGGATGATTAATATTTCTACCAAGTACTTTCCGAATCTATTCAGAATAACCAGACACAAGAAAAAGACATTTTCTTTACATTTGACTGCTAAGTATGACCTTGACCATAAAGGTACCAACCTGGATATTGTACATGACATATCCTCTCATGAAGGTTAACCATTCTGCCGAGTAATTTCAAAAATCCATCCAGAAATAAGGAAGTAATTGACCGTGTTTAAGTTTCTGACCCTTTTATTAACCTTTGACCTCTAATAAAACCTTGACATGGAGGTGTGGACCTGGGTTTTGTGCGAGATAGATAGTCTCATGCTGGTTAACATTTCTGCCAAGCAATTTCAAAATCCATCCAGAAATAAGAAAGTTATTGATCATGTTTAAGTTTCGGACCCAAATTTTACCTTTGACCTCTAAATACAACCTTGACCTTGGAGGTACATACCTGGATTTTGGAGGCAATACATTGTCTCATGATTTTAACATATTGACCAAGCAATTTCCAAAGCCATCTGGTAATAAGGAAGTTATTGGCCATGTTTAAGTTTTATATAACCAAAAACACACCTATATAATTTTTACCCCCTTGAACCCCTCTTTTATATAGTAAAACTGGGGTTTACAGGGGTAATCAATTTTCTTATTTCTGCTCTAAAACATATATTGAGGGTACTCATTAGAACCGCCTCTAGAGGCAGTTCTAATGAGTGCCCAAAACATACATTGTGGGTACTCGTTAGAATAACCTTGAAGAGGTGGTTCTAATGAGTACCCACAATCTATGTTTTGAGCAGAAATAAGAACAAGAGCTGTCTCATGACAGCATAGCTTGTTAGCAACAAATTACAAAGATGTCAAAGATTTTGACCCCTAGCTGCACCCCATCCCCACTCCCAGGCATGAACCCAAGGGTGTGTTGTCTTGGAATCTCAGAAGACACTCCCAGGTACCCAAGTTGTAAATATTAATGCTTTGTGAGGAGTGGCTGTTGAGATATAAGCATTTCAAAAACTTTTAACAGTTTTACAGAAGTGTTCTAGATTTTGACCCCTAGCCCCACCGCGGGGCATGAACCCAGGGGTCTGTTCTCTTTGAACATCAGAAGACACTCCCAGGTACTTTAGTTCCAAATATGAGTGGTCTGTGATGAGTGACTGTTGAGATATAAGCATTTGAAAAACTTTTAACGCAGTGTGATGGGAACGCACACACAAACGTGCATGCCGAGGTGACAACAATAGCTCTCCATGTACTTCATACTGGCAAGCTAAAACTAGCACAATTTTTCATCTTAAAATTTTCTTTTTTCTGTGGTAAAATTTACACTGTATTTGTATTGGCAGGTTTTCGTGATGGGATCAACATTTTGACCTTTAACCTTTTATACGACCTTGACCTTGGATGTACTGTCCTGGTAATTTCAAAATCGATCCAGAAATAAGCAAGTTATTGACCCTGTTTAAGTTTTGGACGGACAAAGGAATGGACAGACAAAAACGGACAGGGGCAACACTATATGTCCTTCCACCATTTTTTGAATGGTGGGGGAATAAAAAAAGGTTTGCTACAGGAGCAAACTTCAACAATGACAAATTTTTATAGAAAAATTAATACAGATGAAAATAGCTGAATTTGAAAACAACATAGAGCCTGAAATGGCGGTTCATAATGAGTTGCCCCATCTAGATCTGAACTGTTTGCCCTCTAGTCTTTGAATTTTCAATAGGATATTGCTTTGATGAAACGTTGTTTTAATGTTGCAGAAGCAGATTTTGTTATCAACTTTTTGTGCTTGAAGGGTTGAACTCTCAAGAGTATGTCAAGGTTTCGTTTCTAAGACAGGTATGGTAGTTGTCAGCCCCTTTCTCTGTCTGTCTTGGAGTTGGATTCTCTGGTTACCAGCCAACAGCTGCCAGTGTCATAGTTCTCCATGAAAACCTATAAAAGATGTTAAATGTATTATTAATGAGTATGGATATACCTTTATGTACCGGCCCCGATAGCTTAGTTGGTAGAGTGTCCGCTCCCGGGAACAGGAGGTCACGGGTTCGATCCCGGGCCGCGATATACCAAAGCTGTTAGAAATGGTACTAGCTGCTCCTCGCTTGGCACTCAGATTTACGGGGTAGAGCTAGGCCTGGTAGACCCAGTGTCAGGATAATGTGACTGGGTGTGGTATCATGTAATGTGTCTGGGACATGATACTTCAGTGAAGCAGCACTATAAAAGTGAGCATTGAGCTCCCTGTCGCAACCAGACACCGTCGTGATATGACTGAAAAATTTTTGAAAGAACGTTAAACACGAATTCACACACACACATATACCTTCATGTTATTTTGCTTCTAAATGTAAATGCGACACAAGTTTTGAGATTTCCTGTTTGCCATCCTAACAAAGAAATGCTTCCAAATTGTGGCAACACTTAATTAAATAAAAAAAACTTGCTCCCTTAAAGACTTAAGAGGCCTCAAGGGAACATGGTCTTTTTGAACAAATGCCAATGTAATGGGAGGCAAATTCTTGATAACATTAATCATCCCTGAAAGTACTCTCATTTATATCCATGTTCTTTGCATGCATGCATACATGCTGTATGCATTTAGAAATCCTGAGTTTAACCAAGTTGTTTTTTAAATACAGTACTAAACTAGTTCTCACTGAAAATAAGGGAAATTCTTTTTGACAATATCTAACTCACTATCACAAAGTTCATGGAAAACAACTCTCTCACCCCTGTAGGAATTCTTTCTACTTGTAGCCTAATAGTGAATATATACTGAGACAGACATAAATGAGCAAACAGTGCAGTCCCAGATCCTTAGAACAGTCTTATCAGAGGTTACACTATCTGTCATTTGATCCCCATCTTTTGGCAAATACCTGGATTATAAAACCACACTCTTCCATTTCCAAGACAATAATCATAATTAATAGTTATTATTGTATGTGTCCAAGTCTTAAGAATTTTTAAGAAAGTATAGAACTTTCTCAGCCCCGCCTATCGGGGCTTGAAGAAATAGATGGGCTGCATGATGCCTCCACGCAGAGCTGAAACCGCCCCACACATGAGTACTGGTAAACAGCTTAAAGTCGGACCGTCCATGCTTATAAACCCTATTTGTTTCATTGGGTGGCAGGGCTTGAGATGTCATTTCATCTCAATGTCATGTCAAAGTCCTATAAAATTGGAAGCAACGTCTCCAAAATGACCTTTAGTGTTGACGGGGAAGTTAAACCGCAAATCAAACAAACAAAATAGAACTTTCTGTATTTGTTCTTGACTATTTAAAGACTTACTAAAAGACTTGATCACAGACAGATGTGCATGCAAGGTGCAGATCAGTGTTCCTTCATGGTGCACTTCCTCACTTATGTGGTAGGTCGAATTTTGAGCCACTGGACTGTCGGGCACTGAAATGTTGATATCATATTATGGGTTATGTTCAAATGAAAGACTGAATACGTTAATTGCCCTCATTATTGGGATGTATGGATGACTTGTTATTTTACATTCTTTTCAACAGTATTTTCGTCATACCAAGACGATCATAGGCTGATAATGAAATGTTGTGTGCAATGGAATCCAGTTGACGTTTAAGAAGATTTTGCATCAAGTGGGGTGAACTCAGGACTGCTAGATCAGTAGGCCAGCACTTAACCCACTGAGCTACCATGGTTCTGCCTCGACACTGGGAAGCTTTAATCCATTACTTCAACTTCCATTGTGGAAGTTTGAAAATACTTGAGGGTCACTGATGAGGCCTAATTGGCCGAAACTAGCTTGTCTGGCCCAGAAAACATGCACACTTCATATTTTCCAGTTCTGTGGTGTACCCCTTGCTTCCAAAGGATAACCCTTTTATAGAACATATTTAACTTCACTACAGTTGATGTCTGGGAATGTGTGGTAGCAGTAAACAGTCTTCCTGTCCTACATCATAGTGTAATTTGTATTTTCTTGTCCTTTGGGATCATTGACGCCATTGTGGAAGTTTGATAATACTTTAGGGACAATGATGAGGCCTAATTGGCTGAAACTAGCTAGTCTGGCCCAGAAAACATGCAAACTTCATATTTTTCAGTTCTGCGGTGTATTCCCTGCTTCCAAAGGATAACCCTATTATAGAACATATTTAACGTCACTGCAGCTGATGTCTAAGAATGTGTGGCGGCTGTAAAAAAGTCTCCCTGCCCTACATTATAGTGTAATTTGTATTTTCTTATACTTTATGATCATTGATTTCATTGTGGAAATTTGAAAATACTTGAGGGTCACTGATGATTGGCCGAAACTAGCTAGTCTAGCCCAGAAAACATGCACACTTCATATTCTCTAGTTCTGTGGTGTATTCCTTGCTTCCAAAGCATAACCCTTTTATAAAACGTATTTAACTTTTCCTTCAGAATTCACTTTAATAGAATGCTTCTAGAGAAATAGTCTCAACTAGTAAAGGAGCATGATTCAGATTCAGAGTCAAGCACACTTTGCCTTGATATGTGGATTCATTATAGTTTATACAGTCAATTATGGATGTCTCAAAAACAAAGTACAGCTCAAACTACTGATTTCACAAGTACATTTTCTGGTCCATTTGAGATACCAGTAGTATAAGAGTACAGTTGAACTGTAATGACTAGAGGCCCAAGTGGGCCAGAATCACTCATCTGGATGAGGATGATCATATATATTACATTGTACCTTGGTTGCCATCTTGTCTTATCAGATCACATTGCTTTAATTTAAAATTTATCAGTTCTGAATCTGCATGCTGCCTTGATGCTTCTTATTAAGTTGCCAGCCTCGGTAGCTCAGTTTGATGCGCGTCTGACTGGTGATCAGGAGGATGCAGGTTCGATTCCTGCCGGGGTCGGCAACATTCTTTCGTGGAGATTGATCATGAAATCTTTTATACGGCCATTTTCCCCCTTCCGCTGATTCAAGAAGGGCAGTTGTCAGTTTCTGGCAAAAGAATGTGCACTGTACTGGTTAACCGCTTACATATAAGCCTATCCAGGAAAGTGTGGATAGGTAAACTGACCGGCTCAAAAATGACCTAAAACAGTGTTGACTGGGCTGTTAAACTCCAAACCAACAACAACTTCTAATTAAGTTTCTGAACAGCTAAGTCTGATTTAGGATTTATGAAGAGATGATGTTGGTGCAGAGTGGGGGTGTATAGTTTGTAAGGGCAGAGCTATCGTTTGCAGCTGCTTTTGGCAGTAGATTTGGTTTGAAGGTTTTCAAAATGGCCTCCTTGCAGGCCAGCCTGCATATCACAACAAAACAATTTTAGCAATTGTAGATTTCCATGTCACCCTGATGCCTCTCATTAAGTTCAATCCAACTTCTGACTTATAGTTTAGGAGATGTTATTTGAATAGTAAGGTAAATAATAAGGTTCTATCTGGTACACATACCTTTACCAGAGTCTTTAACATAAACAAATTCTAAGTCACTGACCTTGACCTTGAGGTCATGGGCATGGGTGGGAGTACTGCTGAATAAAACTTTGGACCTATATCTGTCGTCATACCAAATATGAACCAAATCCAACTCATGGGTTGGAAAATATGAGTTCATGTTCTATCTGGCCTTAACCTGAGTTTAACATGACTTGTCAGCCCACACATATCGGGGCTTGAAGAAATAGATGGGCTGCATGATGCTTCCACGCAGAGCTAAAACTGGCCCGCACACGAGTACTGGTAAACCGCTTAGAGGAACTAAGCCTGCCCAGGCAAAGCCATGCGAGTCGGCCCATCCATGCTTATTAATCCTGTTGGTTTCATTGGGCGGCTACCGTGTGAAATGTGTAATGCAATCGTTATTTTTTCCACCTTAATTCGCCTATCAGAGTACACCAGGCTCCGTTTCTTCATCGGTGGCATCTGACGGGCAACCAGACCTGGTTTCGCCTTCTAAAGACACTCTATCGTGTTATCTTAGAGGATCTAAGCCTGTCCAGGTCAGACCTTCCATGGTTATAAACCCAATTCGTTTCATTGGGCAGTAGGGCTTGAGATGCCATTTCATCTTAAAGTCTGGTCAAAGTCCCACAAAATTGGAAGCAACGTCTCCAAAATGACCTTTACAGTGTTGACTTCAAATCAAACAAACAAACAAACATGATTTGTGTGTAAGTATGTACACATACTAGTACAGATGGAGGTTCGAATGCACAGAAAACTATATCCTCCAAGCATCATCCTATGCGGGTGAGTAATAATAAAGAGTCTATCTACCAGATAAAATTGGTTGGGTCCCTAAATGTGTCTTATCACATGGAATAAGAATAAATATGGTTTATGAATGTGGATCTGAATGGTTTCTGAGATATAGGGCCCTTTATGAAGTGGAGTGGGTGGGGCATGGCCCGGGCACAAATTGGGGGACCCTGCCATTTTTTATTATTCCCCATTATAAGTCTATGGAAATCACCCGGTAAACAACAAAGAGCAAGTCTAAAAATAGAATGCCGTGTTCCATAAGATTTAACAGCTTGTGAAACTTACTTAACAAGGTAAAAGCTGGTATCATACATTGCCGACAAAAGGCACCTATGGCCGTCAGCCAGGCTGTTGACGAGAGTCCCCTATGGCAGTGAAGGGCTTAACAATACATACTCTTAGGTAGCTGATGGCCTATTCACAAATCAGATTTCCTGCAATGCCATCTATTTGCAGCAGCAAATTGTTTTCCTTAGTGCTTGTCATTTGTTTGCCAATCAGAAGATACATTGCTATGTAAGGTTGTCCCACAACTTAAATGTAAAAAAAAAAACAGGAGGCCCATGGGCCACTATGCTCACCAGAGCTCAGGTGGGCACTGCCCAATGATAGCCATGTATTTGAACATGATGTGATTTTAATCTACCAATTATAAAGTCTCCCAAATGAACCCCTATATCCAAATGAGCATCCATCTGGACTCAGTATCTAAAACATTAGGCCTTTTATTAAGTAGAGGGTGTAGGGCAGGGACCCAATGGAGCTCTGGCTGGAATCACTAAACGCGTATTATCATAAGGAATAAGAATATATATGGTGTAGCAGTGGGGATCTGTATACCGGAGTTATAAGGCTTCTTAAGCGGTGGAGGTGTTTCCAAGATATTGGGTCTTTAATGAAATGAAGGGGTGGGGCACGACTCCGGCACATCCTGGGGGACCCCCAGGTTAGTGTCAATGAGACTAAGAAACAAAAATATATAAGGTTTTGGGGCGGGGATCTGAATGGTTTCTGATATAGATGGCCTTTCGTGAAGTGGAGGGGTGGGGCAAGGCCCCGGTGCAACCAGGAAGACCTCCAAATTGGTGTCAATGAATGAGTCTCTTCATAAGGAACAAGAATATATAGGGTTTAGGTGTGGGGATCTGTAAGGTTTCCAAAATATTGGGCCTTTAATGAAATGGAGGGGGTGAGGCATGACCCCCGCACAACCCGGGGACCCCCAGGTTGGTGTCACTGAAAGCGTCTTATCATAAGGAACAAGAATATATATGGTTTTGGGGTGGGGATCTAAATGGTTTCTGAGATATATGGCCTTTTGTGAAGAAGAAGTGGTGGTTCAAGGCCCAGGCACACCCCGGGAGACCCCCAAGTTGGTGTCAGTGAATGTATAGTTTCATAAGGAACAAGAATATATATGGTTTAGGGGTGGGGATCTGTAAGGTTTCCAAGATATTGAGCCTTTTATGGAATGGAGGGGGTGGGGCATGACCCCGGTACGTACCTGGGGACTCCCAGGTTGGGGTCACTGAATGCATCTTATCATTAGGAACAAGAATATATATGGTTTAGGGGTGGGGATCTGTAAGGTTTCCAAGATATTGGGCCTTTTATGGAATGGAGAGGGTGGGGCATGACCCCAGCACATACCGGCGGACCCCCAGGTTGGTGTCACTGAATGCATCTTATCATAAGGAACAAGAATATGTATGGTTTTGGGGTGGAGATCTGGATGGTTTCTGAGTTATATGACCTTTTATGAAGTGGAGGGGGTAGGGCATGGTCCCGGCTTAACCTGGAGGACCCCCATGTTGGCATTAAAGCATATGGCTGAGAGACATTTACAAAAGGAACATTTCTATAAAAGTTTTGTCAAAATATCTGCAATGACTTGGCAGTAAATGCCAGTAAATGCCATTTTTCAGTTTTCCCCATTATAAGTCTATGGAAAATCTAAGCTGCCATAGCAACCAAACTGAAGAGTCAAATTTTATAAAAAAAAAATACAAAATCTGTAAAGGCAAATATGGTGAATATTTCCAAAAACTCTCAGCCTTATAGAGCATTCGGTTTCTGAGGAGATGATTTTTGAAGTACTTTTTTTCTATTTTTTTTATTTTGGTTTCCATGGCAACCAATACAAATGAGCAGTAGGCCTAAAATCATACGGCAGATAGTAGATTGCCTAAGGAACATTTTTATGTAAGTTTTGTCAAAATATCTGCAGAGGCTTGGCAGTAAATGCCATTTTTCAATTTTTCCCATTATAAGTCTATGGAAACTACAAGTTGCCATAGCAACCAAACTAATGAGACGATTTTGATAAAAAACACAAACTTTCAATCCCCCATCCCAAGGATGCTACAGATAAAATTTGAGCCCAATCGGCCCAGTGGCTTCAGAGGAGATGTCCTTTGAAAATGTTGACGTCATAGGACAGATGACGACGACGACGACGACGGACAACTGCCTATCCTATAAGCTCCCCCGGAGCCTTCGGCTCTGGTGAGCTAAAAAAAACACTGAGTGATTAAATACTGAACACAACTCTAACAATTGACCTTAAGTTACTAAAGGACAAATCTGTATTAATGCTGTTGTTCATGTAACTAATGGTTATAAATAGAAAATAGTCAGACTACTTTTATCGATGGTACCTGTTATGTCGGGCCCCGCCCATCAGGTTGAAGATATAGATAGGCTGCACGATGCTTCCACGCAGAGCTTAAACCGACCCGCACACAAGTACTGGTAAAGCGCTTAGAGGATCTAAGCCTGCCCAGGCAAAGTGGTGCGAGTCGGCCCGTCCATGCTTATAAACCCTATTGGTTTCATTGAGCAGCAGGGCTTGAGATGTCATTTCATCTCAATGTCGGGTAAAGTCCCACAAAATTGGAAGCAACGTCTCCAAAATGACCTTTACATTGTTTACCGGGACGTTAAACCTTATATCAAACAAACAAAAAACCTGTTATGTCAGAGAGTTGTGTTAGAGAGCTATCTATGGAATCTGGTTGGGTTTGCCAAACACTGAATACACAGATCAGGTGTCAGGGAATGCGGTTTCCGCTCAGCCGGCTGCTCAGGACCACACTATTTGTTTAAAGAATCTGGTTAGCAATTAAAACCTCCCAGTGAAAGTATATCAGCTAAAATCAGTCCAATATTTTAACTCACAGCAGGTTTATCTGTATGTTCCGCTGGAACTCAATGAGATAGCAGCCTTTGACATCATACATGTTAACTTCTATGCAAGCATGTATATTAGTTCATTGTTTAACCTACCATTTATGCCATATTTTTGTGTTTAACCCATGTCTTGCTGAACCAGGATATACTCCGCCTTTCTAAACAGTGTGGATCCAGATAGAAGCCATCTGCTAAGGATCTACACTGTGTGTGATTCTGTTTGACAGTTTGAATGAATACATTAAATATCAAGTACATGAATGCATTAATGCAACACAATAACAAATCAGAAGCAAAGGCAGTGATCTGTAGAATGAACACCCTTTTAAACCCCACTTTACATAGGTAAAAGTCGGAAGAGTAGGTGATGTCATTATTTTAATTTATTAGCAACATCTTTTTATTGGAATAGTTCTTTATTTTCTTATTGTGATTTTTTTCCTGTGACCTTTTTCTGTGACTTTTTTCTGCGCGCCGAAAGTACAGAGAGACAAAGTGAACATAATATATAATCTTGGCTTGCGAAGATGAGTAAATTCTTACTTTATTCCCTGATCAAATCCATTTTTAATGGCAGATTCAATCTGTCATTTCTAGCTATCCTGCGTGTTGTAAAGTAGTTCCGGCTTTCTTACGACTTTCTTCCGGCTTTGACCGCCAAAGAAATATGAGTCCGCACAAACTGTAGTCCGGTTTGGCGCAGTTATCAAAATTGTACATCCTTTAATCGCAATACAAACTTTTGAAGCAAACGACTTGACGATTTTATCTTACCTTCAAGAGAATAGATTCAGTATTTCATATGAATCAGCTGCATCATGCGAGACTGTATACCCAGATCAAAGGGGCGTCTGCTTGGACGTCTGCTCAGGTTTTACACTGTTTTCTAACAGTGCTGTCAATATTTAATCCTTATAGACCAGCCGGTCAGCTGCAGACCAGAATATTAATGGATTTTCCGACATTCGAGGTCAAATCTAGGTCAGTAACAACTAGGTGTATATCAGACTTTGCGAGAAAGGCTGTCCCTTTCAACCCTGGAATATGGTACAGATACCTATGCAAACAGTGTAGGTCCTGTGATATAATTATAGGTGCCATATTTAGCAGAATGGATGAGCCCAACTTCAGTGATGGAAGAGTACACTCCAGAAACTCAAGGCAGTGAATAAATCAAAGCACTGACACCAATCATGCCGATTGTCTCTAAATGCAGGCTGGTCATGAACGAGGACTTGGACTGATCCGTTTAAACTTAAGATGTTAGGAACTGATGCAAAAATGTAGAACAACATCAGCACCGTGTTCTGTGGCATTTGATCTTAGTCTTCATTGTTTGCCAGATCGAACATTTGATTCAAGTGCAGTGTACCCAACACTGACAAACGACCCGGCTATGTTTGGGTTGTTTGTTTGGCATTCGACCCAAAGTTACTAATAAGAAAAGCGATTCAGAGCTAACGTCTACTGACTATCTCGGAATAACCTTTTTCTTGCAGAAAACAGCCGCAGTGAGATCAGGGTATTCCATAAGACTGAAGAGGGTCATCCTGAAATCGTAGGGTGAGCTTGGCAAACAGTGTAGACCAAGTTCAAACGCTGCAGAATGCGCTTCTTATCAAAATCTTCACTATTTGTTTGGAATTGCAGAGTTAAATTAAACAGTTTAAATCTCAGCCCAGGACTTTTACCCCAACCTGAATCCCACCAACACTTTCGGTGCTATGATTCTGAAACCAAAAGATTGCATGATTACAATACGCTTATGCGCCATGCCCTTAAGCTAAAAAGGTTAAATAAATCAACCGT
Source organism: Lucinisca nassula (assembly GCA_963580285.1). Taxonomy (NCBI): domain Eukaryota; kingdom Metazoa; phylum Mollusca; class Bivalvia; order Lucinida; family Lucinidae; genus Lucinisca; species Lucinisca nassula. The sequence goes on along the minus strand of OY757015.1, from coordinate 2,493,799 downwards.
GATGTATGGTTACCAGCCTGGCCACGATCCTGTGTTTTGTTTTGTTTGATTTGAGGTTTAACGTCCCCGTCAACACTGTATAGGTCATTTTGGAGACGTTGCTTCCAATTTTAGGGACTTTTACCCGACACTGAGATGAAATGACATCTCAAGCCATGCCCCCAATGAAACCAATAGGGTTTATATGCATGGAGGCTTTGCACCGCTTTGCCTGGGCAGGCTTAGATCGTCTAAGCAGATTACCAGTACTCGTGTGCGGGTCGGTTTCAGCTCTGCTTGGAAGCATCATGCAGCCCATCTATTTCTTTAAGCCCTGATGAGCGGGGGCCAACGATCCTGTGTATCACCTTCACACCAGCGCTGATAGAAACCACATGTTCAGGATCAAACTTTTGATGTGTGATGTAAGGTCGTGCCTAGAAAAGAAATTGTATTTTGTTCTCAAAAAGCATCACGTGAGAATGTATTGCAACATTTTTCATTAAACCCTGGACAGTTAGAGTGAGTGAGTGAGTGTTTGTGTTTTACGTCCCACCAACAGCTAAGGTCATACGGAGACGATACCTCGGTTTAAAGACTCATACGAAAGCCTGGAGAAGTTCGGGTTCGATCTTGCGATCCCTGGTTTACAAGGCGAGTAGCATAACCACTACATCACGGAGGCTTCTAATGGACAGTTAGATGCTGGACGTAAAACGGATGGCGTTGACTCTGATTTTGGGCGCCACATGTGTGTTATCTAAATGCCTGTTGGAGTGACATCTTACTATCAACAGACGCTAAACGTCGACGTAGCGGAAGACCGACGTCATCCGACAGACACATAAGCGAAGCAGATTTCCGCCGGCATATGCTACACTGTAGATAAACAAAGGGTTTCAACTACCGACTAATAAGCACTGACACTGAATGTCGCCCTTATGCGATGCACTTTTGAGAGCTAGACGTCCCTGTCGTGACCAAAATTAATATGTCGACACAGTACGGAACACTTACGCTGGTGCCTGAAATACGTACATGTATATTGGCATCTAAGCGACTCGCGTGATATGCGTTTCAGTGACACATCGCACTTCAGTGTGAATCACGCCGATTGTCGTTTCGGGATGTTTCGACATATGTGTAAGGTATGCCAAGGCGACGTGTGCGTAATAGAGCATGATATATCGGATGGAATAAGCGAAATTGTATGTCGAGCTATTGCATGTAGCTAGCGACATTAAGAACATTTAAGATCATGGCTGAGACGTTAACTGAACAGCGAGACGTTACATCAATCAAATGCGTCGGCCTCGCGTGGCTCCATTTATTTGTTTAAGCTCAAAATCCAGGATATCTAATCCAGCAGGATTGCGGGCGGGATTATAGTGCTGTTCTTATTCAAAAATGTCTTCAAGCCAATGGAATTCATGTACTGGACTGACCAGACCTTCTCCTCCGATCTCTTTCCCATAGAGTATCTTTTTGGGGGAGGTATCCACAACCGACCAGACAAAAATGTTACTTATTGACAGTAGCATTGTTAAACTTGAATTTTAATGTTTGGTTTTGAAAATGTAAATAGTTTCTTTCCAAAATTTGAAACATCGAATGGCATTTCATAATACCATCGGTGTATAGACATCTGCAAACATATCATACAATGGAATTTGCAGAACTACTTTTCTTAATTTTAAGATCTTTTAGAAAGGTTGTCTGTAAGTTTTCACAGTGTGTTGATTTTGTCATAGAATCTGTCATTTCAGTGCCTTTGGCGCTTTGATTAACATACTAACCTCCTGTGATGCCCACTGGAATCGGCTCTATCAGCTTGTTAGTGCAGAGCAATTAGGGCTGAAACACTGCATCTCCTTTGTGTTGCCCACATCAAATTGGTATTCTTCTACAAGAGTTTGGCATCTTGAACCATTGTTACTTTACCCTTGAAGAAAAATATTAAACAGATTAAATCTCTTGCTTTCTCCTAGAGTTCTTGCAAACTTGTGTATTTCCTAGTCTATTATTCAATTTTAAGTGTATAAGGTACTGATGCAATTTTCCAGGTAACAAATTTATGAAAACTGGTAAGTAACATGAAAATAAAACAATGTTCAGTACTTTCTCTTAACTTTGTCCTTTGGCAAAGAAAAACTTTTTATTGTTATTCAGTTACTTAATACTTCATACATAATGTCCAAAAATCGAATGAGGATAAGTTTGTTATTAGTAAGTAAAGTTATGATGTCATCAATTTCTATTAAATCTAGAATGGTTGTCTGGGGACAACTTGTCAAGCCCACTGTTTGCTTAAATGACCTATAGGCATGTGAAGAACTGATTCACTCAATTATTATACAAACACCACTCAAACAAAACCATGCTTAGACAGCAATTTCTTTTTTGTAATATTTATGAACCAAAAATTTCAATTAACAATATTTACTCTTGAGTCAATGATCATTTTATTGTCTGACCTTCAAGTGTGAACTTGACTTCAACTTACCTGAGCATATGTTTCAAATGAACAACCGTGCCAAATTGTTTTTAAATCCATGCATAAATGTAGAAGTTATGGCTCGACAAGCTCAATTTACGACCATTTTATCAGTTGACCTGCAGGTGACCTTGACCTATAACCTACATGAACAAATGTTTCTAAAAAGTAAACAACTGTGCCAGATTATTTTGAAATCCATGCATAAATGTAGAGGTTCTGGCCTGGTCAAGCTAAATTTTAAATGAAAATTTTATCAGCTGACCTTCAGTGTGACCTTGGCCTTCATCAACCCTGAAGAAATGTTTCAAATGAACATGTGTGCCAAATTATTTTTAAATCCAAGCATAAATGTAGAAGTTATGGCCTAGACAAGCTCAACTAATTACCATTATATAATCTGACTCATAACTGTGACCTTGACCTTCAGCCTACCTGATTAAATGTTTTAAATGGCACTGCTACTTCTCAAGGAGAACAACTGTGCCAAATTATTTTGAATTCCATACACAAATGTAGATGTTATGGCCGGGACAAACTCTAAATATTATTTCATTATTCATATTAAACAATCATTTTATTATTTGACCTTCAACTGTGGCCTTAACCTTCAACCTGCTGATTAAATGTTTCAAACGGCTCTGCTACTCCTCAAGGAGAACAACTGTGACAAATAATTTGGAAATCCATGCATGAATGTACAACTTATGGCCTGGACATGCTCAAATTATTATTTATTTTACCATTTACAGCCATTTCATCATTTGAACTTCAAATGTGACCTTGAGGTTCAACCTACACGTACCTGAACAAATGTTTCAAATGGCACTGCTCTGAGTGAGTCAGACTGTCTAGTGCATATAGGCCGTCTGGTTTCATTGAGCAGAAGGGCTCGAGATGTCATTTCATCTCAATGTTGGAAAAAAGTCCCAACATCTCCAAAATGACCTAAAGACAAAAGTGTTAATGGGGATGTTAAAACTCAATTCAAACAAACAAACAAACAAACATATGGCACTGTTACACCTCAAGGAGAACAACTGCTCCAAATTATTTTGAAATCCATTCATGAATGCAGAAGCTATTGTCGGCAAGCTCCATTTATGACCATTTATCCTTTGACCTTCAAGTTAAGACCTTGACCTACAACCTACCTAAATAAATGTTTCAAATGGCACTTCTACTCATCGAGGAGAACAAAACCCAAACTATAACTGACTATAGCGCTTTTTTATGATCAAGAATATGATATACGAGAAGCACTTTTTTATGATCAAGAATATATGATATGAAAAATAATCAACCATACTTACATCAAATAGCAACAGTGATAATGAAGGAACAGCAGCAAACTGTATAAGGAGTTGCATTGACAATACACACTTTAATAAATATTGCAAATATTGCCAAGAGTTCTATATAAAGTGACACAAATTATTATGACATCTCGCCTCATAACTTGCTTTACATTTGTGTAAAGGTTTGTGAAAATATCGGAAACGGTTTCTTAGTTATGGAGTGGAAACAAATTATTACTGTACTGAGTTTATTCCAAGTTCAAAGGGCAATAACTCCAAAAGTAAGCAAACCAGAGTAACGGTTCTTCTGCTCTGCACCTCGACTCATCGTTCTTTACATTTGCTTTACAGATGCGTGAAAATATCTGAAATATTTTCAGAGTTATGGAACGGACACAAATTTTAATATTACTGTACTGGGTTTATTCGGAGTGCCATTTTTCAATGTTCAAAGGGCAATAATTCCTAAAGTAGGCAATCCAGAGTTATGGTTCATGCACTATGCAAATCATCTCATAGTGCTTTACATTTGTGTGAAGTTTCATGAAAATACCTCAAAAGGTTTTTGATGACAAGGTTAAAATTGCCATTTTTCAATGTTCAAAGGGCAATAACTCCAAAAGTTATGGTTCATGTGCTCTGCACGTTGTCTCAAAGTGCTTTACATTTGTGTGAAGTTTCATGAAAATACCTCAAACGGTTTTTGAGTTATCATGAATAACAGCATTACAGTTGGCATTTTTCAATGTTCAAAGGACAATAACTCCAAAAGTAGGCAATCCGGAGTTATGCATCCAAAGGATAACCCTTTTATAGAACATATTATGGTTTTACACTCTGCACATCGTCTTATAGCGCTTTACATTTGTGTGAAGTTTCATGAAAATACCTCGAACAGTTTTTGATGACATGGTTAAAATTGCCATTTTTCACTGTTCAAAGGGCAATAACTCCAAAAGTAGGCAATCCAGAGTTATGTTTCATGCACTCTGCACATCGTCTCATAGTGCTTTACATTAGTGTGAAGTTTCATGAAAATACCTCAAATGGTTTTTGAGTTATGATGAATAACGGAATTACTGAATCAAAGAAGGACAAGGCAAATCCAATATAGCCCCCACTTTTTTAAAGCAGGGCTATAATTATTTTGAAATCCATACATTATGTAGAAAATCCAGACAGACACACAATTCATGCACAATGCACACATGCACATACACCAAACTCAAACTGTAAAAACTATGTCTTGCTCATCACAAGCAGGCTCGACAAAAGTGTGAAAATCTTACTACAAATAGTCATATATGACAACTGCATATTTCTCTTGAAGTCACTTCATTTGAAATTTATGAAACTTTCCAAAGGTTTTGTCTCTTAAATTTCGTATGAAATGCCCACTCATGTAAGAACCTTCTTTTTTTCAGAACAGAAGTACAGGTACATAAACACCGTTCAAGCACATCAGAGTTGTGCATGGCATTAGGGTCTGTACCAATTGTCAGTCAGCCATCAGTTGAATTACCTATTGTGTTTAAATACTGGAACACTATAATCCATTATTTTTTATTTGGAATAAATTGAAAATTAAGGGTTCTAGGTGTCCCAATGGTATGTTATGCTACAGTACCTCTTCTATTTCCGTTGAAAGGCCAGCAAGCAACGGTTCAACTGTCATCTGCAGTCAGCAATGCTTCTTGTCTGACTTGGCAACACAGATTCTGTCAGAAGTCTCACTAACTGTCTCTAGGTAGCTCATAACTGGTCCAGAGTTCTAAAATAATTCAATACATGTATACAGTGTTATGCACATAGCGATACTTTGCATTTCTAGCAACTATGATCTGCTATGATCTAACATACTAAACTGATGGTTCTAGAGCAGAAAATAATTGCAACACCTACAGGGTTTTCATTTAGAGGCGGTAGGATGCCAAAATGACCGCCTCAATTTATTTTCTGGTCATGTCAAATGTTTTGTTTTGTTTTTTTAATTTAAGTCTTAAGAAATTTTAGAAATTTGCCGCCTCAAACTGGTGAATGGCCTATTAAGAAAAATCTGATGGAAAACCCTGCACACAGGCTCACCAGAGTCCAGTTCCAAATTACCACCGCTTGTTTTTTGGACTGGCATGGTGATTCATGCATGTTAGATTTAAAGTTACCCAATTTGTTGATATTTTCATACAAACCATGAACTATCAATTTCACAAACCATGAATGCTAGTTGCTACAAATCAAATTTGAGCCCAACTAGGCCAGTGGCTTTAATTTAAGTTTGAAGGAGGTGTTATTTGAAATATTTCATAGACAACAAACAATGATGGACAACTGAGTCTCGTATAAGCTTTCCTAAAGCCTTTGGCTCTGGTGAGTAAGAAGCATAAAAACTGTACGATGAACAATTTTTTTAACCCATTTTGGGGGGGCAACCCCTAAATGGGTACCTCGGCAAACAGTGCAGGCCCAGATCAGATGCCGCAGAACACAGCCGCAGAACACGGCATCTGATCAGCGCCTCAATATTAGCTAACAGAATTTTTCATAGAAAATAGAATAAGGACAAAAATAGAAAATGTGTCAATACCACACAGATGTCCCTCCCTAGGGGCCCACTTCAACCTGAAAAAATCATGTTGCGATAACAGCTGTCATTGGACAGCATAACTCATCTGGAAATGTGTGCTTTAGGTCATTGGCATAGGTGGGCAGGTATTGCCGATTCAGCCTTTGAAAAATATTCATGAGCAATTAAAACTTTAACAAAAAAATTTCTAAGTCCGTGACCTTGACCTTCAAGTCATGGGGCAAGGGCAGGGTAATGGCTGAAAGACACTTTTAACCTGTATCTACCATCATTCCAAATATGAAGCAAATCCATTATATGGTTGGAAAAGAATGAGCTCCAAAAATCTTTAACATCAAAAATTTTTGAGTCTGTGACCTTGACCTTGATATCAGGGGGCTGTCGTATGGCTGAATAAAACTTTGGACCAGTAACTATCACCATACCAAATATGAAGCAAATCCATTTAATATGGTTTGGAAAATATGAGCTCTTAACGTACTTAAAATTTAACAAGAAATTCAGTGAAACCAAAGGATGCTTCCCGAAGATGTGCAGTAGGATGTGTGTGTGTGTGTGTGAATTCGGGTTTAACGTCGCTTTCAACAATTTTTCAGTCATATCACGACGGTGTCTGGTTGCGACAGGGAGCTCAATGCTCACTTTTATAGTGCTGCCTCACTGAAGTATCATGTCCTAGACACATTACATGATACCACACCCAGTCACATTATCCTGACACTGGGTCTACCAGACTACCAGTCCTAGCTCTACCCCGTAAAACTGAGTGCCAAGCGAGGAGCAGCTAGTACCATTCTTAACAACTTTGGTATGTCGCGGCCCGGGATTGAACCCGTGACCTCCCCTTCCCTGGAGCAGACACTCTACCAACTGAGCTATCGGGGCCAGTATCTTTCATTGTATAAAGTTTCACTTACTTCCTTTCTGTATGCTCCGGGCAAGCTTTTAATTAGGGAAGTAACACCATAAATACTGGTGACCGGGTTATGGTTCTTGTATTCTCTGATTCCCCTCATCGCCCTCTATCAGTATATCAAGTTTCACTTAAATACCTTTAATACTTTAAGAGATAAAGAGTATTACGGACGGACGGGCGGTCGGACAGACAGACAAAGCGGCGAACAAAAAAATTTCTATGTCTATGACCTTGACCTTGAGGTCATGTGCATAAATTGTAGGTAGGGTATTGCTGTATGTCATGTTGGACCTGTATCTATTATAATACCAAGTATAAACCCAATCCATCATATGAACTCTTAAAAAAATAATGTTAAAGATTTCTAAGTCTGTGACCTTGACCTTGAAGTCATAGGCATGGGTGGGAGTATTACTGACTAAAATTTCGGACCTGTATCTATTAGCAAACCAAATATGAACCAAATGAATCATAAAAGTTTGCCGGCCTCAGTGGCTCAGTCAGATGCGCGTCTTACTGGTGATCAGATGGACGCGGGTTCGACTCCCGCAGGGGTCGGCAACATCCTTTCGTGGAGATTGATCATGAAATCTTTTCTACGGTCATTCTCTCCCTTCCGCTGATTCAAGAAAGGCAGTTTTCAGTTTCTGGCGAAAGAATGTGCACTGTACTGGTTAACCGCTTACTTATAAGCCTGCTCAGGAAAGTGTTGATATGTAAACTGACCAGCTCAAAAATGACATAAATAGTTTTCACTGGGCCGTTAAACGCCAATACAAACAAACAAAACATCATAAAAGTTTAGGTTCTCCCTGGTACAAATACCTTTACCCGAGTCTAAACATAAAAAAAATTCAAAGTCTGTGACCTTGACCTTGAGGTCATGGGTTTGGGTGGGGGTTATTGCTGAATAAAACATTGGACCTATAATCTATCATCATATCAAATATGAACCAAATTCATCACATGGTGTGGAAAATATGAGCTCAAGTTTTACCTAGTACAAATACCTTAACCTGTGTCTTAAACATTTAAAATTTCTAAGTCTGTGACCTTGACATTGAGGTCATGTGTATGGCTGGAGGTACATGTAGTGCTGAATAAAACGTTGGACCTATATCTATCATCATACTTAATATGAACCAAGTCCATCGCATGGTTTGGAAAATATGTCTTCAAAATTCAGGCTCTACCTGGTACAAAAACCTTAACCTGAGTCTAACAAGAGTACGTACGTACACACTTTCATACAGAAGGACGTATATTCGGACGCACGCATGCATGTACCCATGAACCCACGTACGGAAAACCGAAAAACTACATGTAATGATGTATATGCCCCCAACATCATCCGATGCGGGAAGCATAAAAAACTATATATGCACCCGGTATCTTCTGATGTTGGGGCATAAAAACAGGCATATCACCCAGTATATGACAAGTAGACTTGTCCCAGATATAGCAATCAAAGAGTCCATTAGTAAACAATGGGATAAAGTCTTAGCCTAGTGAGCTCTGACTCTTAATCATTAGGTCTTTCACTGTTGTGGTTCTAGCCTCACTTGAGTCATATGTGAGACACAAATTTAGGTTCTGCATCAGGTCAGGTGGTTTTTTTTTGGATCCTCCGGTTGTTGCCCACTCTGTGGCCTAGTGGATAAGAGTGCTGACTCTTAATCATTAGTTTAGTCTCACCGAGCCTGGCTCTGGTCACAGACGAGATGCCAAGTTCTGCAATGGAATGTCAGGTGGATTTTCTCTGGGTTGTCCTGTTTTCGCCCAACTCTGATTAACGATTGGCTTCATATAAGTAGTGAAATAATCTTAAGAGGGCTGTAAAACCAAAGCCAAAAAAAAGGTTTAGCCTTATAGAGCAATATGATTTCTAAAGAGATTATTTAAGTATATTTTCCATTTATTTTTGTGGCAATATTCGCCCATTCTCCATCTTATCACATGGGAAAAGTTTTAACAGGAATCCTAAATAGCTCTGTTAAGTAGAGGAACGATAGAGTGAAAGTGGACAAAATACTTTCCACTTTAGCTATTCTGTTATACAAATCTCTAGACATTTGGTGTTTGATAGTGTAGGCTCTGATGAAACAGGATGAAAGCAAGGGGTTTGTTTGTTTGTAGTGGAGTTTAACGGCCCAGTCAACACTATTTAGGTCATTTTTGAGCCGGTCAGTTTACCTATCCACACTTTCCTGGGCAGGCTTATACGTAAGCTGTTAACCAGTACAGTGCACATTCTTTCGCCAGAAACTGACAACTGCTCTTCTTGAATCAGCGGAAGGGAGAGAATGACCGTAGAAAAGATTTCATGATCAATCTCCACGAAAGAATGTTGCCGACCCCGGCGTGAGTCGAACCCGTGTCCTCCTGATCACCAGTCAGACGCGCATCCGACTGAGCCAACAAGGCCGGCAAAGCAAGGGTTGTTTAAAGCTTAGTTATGATCTGGGTCCTGCCCTCTGGGCTTTGTCTGAGGAAGGTGGGTGCAGTTACATGTAGGAGCAGACCAAAAGAGATAAAATCTAAAAAAAAGAACCATCCTGGAAACCATCAACAATGTGTATAGTATTTCATTCAATCCCTATTTCCAAAACTAGATTGGTTGCCCAGGGACAACTTGTCAAGCCCGCTGTCTGCTTTAGAACCTATAGACATGTGAAGAACTGATTCACTCATTTATTAGACAGAAGAGGAGCCCCGGTAACTCAGTGGGTTAAGCCCGGGCCTACTCATCTAATGGTCCAGAGTTTGATCCACACTCCAGGCAAAATCTTCTAAACTGTAAACGGAGTTCCACTGGACACAGCCTTTCACTATCAATCTCCCATCATCATGATATGACTGTTGAAAAGGACATAAAATCACGAGTCATCCATCCATCTATTATACAGAAGCCATGCAAACAACATCATGCTTACAGACAGCAAACTTTTTTAATATTTATGAGCCAAAAATTTCAATTTACACAAGCAAATGACCATTTTATTGCCTGACCTTCATGTGTGACCTTGACCTTCTACTTACCTGAACAAACGTTTAAAATAAACAATTTTGCCAGATTATTTTGAAATCCATGCATTAAATTAATGTAGAAGTTCTGACCATTTGATCAACTGAATTTCAAGTGTGACCTTGACCATCAACATATATGTACTTGAACAAATTATACTTGTCAAGGAGAACAACTGTGCACAATTACATGTATTTTGAAATAAATCTATGAATAAATGTAGCTCAGTTATGGCCCGGACACAAGCTCAATTTATGACTATTTTATCATTTGACCTTCAAGTGTGACCTTGACATTCAACCTACCAAAACAGATGTTTCAAATGGCATTCTAATCCTCAAGGAAAGCAAATGCACCAAACTATTTTGAAATCCATGCATAAATGTAGAAGTTATGACCTGAAAACCTCAGTTCATGACCATTTCTTCATTTGTGACCTTGACCTTCAACCTACATGTACCCGCTCAACTGTTTCAAATGGCACTGCCAGTATACTCCTCAAGGAAAACAACTGTGCCATTTTTTTAAATCCATGAATAAACAAGAGGCCCATGGGCCACTACGCTCACCAGAGCTCAGGGGAGGCACTGGCCTCTGGTAGTCATGTATTTTAACAAGAATATATATGGTTATGGGGTGGGGACCTATAAGGTTTCCGAGATATCAGGACTTTTATGAAGTGAAGGGGGTATGGCAAGGCCAAGACGCATCCCTTGGCCCCCAGGTTGTTGTCAATGAATGCGTCTTATCATAAGGAACAAGAATATATATGGTTTAGGGGTGGGGATCTGAATGGTTTCTGAGATATATGGCCTTTTATGAAGTCGAGGGGGTGGGGCAGGGCCACAGTTAAGGCTGGCACGATTAAGCAGATAATTTATTAATTGATCAATAAATTCCACAAGAATGATTATCAGTACTGATTTGTTTGTAATCTATTATTTGATAAGTACAATTTACTACTCAAAGCTGTGCCTAAAATCGCTGGATCAGTGGCAAACAGTGCAGGCCCTGATGAGACGCCGCATTTTGCGGCGTCTCATCTGGGTCTACACTGTTTGTCCAGGCCTGTCTGTTCAAATATATTCTTATGGTAAAATACAACATATGCTGAGAGTCGTGCTCAGACAAAGCCAGACAGGTAAAATTATGATCAAATCTTCAGTGAAAACTAATCGATTATCGATCACAATGTAAGGACTGATAATCAATTGTCTTTTCAGCTCCGATTAGCCAGCCATAGCCACAGTGCATCCCAGGGGAACCCCAGCTTGGTGTCACTAAATGTGTCTTATCATAAGGAACAAGAATATATATTTTACGTACTCCTCTGACATTAGTGTCAAAACTGAGTACTGTCCCTTGTCCGAGGCTCATGACCAGCTTTCTCGGCAGGGCCTAAACTGCTTTTATCAATACGAGGGACTACCGCATGACGTATAGCATGTACTGCTCACCAAAGTGATATAAGCATTGCATGCACAAGCAGGGAACCAGTCCATTTAAGTACATATCTATTTTTAGCTTATTTGGATGCCCAAATATGTATGTATGCAGAAATCTTTTAAGATCGCTAGACCATTACTTTCATAATCAATTTTTAAAAACTCATAAGCTGTGCATGTAAGTGCTATTAAACTAGATACAAGAATACCAAGCTTGTCACGGCAAATAATGGGCTCTGATATACATGTGACTTCACACTTTGGTTATCTCGTACTATGGATAGCTCGGACTTTTTATCCGGTCCCGTAAGGTTCGAGATATCGAGCGTCGACTGTATACCTATATGTAAACACAGTGAGCTCCGGCCCCTGGGCCATTTTTGGCACTAGGGCTATAGTTTGAACAATCTTGGTAGAAGACTACTACAGGGATTTTGTTTGGGGCCAGACATCGGTCATAGTCCTTAAAAAAATTATGATTGTCAAAAAGATTTCAGGCCAGTCTGGACAAAATGTCCTGAAATGATTTTGGACTCTTCTTTATATCAATATTGTTTGTAAGAATCAATATTGTTAAACAAGAGGGCCCTGGATCGCTCACCTGATCCATAGAGTAACAAGTGGGCCCTGGGGAGGGCCATTATTGACCCCAGGGTAATAATGTGCATAATGTTGAGGGAGGTCTAAAAAGGTGAAGATTGATACCAAATATCAACAAAGGCTATAATTTGAACAATCTTGGCAAAGGTCCACTAGATGAAGCTACACACCAAACATTAAAGAACCGGGCCTTGCAGTTTCAGAGAAGAAGATTTTCAAAGATAATCTCTATATAAACCTATGTAAAATGTAAAACCAAAGGGCCCGGGGGGTGTGGGGGGGATGGCATTTGTGGCCTCAGGGCTATCATTTAAACAATCTTGCTTGGGGCCCGCTAGATGAAGCTCCATACCAAATATCAAAGACATGGGCCTTGCAGTTTCAGAGAAGAAGATTTTTAAAGATTTCCCTATATAGTCTATGTAAAACCAAAGGGTCTCGGGCGGGGGCATTTTTGGACCATGAGCTATAATTTGAACACCAAATATCAAAGACCTAAGCCTTGTGGTTTCATAGAAGAAGATTTTGGAAGATTTTCCCTATATAAGTCTATGTAAAACCAAAGGGCCACGAGGCGGGGGCATTTTTGGTCTCAGGGCTATAATTGGAACAATCTTGGTAGAGAACCACTAGCTGAAGCTTCATACCAAATATCAAAGACCTAAGCCTTGTGGTTTCAGAGGAGAAGATTTTTCAAGATTTTCCCTATATAAGTCTATGCAAAACCACAGGGCCCCGGAGCGGGGACATTTTTGGCCCTAGGGCTATAATTTGAACAATCTTGGTAGAGGTCCACTAGATGATGCTTCATACAAAATGGCAAAGACCTGGACCTTGCAGTTTCAGAGAAGAAGATTTTTAAAGATATTCCCTATATAAGCCCATGTAAAACCAAAGGGCCCCGGGGCGGGGGGATTTTTGGCCCCAGCACTATAATTTGAACAATCTTGGTAGGGGTCCACTAGATGACGCTTCATACCAAATATCAAAGACCTGGGCCTTGTTGTTTCAGAGAAGAAGATTTTTTATGTTTTCGGTAAAAAAATCTATTTTTGGCTCCTGTGACCTATATGTGCAATGGACCGGAACCATTTGAACAAATTTGAAAGGGGACCACCTAAGGATCATTCCTGTGAGTGAGTATTTGAGTTTTACGTCCCACCAACAGCTAAGGTCATACGGAGACGGGACCTCGGTTTAAAGACTCATCCGAAAGTCTGGAGAAGCCCGGGATCGATCCTGCGATCCCTGGTTTACAAGGCGAGTAGCGTAACCACTACACCACGGAGGCTTCTATCATTCCTGTGAAGTTTGGTCCAAATCCAATCAGTGGTTTAGGAGGAGATGTCGTTTGAAGAAATTGTTTACGCACGGATGACAGACAAAAAGTGATCCTAATATAAAACACAAGAGGGCCATGATGGCCCTGGATCGCTCACCTGATCCATAGTGTAACAAGTTGGCCCCAGAGAGGGCCATTATTGGCCCCAGGGCTTTAATGTGCATAATGTTGAGGGAGGTCTGAAAGGTGAAGCTTCATACCAAACATCAACAAAGGCTATAATTTGAACAATCTTGGCAAAGGTCCACTAGATGAAGCTACACATCAAATATCAAAGACCTGGGCCTTGCGGTTTGAGAGAAGAAGATTTTTTTTAAAGATATTCCCAACATAAGCCTATGCAAAACCAAATGGCCCCGGGGCTATATAAATCTATGTAAAACCAAAGGGCCCCGGGGTGGGGGCATTTGTGGCCCCAGGGCTATAATTTGAACAATCTTGGTAGAGGTCCATTAGATGAAGCTTCATACCAAATTTCAAAGTCCTTACCCTTGTGGTTTCAGAGAAGAAGATTTTTAAAGATTATCCCTATATAAGCCTACATGTATGTAAAACCAAAGGGCCACTTTTGGCCCCAGCACTATAATTTGAATCATCTTGGTAGGGGTCCTTTAGAAGAAGCTTCATACCAAATATAAAAGACCTAGGACTTGTGGTTTCAGAGAAGAAGATTTTTAAAGATTTTCGCTATATAAGTCTATGTAAAACCAAAAGGCCCTGGAGCAGGGGCATTTTTGGCCCAAGGGCTATAATTTGATAATTTGAACAATCTTGGTAGGGGTCCACTAGATGAAGCTTCATACCAAATATCAAAGTCCTGGGCCTTGCGGTTTCAGAAAAGAAGATTTTTAAAGATTTTCCCTATATAAGCCTATGTAAAACCAAAGGGCCCCGGGGCGGGGGCATTTTTTTCCCAAACACTATTATTTGAACAATCTTGGTAGGGGTCAACTAGATGAAGCTTCAAACCAAATATCAAAGTCCTGGGCCTTGCAGTTTCAGAGAAGAAGATTTTTAATGATTTTCCCTATATAAGCCTATGTAAAACCAAAGGGCCCTGGGGCAGGGACATATTTGGCCTCAGCACTATAATTTGAATAATATTGTTAGAGGTCCTTTAGATGAAGCTTCATACCAAATATAAAAGACCTAGGCCTTGTGGTTTCAGAGAAGAAGATTTTTAAAGATTTTCCCTATATAAGTCTATGTAAAACCAAAGGGCCCCGGGGCGGGGACATTTTTGGCCCAAGGGCTATAATTTGAACAATCTTGGTAGAGGTCCATTAGATGAGGATCATTCTTAATATCAAAGTCCTGGGCCTTGCGGTTTCAGAGAAGAAGATTTTTAAAGATTCTGCTTATATAAGCCTATGTAAAACCAAAGGGCACCGGGGCGGGAGCATTTTTCGCCCCAGCACTATAATTTGAACAATCTTGGTAGGGGTCCACTAGATGAAGCGTCATACCAAATATCAAAGACCTGGGCCTTGTGGTTTCAGAGAAAATTTTTTAAAGATTTTCCCTATATAAGCCAATGTAAAACCAAAGGGCCCCGTGGCAGGGGCAGTTTTTGTCCCAGCACTATAATTTGAACAATCTTGGTAGGGGTCCACTAGATGAAACTTCATACCAAATATCAAAGTCCTGGGCCTTGTGGTTTCAGAGAAGAAGATTTTTAAATATTTTCCCTATATAAGCCAATGTAAAACCAAAGGGCCCAGTGGCGGGGGCATTTTTTGTCCCAGCACTATAATTTGAAAAATCTTGGTAGGGGTCCACTAGATGAAGCTTCATACCAAATATCAAAGTCCTGGGCCTTGTGGTTTCAGAGAAGAAGATTTTTAAAGATTTTCCCTATATAAGCCTGTGTAAAACCAAAGGGCCCCGGGGCGGGGGCATTTTTCTCCCCAGCACTATAATTTGAACAATCTTGGTAGGGGTCCACTAGATGAAGCTTCATACCAAATATCAAAGACCTGGGCCTTGTGGTTTCAGAGAAGAAGATTTTTAAAGATTTTCCCTATATAAGCCAATGTAAAACCAAAGGGCCCCATGGCGGGGGCATTTTTTGTCCCAGCACTATAATTTGAACAATCTTGGTAGGGGTCCACTAGATGAAGCTTCATACCAAATATCAAAGTCCTGGGCCTTGTGGTTTCAGAGAAGAAGATTTTTAAAGATTCTTCCCTATATAAGCCTATGTAAAACCAAAGGGTCCTGGGGCGGGGGCATTTTTCGACCCAGCACTATAATTTGAACAATCTTGGTAGGGGTCCACTAGATGAAGCTTCATACCAAATATCAAAGACCTGGGCCTTGTGGTTTCAGAGAAGAAGATTTTTTAAGTTTTTGGTGAAAAAAATCTTTTTTGGCTCCTGTGACCTAGATGTGCAACGGACCGGAACCATTTGAACAACTTTGAAAGGGGACCACCCAAGGATCATTCCTGTGAAGTTTGGTCAAAATCCGATCAGTGGTTTAGAAGGAGATGTCGTTTAAAGAAATTGTTTACGCACGGACGCACGCACGGAGGCACGCACGACGGACAAAAAAGTGATCCCAAAAGCTCACCTCGTCACTATGTGACGGTGAGCTAAAAAGTGGTAACATTGACTATTTTAGTGTAAGAAAATTTCATCTTTTCAAACTTGTCCAAATGAAATTCAGTATGTCCGATAAATTTTGAGCTGTCTGGACAATTTGTCTGAACTGCATTTTGGGCCAGCAAAATCCCTGTACTAGCTTCATGACAAATATCAAAGACCTGGGCCTTCTGGTTTCAGACAAGATGATTTTTAAAGGTTTTCCCTATGTAACTCAAATATCGAATACCACTGGGCCATCTGGTTTCAGTCAAGAAGATCTTTTAGATTTATAAACATTTTGTCTATATTAGGCTATGTAAACCCATTGGGCCCCACTAGCGGTCCACTAGACATATATTTAAGCTTCACACCAAATATCAAAGACCTCCAGGGCCTTATTGTTTCAAACAAGAAGATATTTAAAGGTTTTCCCTAAATACTTCTATGTTAACGCAGTTGGCCCTGCCTCGGGCCATTTTTGGCCCCAGTGCTATAATTCGAACAATCTGGGTAGAGGTCCACTAGAAGAAGCTTCATGCCAAATATGAGTGAGTGAGTGAGTTTAAGTTTTACGTCCCACCAACAGCTAAGGTCATACGGAGACGGGACCTCGGTTTAAAGACTCATCCGAAAGTCTGGAGAAGCCCGGGATCGATCCTGCGACCCCTGGTTTACAAGGCGAGTAGCGTAACCACTGCACCACGGATCATGCCAAATATGAAATACCTCATCCTGGGCCTTCTGGTTTCATAAGAAGATCTTTTAAAGTTTTCTCTGATTTTCCCCTATTTGTGGTCATGGCAACCAGAATTCTGCATGGAATATTGAATACTTTGAACAAATTTGAGAGGATCACCCAAGGATTATTTCTGCAGAGTTTTATCAAAATCTAGTTTAGGAGGGGATCATGTTGTTTAAAGAAATTGTGAATGGACGGACACTTGGATGGACGATCACAACGATGGGCAGTGACCAATCACAATAGCTCCCCCTCTTTGCAGTGGTTTGAGCCTTGCTCAGGTCACATGTGAGATGCTAAGTTCTGCAATGGAAGGTCAGAGGGTTTTTCTCCAGATACTCAAGTTTTCACCCAATTCTGATAGGGCTGCAACGATATAGTTACCTCACGATACAAAACATATTGCGATATTTGTGTCACGATACGATACATATTGCGATACACTTTCCGGCATGAAAAAGAAACTTTAAGCAAAGAAATTCCTTAAAATCAGCTTTAAGCAATACTTATAAATTTAATTCTTTTGTAGAAATTAACTGTAATATACATGAACAATGGAAACAAGAGGGCCATGATGGCCCTGGATCGCTCACCTGATCCATAGAATAACAAATGGGCCCCAGGGCAGGGTCATTATTGACCCCAGGGCTATAATGTGCATAATGTTGAGGGAGGTCTAAAAAGGAGAAGCTTCATACCAAATATCAACAAAGACTATAATCTTGGCAAAGGCCCTTTAGATGAAGCTATACACCAAATATCAAAGCCCTGGGCCTTGCGGTATTAGAGAAGATGATGTTTTTAAAGATATTCCCTACATAAGCCTATGTAAAACCAAATGGCCCCCGGGCTGGGCCATTTTAGGCCTTCATACACCAAATATCAAAGCCCTGGGCCTTGCGGTATTAGAGAAGATGATGTTTTTAAAGATATTCCCTACATAAGCCTATGTAAAACCAAATGGCCCCCGGGCTGGGCCATTTTAGGCCTCAGGGCTATAACTTGGACAATCTTCTGAGAAAAAGATTTTCAAAGATTATAAAAGTCTATGTAAAACCAAAGGGCCCTCGGGTGGGGGCATTTGTGGCCCAAGGGCTATAATTTGAACAATCTTGGTAAAGGTCCACTAGATAAAGCTCCATACCAAATATCAAAGACATGGGCCTTGCAGTCTCAGAGAAGAAGATTTTTAAAGATTTCCCCTATATAAGTCTATGTAAAACCAAAGGGCCCCGAGGTGGGGGCATATTTGGTCTCAGGGTTTTAATTTGAACAATCTTGGTAAAGGTCAACTAGATGTAGCTTCACACCAAATATCAAAGACCTAGTAGGCCTTGTGGTTTCAGAGAAGATGATTTTTAAAGATTTCCCTTTATAAGTCTATGTAAAACCTAAGGGTCTCGAGGTGGGGCATTTGTGGCCCCAGGGCTATAATTTGAACAATCTTGATAGAGATCCACTAGATGAAATTTCACACCAAATATCAAAGACCTACGCCTTGTGGTTTTACAGAAGAAGATTTTTTTTTAAGATTTTCACTATATAAAGTCTATTTAAAACCAGGGGGGCAAGAGGCGGGGACATATTTTGGTCTCAGGGCTATAATTTGAACAATCTTGGTAAAGGTCGACTAGATGTAGCTTCACACCAAATATCAAAGACCTAGGCCTTGTGGTTTCAGAGAAGATGATTTTTAAAGATTTCCCTTTATAAGTCTATGTAAAAGCAAAGGGCCCCTGAGAGGGGGCATTTTTGGCACCAGCACTATAATTTGGACAATCTTGGTAGGGATCCACTAGATGAAGAGTCATACCAAATTTCAAAGACCTGGGCCTTGCGGTTTCAGAGAAGAAGATTTTTAAATATTTTCCCAATATAAGTCTATGTAAAACCAAAGGGCCTGAGGCGAGGCATATTTGTTCTCAGGCTATAATTTGAACAATCTTGGTAAAGGTCCACTAGATGTAGCTTCACACCAAATATCAAAGACCTAGGCCTTGTGGTTTCAGAGAAGATGATTTTTAAAGATTTCCCTTTATAAGTCTATGTAAAACTAAAGGGCCCTTGAGCGGGGGCATTTTTGCCCCAGCACTACAATTTGAACAATCTTGGTAGGGGTCCACTAGATGAAGCTTCATACCAAATATCAAAGACGCCTTGTAGTTTCAGAAGAAGATTTTTTAAAGATTTTCCCTATATAAGCCGATGTAAAGCAAAAGGGTCCCGGGGCTGGGGCATTTTTGGCCCAGGACTATAATTTGAACAATCTTGGTAGGGGTCCACTAGATGAAGCTTCATACCAAATATCAAAGACCTGGGCCTTGCAGTTTCAGAGAAGAAGATTTTCAAAGGTTGTCCCTATATTATCCTTTGTAAAACCAAAGGGCCCGGGGGCTGGGGCATTTGTGGCCCCAGCACTATAATTTGAACAATCTTGGTAGGGGTCCACCAGATGCAGCTTCATACCAAATATCAAAGACCTGGGCCTTGCGGTTTCAGAGAAGAAGATTTTTAAAGATTTTCCCTATATAAGCCCATGTAAAAAACAAAGGGCCCTGGGGCAGGGGCATTTTTGGTCGCAGCACTATAATTTGAACAATCTTGGTAGGGGTCCACTAAATGAAGCTTCATACCAAATATCAAAGACCTGGGCCTTGTGGTTTCAGAGAAGAAAATTTTTTAAGTTTCCGGTGAAAAAAATCTATTTTTGGCTCCTGTGACCTAATGTAGATGTGCAATGGACAGGAACCATTTGAACAACTTTGAAAGGGGACAACCTAAGGATCATTCTTGTGAAATTTGGTCAAAATCTGATCAATGGTTTAGGAAGAGATGTCACTTGAAGAAGAAGTATACGCACGCACGCAGGGACGGACACACGGACGGACGCACGACGGACGAAAAGTGATCCCAAAAGCTCACCCCGTCACTATGTGACAGGTGAGCTGATAAAAGTGAAAATAGAAACTTATTTTTAAGTCACAAATTTAAGCAAAACCAGCAAAAGTTTTCACCTCATCTCCATCAAATTACTATGTTTGCTGTATTGTAATCGTACTATCGTCAAACTGCTTCACGATATGCGTATCGTCAGCAGATATTGCAATATTTACCAAACAACTCAGTGAAAACTCTGATTAATGATCAGCTTGATATGAGTGAAACAATCTTGAAAGGACTGTAAAACCAAACAAAAAAAAAAATAACACGTGAGTACCAAAAAAAACCCATTCGTTTAGGACTAAGCCTGCCCAGGCAAAGTGGTGCGAGTCAGACCCTCCAATGGGTAATTCCTTCTTGGTTTCATGATGCCACTGGGCTAGAGATGTAATTTCATCTCAGTGTCGGGTAAAAGTCTCACAAAATTGGAAGTAACATCTCCAAAATAACCGAAATAGTGTCAATGGGAAAGCTTAACATTTATTCAAACAAAACAAACATAGACAGATAGATGGCAGTGGCTAGCCGTCCGGTACTGGACGACCAGTCTTAGAATGAGTCTGCCCGTCGAAGACTGGACGACCAGTCAAGGAGCCTGCTCTTCCGGTACCAGAGGGCTAGCCAACCCATGTAGGAATGGCTCGCCGTCCGGTAGTGAATTTATGTCTCTCATATTCCATAGGGTATGCAGTGAAATTGCATTCCAAATTATATTACCCCTTTATGATGTAATGAAAATATTTTCTAATTTACTCTAACTCTATTCTTATCACCTACCAGTTTGTCGACATTTTTTTTTTTTCACTTAATTTCTGTCAAGGACATAACTATAATTGACCCTGATGCAGTAGTTTGTTGTACAAAAGCTTTGTCCAGGCACGGTGTCACAGTTGAAATTATTATTATGGCGAGGTCTGCTGACAGCCGGCTGGCACCAGACTTTTAGGTCTAGTGCCAGCCGGCTGTCACCAGACCTAAAAGTCTGCTGACAGCCAGCAATAATATTTCTTCAATACTAACTACATTTTCATATTCTTATCTTCACCATATGTCTGGAATCTGGATCCAATTATAGAACTAGAAATGTATAAAGTTTGATTAAAATTCATCAATTGGGCATGAGCTTGGGTGCAGAAAACCAATTTTTGGCTGAAAATCAAGTTTTCTGGAGCATATGACCTTAAAAGTTAGGACAAGGTCACCAGTCTAATTAAATTTTTTGTTGCTGGTATATTGAAAAGTTGGACCACAATCCATTGATTTGTTCATGAGATAGGGTGCAGTCAAACCATTTTTTGTCCAAAGTTGACAGTTTTTAGGGGCCTGTGCCTTTTAAAACCAAAATATGACTGATTTACCCCTCCTAGTGAACCATGTAAGATTGGTCCCAAATCCACAATCCATCCATAGGTTCAGTGCCTAAATCAGGATATGCCAAGCCGCTGTCGCTGATGCAAACAGGATCTGCACCTAAAACAACATATCCTTCTCCCCTGTTATTTTTTTTAGCTCACCAGAGCCGAAGCTTATGGGATAGGCAGTTGTCTGTCATCGTCTTATGTCAACACTTTTAAATGACAACTCCTCTGAAGCCACTGGGCCCATTCAGCCCAAACTTAATCTGTAGCATCCCCGGGCTGGGGATCGAAAGTTAGTGTTTTTTTTTATGAAAATGGGCTCATTAGTTTGGTTGCTGTGGCAACTTGGAGTTTCTATGGGGAAAATAGAAAAATGGCATTTACTGCCAAGCCTTTGACAAAAAATTTATAGCAATGTTCCTTCAGTAAATTTCTTTCAGCCATATACTTTTATGCCAACCTTGGGGTCCCCCAGGGTGTGCCGAGACCATGTCCCAGCCCCTCCATTACATAAAAGGCCATGTGTCTTGGAAACCATTCAGATCCCAACCCCAAATCATATATATTCTTGTTCTTTGTGATAAGACACACTCAGTGACACCAACCTGGGGATCCCTGGTTGTGCTGGGGCCATGCCCCACCCCCTCCACTTAGTTAATCCAATATCTCAGAAACCGTTCAAATCTGCACCCCTAAACCATATATATTCTAGTTCCTTATAAGACACATTCAGTGATACCAACCTAGGGGTCTCCCAGGGTGTGCCTGAGTGCCATGTCCCGACCCTCCACTTCAAAAAAGGCGAAATATCTGAGAAACTGTTCAGATTACCCCATCCCTAAACCACATTAAATTTTTTCCTTATGATAAGACGCATTCAGTGATACCAACATGTGAGCCCAGGGGGTGTTCTGGGTCCGCCGGCCCACCCCTCCACTTCATAAAAAGCCATATATTTCAGAAACCACCAAGATCCCTGCCCCTAAACCGTATATTTTCTTATTCCTTATGGTAAGACTCATTCAGTCACACCAACCTGAGGGTCTCTTTGTGCTGCAGCAATGTGCTGGGGGCATGCCCTGCCCCTCCACTTCATTAAATGCCATATATCATAGAAGACAGTCAGATCCCAGACCCATAATCATATGCATTCTTATTCCAATTTCCTTATAATTAGACATATTAAATCACACCAACTTGTGGGGTCCTCTCCCCTCCATTTCACAAAAGGGCCTCATATCTCAAAAACTGTTCAAATCCCCACCCTTAAACCATATATATTCTTGGTCCTTATGATAAAACACATTCAGAGACAACACAATCTAGAGCTTTTCTGGTGTCCAGCGGGGCCATGCCCCTACCCCTCCGATGCCGAAAAGGCCTTGTATCTCAAGAATCTTACAGATCCCCACCCTTAATCCATATATATTCTTGTTCCTTTTGATATGGGATACCAACCATGGCTTCATTGGGTCCATGCCCCATCCCCGCCACTTCATAAAATAACAAATATTTCAGATACAGTGTCGACATGGGTGCTCCGGATTGTGGGGGTATGTTTGGGAGACTTTAAAATCGGTATATTAAAATCATATGTTAAAATATATTGCTGCCAGTGGACAGTGACCACCTGAGATCTGGTGAGCAAAGTGGCCTATGGACCTCTTGTTTTTGTTTTGGTTTATGGCCCTTTCAAGATTTTCACTTATTTTGAGCTGGTTGCTAATCAGAGGTGGGCAAAAACCAGAGTTCCCGGATAAAAACCACATTACCGTCCCTTGCAGAACCTCCTAATGATTAACAGTTGGTGCTTTTAACCACTAGGCCATGAAGTCTATTTGTTGGGGGACATAATTATGCTCATACTTGATAGTCATAACAAAGCATTGGTTCTACCTACACTGACATTATATTCTGGGATGTCTTAGAAGCTAGACTAATTATACCCCTGGCATATGAAGTATGCTATGGGGTATATAGTTTTAGCCTGTCATTCGACCATTTGTCTGTCCATCCATCCATGTGTCAATCTGTCCATCCATCGGGTAACATTTTGGTTAAAGTTTTTGTTTTGTTTGAGTTGCGATTTTACATCCCCATCAACAGGGATTTTCCTAGTGCAACTTTGGGGCCGGTAATCGGCCCCTATTTTTCCCAATTTAGAGACAGATATTCCCAAATTTTATGACAACTTTCCCAATTTCTGATGTTGTGCTACATTTTGATAAAATAATTCATGAAAAATTGAACCAAAATTGACAAAGTTACAGCTGAATTAAATTCCCAACTATAAATATTAGCGAGCTGTTTTTCCCAAACCCAGTGGCCCCTGGACCCTGATTCTGAAGGGTAGGAAAATCCCTGATCAACAGTATTAAGGTAATTTTGGAGACATTGCTTCCAATTTTGTGGGACTTTTACCCGACATTCAGAGATGAAATGATATCTCAAGCCCTACCACCCATAAAATCCGTTAAGGTTTAAGGAGCCGTCCAACTCGCATCACTTCCTGGGCAGACTTATATAGACCTAAGCTGTTTACCAGTATTCAAGTTCGATCAATTTCAGCTTTGCGGGGAAGCACCGTGCAGCCCAATCTATTTCTCCAGGCCCTGATGGGGGGTGGTGGGGGGGTGCTTGGTTAAAGTTTTGCGTCAAAGTTTCTAAGAGATTTTATCTTCTGAACCCTTTGATAGATATAGTTGATACTTTAACTTACATTGCAGTTACATACTGGTCTCAAAATTTCTTTGATGCATGTCCCGCCCCCACAGTGACCTTGAGGTCAAGATCACAGACTCAGAAATTTTACATTTGGTTAAAGTTTTAAGACAAAGTTTATAGATGTGTGTATGTGCTAAACGCTAAGACAAACTCAGTTGGTACTTGCATCAATGTTGCATACCACTCCAAAGATTTTGTGGTGTATGTCCCTCCCCCCACCCACAGTGACCTTGACCTCAAGGTAACAGAAATTTTACATTTGGTTAAAGTTATATGACAAAGTTTATACATGTAGATGCCTGTATTTTCTAAACTCTAAGACAAATTCAATTGATACTTGCATCGATGTTGCATACCAGTCCAAAGATTTCATTGATGTATACCCCAACCTGCTGCTTCAGTAACATGGATGCCCCCCACCCTTCAGTAACTTTGATGCCCTCACTCCATTGGTCCATTTAGAAATTTTATGTTTGGTTTAGCTTTTACAAGCACATTTGTAGATTCTTACATGTACAGCTTCTTGACTTCTTTATTCATAAAACATAAAGCTTGAAAGATATATCAAAGGGTGGCGCTGACTGGGGGTATGCGTGACTCTCTAGTTTTTAAGCACTCATATTTTCCAAACCATTTGATGGATTGGGTCCATATTTGGAATGTGTTTGTTTGAATTGAGGTTTAACATCCATGTCAACACTTATTTAGGTCATTTTGGAGACGTTGCTTCCAATTTTGTGGGACTTTTACCTGACATTGAGATGAAATGACATCTCAAGCCCTGCCGCCCAATGAAACCAAAAGGCTTATATGCATTGGACAGTCTGACTCATTCCACTTTACCTTGGCAGGCTTAGTCCTTCGAAGCGGTTTACCAGTACTCATGTGTGGTCAGTTTCAGCTCTGCGTGGAAGCACTATGCAGCCCAATTTATTTCTCCAAGCCCCGATGGGCGGGTACAGGTCCATATTTGGAACGATCATAGTTATTTTTATAAAGTTTAATCAGCTATACACCCCACCACCACACAAACACCTATGCCAATAACCTCACAGACACTATTCCAGGCGAGATATGCTGTCTGATGACAACTGTTGTTACATGACTTTTTTGGAGTAAGGTGAGCCCCTAGATGGGGGCATCTGTGTCGTATTGACACATTTCTAGTTCTGTCCGTGCTGTTCAAACCCAGATGAAGCGTGTGCCCACCACTCTTCTCAAGTTTGTACATGTAAGTTCTGCTGATGGTATGCCTAGAAATAACCTTATGATAAATTTATGATTTAGAACTAAGCTGCAATAATACCAGCATTGTTACACAAAGTTTGAACAAAAATACAAGTCCCCATTAGAAATTATTGCATCCTTCACTGTTCAACAAAGTTCTGTAAGCGGTATGGTAGCTCATGAAACAGGATAAGTTAGATAGTTAAAAAGAATATGCTTATTATTGAGTAAATATTATAGCCGGCTGTCAGCAGACATTTAGGTCTGGTGACAGCCGGCTGTCACTAGACCTAAAAGTCTGGTGCCAGCCGGCTGTCAGCAGACACTTCCTATTAATTATTATTTTATTCTTTAATTGTCAATGTTATTATTTCTATAGATAGATCTGTATATCATAATTTTCATTATTAAAATCTGAAAATGTATGTGCGATGTTGACCTTGTTATTAAATAGTGATAGATCATTCAACATGTTCAAATTAAATTTGTTGTCAAGCATATTTATTTAACCAATCAGTTCAACAGATACAAAGAAATATTAATTGGGGGAAATTATCTTGTTAGCAGGGCACACATATAGGGAATGACTCTTTCAATGTATCCGAAACATGATGAGACGAGCAGTTACCGTAATGATCCTATGTATTGGGAGAGATAGGCTTCAGCAAACAATGCAGTCCCAGATCAGACTGCTTCTGACACAGGGCCTACACTGTTTGCTATTCCATCTGCACCTTTTGGACTCATTGCTGGATTGCAATTTAACAAATTTGTTAAAATCTTAGGAGTACAACTGCAAGTCATCAAGATCCGTATTGTTTTTAGGATTTTTCATCATCATCAACGGATTTTTGATTAACGTGCAGGTACAGGGGCAACGTCCACATAAGTGGCCCCCTTCCAGGTAGCTGGCTTTGCACGCTGGCAGATCTTACACCAGATCTCCAGGCCTGTCTATAATAAGGATCGATAGCAGGGAGCTTCCATTCTCTTCAATCTCTTTCTGTCAGCTGCTTCCAGGTCATCTTGGGCCTTCCAGGCTGCCGCTTTCCACCTACCTGTATGTCACAGGCAGTCTTGACTGCACCGTTGGAGCATTCCACATGTCCATACCAGTGGAGCCTTCTCTCTTTCAGGATGAGGTCCAGGTCCTCAATGTCAAGACACTCAAGTAACTCACTGGACCTGATGGTGACAGTGTTCTGTGGCTTAAATTGACATTGCAGATCTGTCTGATCATAATGCCCTGTCATTCCGCTGGAGACGTTGGAGGTTTTTAAAGCACTCAATTGCAATTAGTTTTTTTATGCGATGCTTTAAATGGCCCGTTAATCAATCACCCGTGGATCACTTTTGATGGAGTTAGCTAATCCCCTTATTTTAATTTATAAGTGATCAACTATGTGGCGTTAACATAACAGTTTGAAAACACATGTTAAATGCGAGCTTCCTTAATTAGTAGCCTTTTGAGTTTGTCGGGAAATAGCGGTTCTGTAAATTTACAAACAAAATAAATAAATAAGAAAAAAAAAATAATAAAAAAACAAATATGTTAAGACTGATATGCTTTAAAATTTGATTAAATGTCGGCAACCAATGTATATAAGGTGCTCCAAGACACCACCTCATCACTTAATGACTTATCTTTGAAATCGCTTTTACAACCGCGCACCCAGCAAGTTAGCAATACGTCATGTCCCGTCGGTTCATTAAAGAGCAGATACGTCAAAAAACACTGACACGCTACACCAGAATAGGTGTATCAAGAGACAAGAATGTCAAACTGACTGTAATCAATACTTAACATCACCATCCAATACCGGTTAACCCACAGGAGAGGGCGGAGCTAAGCGATTGTCAAAAATCTACTGCATGACGCCACGGGTCATGTAAAAAATCAATCACCAATTAGCGTATATGATTTCAGTAGAGAATGTTCGCTGTGAGAGGCTTGGCAAGCAATGGAGACTCAGATCAGGTGCCACAGAACGCACCGTCTGATCGGGGTCTACACTGTTTACAAAGAAAGTGGAATTTAGGGCTTGAACGAAAGTTTGGATCTCAGTCCGGGACTATTTTCCCAGCCTACACGGGCCTCCGTGGCCTAGTGGTTAAGAGTGCTGACTCTGGATCATTTGGTCTCTCACCGCTGTGGTTCGAGCCTCGCTCGGGTCACATGTGAGACGCCATGTTCTGCAACGGAAGGTCAGGTGATTTTTCTCCGGGTACTCCGGTTTTCGCCCACCTCTGATTAACGACCGGCTCGATATGAGTGAAATAATCTTGAAAGGGCCGTAAAACCAAAAAAAAAAAATAATTTCCCAGCCTACACTCGGTGGCAGTCGGGAACGCTTCCCCTTTCCGCTGGTCGCCTTTGTCGTCCGCTCGCGACTGCCGACGACTGTCCGGTCTGATTACATACATGTGCATACCTTTATCTATAATGGTTGAGTTTAGTCCTTTGCATCTCGCCTTGATTTAGTGCTTATCATACAACAGCTTGTTGAGAACTGATATATAATTACTATTGCCTAATATTTTAAACCTCCATGAAAGAATTAACCCTTTGTCCTACATTTTGCTTTCACAAAACAACTTCTTTATACACATGTATTTTTGACACGAATCCTTGTATTTTACCCTCCCTGTGCAATTCCAATGCATACAGAAATGGTCGGCCCCCGCCCATCCGGGCTTGAAGATAAAGATGGGCTGCACGAGGCTACCACGCAGACTACTCGAGTACTGGTAAAGCGCTTAGAGGATCTAAGCCTGCCCATACAAAGCGATGCGAGGCAGCCCGCCCATACTTATAAACCCTATTGGTTTCATTGGGTGACAGGGCTTAAGATGTCATTTCATCTCAATGACGGGTAAAAGTCCCACAAAATTGGAAGCAACGTCTCCAAAATGACCTATACAGTGTTGAAGGTGACGTTAAACCTCAAATCAAACAAACAAACAGAAATGGGCACAACAGGAGGCTCAGTTATAAAGTGGCTTTAGTGTATATTTAACCCATAACAACTCCTACTTTTGCAAACAGAGATGAGGTCCTACACTGTTTGCCATGCAGCTTGTGAATAATGTTAAGAAATTTTCATGTTTGACAGTCGGCAATTGCTGAGGCTAAATATATATATTCAGCAGGATAAGGGTTAAGACTTATTGGGTTTTCTGGGTTTCTTTTTCCCGCCCATTTTCTGTTCAGTTGTGAGGAAGGTTTCAAAATTTAAAAGGGTGGGCCCATAAAATCACGAAATAACACGCAAAAATCCGCCCAAATATTTTACTAATCGTCGAGTCGAGCAATTAAGTGACAAATATATTTTTTCAGACTTTCAGTGGAATGCATACACCTTCAGGGGAGGCAACTCTTTCAAGCGTATTTTAGTCTCCCATGTCAATGAGGGTCAACTCTAAACGAAAGAATTTGCTCCTAAGGAGCAAATTCTTTCCTTTAAGAGTAGACCCCTTTTTAGTGGGACAAAGCTTATAGAAAAGCAAACAGGAAGTTCCGAAAGTTGCCCCCTTTTGAAAAATGTGGGAAATCTGCCAAGTCATTCCCATCAGATTTCATGTGACCAATAACGGACTTCAATTGACCAACAGTTCTGCTTTTCTGTTAGATTGTTTGTTTACATGATTTGAGGTTAAACATCCCCATTAACATTATTTAGGTCATTTTGGAGACATTACTTCCAGTTTTGTGTGAAATTTTTACCCGACGTTGAGATAAAATGACATTTCAATCCCTGCCGCCCAGTTAAACCGATATGGTTTATATGCTTGGATGGTCCGACTCGCCAGGGCAGGCTTTGTGAGTTTATGGCTAAAGTTAACAGACATCTGAAGCGTTGCATGTCCGACTCGCCAGGGCAGGCTTTGGGGGTTTATGGCTAAAGTTTACAGACATCTGAAGCGCCAGTATTATAGGCTGTTGTGTCAGGCAGCACCATGAACATGTGTCGCGTAAGGATCCGAAAGACTTTGGGGCTTGAACCATATGTAATTCGGGTCATTTCTCCGGTCAGTCGCAATGGCGAACTTCCACATAAAAAATGTTTATTTTCGAATCAATTTTTAAAATTCAAACTAATGCATCTGATAAAGTAAAGTTCAGTTATGATTAGTTTGGTTATTCTATTTTTAAAGTTTAATAGCCAAAAATTGATTTATTTGCCAGTTTAACGCATTTTGTTATTTGTTGATGGTATGGATAATGGTGTTAGATAGGGAATCGCAATATCGACGATTCTGTTTTTTTGGGGGTTTTTTAATCAAAATATAGGTAATGAGCGCTTTCTTTAATTATACCCCGACATTTTCTCAACAATCAAATTACCGATAATCCAAGTGTGTGTACAAAAATCCGGGAAGCAAAACATTCAATAAGTGTTAATCAGCCACATGCTTGATTTGTCACAGCACACCCGAGTGTCGCAAGATGGACCTGTCATTTTTTTCCGCAGTCGCGATAGACAATACCCACCAGCCTACAGACCTGAGACTGTTAAATCCTTTGATCAATTGAGCACTCGCTGTCATTTACAAAGACGAACGCGACAGGAGAAAAAATACTGGCCACGACTGGAAACTTTACACAAAATCTGGCGTAAAAAATGCCCATAGGGGCTTGAAGAAATATATGGGCTGCACGATGCTTCCACGCAGAGCTGAATCCGGCCCGCACACTAGTACTGGTAAACGGCTTTGAGGATCTAAGTCTGTCCAGGAACCGCGGTGCGAGGCGGACCGTCCATGCTAATAAACCCTATTGGTTTCATTGGGCGACAGGGCTTGAGATGTCATTTCATCTCAATGTCGGGTAAAAGTCCCACAAAATTGGGAGCAACGTCTCCAAAATGACCTTTACAGTGTTGACGGGGACGTTAAACCTCAAATCAAACAAAATACACAAAACCTCGAGGCGGTTCTGACCAGCAATACCTACAAGCTCTCAAGCCATGTCGCTACCTAGAGGTTTTAACGAGTATCCACAATCTCTGTTTTTAGCAGACTATAGATTGTGGGTACTGCTGGTTAGAACCGATTCGAGGTTTTAACGAGTATCCACAATCTTCTTTTGAGCAGTATTAAAATCGATTGTAACATTAACTGACAGCGCTATTATCCCGCCCACGCTTAAAACGTCCAAAGACGTGTGTCAATCATCTAAAATACCGGTTCAGAAGCACGTGATGGAAAGTTCAAAACGGTGCAACAAAGCTTTCGGCACGTATTTGATATTCGTCTCAAACAACATCAAAAGTACGTCTGGGAGAAGACCGATTGCTAACTTGCCGATTGCGTTGTTGTAACGATTGTTGAAGTAAATTTCAAAATGACTGAATTGTGCATCTCATGTGACAAGGAAGTAAATAGCCGACGCCAGGCCGTTACATGTGACGTATGTGACCGGTGGCAGCATTGCTTTTGTGGAACAGGTATTTTAATCATTATTTAATATAATTTTTATTTATTCATTTTTTGGATTCTTTATTTATGTGTACTCATGTGCGATCGGTTTCAACCCTGCATGGAAGCATCATGCAGCCCAATCTATTCTCCAGGCCCTGATGGTCGAGGGTGATTTGTTTGTTTGATTTGAGGTTTACCGTCCCCGTCAACACTGTATATAGGTCATTTTGGAGACATTGCTTCCAATTTTGCCAGACTTTTACCCGCAATTGAGATGAAATGACATCTCAAGCCCTGTCGCCCATTGAAACCAATAGGATTTATAAACATGGGCTGGCCAACTCGCAACGCTCTGCCTGGGCAGGCTTAGATCCTCTAAGCGGTTTACTAGTATTCGTGTGTGGTCTGTTTCAGCTCTGCATGAAAGCATCATGCAGCCCATCTATTTCTTCAAGCCCAGATGGGCGGGGGGGGGGGGGGGGGGGGGGGCGATAAATGCATGTTTGTTTGTGATTTTGCCTGTTGATTCTAGTGGTTATCAAATTCAATCATTGTTGAAAGAAAAGTATATAGTTTTAGTTCTTAAACCGTTATCCTGCTGAATAAATTAAAATAATTAAAACACTTTATTTGGGCTATCATAACCATGGCTAATGTGACAGGGCCTTTAAATAATATTCCAAATTTAACTAATAATATTTTATACAGAAAAAAGAAAAAATGCTATCTAATAAAATTGGGTCGACACAACCCAGGGCCGAAACAACCCAGGTACACACCGAAACGGGCCGAAACGACCCAGGTCCAAATTTAGGCCGAAACAACTGGATTCATCTACCTATATACTGAGTCGGCTACATTTGGCCACTACCTCAGTATTTGGCCATTGTACCTGGGTCAAGTCGGCCTGGGTCAACTGGTGCCGAGTTGGTTACAGGCCGAGTTGACCCGTTTCCAGTTTTAATAGTCGGAAATAAAAATTCATTATTAGGCCTACTGTATGCTTTCATCACGCAAAATATGGAGTGTATGTAATGTACACCTACGAGTAATCTATTGCAGTATGACACTTGGTTAAAGATTGTCTGCAAATCCATTACTTTCTCACTCTCAGACCTGTTCGCCGCACTCAATGTACTGTTACTGTTACTGTTACTGTGTTCTTCGGAGCACTGTAAGTCATCTCTGACTTTTTACGCTCCACCGATCTTCTTTATACTTTAACATTGTCCGGTTCCGGGTTTAAATATTTTCAAAGTCAGTAAATTGATGAGATATCAAATCTCTTGTGTAACCACAATTTGTCTAATGCAATCTTAAAACTGTCCACACTTGTTTTGCACACAATTTCTTCTGGGAGGTTATTCCACTCATTTATGCATCTCATTGGAAAGGAATGCAGCCTCAACGACTTTCTTATGTGCTGTTTCTCCAAACGGAATAAATGTCCACGTGTGTTGTTATCGTTAAAAGTGAAAAATTTACTAATGTCAATGTTATCGAACCCATTGATTATCTTAAAAATCTGAATAAGATCAAATCTCTGTCTTCTGTACAACAATGTAGGTAGATTGAGGCTTATAAGCCTCTCCTCATATGGCAAGTCTTTCAATTCAGGAACAATTTTCGTAGCCCGTTTTTGAATATTTTCAATAAGCTGAATGTTCTTTTTAGATGAAGGATACCAGACTACAATTCCATAATCCACAATTGATCTAATCAATGTTTTATATAGCTGAAGAAACAGGTGTTTATCCATATATCTGAATGTCCTTTTAATAAGTCCTGTTAGTTTTTTACATCTGTTCACAACATTTAACACATGCTTGTTAAATTTCAAG
The DNA here is from genome assembly GCA_963580285.1 of Lucinisca nassula. Taxonomy (NCBI): domain Eukaryota; kingdom Metazoa; phylum Mollusca; class Bivalvia; order Lucinida; family Lucinidae; genus Lucinisca; species Lucinisca nassula. The sequence goes on along the minus strand of OY757015.1, from coordinate 2,461,281 downwards.
GATTTTTCAAATGTTATGCCTAGGTCTTTCTCTTCTTCACACGAAGGAATATCAAAAATGTCATTGTTTTGATCTCTCAATTGATAAACTTTCTCGTATCTAACATGTCCATACTGGATAGCTTTACATTTAGGAATGGATATTCTCAACAACCACAAATCGCTCCAATCACATATCTCTAACAAGTCCTCTTGAATAGTGTCCTGATCTGCCACATCTTCAATTCTTTGATAGATCTTGCTATCGTCCGCAAATATCTTACATATAGATGTTAGTTTATCAGGCAAGTCATTAATGTAAATGATGAATAGTACAGGACCAAGCACTGATCCCTGAGGAATTCCAGAGGTAATTGGTTGCCATTCTGGAAACTGGAACAAGGAATGTTACAAAACATATTTACAGTCTGGTATGTATTTTATAATATTTATACTGTCCCTGACCCACGCTTCTCTGTACATTCTGGACAGAAGAAGCTATCTCCCAACCTCAGAAATTTAATTGGAGAGCAATATTGCAGGTGGACCCATCTGTCACAAGAATCACAGCATCCCCACTTTGTGAATACTAATGAAACTGCATTTCGTACCTCCAGTGGTGTAAACCTTTTACACACACAACACTTTTCACTGTCTGACACCGACTCATCACTGCTAGAACAATTCTCTTCATTTTTCTCAGCTATTGTCTTAGACACACCTGATGTTCCCTGAGTACATACGGGTTCACATTGCTGAGACTTAGTGTAACGTGCACATTTTGATGATTTTATTTCTGAGGGCTTTGACTTAGCAGCTTTCAGATTTTTTTTCTTACTTACAGGCTTGGCCTTTGAAGATTCTATGTGTGATCTTATCTGATCTGTAATATTTTCTTCTGTAATAGCTTTACCACTAACTACCTTGCTCAATGTCTTTCTGACTTTTGTCACTCTAACATTTTTAAGTATTTCACCACCTCTTTTTTCCAGGAAAGACCTTGCGACATCATTTTCTTTGACAAGTGGGACTGGGGCAGGGTCAGTATGATCAGATGTACTGGGACAATGGACTTCTGATGCAACAGACTCAGTTGATTTGAAGGATAGTGATGGTGCGATGACAGACTCACAGATGACAGATGGATCATAAGGAAAGATGCCACACCGCTTGAATGCACTTTGTATATTTGATGGTGACAAGGCAGCAGCATACACTTTGCAGGCAATTTTACAAACGTCATAACGCGTAATTGTGTTCCCCCCAGACTCTCTCAAGTGATGATGGCATGCAGAGTTCCATGCAACCTCGAAAGGGCCATAGCAGCTAACATCAAGGGGTTGGAGTAAATGACTGCAATGTGGTGGGAGAACAAAGAGTATGATATGGTTGTCTTTTGCCCATTCTATCAAAGGGAGTAAGACATGGCTTTTATGACCATCATAAAGTACTAGAACATAAGATTCTTCACTGCGTGATGGCAAGAATTTAATAAGATGCTCTTCCATGTATTGACTGAAGATTTCTGTATTGGACCAGCCCGACTCAGACATTGCTCCGGATGAACCAGCAGAAGCTCCCTCAAGAAGTCCATCTTGCATTCGCTTGCCTGGAAACACAAAGAACGGTGGCACCTGTTGACCTACCGCGTTACCTCCACCAATCACGGTTGTGGTTTTGGACTTGCCTGCTGTAATAGCCTGTGCCTTATACTGGGATTCAGTGATGATTCTTGGGGGCTTATGTTCTGTTGACAGTCCTTTTTCATCAATGTTGTAAATTCTGTTTGGTTTGTCCTTAAGGTTGTACTTCTCTAGAATCTTTCCGAGCTCATTAAAGTACATGTATGTGTCAATAACTGGTCTGGTAGCACTTTTTGCGCGAGCAATTTCTAAGCTTCTGGGCTTTTTCACTTTAAGTTCTGGCCATCGGCCAAGAAAGTTGTATAACCATTGTAGGCTAAGGCGGTGTGATTTATCACAAAGACCGAGGTTATGTGCATAGTCTGATGCTATATTTATTGTTTCTTGTCTTGAATATCCATATCCTATTTCCGCCATGTTGCTTAGGTGTTTACATAAAAGAGACTCTTGTTCTAAAGAAAACAAGGGGGAGGGGCCAGATTTCAGAGTTTCAACATGCACTTTTCCCCTGACTCTGTCTTTTAATGTGTTAATGGGCACTCCAAAGCGTTTAGCAGCCCTCTCAACTGGGATTTTTTTCTTCAAATACAGCATTGTATGCATCAGTGAGATCTTGCTGAGAATATGAACTTCTGTAGCTGCCCCTCTTAGGGGTGTCATGGGTCTGAAATATAGCCAGGTGAGACTAAAAAGTAACCGGTCATCAATGGAAGAGACAAATTATTGGTCATTAATGGTAGGAAGTATGGTCTGCTTTCTTCCATTAATGATTGTGAAAAGGGTGCGGGGGGGGGGGGAGTGTAAGTGTGGGGGTTGCTTGTTTAGGGAGAGACTCACTGGTTTCATTATTGTGTATCAATGGCAGTTGTTAGCAAAAGAAAAAGACGGCAACATGAAATGAAGGGTGTGTGTGGGGGGGGGGGGTTAAATAAAAATATAAAAAAGGCACTGGTTGACATAAGTTGGAGGTACATTCAATTTCCATTATTTTTTAACATTTACATATACATTTTATTCCTGAACTGAGGCAAACATGAATAAAAAGTATAACTGACTCTGTTAGGCTCCTTTATTAAAATATCAATAAAGCAACATGAACACATAAGAACCCCACTGCTACGATGCCTTAATTTTCTTGTGCAGTATAGAACACAATGTTTTGGTCATGTGACCTCTCTAGTCACCAGACATGGAGCAGACGCCAGTGTGTAATGACTTGTGTTTAACATATTGTGTTGGAGTGAAAACTGGACCCGGAAGATCGGGAAAATTGTGTAGTTAGTAAAATGGCATGGAAATATGGCGGGAAATATATTTGTTCTGCAGTTTTACCTTTCTGATTTCCATCTTTGGAGAAAAATCGTTGGCGATCAGGTTTGTTGATGTTTACATTTTTCCAGCTGACAGCTACGAGAATCGCGCGAGAGCAAACGAGAAATAAACAAATTTCACGCGATCGGCGAATTCACAAGAACGGCGAAAATAGAATATGCCAGGATACAGAGTAAGATTGAAAACAAAAACGTGACACGGCTGTTCATATCACACAGGCATAAAAAACACTCTGCAAATGCATTTTCTATGTCCATGAGGTTGTAATTTTGTTGTTGTGCTTTTCAATAAAAAAGAAACTTACTGCGTTTCCCCTGCGGGTAAGTTCGGCCGTAAGTTCCGCCATTTTACTTGCCCATAATGCATCATCCATGTAGAAACCTAACGCTTTGTGGGTCATTTGTAGAACAGGCAGAAGAGAAAAAATTAACGGTGTCAAGTTGGTTATTCTAAAAATAGCAACGACACTGTGGGATATTGGGCTGTTCCACACTATGGGACATTTTCTCAAATAAGTATTTTCTCATGATTTACGACTGGTTTCCAGGCATTTTTTGGACATGGTTTGTGGGACATATACAAATGTCCCATAAACCGTCCCGGATGCCCACAGTGCGGGTGTATATCAGACTAAATGACCCATACACCATGTCTAAGAAAACTATATATATATATATATATATATATATATATATATATATATATATATATATATATATATATTTACCTGCTTTCAGTGATAGGCAGACTTCCCCATTAAACCATCATTAGGTAGACATTTCACAGTATGGTCAAAATGTCAGTATTTTTCAGCGCCATTTTCACAATGATGAGGGTCAGTTATCAAATTTAAGAATAAAAAAGTATTTGCAATATACTTATAATATTTACAAATATACACACGGTAAAGTCTGCCTAATTTTTTATATATACCACGTAGACATTAGGCAGACGATATATAACATAATCATTAGGCAGACTGTATATATGTTTTATACATTATACTCCTTCAGCAGACATTCAGCTTGGAAATAAAAATCATTTCATCTGAGTTTTTTTATAAATACATCGAGTCACCTGGAGGGTGAATTAGAGCATTTTTAGCTCATCCGAGCCGAAGGCTCTTGGGGAACTATTTTAATCACCTAACTCCGTCGCCGTCATCGTTGTCCGTCCACCCGTCTGTCCACAATTTCTTTAAACAAGACTGAGTGGATTCTAACTGAACTTGGCAGACATGATTCTTGGGTGGTCCTCTTTCAAAATTGTTCAAAGAATTCGACTCAATGCAGAACTCTGGTTGCTATGGCAACAAAAAGGTCTTCAAATTATAGCCCTTGAACCAGAAGGCCTAGGTCAGAAACCAGAAAGCCCAGACCTTTGATATTTGGTATGTAGCTTCGTCTAGTGGATATCCAAATGTTTTCAAATTATAGCCCTGGAGCCCAAAATGCCCCTGCCTCAGGGCCAACTGGTTATAGACTTATATAGGGAAAAGCTTAAAAAAATCTTCTTTTCAGAAACCAGAGGGTCCAGGTACGTAGCCAGAAGGCCTAGGTCAGAAACCAGAAAGCCCAGATCTTTGATATGTAGCTTCGTCTAGTGGACCTCTACCAAAGTTGATCAAATAATTGCCCTCGAGCCAAAAAATGCCCCTGCCCCAGGGCCAACTGGTTTTACATACCTGTATAGGGAAAAGCTTTAGAAATCTCATTGTCACAAACTAGAAGGTCCAGGTCTTTGATATTTGGTATGTAGTTTCGTCTTGTCGATCATAAAAAAAAGTTGTTCAAATTATAGCTCTGGAGCCAAAAATGTCCCCCGCCCCGGGTCCCACTGATTTTACATTGGCTTATAGAGGGGAAAGTTTTAAAAATCTTCTTGTAGGAAACCAGAAGGCCCAGGTCTTTGATATTTGGTATGTAGCTTCGTCTAGTGGACCAATACCAAAGTTGTTCAAATTATAGCCCTGGAGCCCAAAATGCCCAGGCCAACTGGTTTTACAAAGACTTGTATAGGGAAAAACTGTAAAAAATCTTCTTGTCTGAAACCAGAAGGCCCAGGTCTTTGGTATTTTGTATGTAGCTTTGTCTAGTGGACCTCTACCAAATTTGTTCAAATTATAGCCCTAGAGCCCAAAATGCCCCCCCCCCCCCCTCCACGCCCTGGCTTTACATAGACTTCTATAGGGAAAAGCTTTAAAAATCTTCCTGTCAGAAACCTGAAGGCCCAGGTCGTTGATATTTGGTATGTAGCTTCGTCTAGTAGACCGCTACCAAAGTTGTTCAAATTAAGGCCCTGGGGCCGAAAATGCCCCTGTATCAGGGCCCACTGTTTTTACATAGACTTAGACAGGGAAAAGCTTTAAAAATCTTCTTGAAGAAACCAGAAGGCCCATATCTCTGATATTTGGTGTGTAGCTTCGTCTGGTGGGCCTATACCAAAGTTGGTCAAATTATAGCCCTTGGGCCCAAAATCCCCATCCCCTTCATTTCATTAAATGCATACAACCTTGAAAACCGTTCAGATCCCCACCCATAAACCATATATATTGTTGTTCCTTATGATAAGGCGCATATAGTGACATGTAAATGGGGGGTCCCAGGATGTCCCCAGGAGGCATGCCCCACCCTTTCATTTCATAAAATGTGTAATATCTCGGAAACTGTATATATTCTTGTTCATTATGATAAGATGCATTTAGTGACATGGACCTAGGGACCCCGGAGGCATGCCCCACCCCATTCATTTCATAAAATGCCTAATATCTTTGAAACTATTAACATCCCCAACCATAAACCATACATGTTCTTGTTCCTTATGATAAGGTGCATTTAGAAACATGGACTGTGGGACCCCAGTGTGCCCTCCCCTAGGGACATGCCCCATCCCCTTCATTTCATAAAATGCATATTTTGGAAACCGTTCAGATCCCCACCCATAAACCATATATATTCTTGTTCCTTATGATAAGGCTCATTAAGTGAAATGGATCTTGGGACCCCAGGGGTCCCCCGGGGGGCATGCCCCATCCCCTTCATTTCATAAAATGCCTAATATCTCGGAAACCGTTTATATTCCCACCAATAAACCATATATATTTTGTTCCTTACGATAAGGTGCATTTAATGACATGATTTCTTGGAAACTGTTCAGATATCCACCCTTATACAATATGGATTCTTGTTCTTTATGATAAGCTGCATTTAGTGACATGTTTCTTGGGCATGTCCCACCATCTTTATTTCATAAAATGTTTAAATCTTGAAAACTGTGGAGATCTCCACCCATAGTTCCTTATGATACAGCCCATTTGATGTCATGGACATTTTGGACCCCAGGGGGTCCCTCGGGGGCATGCCTCACCCTCTTCATTTCATTGAATGCATAATATCTTGGAAACCATTCAGATCCCCACCCCTAAACCACATATATTGTTGTTCTTTATGATAAGGTGCATTTAATGACATGGATCTTTGGACCCCAGGGGGGCCCGGGGAGTGCATGCCCCACCCTCCATATTTCATAAAATGCTTAATATCTTGGAAACCGTTTAGATCCCTACCCATAAACCATATATATTCTTACTCCTTATGATGAGGCGCATTAATTGACACGGACCTTGTATCCCAAGGGGATCCCCTGGTGGCATCACTGGCATGCCCCACCCACTTTGCTTCATAAGATGCATTATATCTTGGAAATCGTTCAGATCCTCACCGGTAAACCATATATTATTGTTCCTTATGATAAGGCGCATTTAGTGACATGGACCTTGGATCCCAGGGCATTCCCCCGGGGGGCATGCCCCACCCCTTTCATTTTTCCTTCTGTGAAACTTCAATATAATGTAGAATAGTTTATTAGCTCAGGTGAGCGATATAGGACCATCATGGTCCTCTTGTTGCTTTTGGCTTTCATTTAAATCATCTTGATACTACAAAAGATAATGGCCCTTGACCACTATTCTGCTACTACACCTTCATTACCTTAGAGACCAAGTTTGGTATAAGGTTCATTGAAGTAGGATCACAAACATACAAGTTATTAAGCAAAATGTATTTTGAATTTTGAAAACCTACCAAGGGACATAACTCCAAGATTTATGGACCCTTGACCCCTATTCCCGTATACACCATACAACCAGTCATTGTCCATATTTACACAAAGTTTTAGCTTCCTAGTTTTCAAAGTTCCTGAGAAATCTGTTATGAAAATTTTCAAGAATGGCAAAATTTGAAAACCTACCAAGGGACATAACTACAAGAGTTATACACCCTTGGCCACTATTCTGATATTACACCTTCCTTACATTAGAGACCAAGTGTGGTATTAGCTTCACTGAAGTAGGACAACAAACATAAAAGTTTTTAAGCAAAATGCATTTTAAATTTTGAAAACCTACATAGGGACTCCTATTTGGTGATGAAACAAGTAGTTGTAACAAGAATTTAAGTTTAAACACTAGTTTATTAAGGATCAATTAAAATCATTTAAATACAAATAAAAGTTACAAACATTAAGGATTAGATGACAAGCTTCTATGAACTTTTACAAGTTTTTCTTCCTATAATTATCCCCCGCCGAAGGCGGAGGGATATAGTTTTGGCGTTGTCCGTCCGTCCTTCCGTCCGTCCGTCCGTCCTTCCGTCACACTTTTTTGTCCGGAACCGTTTCTCAGCAACTATTGCATGGAATTAAATTAAACTTGAAATAAATATGTATTATTATGCTGTGGTGATGCACGCGCAATTTTTTTTCGGATTGACTTTTTACATCCAGAGTTATGGCCCCTTGAATGATTGAAATTCTGGATTTTTCGTCATCTCACTTTGTCCGGAACCGTTTCTCAGTAACTATTGCATGGAATTAAATGAAAATTGAAATAAATATGTATTATTATGCTGCAGTGATGCACGCGCAATTTTTTTTCGGATTGACTTTTTACATCCAGAGTTATGGCCCCTTAAATGATTGAAATTCTGGATTTTTTCGTCATCTCACTTTGTCCGGAACTGTTTCTCAGCAACTATTGCATGGAATTAAATGAAACGTGAAATAAATATGTATTATTATGCTGCGGTGATGCACGCGCAATTTTTTTCTGGATTGACTTTTTACATCCAGAGTTATGGCCCCTTAAATGATCGAAATTCTGGATTTTTCGTCGTGTCACTTTGTCCGGAACCGTTTCTCAGCAACTATTGCATGGAATTAAATGAAACTTGAAATACATATGTATTATTATGCTGTGGTGATGCACGCGCATTTTTTTTCCGGATTTACTTTTTACATCCAGAGTTATGGCCCCTTAAATGATTGTAATCCTGGATTTTTCGTCGTCTCACTTTTTTGTCGGGAACTGTTTCTCAGCAACTATTGCATGGAATTATATGAAACTTGAAACAAATATGTATTATTATGCTGTGGTGATGCACGCACAATTTTTTTTTCGGATTGACTTTTTACACCCAGAGTTATGGCCCCTTAAATGATTAAAATTCTGGATTTTTCGTCGTCTCACTTTGTCTGGAACTGCTTCTCAGCAACTATTGCATGGAATAAAATGAAACTTGAAATAAATATGTATTATTATGCTGCCGTGATGCACGCGCAATTTTTTTTTCGGATTTACCTGGATTGACTTTTTTATCCAGAGTTATTTCCCCTTAAATGATTGAAATTGAGGAATTTTGTCTATTTGGTGATTATATCGGGTTTTTTTAATATTCGCGAATTTTATTTTGGTATCCTTGAAACCACATAACAGGTAAATAAACCTCAACTTTGACAGACAAGTTAATCTCTACTGATAATTAGGTCAGTAGGTCAGGGTACAGCCTCTCATCCAGGGAGTAAATGTTCAGCGGGGCCCTTCCTCATTGTCTCTAGTTTGCTTCTTAGAACCATCCTCAATTTTGGCCAGATATATTTTCTTGCCATTCTACACGAAAAACCCATTCGGCGGGGGATATCAATTCAACGAATTTGCTTGTTCTTATATAATTATATAAATGAGTTTCACTACAAGCACTTATTTCATTACCAAAGGTGTTAATACGTGAACAGAAAAATAGATTTTAGACATTCATTGGAAGATATTTACATTTCCAGTGTAAAACTGTGTTTAACTTATAGAACACCATGCAGTTCATACTTCAATGAACTACATCAGGTCACATGATGTCACATAATGTTAATGACGTCATATGACATAAGAAGCAAAACAAGTTCTCTGCAATCTGATTGGACTTTAGTGACGTCAACGCTGTCGTGTTGTTTGGATAAAATTTGGCTGTGAATATATTTTGGCTTCCAAACGAGCCCTTTAAACATTTTTCCAACCTACTTCCGAGAAAGCAATTATGAGCAATATTCTTAATTTTTCTGATGTTCATCAAATTATGAACGACATTTGGTCGCTAGCACAGTATACATTAACCCATTTGGGGTTCATTTACTTTGCACGTGACCCAATACTGTTCAAACTTTATTGAACATCAGAAAAATGAAATCCATTTCTTAAATGAAACAAGTAATTGTTACAAGAATATTAGTTGAAACACTAGCTTATTAAGGATCAATTAAAATCATTTAAATAAAAATACAAGTTATAAACATTAAGGTTTATATATCAAGCTCCTATGAAATAATACAAGTATACTCCCTTTAATTCTTATGTTTAATTCTTATATTTACATTTCCAGCATAACACTGTGTAAACTTGTTGAACACAATGTAGTTCAAGAAATAGATTTCATTTTTCTGATGTTCATCGCAGTATTAACAACATTGGGTCACGTGCAAAGTAAATGAACTCCAGGGTTCATGTATACTTTGTTAGCGACCCAATGTCATTCATAATTTGATGACATCAGAAAAAATAAGTTTATTACTTATATTTACATTCTTCTTTCCTCAGAAGATGGTAAGAAAATATGTTTACAGGGCTGGTATTGAAGCCAAAAAATATTCACATGCAGATTTAATCAATACTAGAAATGCGTCCATAGGACACGGATGCCCCCGCCTGAAAATATGTCTGTTCGTATTCATCAATAGAAAGTTATTGACCGTGTTTAAGTTTTGGACCCTTTTTTTAACGTTTGACCTCTAAGTATGACCTTGACCTTGTAGGTAAGGACTTTGGTTTTGTGTGAGGCAGATTGTCTCATGATGGCCAACAGTTCTGCCAAATAATTTCAAAATCCATCCAGAGATAAGAAAGTTATTGACCAACCATTTTTTTTTACCTTGGACCTCTAAGTATGACCTTGACCTTGGAGGTACGGATCTGGGTTTGCATGTGACACATCATCTCATGATGGTTAATATTTCTTCAAAGTAATTTTAAAATCCATCCAGAAATAAGTCAGTTATTGACTGCGTTTAAGTTTGGGACCCTTTTTTTGACCTTTGACCTCTAAGTATGACCTTGACCTTGGAGGTACGGATCTGGGTTTGCACGTGACACATCGTCTCATGATGGTCAACACTTCTTCAAAGTAATTTCAAAATCCATCCAGAAATAAGTAAGTTATTGACTGCGTTTAAGTTTCGGACCCTTTTTTGGCCTTTGACCTCTCAGTATGACCTTGACCTTGGAGGTACCAACCTGGATTTTGCACATGACACATCGTCTCATGATGGTTAACATTTCTACAAAGAAATTTCAAAATCCATCCAAAATTAAGAAAGTTATTGACTGCGTTTAAGTTTCTGACCCTTTTTTTTACCTTTGACCTCTAAGTATGACCTTGACCTTGGAGGTACGGACCTGGGTTTTGCACGTGACATGTCGTCTCATGATGGTTAACATTTCTGCTGAGTAATTTTAAAATCCATCAAGAAATAAGGAAGTTATTGACTGCGTTTAAGTTTCGGACGCACGGACACACGGACGGACAGGGGCAACGCTATATGCCCTTTCCACCATTCTTTGAAGGCGGGGGCATAAAAATGCAACAGCATCAACAATGTTCAATCAGATTGTAGAGAACTTAGTTTGCTCCTTATGTCATATGACCTCATTAATGTTATATAGCATCACATGACCCAATGTAGTTTATCTAAGTATGAACTGCATTGTGTTCTATAAGTTAACAAACGGTTTTACACTGGAACTGTAAATATACTTCGATAAACTACTTTGGGTCACGCAATGATAATATAAATGAAGTCATATGATGTAAAAAGAAAACCAAGTTCTCTTCAATCTGATAGGACTTCGAAAATGTCGACGCTGTTGCATATTTTTTTTTATAAAATCTGCTTGTGAATATTTTTTTGGCTTCCACATGAGTCCTTTAAACATTTTGTCTAACCAACTTCCACAAAAGGAAAAATGTAAATATAAATAATAAACTTAATTTTTCTATTTATGTTCATCAAATCATGAATGACACTGGGTCACTAGCAAAGTATACATGAGCCACTTCAGGGTTCATTTACTTTGCACTTGACCCAATGTTGTTCATACTCCAATGAACATCCGAAAAAAGGAAATAAATTTCTGAAATAAAACAAACAGAATTTTAATTTAAACACTAGTTTATTAAGGATCAATTAAAATCATTTAAATACAAATACAAGTTATAAACATTAAGGATTAGATGGCAAGCTTGTATGAACATCTACAAGACTTCTTCCTTTAATTATAATATAATTCATAACTATATATTTACATTTCCTGTGTAAAACTGTGTGTAAACTTATAGAACACAATGCAGTTCATACTTTGAAGAACTACATCAGGCAATATAAGAACTACATCGGGTCACACGATGTCTGATAATGTAAATGATGTTTTTTGATGTACGAAGCAAATTAAGTCCTCCACAATCTCCACAATCTGATTGGAAGTTGGCCTCATTGATGCGGTTGCATTGTACGGATAAAATCTGCATGGGAAAATATATTTTGGCTTCCAAACGAGCCCTTTATATATGTTTTTCCAACCAACTTCCAAAAAAGGGAGAATTTAATTATAAGAAATAAACTTGATTATTCTGACGTTCATCGAATTAGGAACAACATTTGGTCACTAGCAAAGTATACATTGACCCTTTTGTGTTCATTTACTTTGCACACCTCCCAGTGTTGTTCATACTCCGATGAACATCAGAAAAATGAAATCCATTTCCTAGATAAAACAAGTAATTGTTACAAGAAAAATAGTTTAAACACTAGTTTATTAAGGGTCAATTAAAATCATTTAGATACAAATACAAGTTATTAACATTAAGAAATATATATATAAGAGGCTTCTATGAACTTATACAAGTCTACTCCATTTAATTCTTATGTAATTTATAACTATATATTTACATTTCCAGTATAAAACTGTGTGTAAAATTATAGAACACAATGCAGTTCATTTAAGAAATGAATTTCATTTTTTTGATATTCTTTGGAGTATGAACAACATTGGGTCGCATATAAAGTAAATGCACCCCAGGGTTCATATATACTTTGCTAGCGACCCAATGTCATTAATAATTCGATAAACATCAGAAAAATTAAGTTTAATACTTATATTTACATTCTTCTGTCCTCGGAAGATGGTGAGAACATATGTTTAAAGGGCTGGTTATGAAGCCGGAAAATATTCACACCCAGATTTAATCTATAAAATGCAACAGTGTTGATGTCTCCAACCTCACTGTTGATGTCTCCAACCTCAAATCAGATTATAGAGAACTTGGTTTGCTTCTCATGCCATATGATTTCATAAACATTATGTAGCATCATGACCCGATGTAGTTTATCGAAGTATGAACTGCATTGTGTTCTTGTAAGTTTACACACGGTTTTACACTGGAACTGTAAATATACCGGTACTTTGATGAACTACAATGGATCACGCGTTATCTGATAATGTAAATGACCTCATATGATGTAAAGTAACCAAGTTCTCTACAATCTGATAGGAATTCAGCGATGTCGACGCTGTTGCATTTTCTTAATAAAATCTGCGTATGAATATTTTTCTGCTTCCAAATTAGTCCTTTAAACATTTTTACTAACCAACTTCCGCAATTGGAAGAATGTAAATATAAGTAATAAACTTAATTTTTCTGACATTCATCAAATTATGAATGACACTAGGTCACTAGAAAAGTATACATAAGCCACTTCAGGGTTCATTTACTTTGCAGGTGACCAAATGTTTTTCATACTCCAATGAACATCTGAAAAATGAAATTCATTTCTGAAATGAAATAAGCAGACGTTATAAGAATTTTAGTTTAAACACTAGTTTATTAAGGATCAAATAAAATCATTTAAATACAAATACAAGTTATAAATATTAAGGATTAGATGACAAGCTTGTATGAACTTCTACAAGACTTCTCCCTTTAATTATAATATATTTTATAACTATATATTTACATTCCCAGTGTAAAACTGTGTGTAAACTTATAGAACACAATGCAGTTCATACTTTGAAGAACTACATCAGGTCGTATAAGAACTACATCGGGACCTCACGATGTAAAAGACGTCATTTGATGTAAAAGCAAACCAAGTTCTCCACAATCTGATTGGAAAGTGGCCTCCTTAATGCCACTGCATTGTTTGAACAAAATCTGCATGTGAATATATTTTGGCCTCCAAACGAGCCCTTTATAAGCATTTTTTCCAACCAACTTCCAAGAAAGGGTGACTGTAATTATAAATAACAAAATTAATTATTTTGACATTCATCTAATTATGAATGACACTGGGTCACTAGCAAAGTATACATTGACCCTTTTGGTTCATTTACTTTGCACTTGACCCAATGTTGTTCAAACTTCGATGAACATCAGAAAAATGAAATTCATTTCTGAAATGAAATAAGCAGATATTTTAAGAATTTTAGTTTAAACACTGGTTTAGTAAGGATCAATTAAAATCATTTAAATACAAATACAAGTTATAAACATGAAGAATTATATAACAAGCTTCCTTGAACTGATACAAGTCTACTCCCTATAATACATATATATATATATATATACATTTCCAGAATAAAACTGTGTGTAAACTTATAGAACACAGTGCAGTTCTTTTGAAAAAAATATTTTCATTTTTCTGGTGTTCATCAGAGTATGAACAACATTGGGTCACATGCAAAGTAAATGAACCCAAAAGGGTGAATATTTTGGAGTTTATGTATACTTTGCTAGTGACCCAATGTTGTTAATAATTTGATGAACATCAGAAAAATTAAGGTTATTACTTATAGTTACATTCTTCTTTCCTCAGAAATTAGTAAGAAAAAATGTTTTAAAGGGCTTGTTTTGAAGCTGAAAAATATTCACATGCAGATTTTATCCAAAAAACGCAACAGCGTTGTCGTCTCCAATGTCCAATATCAGATTGTAGAGAACTTGGTTTCCTTCTTATGTCATATGACATCATTAATGTTATGTGGTATGTGGTGCCCCGTGACCCAATGTATTTTATCTAAGTATGACCTGCATTGTGTTAAGTTTACACATGGTCTTTCACTGGAAATGTAAATATACTTCAATACACTACATTGGGTTATGCCATGTCTGATAATTAAATGACATCATATGATGTACTAGAATTGTATCGATAGGACACGGATGCCTCCGCCATAAGACATGGGACACAGAAATGAGTGTTATGGTCCGCTAAGTCTTGAGAAAAAAATGCTATTATCAAAATCTAAAAATTACATGGATGGTAGTCTTGACCTAGGCTAAAATATTGATTAATTTCAAAATCCATTAAGATATGACAAAATTATGGACCAGACATGAAAAACAGACCCTACTAGTATTTTTGACCTTTGACCTCTAAGTGTGACCTTTCCATTGGGGCCTTAGACCAAGGTTTTAGGCACAACATATCATTGCATGGTGGTAAAGATTTCTGCAAAGTAATTTCAAACTCCATCAAGGAGAGACAACGTTATAGACAAGACACGAAAAAGAAACCCCATTTTTGAACTTTGAAATCTAAGTATAACCTTGACCATGGCACTACGGATATGGATCTTAAGTGTGACACATCGCATCATGATAGTCAACATTTATACCATGTAATTTGAAAAACCATCCTAGAATGATGAAATAATAGACCAAACACAAAAAATAGACCCTGTTTTTATTACCTTTGACCTCTAAGTGTGACCTTGTCCTCGCAGCTACAGACCTAGGTCTTGCGCATGGCACATTGTCTCATGATGGTAAACACTTCTGCCAAATAATTTCAAAATCCATCAAGCAATGACAAAGTTATGGACACCAAAAATATACCCTATTTTTTACCTTTACACCCTAAGTGTGACCTTGCAGCTATAGCCTGGGTCTTGCAAGCGACACATCATCTCATGATGGTAAACATTTCTGCCAAATAATTTCAAAATCCATCAAGCAATGACGAAGTTATGGACCGGACACCAAAAATATATCCTTTTTTTGACCTTTGAACCCTAAGTGTGACCGTGACCTTGCAGCTACAGACCTGGGTCTTGCATGCGACACATCATCTCATGATGGTAAATATTTCTGCCATATAATTTCAAAATCCATCAAGCAATAACAAAGTTACTGTTTGTTTGTTTGATTTGATGTTTAACGTCCCCGTCAACACTATTTATGTCATTTTGGAGACGTCGCTTCCAATTTTGTGGGACTTTTACCCGACATTGAGATGGAATGACATCTCAATCCCTGCCGCCCAATTAAACCAATAGGGTTTATATGCATGGACGGGCCGACTCGCAGCAGTGTTCCTGGGCAAGCTTAGACCTAAGCAGATTACCAGTACTAATGTGCGGTCGGTATCAACTCTGCGTGGAAGCATCATGCAGTCCATATATTTCTCCAAGCCCCTATGGACGGGGGCGAACAAAGTTACTGACTGGACACTAAAAATATACCCCATTTTTGACCTTTGAACCTTTAGTGCGACCTTGATCTTGCAGCTACGGACCTATGTCTTATGCGCGGTGCATCGTCTCATGATGGTTAACATTTCTGCCAAATAATTTCAAAATCAATCAAGCAATGACAAAGGAATGTACCGGACACCAAAACTATACCCTTTTTTTGGACCTTTGAATCCTAAGCATGACCTTGACCTTCCAGCTACGGACCTGGGTCTTGCACGCGACACATCGCCCCATGATGGTAAATATTTCAACATCCATCAAGCAATGAAAAAATTATGGACCGGACACGAAAAATATACCCAAATTTTTTACCTTTGAACCCATTGTGTGACCTTGACCTTGCAGCTACAGACCTAGGTCTTACGCATGACACAACGTCTCATGATGATAAACATTTCTGCTAAATAATTTCAAAATCCATCAAGCAATGACAAAGTTATGGACCGGACACGAAAAATATACCCCTTGACCTTTGAACCCTAAGTGTGACATTGACCTTGCAGCTACAGACCTGGGTCTTGTGCGCAGCACATTGTCTCATGATGGTTAACATTTCTGCCAAGTTATTTCAAAATCCATCAAGGAATAACAAAGTTATGGCCCGGACACAATTTTGGGACACATCCGTACACATAAATGCACACACACACACACACACAAACACACGGACAGGGTAAACACTATATGCCTGCCTCCATCGGTGAGGGGGGGGGGGGGCATAAAAAAGTTCTCTGCAATTTGATAAGATGTTGGCGATGTCGACATTGTTGCAATTTGTTTTTTTTTTTTTTTATAAAATCTGCAAGTGAATATTTTTTGGCTTCTAAATGAGCCATTTAAACTTTTTTTCTAACCAACTTCTGAGAAAGGATTTTTTTCTTTTTTTTATTTGGGTTTAACAGATCTTTCAAGAATATTTCACTTATATCAAGCTGATCGTTAATCAAAGATGGGGAAAACCGGAGTACCAGGAAAAAACACTTGACCTTGCAGAACTTGGCATCTCACATGTAACCCAAGGGAGGCTCAACTCACAGCCGTGAAAGATCTTATATTTAAGAGCCAGCGTTCTTAACCACTAGACAATGGAGGCCCGTTTTCCAAGAAAGGAAGAATGCAAGAAAGGAAGAATGCAAACGTAAGTAATAAACTTTATTTTTCTGGCTTTCATCGAATTATGAATGACACTGGGTCACTAGCAAAGTATACATGAGCCCAATTGGGGTTCATTAACTTTGCATATGACTCAATGTTGTTCATATTCCGATGAACATCTGAAAAAATGGAATTCATTCTGAAATGAAACAAGCAGATATTATAATAATTTTAGTTTAAACACTAGTGTCAAATAAAATCATTTAAATACAAATACAAGTTACATGTATAAACATTAAGGATTAGATGACAAGCTTATATGAACTAATAAAATATATCTCCCTTTAATTATAATATGATTCATAACGATATATTTACATTTCCAGTGTAAATCTGTGTGTAAACTTATAGAACACAATGCAATTCATACTTCGAAGAAAAACATAGGGTCGTGTAAGAACTACATTGGGTCACACAACGTCTGATAATATAAAGGACATCATATGATGTAAGGAGCAAACCAAATTCTCCACAATCTGATTGGACATTGCCGGCATCGATGCCATTGCATTGTTTGGATAAAATCTGCGTGTGAATATTTTTCGGCTTCCAAACAAGGCCTTTAAAAAATTTTCTCACCAACATCCAAGGAAAGAACAATGATTACAATAAGTAATAAACTTATTTTTTCTGAACGATGTAACAATAAGTAATAAACTTAATTTTTCTGATGTTCATTGAATTATAAATGACATTGGGTCACTAGCAATGTATAAATTAACCCCTTCATGACCCAATGTTGTTCATACTCTGATGAACATCAGAAAAATGAATTTCATTTTATATAACCACTAAATTTATCACCAAAACAATCTTAAATAAGGTGTAAATTCAGGAATATAAATAAAGATTTTTTGATATCCAATGGGTAGTTGTTACCAGAATTTTAAACACTAGTTTATTAAGGATCAATTAAAATCATTTAAATATAAATATAAGTTGTAAATATAAAGGATTAGATGACAAGCTTCTATGTACTTGTACAAGTCTTCTCCCTATGATTCTTATATAATTCATAACTAAATAATTGAGTTTCACCACAACCACTAATTTCACCACTAAAACAATGTTAAATAAGGTTTAAATAAGTGAATATAAATATATATTTTTGACATTCATTGTGTGATATGTACATTTGCTGTGTAAAACCATGTGTAAACTTATAGAACAAAATGCAGTTCATACCTTGATGAACTACATCGGGTCATGCAAGGTCACATAACGTTAATGACATCATATGACTTAAGAAGCAAACCAAATTCTCTACAATCTGATTGGACTCTGACCAAGTCGATACTGTTCTTCATCGAATTATGAACAACAAAGGGTTGCTAGCAAAGTATAAATCTTCTTTGCAGGCGACCCAATGTTATTCATACTCCTATGAACACCAGAAAAATGATCTGATTGGATTTTGGCCAAGTCAATACTGTTGCGTTGTTTGGATTTGATAAAATCTGCTTCTGAATATTTTTTAGGTTCCAAACAAGCCCTCTAATACATTTTTTTACTAACTTCCGAGGAGAGATTAGGAAGAATGTAAATATAAGTAACAAACATAATTTTTCTGATGTTCATCAAATTATGAACAACAAAGGGTCACTAGCAAAGTATAAATGAACCTCTTGAGAGTTAATTTTCTTTGCAGTTGACCCAATGTTGTCCATACTCTTACGAACATCAGAAAAAAGAATTTCATTTCATAAATAAATGAGTTTCACCACAACCATTAATTTCAAAACAATCTAAAATAATGTGTAAATACCTGAATATAAATCCAACTTTTTTGAAATTCATTGGGTGATGAAACAAGTGGTTGTTACAAGAATTTTAGTTTAAATCCTATCAGTTAAAATCATTTAAATACAATTATAAGACATAGACATTAAGGATTAAATGACAAGCTTCTATAAAATTGTACAAGTCTTATCCCTGTAATTCTTATATAATTCATAACACTAAATAATTGACTACACCACAACCACTTATTTCATCACCCAGTGAAAATCAAAATCTCATTTCAATCAGGCTCTGTGTAAGGTTACATTTTTGAACCTATGAAGTGTTTGATTTTCAACCTCAAGTGAGGTTTCAATGATGCAATAAACTAACATAACACCACAGGCTTGTGTATAATAAGGGCATATAGATTCACAAGTTAAAAAAAACAAGAGGGCCATGATGGCCCTATATCGCTCACCTGAGGTCACTGACCAAGCTCCCTGAAAGTCAGACTGGCTCAAGATGTCTCCTTTGTGAGATGTCATATCAAAATCCATTGATAAATGTAGGTGCTAGAGCGATGACGATTTTTTTCTAAAACGAGCCACAGTGACCTTGACATTGAGCCCAGCACTCTGAAAGTCAAATCAGTACCAAATATTGTCATACCTAACATTTGTGTGATGTTACATTAAAATCCACTGATAAATGTATGAACTAAAGGGATGACAAAGTTTTTTTTCTAAAACTAGCCACAATGTTCTTGACCTTGAGCCCACTAACCTGAAAGTCAAATATGCTTGAGACATTATCATACCTAACATTTGTGGAAAGATATATCAAAATCTATTGAGAAATGTAGGCACTAGCATGATGACAAAGTTTTACTAAAATAGCCGCAATGACCTTGACCTTAAGTCCAGGACCCTGAAAGTCAAACTTGCTTACAAGGTTTTTCTATGATTTGACATAGTGACCTACTTTTTGTCCTGACATGACCCATATTCAAACCTGACCGAGATATTGCCAAGATGATCATTCTGAGCAAGTTTGATGAAGATTGGACCAAAACTGTGGCCTCTAGAGTGTTCAGAAGGTTTTTCTATGATCTGACCTTATGACCTACTTTTTAACCATACATGACCCATATTTGAACTTGACTGAGATTTAGTAAAGATGATCATTCTGAGCAAGTTTGATGAAGACTGGACCAAAACTGTAGCCTCTAGAGTGTTCACAGGGTTTTTCTATGATCTGACCTAGTGATCTACTTTTTGATTCAACATGACCCATATTTCAAATTCACCGATATATTGTCATGATGATCACTCTGAGAAAGTTTGATGAAGATTGGACCAAAACTTTGGCATCTACAGTGTTAACAAGGTTTTTCTATGATTTGACTACTGACCTAGTTTTTGACCTGACATGACCAATATTCGAACTTGATTGAGATATTTTCAAGATGATCATTCTGAGAAAGTTTGATGAAGATTGGACCAAAGCTGTGACCTCTAGAGTTTTTCAAGGTGTTTCTATGATTTAACCTACTGGCCTAGTTTTGACCTGACATGACCCATATTCGAACTTGACCGAGATATTGTCAAGATGATCATTCTGAGCAAGTTTGATGAAGATTGGACAAAAACTATGGCCTCTAGAGTGTTCACAAGGTTTTTCCATAATATAACCTAGTGACCTACTTTTTGGCCCAACATGACCCATATTCGAACTTGACGGCGATTTTGTCAAGATGATCATTCTGAGCAAGTTGGATGAAGATTGGACCAAAACTGTGGCCTCTAGAGTATTAACAAGGTTTTTCTATGATTCTATGACCTGGTTTTTGACCCAACATGACCCATATTCGAACCTGACCGAGATATTGTCAAGATGATCATTCTTAGCAAGTTTGATGAAGATTGGACCAAAACTGTGGCCTATAGAGTGTTAACAATGTTTATCTATGATTTGACCTACTGACCAAGTTTTTGACCCAACATGACCCCTATTCATATTTGACCGAGATTTTGCCAAGATGATCATTCTGAGCAAGTTTGATGAAGATTGGACCAAAACTGTGGCCTCTAGAGTGTTCACAAGGTTTTTCTGTTATTTGACCTTTAGACCTACTTTTTGACCTGACATGACTCATATTCGAACTTGACCTAGATTTGGTCAAGGACATCATTCTGAGCAAGTTTGGAGTTGATCAGGCTGAAAATGTGGCCTTTAGAGTGTTCACAAGCAATTGTTGAAGCACGATGGATGACGCACGACGACGGACACGGACCGGTAACAATAGCTCACCATAAGTCCTTCGTGCTCAGGTGAGCTAAAAAGTCAATATCATCCCGACAACATTTGCTTCGTTATTAGTCTTTAGGAGCTATAAGTTGTCATGGTCACCACACGCTTCAAAACCTTATGCAGCTTTTTGCCTTTCCCAATGATGTTACACATGAAATTTGATGAATATTGGCCAACTGGTATTAGAGATATATGCTTTTGAAATTGTGGACGTTGACAGATGCCTGAGCATTGGCATACTATTAACTCATTTGAACCTTTGTCAGAATGTTCAAACTAAGCACAATGTATCTTTAAGTAAACCACTATAATCATGTTAAGGCAGCCAATTATATTGGCACAACTTTTCTCCAGATACACCACAACCTATTTATAATATTATTGTTGGGGTCCAAGGTAGTTTCCCTGAATTTTATATAGCCATTTGGGGTCCAACATTCAGTTGTGTTGTATCCAAAACCAAGCTGTGATGAACCGTGTTGTAAAGAGGTCCATGTGTATTTTATTTTTGATTTGTCGGAGTTTAACAGGTCAGTCAACACTATTTAGGCCTACTTGAGCCAGTCATTAAGCTAACCACAATTTCCCTGGGCAGGCCTAGACCCATCTATGCGATTTAATAGTACAGTGCACATTCTTTCGACAGAAACTGACAGCTTACATTCTTGAATTAGTAGAGGAGGGAGGAGGACTGCAGAAAAGAATTCAAGATCAATATATACGAAAGAATGTTGTAAGATCTGGGGATTAAACCCATGGCCCAGATAAGCATCCAACTGAGTTAACTGAGCTGGCACACCCAGAGAAACCAGATATAGGGATGTCGGAGGTTACGATAATTCGTAGGTAAGCAATTAACTTCCTGCTGCTACAGGGTATGTAATTATCAATTTTTGCTTGCTTCTATCTTGATCATTTGATAAAAAAGCTGAGGTACTTGTTCTAGAGACATAATAATGAATATGTTAATGCAAATTGTTCTCCTCAGCTACGTTGTGGAGGTTAAAACGGCATTTGAACCATGATGATCTATTTTTCATCTCTTCTTTTGCCGTTTCGACGGCTACCAGCCCGATCATGGTAAATAACATGTTGGTTTATTATTGCCCACCAACTGACTAATCTTTTCTTAGACTACCTTCATAGTTGTTTCAGTTTATCAATACAAATTAATGCCTCTTGTTTAAATTTAAAGCAAGTACTAGCAAAATTTTGGAAAACAGAATAATCGAAGGTATCTGACACATGGTACAGTTGATATTGGAGGGATTGTAACGGGATTTCGGAGGCAATGAAACTTCACTCAGTGACTTCTGTTTAAAAAAAGCAATATAAATTAAAACCTGCTTGCACAGCATGGTGCTAAGCCCGTGTGCAAATGTTAGTGTCTTTTTGTAGCAAATTTAATTGGATTTGATGGCTTTGAGAGGCGATTAGTGTAATACAAGAACCGATGCATTAATGTTCAAGGACCTATCTATGCAATATGACAGCTTTTGGCTGCAAAATTGAAGTTCTGTATGTGAAATATTGTGATATTTTTTAATTACCAAGTTCCTATTGAAATGTTGATTTTTAAAACTGCAACACTGAGATTGTGCCAACAAGTGCCATCAACCTATACTTCAGATCAGAAACATTAACACTGTAAATCTATGACCAGGGATTTTCCTAGTGCAACTTTGGGGCCGGTAATCGGCCCCTATTTTTTCCAATTTAGAGACAGATATTCCCAAATTTTATGACAACTTTCCCAATTGCTGATGTTGTGCTACATTTTGATAAAAAAATCATGAAAATTGAACCAAAATTGACAAAGTTACAGCTGAATTAAATTCCCAACTATAAATATTAGCGAGCTGTTTTTCCCAAACCCAGTGGCCCCTGGACCCTGATTCTGAAGGGTAGGAAAATCCCTGATGACATATTATACTGTAAACAATTATTTATAGTAATATTTCCAACTTGGACAATATTCACCTATATCAGTGCAATAACTCTATAAAGTTAACAACAGAACTTATTCGTCCCTCGGCATTAAGAAAACATGCCTATTCAAATCTATTGTAAATTTTACAAGCAAAAAAAAATATTAAATTCAGATAATCGATTCTGATATTTTCCATATTTCTGCACAAAACATAGATTGTGGGTACTCATTAGAACCGCTCCAGTGAGGAGGTGCTAACAAGTACCCACAATCTATGTTTTTGAGCAGAAATAAGAAAAACAAGAGGGCCATGATGGCCCTGGATCGCTCACCTGATCCTATTGTACAAACAGAATTGTGGGTAATATATGGTGGAGTGGAGGGTTTGAGCAATTTTGGTTGGACCCAAAGACCATTTCTGTGAAATTAATTCAAAATCAGTCTGCCTGTTTAGGAGTAGAAGTCATTTTGAGAAGTAGAAGCCATTTTTGATGAAATGACATCTCAAGCCCTGCTGCCCAATGAAACCAATGGGGTTTAAATGTATTGATGGTTCCACTTGCACCACTTTGCCTAGACAGGCTAAAACCTTCAAAGTGGTTTACCAATATTCCTGTAGAAGCACCTTGCAGCCAAGGTGGGTGGGGGCCAAAACTTTCAAAAGACATCTGTCTCTAAAAGGAAGCAATTTTATAGGAATGTTCTATGAGTGACCCTCTAACAATATTGCTAAAAATATTTTGCTTAACTGAACATGATGGCCACCACAGCTAAAAACCTCAAACCTCATTCCTGTCAAATAATTTCATAATCAATCCACTGGTTAAGGAGAAGAAGTTGTTTAAAGGTTTTGTTCACCAGAGCGGCATAGTTTGAGCAATTTTGGTGCAGGGTCACCCAAGGAACATTCCTGTCAAGTAATTTCAAAATCCATCCACTGGTTAAGGAGAAGAAGTCGTTTAAAGGTTTTTCTATTTTTAGCTCTGGCAGCCATCTAATTCACCAGAGCAGAATGGTTTGAGCACTTTTTGTAGAGGGTCACCCAAGGAACATTCCTGTGAAGTTATTTCAAAATCCATCCACGGGTAAAGGAGAAGAAGTTGTTTAAAGTTCGTTCTATTTTTAGCTCTGGTGGCCATTTTATTCAACCGAGCAGAACAGTTTGAGCAATTGTCGTAGAGGGTCACCGAACGAACATTCCTGTGAAATAATTTCAAAACCCATCCACTTGTTAAGGAGAAGTCATTTAAAGGTTTTTTCTATTTTTAGCTCTGGCGGCCATTTTATTGACCTGTTTGTTGGAACGGTTTGAGCAAATTTGGTAGAGGGTCACCCAAGGAACATTCTGGTGAAATAATTTCAAAATCCATCCACTGGTTAAGGAGAAAAGTGCGTTTAAAGGTTATTCTATTTTTAGCTCTGGCGGTCATTTTGTTAACCCGAGCTGAACAGTTTGAGCAATTTTGGTGGAGGGCCACCCAAGGAACATTCCTGTTAAGTTATTTCAAAATCCATCCGCTGGTAAAGGAGAAGAAGTCGTTTAAAGGTTTTTCTATTTTAAGCTCTGGCGGCCATTTTGTTTACCCGAGCGGAACAGTATGAGCAATTTTGGTAGAGGGTCACCAAACAAACATTCCTGTGAAATAATTTCAAAATCCATCCACTGGTTATGGAGAAGAAGTCGTTTAAATGTTTTTCTATTTTTAGCTCTGGTGGCCATTTTGTTCACCCGAGGGGAACAGCATGAGCAATTTTTGTAGAGGTTTGCCAAAGGAACATTCCTGTGAAATTTCAAAATCATTCCACTGTTTAAGGAGTAGAAGATGTTTAAAGGTTTTTCTATTTTTAGCACTGGTGGCCATTTTGTTCACCAGAGCGGAACTGTTTGAGCAATTTTGGTAGAGGATCTCCCAAGGAACATTCCAGTGAAATAATTTCAAAATCCATCCACTGGTTAAGGAGAAAAAGTCGTTTAAAGCTTTTTCTATTTTTAGCTCTGGCGGCCATTTTGTTAGACCGGGCTGATGGTTTGGGCAATTTTGGTAGAGGGTCACCGAAGGAACATTCCTGTGAAGTAATTTCAAAATCCATCCACTAGTTAAGGAGAAAAAGTCGTTTAAAGCTTTTTCTATTTTTAGCTCTGGCGGCCATTTTGTTCACCCGAGCGGAATGGTTTGAGCAATTCTGGTAGAGGGTCACCCAAGGAACTTTCCTGTCAAATAATTTCGAAATCCATCCACTGGTTAAGGAGAAGAAGTTGTTAAAAGGTTTTTCTATTTTTAGCTCTGGCGGCCATTTTGTTCGCCCGAGCTGAACGGTTTGAGCAATTTTGGTAGAGGGTCATCCAAGGAACATTCCTGTGAAACAATTTCAAAATCCGTCCACTGGTTAAGCAGGAGAAGTCCTTTAAAGAATTTTCTATTTTTAGCTCTGGCGGCCATCTTGTTCACCCGAGCGGAACACTTTGAGCAATTTTGGTAGAGGATCACCCAAGGAGCATTCCTGTGAAATTAGATCAAAATCTGTCCAGCAGTTTTGGAGGAGAAGTTGTTTAAAGCAAAAGTTGACGACGGACGGACGCACGCACGGACGACGGACAAAGACTGATCCCAAAAGCTCACCTTGAGCACTTCGTGCTCAGGTGAGCTAATAATACATACCGTTTACCATATGAAAGTGGGGTTTAAGGGGGTCAAAATTATATATTATTATAATCACCAACAAATTACCAGCAGCAACAGAAATAAGAAAAAAAAAAGATCTTTATCCCTGCAAAACCCCTCCTTTTTTCTATGTGAAGTCCTGTTCACTGGGGCGATCATACGCTGGTCATCTTAAAACTTTATCTGGATAATTCCATGACACATTATTTCATTTATTTGTTGTCGGTCAGACAAGAAACACTTTGTTTCCTTACTACACGCAACCACTAACAATTCAGGTAATCGTCTTCAAAATATTTAACCAGACAAGAGCTCGTTTCAGAAAGCTGTAGCCATTTTAACAAGAACACAAAATTTCTTTTCCTCCTACATTTGTGTATATCCCATTAACAAATTTAAATCTGTCCTCT